>CAMRHE010000313.1:0-1200000 GCA_947044405.1 Leptodactylus fallax | reverse complement strand
TGACATAAGTTTACAAAAGCAACTGCAAGGTCAAACCAAGTTTTTATTATATGCTTCAACCACACACTACAATGTGTTACTAGGCTAGAATTCCCAGAAGTTTTCACTATGCTTGATAAATGAGCAGGAATGGCTTTGCTGTCCAGTGATTTGCACAAACATTTATAAAAAATTGTCCTTTCACTACCAATGCAATGAATATTCAATCAAAAATGGCCTCTTGCAGTCTTTTGTGTATTGAGATTGAGTTTACCTGCTGAAAGATGTGAAATTTATTTCTCTGGCCTTTGACCACAATACATCAAACTCTTACCCTTATCTATAAGAAACAATAAGTGTAGTTTTAAGGGTTTGTGGAAGGCTGTGTGAGAGATGTATATTTGCTGACATGTAACCTGACTACAGCCAAACATCATTACCCCTGTGACTGATTGGAGGGCAGCCCTCACTTAACAGTTTGTATCCCTCCTGCAGCTGAGCTCTTGACCATGCTTGCTGAGCTGACACAGCCTTTCAAGCGCTGTTACCAGTTCAATGGTTTTCTTGTATGAGAAAGGCTCCTCTTCATTTGAACCTCTTCATCTTGATCATTGCTGATGAGCTATCAATAATTTCAAGCTGGTTGAGCATTTGGCTGAAGGTTAAATAAATCCAGTCTAGCTGTTTGCATTATTTTACCAAGCATTATAATGTCAGGTCTGATCTCATTTTATTAGCAAGCTGCTAAGGTCCTACAACAGACAATAAATGGCTTTCACATACACTTATAGGTTGATGGAAATAGCTCTGAAGAAACTTCATGCATATAGGGATTGAGTTTACTGACTTACGTAACATTAAAAGTTCTCTCATAAGAGCTGCTCTTTTATTTCTGCATAATGTCACAAAATTGGAAAAACACATTATAAAAATATAACTTAACTTTTACATTATTTTATAATGATATCGCTTGCACGTGGCATACCTAGAACTCCTTCCCCTGACTTCTTGTATCTGTGACCATTTTGTGGATGCTAAAGCATGGGATGTTTTACATCCAAATTTTGAGTACCCAGTGATCACTTTTCCTGTCTATGAAGAACAGAAACCCCTTTTTAAAATCAGTTGTAAACACTTTTTAAAGGGAGTCTCTCAGCACAAAATTGAGATATAAGCTAATCACAATACCTTGTAGGGCTGTCAGCACAGTTCACAATGATGTAGTTCTTATTCAGGATCGCTGCTCTGTTCTTGTAAAAATCATCCATTCATCTATGCAAATGAGCAGAAAAGGGCTTTAGGGGTATTGTTTTCCATCAATGGGCTTTAGGGGCGTTGCTTTCCATCAATGGGCTTCACTATCTGCTGCTGCTAACTGCTGCTGAACTCCACCTGCTACCTGTACTAAGCATGTCTAATGATGACACACTGCACCCAGAAGTGAAGGAAGCTGGCTTCAGATGGGGCAGTCATCATCAGACATGCACAGTACAGTTAATGGGTGGAGAGCTCAGCAGCAGTTAGCAGCATCAGATAGTCAAGCTCATTGATGGAAAGCAACGTCCCTAAAGCTCTTTTCTTCTCATTTGCATAGGGATAAAAGGATGATTTTTACAAGAATGGAGCAGCGGTCTTGTATAAGAAATACATCATTCTTAACTGTGCTGACAGCCCTACAGTGTACTGTGATTAGTTTATATCTCAATTTTGTTCTGATAGACTCCCTTTAATATACTGGATCAGTGAAAAAAAATATTTGAAACATGCCATCTGTGTTCTCTCCTTGATTTACACAGACCCATTGGACTTCATTCGAAGTATTTGGTCCAGAAAACTGGGCAAAGGAGTGCCACCATCTGAATACAGCCATTAAAATCAATATGTCCATGGAGAACATGTACTGCCCATGTTCATGATTAACTGAAATGAGAATAAGCCTTTATAGACTAGAAGCTTGTGTTTGTGGGGCTCCTATCTAATGTATCTTGTCAACACTATTTATCTACCATATTGTGTTTTGTATGTTCACACTAGGATTAGAGCAAAGGATATTAATGGTAGTAAAGTAATAGACACAGACTGACCTTTGTCTGCATCTGTTCCCATTTGCTTATACTATAAAAAACATGAAATACACTTTTTTCAGTCATGTTTGTTTACTTTTGTAACATGTCAGTGATTGCAGAGGGAAACCAGATGGAGGAGACAGAGCTCCGTCTGCATCTGTCATTTATTGTTCACTACTCTAATCTTGTGATGGACAAGAGCAACGGGCATTAAAGGGGTTATCTGGGATAAATGGAACTCCCTACACTAATCTAAACACCCTCCACCCCTCCTACTTTCTAAATAACATAATTAATCAAAAATGTATATTTACCCATATCCCTGGGGCGGTCATGTGACGGATTGTCACTACTACTCTCTTTCCCTTCCACTCCATCATACTTACCTTGCATGGCTTCTTCCTGCGGGATGGCTCCTACTTCTTTTCTGACTGCTGCTCTGCGCACTGCTGCCAATAATCCACCTCTGCTGCACAGCTCCCACTGCAGAGCACAGAGCAGTGCTGGGAGAAAAGCGCACGCCTGCAGAATCAGTAACGAAGGAGGGGCCATGGAAGGAAGAGAGGTAAGTATATAATGGGGTCGGGGGTTGGCCTGAGTAGGTAGGGATGGGCTAGTAGTGGGCGGGATAGCTAGAGAGACAGGGAGGGTGTGTATGGGAGGGAGGGAGGGAGGGAGGGAGAGAGGAAGGAGGGGGGAGTAAGGTGAGAGGGGTTAGTGTGGAAGTTACATAGCAGGAAGCTGAACCATGTAATCAAATGCAGAAGATACCAGGAGCTCCCAGAGACACCCAGAAATCACTCAAAACATGGATAAAGGTATATGGGTGCATTTATTAACCCATTTATAGCACTAACAGACATTTTTTAAAAAAACATTTTTTGCCCGGAAAACCCCTTTAAATAAAGGTAGTGTGAACCCACCTTACCTGTGCAGAATCCTGCATGAATGCATTTATCTGAATAATCCTATATGAATGTACTATACAATGTAATGCACTCTGTGAAATAGCTACATGCAGCAGAGTTTACCTATTTCAGTTAATGATATAGATACCAATATGTGAGAACAATGCAGACCTTCTGCAGAAACCACTGACCATTTAATATGTATGGATATTCTGTCACAGGCAGAAAAAGCACTACACTTCATGCACACAATTATATTTATTTTCCGTATACTATCGGTAATTATAAATCTGTAAATGTGCAAAATATATGGACCAATTCATTTCTATGACTCCATACTCATGACTGTGTTTTTCAAGTGTTCATGTGGGGGCTGTGAATCTCACCAACAAAATATGGAACAGGTTCTATTCCTGTCTGTTTTACACTCCAGGCTCATTCATTCATGTGTATGGGTCCATGAAAAACATTGACGGAACATGGTTGCTATCTGTATGCTGTATGCTGTTTTCATGGACCCTGCAGTCATGTACATGGAACCTTAAGATTTTTACCTGAACCTCAGTTTGAAATAACCTCCTTTGAACCTCCTTCGAAATAACCAGGGCTGAAGATGTCTGGCAGATATTCTCCCCTTCTTTTCTATAATAGAAATAGCATGCAGAAAAAAAATGTTAATGGGGTATATAGACCAAATTTTAGTTGGCAGGCATTGCAAATATAAGTAATTTCATAGGTTAATTTACAGAGTCAATGATAATGTTGGGTTATGCTATAATATAAAAAATATATTAGATTCAAGTTATTTCTGTGACCATTGTGGGTTTTTCTTTCATTAAACGAGGGGTACCAACAATTTTGTCCACGTGTGTATATTCTGCCTCACCCGCTATATCCTGCCACACTATTTGAATGGCAGCTGAGCTGCAGAACAATGGCTTGCCTATTGCACATTGTACGGAGTCATCTTCTTCTGACTCTGTTCAGTGTGTGAACATAAGGAGCCCCACTGATCTATTAATAGTGACCTATTTTAAGTTTAGGAGAGTAATATTAGGTCTTAGATAATTTTTACTCTTTGAGTTAAAAAAAACACTTCTAATGATTTTTTCCTTTAGTACTATCCTGTGGTTTTTGTATAGTTGAGTATAACCACATTTTTAGTTTTTGATACCATTATAATATCAACTAATATAAAAATTCCAGAATCCAACGACAAATATTTAGTGCAAATAAAAATGAACTTTTAATCTTTTAATCTTTAAAAAAGTAACACAAGATCACAGCAGTACAACACGAATAGCTTACACAATTCAGGGCAAGCTGCCCCTTAGCATAACTTATATCATATCATTAGCCAGACACAAAATGAATTTTGTCTAAGACTCAATCTATTTAAAAAAAATGGTGAGCTGTGAGAATTTTTTTTTCTTGTTTATATTTACCATTATAATATATCACAACTAATCTTTACATTTAGTTATTTTAAACTATAGTATGTGGCATATTTCATTTTTTTGTTAAAGTTAACGTTTTAAGCAACTTTTCATGAATGAATAGTATATGTAAATGTCAGAAAATTTGTGATATATCTTATTAAGCACAAGCTGTTCTCCTGCTCCTTATCTTCAGTCTGATTGCTTGGTTACATAAGATTTGTCTCTGTATTTAGCCTCTCACAGAGAACTCTATGGAGAAGGGAGAGGTTGAGTAGAAAACTGCTGCTGGCTGGTTAATTGATTTATTGCCTTATTCTGTGCACTGGAAGCCTCTTATCTACAAACATAACAGTATTAAAAGAGCACAGAGTAGCAGAATGCAGCAGCAGAAATTATTTGAGTGTCTTTTGTAGCATTCTTCTCTTCTCCCTCTCCTCTTCATAGACTAATATGCAACTCTGCCTGAAAAGTAGAGAAGAAACATATTTCTAAATAAGATATATTATAATATATTATAAAGTTTCTTACTTTCACCTGTACTATTAATTTATGAAAAGTGTGTTATAACTGGTGACACACCTTAATGCAGAATAACATTTACTTTTCAGCTTCTTCAAAAAGTAGCCAGAGGTGACACTGTTTCTTGAACGACTTTTAGTAAAGTTGATATACTTTGAATAAGAGGTATAATTTCAGTCAGGAAACAAGTCATACTGTAGTGTTAAATCTACCATTTCCCCATGAGCCAGATTCATTAATAGATCTATAAATATAGACTGTAGAAGTATTGCCCTAATAAAAACTAGGGCTCTGTGATCCATTAATTACCAATGGCAACTTGGCACTGAACATAGATAGCCTATGAATCAGAAATGCAAATGTCACAGAGGGTCCTGTGTGAATCATGGTAGATTATGGCAGATAAACTGTATATAATGTGAGCTGCACCAGGATTCACAAATATGTTTTCAATACCAAGTGTATAGAGTAAAAATGAATCCAGGCAGATCCCCAAAGTTAACTCTTGCATGTATTGCTTTCTATTATTAAGTATTAAAGTCTTATACAGTACCTTGCGAAAGTATTCTGCCCCCTTGAACTTTTCAACCTTTTGCCACATTTCAGGCTTCAAACATAAAGATATAAAATTTAAATTTTTTTGGTGAAGAATCAACAAGTGGGACACAATTGTGAAGTGGAACGAAATTTATTGGTTATTTTAAACTTTTGTAAAAAATAAAAAACTGAAAAGTGGGGCGTGCAATATTATTCGGCCCCTTTACTTTCAGCGCAGCAAACTCACTCCAGAAGTTCAGTGAGGATCTCTGAATGATCCAATGTTGTCCTAAATGACTGATGATGATAAATATAATCCACCTGTGTGTAATCAAGTCTCAGTATAAATGCACCTGCTCTGTGATAGTCTCAGGGTTCTGTTTAAAGCGCAGAGAGCATCATGAAGACCAAGGAACACACCAGGCAGGTCCGTGATACTGTTGTGGAGAAGTTTAAAGCCGGATTTGGATACAAAAAGATTTCCCAAACTTTAAACATCCCAAGGAGCACTGTGCAAGCGATCATATTGAAATGGAAGGAGTATTAGACCACTGCAAATCTACCAAGACCCAGCCGTCCCTCTAAACTTTCATCTCAAACAAGGAGAAGACTGATCAGAGATGCAGCCAAGAGGCCCATGATCACTCTGGATGAACTGCAGAGATCTACAGCTGAGGTGGGAGAGTCTGTCCATAGGACAACAATCAGTCGTAGACTGCACAAATCTGGCCTTTATGGAAGAGTGGCAAGAAGAAAGCCATTTCTCAAAGATATCCATAAAAAGTCTCGTTTAAAGTTTGCCACAAGCCACCTTGGAGACACACCAAACATGTGGAAGAAGGTGCTCTGGTCAGATGAAACCAAAATCAAACTTTTTGGCCACAATGCAAAACTATATGTTTGGCGTAAAAGCAACACAGCTCATCACCCTGAACACACCATCCCCACTGTCAAACATGGTGGTGGCAGCATCAAGGTTTGGGCCTGCTTTTCTTCAGCAGGGACAGGGAAGATGGTTAAAATTGATGGGAAGATGGATGGAGCCAAATACAGGACAATTCTGGAAGAAAACCTGTTGGAGTCTGCAAAAGAACTGAGACTGGGACGGAGATTTATCTTCCAACAAGACAATGATCCCAAACATAAAGCAAAATCTACAATGGAATGGTTCGCAAATAAACATATCCAGGTGTTAGAATGGCCAAGTCAAAGTCCAGACCTGAATCCAATCGAGAATCTGTGGAAAGAGCTGAAAACTGCTGTTCACAAACGCTCTCCATCCAACCTCACTGAGCTCGGGCTGTTTTCCAAGGAAGAATGGGCAAGAATTTCAGTCTCTCGGTGTGCAAAACTGATAGATACATACCCCAAGCGACTTGCAGCTGTAATCGCAGCAAAAGGTGGCGTACAAAGTATTAACTTAAGGGAGCCGAATAATTTGGCTCGCCCAACTTTTCAGTTTTTTATTTTTTATAAAAGTTTAAAATATCCAATAAATTTTGTTCCACTTCACGATTGTTTCCCACTTGTTGATTCTTCACCAAGCAATTAAAATTTTATATCCTTATGTTTGAGGCCTGAAATGTGGCGAAAGGTTGAAAAGTTCAAGGGGGCCGAATACTTTCACAAGGCACTGTACATACAGTCAGTGTTTTGTATCAGTGTTTGGAAGCCAAACTCATCCTATCTAGACAGAAATAGGGTAGAATGGAAAGATTTGCACCTGTTCTGTGTTTTCCACCCACTTCTGGTATAGGCTTACAATCACTGATGCAAATCGTTGACCAGAATAGTGAATAAGGCCTAATAATGTAGAACAGCTGCATGTATGTAATATCACAGCTAAAAGATCAATATGAAATTCTACAATTTTTGTTCCTATGGCACATACCATTTTTTTCAATCAGTGCTTACAATTTCTAATGTGCTACAGAGAAAAGATCCTTAAACTTAGTTGGTAACTATGAGGAATAGCTAATTTCTTTCTGTCTTTTTATATGTTAGGTCTGAATTATCATCATTAATATCCCCATCAAATAGTTTGACACCATAATGCAAAATGACATACATGGCCATCACCTGTGAGGGTAACTTAACGCAGAATGCTGTATATGTAAATCATTTTCATTGCTTGTGCACTGGGGCAGTGCCCATGAAATCACTGTGGGAGCCATACTGTTACTGGCAGCTAGGGTTACGGCAGTAAACTTACGCGGAATTACAGTAACAGTCAAGTGGATGGGATTGAAACAAATCTCACCCACATACTGGGAAAAACAGCGACCCAAGTTGTTTTGTGCTGTGGGTTTGGAACTTACAGCATGTCAATTATTGCTGTAGATTCCACTATAGTTACAGGGGTTAATTATGCAGCGAAAACCATCCATTTTTTCTGCAGGCAGGTCCATTGCAGGACATTCTGCTGCGGACAGCCTACAGAGAACTCAACAAATGTGGCCTTAGCCTTAAAGGGATATTCCTATCTATGCCTATCTTTTGATGTATCAACAGTCAGATAGGTGCAGGTCTCATACTGTAGGTGGGACCCACATCTTTCTCAATGATGGTTTATCCTGTCTGTGGATATAGACTTGCTCAAATCCTTCTGTCTGTTCATGAATCCCAGACAGACCTGATGATGCTGGGTTCAGGGCTCTGTGGTGGCCATATCATCACTTCCAGATCTCCTTCTTCAAAGGGTGTTTTCACAAAATATTGATTTGATTTAGATTTCTCTTTTTTCATTCATTTAATTTTGTGAATTGGTAACAATATTAAAAAATTATTAAGACTTTTATTTCTGAAAGCATTCCATATGTACTGTATAAAAACATTTCTTTGTATTCAATCACATTTTGAAGAAAGATTTACAATATGGAAAGTATTTAGCTAACATGTATATTATGACCCCTGTACAGAATTTTTGAAAGACTAAAGTAAACTCTTAATGGTAGCCAGAATTATCTAGCCCTTCATTTGACTGTACAGTGTATATAATAGGTGACATTGTTTTAAAGGCTTTGTATCTACAAGCCTACAACAGTAAAAGGAAGGATTTTATGATCCACTTAATAGGCATAACAAAGATACATAAGAACATCTTTCGGTTTCCTGGCTATAACCTACATCCCCCTGTTTGCATCGTATGGCTGTTTGTGTATTATACATCACAGTACATTAAAGTCAATAAACACATTTTGTGCTGGGGAAGAAATATCAAAGTGTTGTGTAAACAGCTGCAGATGTACATCAGAAGACGTCACATAAATATCTCACTCTCAAACAAGAAATGTAAATGATACCATATACGCTGTAATTGAAAATTTTATTATACATTAGTGAAGTCACCCATTTATCTAATCATAATCAGTTTCAATAAAATCTCATTTAGGAAAGTTGAATGAGGTTCAGGGTGGATGGTTCGAAGAACTTCCAGGCACTGATCTCTACTTATAAAAGGAGAATGACAATATCATTTTACTTAGCTTTACTGAAGAAATGTTATGTAGTACTTGAACTTGACACTATAATATTTAGTTTTACTAAATGTCTGATGTCATATTATTAACCAGCAAGCATCAGTTCTCACCACTGTATACATTTAACTTTAGGAAAGAAAAGTTGTATCTGTGGGAATTCATTCACCTTGCAGCACTGGAAGGTCACCTATGCAAGTTGCTGTTATGGTTCCTAGGTTTGGAGTATAAATTTAATGTGACCCAAACAACGTATATATTACCTCTTAATGCAATAATACCTATAACCAATATATTACCCCTAACCACACACTGTCCCCATGAAACAAATCCCTGTTTGTTGTGTAGTCATGGCCCCGTGGTGAACTGTAATACTGACTGTACTCACACTCACTTTCTGCTGGAAAACAGTATTGTTACTCACATGACTCTGCAATACAACAACACAGTAGTACATTAGCATACATTTTCATGAGAAGAAGCATTTCTTTCAGACAGCAGATATAAATGTAAATGTGGCAAAAATCACACAAAGTCTCTGTGCAATAGTCCTTAGGCCAGGGCCCCACATAGTGTAAACGTCGTGATTTTGCTGCAGAGGAAACGCTGCAGTTTTTGCATGAACTTCTAATGAAGAAATCTGCTGAATGATATGAATTTGACTATGGACATTCTTAGAGCACCACATACTTAGAGCACCACTGAAGAAAACGCACTTTTAGGCCGGTGCCCCACATTGCGGAAACACAGCAAAAAACACTGCGTTTTAAAGTACCTGTAAAGTGGATGGGATTCTGGTTAATCCCATCTACACATTGCATAAAAGTGTTTATGTTTACTTAAGTTTATTTATTTTTATATACAGTGGGGAAAAAAAGTATTTAGTCAGCCACCAATTGTGCAAGTTCTCCCACTTAAAAAGATGAGGCCGGCCTGTAATTGACATCATAGGTAGACCTCAACTATGAGAGACAAAATGGGAAAACATATCTAGAAAATCACATTGTCTGATTTTTTAAGAATTTATTTGCAAATTATGGTGGAAAATAAGTATGTGATTTTCTGGATTTGTTTTCCCATTTTGTCTCTCATAGTTGAGGTCTACCTATGATGTCAATTACAGGCCTGTCTCATCTTTTTAAGTGGGAGAACTTGCACAATTGGTGACTAACATATCTTATACCACATATATAAAGTGTTTTAGATACTTTTTAGACACATTTACAGTTTATGTGAAAAAGGAGCATTGCTTCCAGACCCACATTTAAATGGTCAATACTTTTCAACAAACATAAATCAATTGTAGATGCCAAGCTGTTTTGTAATATATCTTATCTGACAATGGCTGTCAATGTACCAAAAAAACAGTTTGAAGCCTCCAAAAAAGTGCTGTTCTCATAGAGTGTCTCTGTGTTCTTGGTTATAGAGTCATAGAGGAGGTCCTAAGTGGAGACTATCTCTATGATGTACATATGCCCTAACAGATCATATGAACAGGGGGTTTCTTCTTGAGAAAAGTCCTTTAATATGACCTGCCAGAGGGCGGTGCAGGGTGGCAACCACAGGTACAAGCAGGTGCTCCATTGGGCATTGCCATGCCAGGTGCACGAACAGCTTAATTGTATATGGATTTAAAGTTGATTTTCTTCTCAGCACTTTGACACAAAAATAAATAAGAAGATGCACAACTTATTCATAGGGAAGAATCAACAAAGGCACCCCGATACAGCTGTTAACTCCAGTCAAGGTTTACTTCTGGCATTTGTTTAACACAGGATAGTATTTCCTGAGTCATTGAATCATCAGTGCTGCAATATGAAGGGGGCTGGCTAAATTCCTATTTAAAACACATTTAAAAATATTTTTCAGCTGGACAACCCCCTTAACGTCTATTTGTTATTGGCCATATGGATTAACAAGTTACTCTATATAAATGGACTAGTCTGCTAATAATAGTTCTCTTAGATTATGAAACTCCTCATACATTACATCTTGCAGCATCCATTGTCATGCAATATACTTAAATTTGCAAGTCAAGTTGCAGCTAGTGATATTCAGTACCATGGACAGAACTACTGCATCACTCATTAGAAGTCTGTAAAGGCCAATAGCATAGAAATTCCAGTAGAACCATTTCTCATATCAAGACACTAGGTGTCAGTGATGGGTAATCCTTGCTTTAGCATACAGCTCTAGTACGATAACGTGTGGCAGCCCAGGAATGATGTTTTATAGCGAAGGTGAAACATAGCTTAATACAAGCAGATGACATATATTACTATAAAAGAGGATATAGTTGTCTACTGTTTTTAAAGGCAGCAATAAAAGAAGAATAATGAAGCAGTTTAAAAGCTAAAAGACAGCTGTCAAGCTCAATGGCTGTGATAAATGTCTAAACACCCACTTGGAGAAGAAATCTGCTCCCCGGAGACCACCGTCCAAAAAATTAATTACTGCAATTCAGCATCTTTAAATTTGCCACTTAATATACTGCCACCATAATTAAATTTCCAGCCCTGTGACCTTGAGACCATTTCTTGAGATAATAAATGAGATCAAGGTTTAATCTATTCAGATGCAAGTAGAAGCTGTCCAAGGGAGCACCAAACCATGTGAGCGCAGTCAAGGTCAGGAGTAGGGAGTATGGATAAGGTGTTAGGTCTCTGTTCATTCCAGTCACTTAACAAAAATGTTTGTTTTATCTCCCAATATTTGCTATCAGGTATTACACCAAAATGACCTGCTCTGCTACATTGTACTATGCACCATCATTTATCACTTTTTAGAGATGACAATAAACTGTATTACTATTTCTTCTTGCTCAGCCTAAAAAATTACAGGAGTCTCGCAAAGATTAAGGTTTCTGGCCTTTTCTAAACTCTAGGTTAATTTCTGAAAACTCCTTTACAGTACTCAATGTCAGAAAATAAATCTTAAATAATCTTTAAAGCATGCTTCCAGAATGGAAAAATATTGTTTCTGTTACATCAACTCACTTCTTCATTTACTGTTGGTCTTCGTTTAACCCCTTCAGGATGCAGGTATTTTGGGCCTTTAGGGGACAGTATTTTGTTTTTTCTTCACCTCATTCTGAAAGCAATGTGTTTTTATTTTTTCTATCAATGTGGTCATATGGGGCTTGTTTCTTCTTGCAGGATGATTTAATTTTTTAAGAACCACTTTGTGGTACATATAACTTATTAATAAACTTATTTTTTGCGTGGGAGGGAAAAACAGTAATTCGACCATTGTTTTGGGGTTTTTATTTCACCATGCAATATATATGACATGTTATCTTGACTCTGCAAGTTGTTGCAATTATAACAATATCGAATGTATAAAGATTTAGCTGGCAGCTTTCTCACCTGACTCCCCCATACACATGCAGATGTTGCAGATCAGTGCATGCTTACTGAACTGGGAGAGGGAAGAAAGCTGCTGACAGACTCATTGGGCTGTGGCTTTTCTCATAGGGAACAAAAGGATTAGGCATATGAAATCTGACTGCCTGATCCTTATTTCTTGTGACATTTTGTGTCAGGGGAGATGGGGAAGGTCCTATGAGAAACTCAGCTGAAGATAGATTGAGAGATTTGTAGAAAGTACATCTAATGTGTATAGCTAACTTTAATCTGAATAGTTGCCAAACAACCATTTATTTAACCCCTACACATACAAGGGCATACATGTAAGTCCTGAGTCATGTGGGAATGTATGATGCCCTCTGAGAGGCTGAGTGGGCAACACAGCTGCAGAATTTCTTCTGTTTTACATCGCAGGGACCCGGCAGCAGGGTCTGTGATCAGAGACAGCACCAGGCACAGACCCCTCAGATACTGTGATCAAAATCGACCATGGCATCATGGCAAGTGGTTAGTTTTACTTTCACCTTTGAGTTTGGCAACAGAACTGCTGTCCCACAGGGAGATCCCAGGAGTTGTTCCATTGCCATGGCAGCTGGGAGCCATCTGAAGGCTCCCACACCTGCCAAGGCTGCCACGCTGCAGATTTTTTCTGCAATGTGTAGATGGCATTAGTCAGAATCCCATTAACTTTGCAGGTACTATAAAACCGCCAAACCACAGTGTTTACGCCATGTGGGGCCCCAGCCTAACAAGCAAAATTTGCTCCATAACAACAAACCCTCATAAGGCACTCTGAACACTGCAATTTTGCAATGTGGGGCTTCAGTCTAACACAGCTCCATACACAAAAATTGTTATGAGTGCCAGAATATGACAATGCATAGAATTTTTATATTTTTTAAGGTATTAAAATACAGCAAAAATATATAAATTCAGTACCACTGTGATCATACTGACCTGCAGAATAAAGAATATTAAAGAATATTTAAGAATATAGCATAACGGCATTTCTTTTTCCTGTTTCATCGCATTCTGGACTTTTTTCATTATATGGAATATTAACTGGTGCCATTAAGAGCTACAATTTGTCCTGTACAAAAACAATCCCATATGATCACATATGACTCTGTGAACAGAAATATAATACATTTAGGGCTTTTGGAAGGCAGGGAGTTAAAAACAAAAAGTAAAATGGCTGCATCCAGGAAGGGTAAATTGTTCCATGTTGCATATTTCCTCATCTATGCCAAGTTCTATACATGCAGATGCGTAACTTCAAGTTCCTGGGCCCCTACGTACCATGTGCCATTTAGAATAGTGGTATATTTGATGGCGGAGGGACCTTTGGGGCCCTTCAGGATCCAGGGCTGATAGCAACTGCCACTGCCACACCCCTATTACTCCCTATTACTACACTCCTATATACAGTGTAACTGAGTAGTAAAAAATGTAAAAGAAAAATCCATAAATTGCACCCCGACCCTGCAATTGCACACTAAGGTACTATCTGCTTCCTTCCTATCCCTCAGCCAACCCTGGATGATGACAATAATAACAATAATAATAGAACTAGTTAGTTTCTAGTGGGTTGGTGTGTCCAGTTTGCAGAATTAATAAACCTGCAATTATGGTATATTAAATGTTTCTTTTTGATCACTCTAAAAATATCATTGCAAAGAAAACTATACATATGTTTAGGTTATCTAAAAAAGTAAAAAAACAACAAAACAATTTTACTGTTATTAGACTATGCCTAGACATGATTTTGAATAGCCAGTGATTTGTTCCTAGAACACACAGGCCCACATTTACTGAGCTGGTTGTGCCTCGAAAGTGGCAAAAGATGTACTTTAACCTGTTGCATTTTTGGCTCACTTTTGCGTATCTCAGCCTCTGTGCTCCGCTCGCCACTTATTTAGACAGTGGGCAGAGAAGTGCAAGAATTTAGGTGGGCCTTGGCATAAATGCCCTAGTCCACCAGATTTACTATAAAATTTACTATAAATCATGCCAGTTAAACCACAAATCTGTGATTGGGATTGGCGTAGATATGCAACCAGGTGCACCTACATGTGCTGGAATTACTAAGAGGCCAGAGTCTCTTAGTAATTCTGGGAAGTCGTGCTCATGGTGGGGACTGGCATAACAATCATCAGTTTTAATAAATTTCCACATAGAGATTTCCTCTATCTTTCCATATATCTGAAACATGTTCTACCAGTTTTTTTCTGACTGAAGTCTCTGTAAAATAACTAGCTGGCAAACAGACTGCATTGTGCCCTAATAATATTATATTTATTTTAGAAATCATACTTAGTAACATAGAAGTGGAACCAGTTATAACATATTTAACAAGCTAGTTCTACCATATTTTTGGCATTGACAGCATGGACCTGCACAGATTTGAATGATCAGTCTGTTTAGGAGCAGCTTTATTTTATTGTTAAAAGATTTTGTGACGAACAGATATGACAAATAGATATGATCACATTTTGTCTGTCAGTAAATTGTCATGCTTTATTGTTTCATTTTCATATATGTCTGAATATCATTTCTTTAAGAATACAGATAAAAATTGGAGGGGTTTTGTGAAAATAGCAATATAAGCAAATTTATTGTGACAAGGCAGCATTAATTGCTCTTGAAACAGTAATGAGCGATCCATATTGTACAACTCTAGATGTATATTAAATAAAACATGTAACATCAGCATTTTGTATGTCATTATTGTTTTGTATATGGAAATGTGGATACATGTACTAACAAAATATTGCATTATATTACTTTGCATATTGTGGTTGTACATATGGAATTGTCCTGAAAACTCAACTTTGAGTACAGTTATATTGACCCAATTATTTTTCTTTCCCCAAGGTGACAAGCAGATGTCGTAGTGACATATAGTATGTAGTGTTTTTTTGTAGGTGCTTTTAAGGTCAGGGCCCCACATGGCATAAATGGTGCTGTTTGGCCACTGCGGCAATCCCGGGGCAAAAACAATGGCGTTTTATAGTCCATGCAAAGTGTATCCCATCCACACCTTGCGGAAAAATATGCGCAGTCTTTATACTAAAATCAAAGACAATTCACTGCAAAAGAAAGACTATCAGATCACAATATAAAAGGAACCAATGGAATCTGTGTGGACTGCCTACAGTACTATGTGTTTAGTTTATAACTGATGTTTGTGCTGTCAGATTCCCTTTAATATTAGAGATTAGCCAATTTCCAAAATTTGTATTGGGTCTGAATTGATCATCTCTCAGATTTGATTCAGTCAAAATAAATTCAGTCCGACTTGAAAGTGCCCTGATTGCCCTGAAAACTTGTGTATGGCAATTTGAGGTCTCTTAGGACTTTATCCAACCACTTTCATGCTCTTTAATGCCAAGACAGCAGTAGCCATGTCAAACTGACAACAACATATAGGGTACATAAACATATGGTAGCCAGTAGTAGCAAACATGCTATTTAAAAACACACTGCACTTATTTATTTATTTATTTTGCTTACTTATATAGCGCCATCATATTCCGCAGCGCTCTTACAGACATTGTCAATCACTGTCCCATATAGGGCTCACAATCTACATTCCCTATCAGTATGTCTTTGGAGTGTGGGAGGAAACCGGAGTGCCTGGAGGAAACTTACGCAAACACAGGGAGAACATACAAACTCCTTGCAGATGTTGTCCTCGGCAGGATTCGAATCCAGGATTTTTGCTTTTTAAAATTAAAAAAATGTTCCATACACATGGTTTATACACATACAGTGGTACCGGAAGAAACAGTCTAAGGCCGGGGCCCCACGTTGTGAAAAACTGCAAAAAATACTACGTTTTACAGTACCTGCAAAGTGGATGGGATTCTGGCTAATCCTATCCACACATTGCTGAGAAAAATCACAAACGTAAAAGTTTTTGAAATTTGCAGCATGTCAATTATACCTATGGAAACTCTGAAGTTTTCCCTATAGGTATAATAGGGGTAGAAAGTCAGCAGAGGAGGAAAACTTTCTGTGAAAAACACGTGATGTGTTTCCACCGCTGTCTTTTCCGCAGCATTTTTTTGCTGTGGCTTGCTACATGGGACCTGAGCCTAAACATGATCCCGTTTTGGGTGTAAATACCTGCTTGTGTTTATGTATATGTGTTTATGTATAGTTGCTGTTGTGCTACAGCCAACCGCATTCTTAGTGACAAATGATGTGGAACAGGTGTATCATCTTATATTACTCTGTCCATTGCTAATCTGTGTTTTACAAGAAATGTTATTGTTAAATGAGGCACCACTTGGCCTTGTGGTTAGAAGAACCAGCACAGGCTTATAATTGTGAAGGAAAACTTGAGGTCACATAACCTATCTACTAAAAGTTCAGTGCATTGCTACTTGTTGCTGCCGTCATTGTTAGTTAAGTTGACACAGTGCAATATGTAAAATATGGCTGGCAATACTAGCAGTTAGATATATGAAAGACAATGAGTAACATCTGCATCAGCAGGTAGTGACACATTATCAGCACTAGGACTTAAACTAAAATTGTTTTGAAAAATTGTCACTTGGACACAGACTGAATTATAACAGTGCAAGCGCAAACCGCGGCTTTGCCAGTGGAAGCCCCTTTGCCACACATGACTGCTGAGGCCAATCAGTGACCACTGGAAAGGAACTGATGATGTCACTTACATACATCACCGGTTCCTTTCTTGTGGCCGTTGATTGGCCTCAGCAGTCAGGTGCAGCACAGAACTTCTGCCGGGAAAGGAACAGCAAATGATGGACCGGACAGTGGCGGCAGACACTGGTGTCAGGTGAGTATGATTTTTTTTTTTTTTTCTAATGTTTCACCTTCCTTGGGATCCTCTCTGAAATTCCTGGACAACTCCGTTACAGAGGTTGTCCAGGCTAAACATAAATTTCTAATTAGGCCATGGGAGGTAAAAAAAAAAAAAAAAAAAAACCATACTCACCTGTCCCGGTGCTCTGGTGTCCTCCCAGGGTGGTCCAGTCCTGCAGCTCGGCTGCTTTCTTGCTGTGGAATTTGTCGCCGGCTGTGATGTTCCCTCAATGGTTATGTACGGCGGGTACTTCTGCTGGAAGACAACAGAGCAGCAGGACCGGACTGCGCAGGGAGGCACCAGAGCATTGGGGACACGTGAGTTTGTTTTTTGTTTTGTTTTGTTTTTTTTTAATTTACACCACCCCCGGCCGATTTAAAAAATAATATTTGAGTCCATTTTTGCCTGGGCAACCCCTTTTAGGGGATATGCAGGAGTATGATTATTATTATTATTTTTATTATTAGGGGGAACACAAGTGGCATTATTAATTGATGGGCACTCTTAATTTAAAGGCTTAAACTTTTAATGCAGACAGCAGGGGAGGGTTAAAATACATCTTCCCCTCCTTACCGGCGCTGGGTTGACTGTCAACTTGTATGTATATAGAGAAGCTGCAGCAGTGATGTCAACAAGACCGTGAGCAGCCAAACACTGTATACTGCTGTACTGCTGAGCACATGGATTGGCTGTAGCGGTCCTGTTAACTTGACGTCACTATTATATATTTTATAATTGGGGGTAGGAGCAGGTGCCTGTAGGTGAGGACAATATGGGTCAGGTGCCTGGAAAAGTGAGGAGCCAAAGATGTCTGTGCTGCAAACTTTACAGAGACAAGTCACAGCTAGAAGGCGGTCATGGTGGTCCAGAGATAAAAGACAGGAAATGTGAACGATTACCTGTAAGTCACTACATGTAACTGCACTGTATTTACCTAAATGGTCTGCAGAGCCCTGTGTAGAGCCAGTATATACTGCTACTACTACTGTACTATACTACTACTGTATAGTGAGAATATTGGTATAACTTGGGTTGGGGGCCCACTTGGACATGTTTGCGCCCCCTGTGCCTAACCTCTAGCTACACCTCTGGTTGGAACCAATCCAGTTGCAGCTTGTTGCTGCAAGCATCACTGATGTTGTGTGCGGCGGCGAGTTTCTGCATAGGAGCCCAAACCAGCAGTATGAAAGGTAAGTACAACCTAACCACGCAAACAAAAAACAACATTTCCCCCTATTTTGCCCCCAAATCTTTCAATTTAACTGACCACTCTGATAACTACAACCCCCAGCAGCTCCAGATGCTCTGGATCTGTTGAGAGTTGGGTCTGTGCATAGGCCATAAAAAAGATTAACCCTGGACAACCCCTTTAATATGCCCCACACAGTTTAATGCCCCCCGCACAGCATGTTAGCTCCCGTCACTGCTCCCACACAATATAATGGCCCCATCACTGTTCCCCATACAGTATGGGGGACCAGTGAAGAGGCCACTATATGGGGGGGACCAGTGAAGTAGCCATAGAAAAATTTGGCCCAGACAACCCCTTAAAAGAGGGGAGACAGGGAGGTGTAAAAATATTTTTTTTTTTTTTTTTTAAAAAAGCATACTGACCTGTCCCCAGCACCCCATTGTCCCCTGCCTGTGTCTGTTCAGTCTCATGGTGGCGCCTCATTTCTGGAAATCCTGTACCTAATTGGTTTTAGTGGTCACATGAGGTGCAGGACTCCCAGCAAGGAGCACGAGACTGAATGGACACTGGCAGCGGACAATGGAGCGCCAGAGACAGTTGAGTATGCTTTTTTTATTTATTTATTTTACACCTCCTGCCCGCCAAATGGATTGCTCCAATTCCTGGACAACCTCTTTAAAGGATTTATCCATCTTTCTAATATTAATGGCCTGTCCTTAGGATAGGCCATCAATATTACATCTGCGATGATACAACAGCCAGGACCTCTGCAGATCAGCTTTTCCAGGACAGTGTGGCTACAAGCAATGGTAACAATTCTAGGAGTCACGCTGTTCACTTGCCAAACATGGTGTAGCAGTGGGTTTAGGTAGTGCAGTGGTGCACAGCGTATGGCGGGTAAGCAGCATTGCTCCCAACATGTTATTACCTTTAGCCGCCCTGTCTCGGTGCTGCTGATCTGCAGGGGTCCTGATGGTGGGCCCCTAGAAACAATTCCACTGGTGGGCCCTAGACATCCCAGTCCAACACTGACTACAACTCATCCACTCATCAGTGACTGGCACCTATAGTCCCTTATGATTGGCTGTGCTACGTTCAAGGCATTATGGGAAAGTCCATTCAGCCACCATCTGAGATTATACAACCAGTCTTCTTCTGATCTTTAAAATGGTGGCTGCCATTTTCAGTGAATCATGCGGGACAAATCCTTTTTTAATTGTAATTTTTGAATAAGTTTTACAAAGGTAAAATGCAAATACAGTGTAAAAACGTAAATAGTATGCACAGAACAGATAGAACACACAGGCCCACAACGGGAGAGCCAGAAAAATCATATCTAGATACAAAGCTGTACAAATATAAGCAGTAGTAATGTAATAAAAAGAAAAACAAGAGTACATCAATAAGACAAGAACACAAGACAAGAACCACAAAGGAGAGGAGCAGGAGGGAGGGATATCATAGTAAGGTTAAAAAAAAAAAAAAGAGGGAAAGGGAAACAGAAGACCGGTCACCAAGATCTAAATAGCATAAAGCACCCAAACGGTATCCCAGGGCCTCCAAACCTTATCATACTGCTCCTCAAAGTCTCTCGAATTCTAGCATACAACTCCTCCAAAGAAGGAGGAAATCTCCTCCAATGCTTAGCAATGAGGATTCTGGTAGATGTAAGGATTTAAATGAGGAATTGTAGTGAGTGTTTACGTAAACATTAAGACAGCATATTAAGTAAGAAGGTCTTAGGAAGCAGTGGAAGACGAATCCCCAAAACTCGCTCGATTAGGGCCTGGACTTGTCACCAGTAAGATTGAAGGCCAGGGCACGACCAAACCAAATAAAATATGTTGTCAGGATGGGCACCACGCCACCAGCGGTTATCTGGCACAGTTGCATTACAGGAGTGGACTAGTGCCGGGATGTGGTATCAATACATCAACAATTTGTAGAAATTTTCGCTAAAAGTGACACAGAGAGAGGGCTTAGCTGCTCAGCTCCAAATTATGGTCCATGACAGATCTAATATAGGCCGCCCTAGGTAACTCTCCCACTTGCGTATCTTGCGGGTAGCGTCTCAGGGGTTGGAAAGAATTCCATAGATGTCTGATATAAAAACTGTGGTGGAGCAGTCGGTTTTGCAAATTCTCTCAAAATGAATAGGGAGAGATACTCTCTTACTCCTAAAAACTGAATTGGCTAAGTAAGAAATCTGAATATAAGGGAACTCACTAGCAAAAGGGAGTAGGCCCGAGATCACCACCGTAAGACCCGGATATGGATAGGATAGAAAGGCTATCATGGAGGAGGACGGGGAGGACAAAGGGATGCAAGCAGCACATGTGCGCCAAATTTTCCTGATGAGGGCCATTAGACCCAAAAGCATGCCCGCAGGGGGATTATGTGTATTCGTCCAGAGAAGGGAGCTAGGATGGTAGGGAGCTAGCCACAACTTTTCTATCTCCATCCACTTGGAGTAGGCTAGAAGTGTGGACAAAGCAGGAACTCTGTGCAGTTGAGCAGCCCAGTAATAAAGAATCAAGTTAGGGAGATCCAGGCCCCCTTCAGCTTTCGGGGTCATCATAAGTTGTCTAGAGAGCTGATGTATCCCTCCGGCCCAAACAAACCGCAGTATAGAGCCCTGAAAGGACCGAAGGTCCCTCAAAGGAACCGGAATCGAGAGGGTCTCAAACAGCTAAAACAATATAGGCAGAATGATCATTTTCACTGTGGAAATTCGACCAAAGAGAGACAGTGGCAGGGTCAGCCATTTACTAAGAAGCCTTCTAATTTGCCTGAAGAGAGGGGGAAAATTGACTTCGTATTATGTGGTGAAGCAGCTAGTGAGTTGGATACCCAGATATTTTAGAGAGGACTCCTGCCAGCTATACTTTAAAGAAGACTGTAATTGTGCTAAGTGGGTGAGGGAAATTTGAACAGGGAGGGCCTCATTCTTAAAAGTATTATTTTTATAACCCGAGATGTGGCCAAATTGTTTCAGTAGGTTCTGAAAATTCAGGAGGGTAATGTGAAGGTTAGTATGAGTTAGGAATATGTCGTGTGCAAAGAGGGAAAGCTTAAACTCTCTATCCCTAACCCTGACTCACCTGACATCTGGGTTTAAACCGACAGTGGCGGCTAGGGGTTCTATACAAAGAGGAGGGGGGGTAAGGAAGGGGAAGAGGCGTGAGGGAGTTTGATGGTGGCCAATAGAGGCCCTGAATCGCTGATAGAAAAATCCTGTTAAGACCAAAGGCCTGCAAGGTTGCAAACATAAAAGGCCATCCTAAGTGATTGAAGGCCTTCTCCGCATCAAAGCTGAGCACCAAGTGTTCAGATCCAGACCTGGACACAACATCAATCTAATCTTTTGTTCTCCTAGTGTTATCACTGCCCAGCCTGCAGGGGACAAATCCAATCTAATCTTTGTGTATCAGGTGGGGAAGGCACACATGAAGTCTAGAAGCAACGACCTTGGTGAACAGATTGAGATTGGTATTCAAAAGGACAATAGGTCTGAAATTCTTGCAATCCAAATGATCCCTAACTTGGTTTCTGAATAAGTGTGAAGAACGAGTGAAGGGTATAGTCAGGTATAGGGTTACCAGACATAAATGCATTAAATAGAGAAACAAGGCAGGGAATAAGTTCAGGGCCAGAGACCTTGTAGTAGAGGTAGGTAAACCCACCAGGGCCTGGAGATTTCTCAGTCAAAAGGTCCTCGAGGATCTGCTCGAGCTCCTAGACAGAAATGGGCTTATTAAGGAGGGAGAGGGCAGCAGGAGTAAGGGCAGGTAAATGGCTTGAGTACAGATATTCTCCTAAAGCCACATCCCTCTCAGTTGGGTCAACAGGAAGACTGGACAGGAGGGAGTACAGCTTCGAATAAAAGTCGTGAAACATGAGGGCTATTTCAGCTGGATCATAGATCACTGTGCTATCAGAGTGTCGCAAAGCATATGCTGCAACCCCCTCCGCCCTATCCCGAAGCTGTTGAGCCAGAAGCGTATGGGGATTTTTGGCCCAGTCATAGTAGCGTTGTTTGGTATATAGCAGGAGCTTATCAACCTTTTGAAGAACAATATCTTTAATCTGAGCTCTGAGATCTATCAAGGTTTTAATGAGGGACAGATGGGTCAACATACACTGCTCCGCCTGTCGTAGTTGAGAACGAAGTCTGGTGATACGTAAGGTAGCATCGCGTTTTAATCTAGTTTCCAAGGCAATGCAATGACTCTGCATTACTGCCTTATGGGCCTCCCAGAGGACCGCCTCTGATGAAACAGACCTCTTGTTCTTTTCAAACAAGGATTTAAGGTGGGACTGAAGTTGCTCCTGTGTCTGTGCCCTCCACAGGAGGTTCTCGTTAAGATGCCAATGGCAGGTTCTAGTCAGTGGCGTAACTAGGAATGGCTAGGCCCCAAGGCGAACATTTGACATGGGGCCCCCCCGAACCGCCGCCCCCAACCCCCCCCCCCACAAACCGCATTCCTGCGCTCACTATTATGCGCCATAGTGGCCCCTACACACACTATTATGTCCCATAGTGGCCCCTGCACACTGTATTATGCCCTATAGTGGCCCCTGAACACTGTATTATGCCCCATAGTGGCCCCTACACACAGTATTATGCCCCATAGTGGCAACTACACACAGTATTATGCCCCATTGCAGCCACTGCACACAGTACTAAGCCCCATAGTGGCCTCTGCACACAGTATTATGTCCCATAGTGGCCTCTGCACACAGTATTATGACCCATATTTGCCCCTGCACACAGTAATATGCCCCATTGTGGACCACCCATGAACAATTATTATACTCTGGGGTATTTTCAGACCCCAAAGTATAATGATTGGAGACCCAGGGGAGGATACAAACAAAAAAAAACAATGTCACTTACCTCTTCCTGGCTCCGGCGCACTCTCCGCTACTTCGGCCATCTTCAATATTGGACCAGATCTCGTCGCGATGCATAATGACGCAGGCCGGGCCCACGTGACGTCACCAAACAGGCCCGAAGCCTGTGGAGCGTAGGAGAGGTAAGTAACGTTGTTTTTTACGTTTCCTCACCTCCCCTGGCTCCCCGATCATTATACTCTGGGGTCTGAAAAGACCCCAAAGTATAATGATAGCAGTGTTTGTGGGGTTTGGCCCGCGGCCTCACTTACCGATCCCCGTTCCTGCTCACAGTCACCTCCGCTTCTGCAGAATGGGAAGCGCAGGCGGCCATGAGCAGGAGCGGGGATTAGTAAGTAAATAGGGCCCGTTACCTGCTGGGCTGCCACAGGCCCCCGAATGTTCTGGGCCCTGTGGCAGATGCTATCGCTGCTACTCCGATAGTTATGCCCCTGGTTCTAGTGCACATGTCACAGACGGTAAGGTTCAATACAATAGGGGCATGATTTGACCATGTAATTGAGCCCACAGAGGCACCCCTGATGAGTTGCAAGATCCATCAGATCTGAGAAAGATATATTGAAATCACCCCCAAAAATTATAGCAGCAAGGGGGAGTCTAGCCATTCAGTACTCTGTTGAGGAAGCCAGTTTGGGAAAAGTTGGGAAAGGTTAATCCTCTAGCTTGCCATGTTGTATAATAAAGTGGCCATCTTTATCTAGGATGGAGGATTCAACCTCCAAGGGACAGGAGAAAGAGATTAAGCTAGACGTTCTTGCCCTTTTCTTAGATTGAAAAGATGAATAAACATTGGGATTGTAGCAAAGGGCAAAATTAAAGGAGCAAGAGGCATTAGGGGTACGAACTTTGGAAAGGGCCATTTTTTATTTAGCATTAGAGCTGAGGCCCTAAACATTCAAAGATAAAATCTTAGCCATGTTAAACTACAGTGAATGAGAAATTAGCAAATAAAGGGCTTACCCCCCAAGCACAGCGGCCGGTGGTCCAAGGGAATTCCTGAGGTGGGGATGAAGGTCCCAAGGGAGAGAATGAGGGAAAAATCCTAAAAGTTTCAGATTTGCTGGATCTGATTTGATTTCATCTGTATTTAATATGATAATGAAAATTTAAAGCATTTTCTACCGAACACAAGCATATTTTACAAATATTCTGAGTTACGGTTAGTATGACATTGATTAGTGTCCCCTTATGTAAATACAGCAGTAAATAAATAGCTGAAATGTCGAGCTTTTAAATGCCCTTTTCAGGCTTAATTTATTCTCTTTTTGTAGACAGTTGCTGAAGTTGAAGATGAAATTAAGCAGTGTGACAAACAAGGTATTTTACATATGCCTACCAGGAATAATTGATATAGTTCATGCTTTTGTGTGTTATACTTGTTATAATATTTGCATTTAAAAGCAAAGTTGCATTCCAGGCTTTAGGCTACATCAATCTCTCTCCTAAGGAAGATCAGACATAAATAAGCTTAAATTGGTTAGGCTTTTTAAAGTCACTTACAACTTTTGGATATATTACATCATTAAATTTCCTGAACTTATTCTATGTAGTTTCTTGTGATAGACTTTCCATTAGCATTTTCTAATAGGTACATGATCTTGCTTTTAATGTTATGTTATCTTATTACCTATGTGAAACAATGGGATATAATGCAGCAAGACTTTTATTGCAAAATTATTATTTTAAGGTATTCATTTGATTGGATTTTAAGACACAACCAATGATGACATACATTTGTGTGCTATAAATCTATGCATTCAATTCTGTATACTCAATATATTTTGATATTCAATGTATATTGTCATTGTTTAGTATTATTATGAGTTTTTCCCAGGGGCGTAACTATCGGGGTAGCAGTGGTAGCGGCTGCCACAGGGCGCGGAACATTACGGGGCCCGGAGCCCTGTGGCAGTCGCTACCGCAAACCCCACAAACACTGCTATCGTTATACTCCGGGGTCTTTTGAGTATAACGATCGGGGGCCCAGGGGAGGTGAGCGAACATAAAAAACACTGTAACTCACCTCTCCGCCGCTCCGCAGGCTTCGGGCCTGTTTGGTGACGTCCCAGACGTCAGACAATGTCATTATGCGTCGCGACGCCAGCCTGGATCGTGCGAGATCCGGTCCAACATTGAAGATGGCCGAAGTAGCGCACGGGAGTGCACCGGAGCGAGGAAGAGGTAAGTTGCAGTGTTTTCTATGTTTGTATCCTCCCCTGGGTCTCCGATCATTATACTCTGGGGTCTGAAAAGACCCCAGAGTATAATAATCGTTCATGGGTGGTCCACAATGGGGCATAATACTGTGTGCAGGGGCCACTATGGGGCAAACTACTGTGTGCAGGGGCCACTATTGGGCAAACTACTGTGTGCAGGGGCCACTATGGGGCAAACTACTGTGTGCAGGGGCCACTATGGGGCAAACTACTGTGTGCAGGGGCCACTATGGGGCAAACTACTGTGTGCAGGGGCCACTATGGGGCAAACTACTGTGTGCAGGGGCCACTATGGGGCAAACTACTGTGTGCAGGGGCCACTATGGGGCATAATATTGTGTGCAGGGGCCACTATGCTGCATAATACCGTGTCCAGGGGCCACTATGGGGCATAATACCGTGTGCAGGGGCCACTATGGGACATAATACCGTGTGCAGGGGCCACTACGGGGCATAATAGTGTGCGCAGGAATGCGGTTTGTGTGTGTGGGGGGCTGGGGGTGGCGGTTTGGGGGGGGGCCCCATGTCAAATGTTCGCCTTGGGGCCCAGCCATTCCTAGTTACGCCACTGGTTTTTCCTATATCTTATCTGTTTAAAATATCACATGATTTCCCATCCTGGGGTCATGTGAGCAGGTGGAAGCATACTTATTAGAGTATATATGTTTGTACATCTCCCTTGTTATACCAGCTATGACTAAGAACAATTAGAAACGTATCAGTGTTTTGTTAGGAACCTAGATATGTGCAATCCTTCTTGTATCCATCATACTTTTCAGTGCAGGACTGCTCACAGCTGTCACTTTAAGGTTGCTATGTCTAAAAGTCAAACTCTATTTGGGTCTGAAACCAATCAGAGCTTTGAGAAACACAGTCCATCAGAGTGCTGCCTCATTGTCCAATCCTGAGCTGAGGCGGGGTATTTAAACTCTGTAGATGCCTGATATTATTGTAGTTAGGCTGTGTTATTTGGTTATCTGCTGTATTCCTGGTTACTAATTTGGGTTGATTTTCTGGTTATCAAGCAGCATTTCCATTGCACATGTTTTGTTCTGCGTATCCGTGCATGTTTTTAATCATACTTTAAATAAATTGTAGATTTCATTTTTGGATTATAAGTACTGATAAGCAAGCTAGGGACAGAATTGTACATATTTCAATCTATGCCTTCTTCAATGCATTTCTATCCTTTATTCTTCCGGAAACAAAGTAGCTCTAAAATGACACATATAGATTTTTTCAGCTCTGAAGAATATATTGATTTTCCTAATTTAGCTCTTAGGACTGCCAAGAAGTTGTTGCAGCCCTGACTGTTCAGATCTTGCATTATGACTTTGTGCCTCTTCCACTGTATGTAAAGCCTGGAAAATGGCTGATTTGTTGGAGCAGGAGGAAAAAAGAAGGTTCCACTACATCTAGCTAAGATAAAATATCCATTTCATCTGAATGAGGTTTGCAGAAATTCATTGGAATAAAATTGTATACACAGAATTTTCTGCATCAAGTCTGTCACATGTGAAGACATTCTACTTGCCTGCAGTATCACATTTTGAAAAGATGTATTCTGGTATCATTACATGCTAAATAATAAACTTTTCAACCAAAGCAAGGAAAATAGAAAATATTGAGGACAAAACAATATAATTCTAAAAGTTTATATTAAAATAAATGAATATTCACATTGCTGATTGCAAGAACAAACTGTCAACTGTGCGCATAGACAATTCTTATTTCACTACTTGTGTCTGTACTTTAGCTTTCTCATCTCTGTTTTTTAGCACCTCTAACTATCCTTTTGTCTTATGAGACAGGGAATCTATCAGTATCAGACTTGTCATTGTTTTACAGAGGCAGCGACTGCAAACTTTAGCTGCTGCTATTTCAACGGATCTTTCTGTTATTAGTTTGTACCAACAAAGCAATCACCATGAAAAATTACAGCAATGTTTCACTTGATACCAGTTTCCTCTTTCTTACCAGAGATGTTTTAAATAACAGCAGTAATATAGCTTTATAATACTAATGCTTCTTTATCTTTTCCCTTAATTGAGACACTTCCATGCTTGGTGGGGCTCTAGAGTATAATGATTTGTAAGCAAAGGACATAGAGTGGACCAATTTAATGCTTGCTGGAGGGGTTAGCAATGCAACAGCCTTTGATGAAATCTTTTTTAGCTCAGTAACATTTAGAGATGTAAAAAAACAAGTAATTGGAGAGAAACATGATGGTTTTTATTAGCTAATTGGGAAAGCAGAGGTAATATTGTAAGGTATTTTGTTCTTTAAAGGTCTTAAAATTACATCAGAGAACCAACTGGGGGCTGCAGAGAATATGATGTATAACATAGTTTTATGCATTTACTTGTTTCTCTTGTTTTACTATTGTCTTATTACTTTATTATTTTATTCTAGGCTATTTATTTAGTATGATCTATGTATGCTATCTATAGTGCTTATTATCTGTAATAAAAGTATGTCATGTATGCAACAAATATGTGTAACAACATTTGGTGAGGCTGACTGTTAAAAGTCAAAAAAGTATACTAAAGATATGACTGACTGAAATGGCTTTAAGTTTTAGTAATGCTGTGAAATATCTGGTGCTGCTAATTCACAATGAGCTTCTAGGGCTGGGGAACTGCATACAGGGACCCTGAGAGCAACTGGTTAGGAAACATTGGCATAACTCCTTGAGAACTGCTTCAGTTTGGGCCTTGATGACAAGAATAATTGTTAGGTTTTTCTTTTGGAGTTCATGTGGCCATAACTTTTTATGTCTTGTTCAATGTACAGTAGCTGTATGAAGCTTTGATTTTATTGGAACCATTTTTACTTCATGTAGGTGCCATGTGTTGATACATATACAATAGCATTTCATTTATATCCATGTTACTGCAAAATGCAGACCAAAAGGAATTTTGGTAATTCTTCTTTCTCCACTTATCTGGTTATTTACATGTGACTTCCCTGCTAAACTGACTTTCAGTCTAAAATCTCTGTTGAATTTTTTTCTTGTTAGAGGAAGATGGACAGAAGGGCACATATTACCGCTCACAATAGAAGTCTATGAACAGGGGAAATGAACAAGAGCGCAGTGAGAGGAGAGAGACAGAGACTGCTGCAGATAACAATAAGCTTTACATCTCACTCCAAATGTTTAATTCACATTAGTACAGGTCAGTACCTTCGGCACTCCAGCTGCTGTAAAACTACAACTCCCAATATGCTCCATTCACTTCCATGGGAGTTCCAAGGACAGTAGCGCAAGTATGCAGTTGTACAACAGCTGGAGTGCCGAAGGTTGCCTACCCCTTTCCTACGAGTTCCTGATGATCCCTCTAAGTGTAAGCGAGATTTGTGGAGCAGATTCTCCTTTACTTTCTGTGTGCAGTGTATCCAGACATCAAAGCAGCTAGTCTACACACACCAGCATAACAATATGTTATGCAAATGTGGAATTTTCTTTTAAAAATAGATTTTAGCTCTTGATCGTAACCATCAAAAAGAGTTCTGAGAGGCATTGTCTTCTAGTTCCAGTTCACAGAATTATCGAAGCATAAGCACCTGAATATGTACATCTGCAATATGCTTTTTTTCTTTTTGTATCCAGTACAGAGAATCAAACTCCATATAAATGACATGAGCACCATTTACATGGACCTGTTGGTTATTTTCCTTTTTGAAACCCTTTCCTAGTTGTAGACCACTTCTGTGAGGGAATTGTAAATGCTTAATTTTTCTATTCAAATAATATGGTTACCAAAGGCTTCTACTACTAAGGGTTCTTTTACATGTTTTCAGCTCATAACAATCAATGACTGATGATATATCAGGCAGAATGGCACTTATCTTACTGTTATTTTCGCTTTACAATTATTAGGAGTTACAGTGGGGAAAAAAGTATTTAGTCAGCCATCAATTGTGCAAGTTCTCCCACTTAAAAAGATGAGACAGGCCTGTAATTGACATCATAGGTAGACCTCAACTATGAGAGACAAAATGAGAAAACATATCTAGAAAATCACATTGTCTGATTTTTAAAGAATTTCTTTGCAAATTATGGTGGAAAATAAGTATTTGGTCAATAACAAAAGTTCACCTCAATACTTTGTTATATATCCTTTGTTGGCAATGACAGAGGTCCAACGTTTTCTGTAAGTCTGTTGCTGGTATGTTGGCCCATAGCTCCATGCAGATCTCCTCTAGAGCAGTGATGTTTTGGGTCTGTCGCTGGGCAACATGGACTTTCAAGTCCCTCCAAAGGTTTTCTATGGGGTTGAGATCTGGAGACTGGCTAGGCCACTCCAGGACCTTGAAATGCTTCTTATGAAGCCACTCCTTCATTGCCCTGGCGGTGTGCTTGGGATCATTGTCATGCTGAAAGACCCAGCCACGTTTCATCTTCAATGCCCTTGCTGATGGAAGGAGGTTTGCACTCAAAATCTCACGATACATGGCCCCATTCATTCTTTCATGTACACGGATCAGTCGTCCTGGTCAGAGAAACATCCCCAAAGCATGATGTTGCCACCCCCATGCTTCACAGTAGGTATGGTGTTCTTTGGTTGCAACTCAGCATTCACTCTCCTCCAAAAACGACGAGTTGTCTTTCTACCAAACAGTTCTACTTTGGTTTCATCTGACCATATGACATTCTCCCAATACTCTTCTAGAACATCCAAATGCTCTCTAGCAAACTTCAGATGGGCCTGGATATGTACTGTCTTAAGTAGGGGAACACGTCTGGAACTGCAGGATCTGAGTCCCTGGCGGTGTAGTGTGTTACTGACGGTAGCCTTTGTTACGTTAGTCCCAGCTTTCTGCAGGTCATTCACTAGGTCCCCCATGTGATTCTGGGATTTTTGCTCACCGTTCTTGTGATCATTTTGAGCCCACGGGGTGAGATCTTTGCGTGGAGCCCCTGATCGAGGGAGATTATCAGTGGTCTTGTATGTCTTCCATTTTCTAATTATTGCTCCCACAGTTGATTTCTTCACACCAAGCTGCTTGCCTATTGCAGATTCAGTCTTCCCAGCCTGGTGCAGGTCTACAATTTTGTTTCAGGTGTCCTTCCACAGCTCTTTGGTCTTCACCATAGTGGAGTTTGGAGTGTGACTGTTTGAGGTTGTGGACAGGTATCTTTTATACTGATAACAATTTCAAACAGGTGCCATTACTACAGGTAATGAGTGGAGGGCAGAGGAGCCTCTTAAAGAAGAAGTTACAGTTCTGTAAGAGCCAGAAATCTTGCTTGTTTGTAGGTGACCAAATACTTATTTTCCCCCATAATTTGCAAATAAATTCTTAAAAAAAATCAGACAATGTGATTTTCTGGATTTGTTTTCTCATTTTGTCTCTCATAGTTGAGGTCTATCTATGATGTCAATTACAGGCCGGCCTCATCTTTTTAAGTGGGAGAACTTGCACAATTGGTGGCTGACTAAATACTTTTTTTTCCCCATTGTATGTGAACGAATGATTGTTCAAAACCCTCCTCTTCCATTGTTGGCAGAACATTCCCTGTTGACAGATGGGTGGGACTTGACTGACAAGAGAAATGGCTCATCTGAAAGGGACATGACCTAAAATTTGAAACCGTTCTCCAAAAAATGCCAAGTCAACTAATGTGTGGTATAAACTTAGATTGGACAGTTTGCACTGTCTAACTACTATACAAGTGTTTAATCTTTATTAATTTTATTTTAAATATTTTCATTGTTAACCTTGATACCAATATTAAACATTGTAAATAGGCAGCTATAAGAAAAACTTGTTATACCTGCAGTGGAAATGCTGCAATTTCAAAAAACGTTGCTTTTTGTAAATCGCAGCATATCAATTATACCTACGGAAACGCTGGTGTTTTCCATATAGGTATAATAGAAGCAGAAAAACTCTGCAGACTTTTTGTAAAAATCGCTGTAGAAAAGAGGGACACACATCGGTTTTTCGGCTGTAGCTCGCTATGTGGGGCCTTAGTCTTAATTACATAGCGGTTCAACCTAGCACAGTAACTTTGTACTTTCTGACTTTATATAGCACCTGAAAAACTTGTTAGTTTTCATGTGAAATTGACAAAGAACATTAACATAGATCAGTCTGCACTTACTATTTTTAGATGATCACTGTGCACAGACTCATCTCCCCATCCTGCACTTAATGATAACCCGGTACTACAAAAAACCCTAAAAGCTTAAATAAATGCAATCATACGTTTGCTTTCTGGTAATGAAAGGATTACAAAGACATAAGAAAGCGGCTTTCTAGAGGACTTCTTCAAGATAGGATAGGTGTAATCTGATGTCAAGCAGTGAAGTACTAATAATTCTTGCTTCTGATTTAATAACTTAGTTTTAACAATGTTATGTTCCATGGCTACCCAACATTGACTGACTTTCTTGTAATGTTACCTATTCATCAAGTTAAGCCAATAGACCCTGCTTTAATCAAATGCAGGTCAATTACCCAGTCCTTTAAATGATATTTTTAATGAAAGACATACTGTGCTGTAAAAATTGAATAGTGATAATATTACATGGTGCTGCTCTTCAAAAGATTCTAGGTACTTATCAAAGATCTTTGGCACTGTGTATTAGCGAGTCTCATTTACTTTGGTTGAATAAAAGATAAATGAAGACTATGGTGGAGCTCCTGTCGCCTTAACATTTTTGACATTCTTGTAAATTTCCTTTACAATATTTCTGCACTGTGTATAAATTAACTCCTTGCTAACCATCATTCTAATATTTTTTCTGAAAACTTTTTGATGTAGGCTTCTGCACAGATTTTGCCCCCAGATTTATGAGAGTAGCGTAAAGTACTGTAGCGGCAGAGACCCTGAGTCTACCAATATTTCACTTACTGAAAGTATTGCAGTAGTTTTTATAAAATCAATCTATCAGCTACAGTGAGAGGCAAGTGCTGGAGTTATCTCAATGATGTGCATATAGAGTTTTTGATATTTACTAACTGTCGGAAGCCCACTGCTCATTCGCTGGTGAATGACAGCTTTCTCCCTTTGCATAATATAGTAAAAAAGCTGTCAATCAGTGGTCAGACAATTGGGAGAGGGGAAGCCCACCAATCATGAATATGAGGACTCAGCACTAGCCTCCTGCTGCAGATGAAAAACAACGCTTTTATGAAAACTAGTATGAGACATCCAGTAAATGAGCCGGTGCTAGAATTAGTCACTGACCAGCTGTTCTGGCTGCCTCCCAGTGTTATACAGGGAATGGAATCAGAAGCAGAAGGCTTCAATTGTTGTATTTCACCAGTGTCAGAGTACTGCAGCTTTGCTTCCTTTCAAGCAAATAGGGGCAAAGCTGCAGTATACTGGCATAACCTCTATGCAGATGATGGTCTTCTGTCTCCCTCCCGCACACCATCCCCTGTATAAGGGGAGAACTCCTTTAAAGGAAACCTGCCATCAGGAAATTGCAGTGCAATCAGCAGGCTATAGAGCAGAAGGAGCTGAGCAGATCAATATATATTTGTGAGAAAATATTCAGCATAACTTATATTTTATTTATTTAAATCTCTACTCCTTTACTATAAAGGCAAGAAGGCAATGCTATCAGTAATTGACAGTCTCCTCTCTATGACTGTACAGTCTGCAATGATAGGTCCGCCTCCCTGACTTTATAGCAAAGAAAGTTATACTAAATCTTTTCCAACAAAACTACATATCAATCTGCTCAGTTCCTCCTGCTCTATAATATGCTGTCTGCATCATGCACCACATTATCCTTGTGAGATGTTCCCTTTAAGGTAGCAGCTATATTTCCACATGTGTTATATGGATATTAGATAAATTTTTTATGTAAATAATTTTAGTAACAATATTCCATGTACCATATTTTTACTGTAAGATACACTTTTTTGCAACAAAATAAAATACTAAAAAGTACCTGCATCTTATAGTGTGAGTCAGGGGCATCCAGCAGTGCCAGATTTCTATCTGAACAAGCAAAGCATGGCTACAGCGCTTCACCAGATCTCTAAGAGAGCTGTGTGGTTCTCTCTGTCTCTGCCTCACCCTGTACTGTGTGTTCAGTGCAGGCAGGAAAAAAACATGAAAGCTATCTTCCTAACTTGGAGAGGACTGTGTGAGAAACACATCCCTGTCTATGATGCTAGTCCAGCCAATATCATGAAAGATCCTAGTGTCAAAGGCCTTTCATGATATCATTAGCATGTGACCAGTCACATGATGGAGGAGAACAAGCAGGACTTTAGTATGGGAAGGAAAGGCACTATACTTGTAATAATGCACTACACTGTAAAGATCAGGGCAGTACTGTGTATGTGTAGAGCTATGCATAAATCTTCCGTGTGCAGCAGGCTGTGTATATGTGTATAACAGAATTGTGTGTATGTAGAGTATGTGCAGCACAGCTGAATGTATAGAGATGTTTAAATATAGTGTATGGAACAATCAGTGTGTTTATGTGCAGCAAAGCTGTATTTTGTGTGTAGTAGAGCTGTTTGTGTGTATATGTGCTGCATCTGTTCAGCAGACTCTGTGTGAGTGTTTACCTATTCAGTGTGAAGCAGTGCAGTGTGTATATGTAGTGTACATGCAGCAGAGCAGTGTGTATTCACTGTGTCTGTCTGTACATGTACAGTAGTGTTTGTATTTAGTGACAATTTACTTTCTTAAACTGCCTAAAAATATTTAATTGGTATTTAAATATTTGTTTCCCGTGGGGTGGGGGGTGGAATTGGGGTTGTGACTTACTAATAGCGGCATAAGACATGCTTTTTAAGAGCTCTGGGACTCAGACTACATTTTCACCTTGGCACTCGCACCCTGTGGCTATTTTACTCAGGCTATAGTCCATAAAAACAAAGGGGGAACAGGATCGAGCTGTACTTCACCTGCTCTGGCTGCTGCCAAGATGATTTAAATTCTCTCCGGCAGCCAGCTGTGCCTCCACTCCACTGCCAAACCATTGGTACATAGATGATGGCTCCCATGCAGCAATCCCCATATGTCAGAACTGAGGCCTCCTCTTCTTCTTCCCGGCAGCCAAATGAGCCTCTGCTCCATAACCAGGCCCCTGTTATGGCACTGACAGCTATCCCACGGCACTCACCACACATTAAAACTGAGGCCTCCTCCTCTTCCCCAGCTCCCCCTACTTGTTTCCTGAACATGAACCCCAAACAGCTTGCTCCTCCAGGGGACGACTAGGACTGGAAGGCCCATATCTGAGCCATTCCCACTAGAGATGACATAGAGTCTTATTTACAGAAACTAGAGGCCTCTCTCACAAAAGATATGGAGGTCATTCAACAAGAAATACATCATGCAGGAAAGAGAGTGGCAGAGATAGACACTCAGCCAGACTCAACATACCCTTGACATCCATAGACAACTCATTCAGGAACACTCTGCACAGTTTGCTGAACGTTCTCAACCATACAGACAGACACAGGAGAAACAGCCTCCACATTAAAGGCCTCAGTGAAGATATCGAACCCTCTCAACTAGAAATCCCACACATTTTTAAAATCAATCCATGTTTTATTAATGCATAAAAATACATAAATAAGTAAGTAAACAAGACCACATATATATGGTGGGCAATAACAAAAGATTACATATGGCAGGAATGCCCACAATACATGGCAAGATATACAACTGTAGAGATGGTTACAAGTAACATAGCAAGTCCATTAAGTAATGACAAAAGGTAAGCTATATCTGAAGTGGAAAAATGTACAAATGCAAAACAAGCGCGTCGGGTGGGCGCGATATATCCGAGTATGGTATTGCATTTATAATTATATGTTACCTGTCTGCTGCATTATCTAGTGTTTTTTTATTATTGGATTCAGCTTGTCTGTTTGTACATTTTTTGTACATAGTTGAAGACAGTATGAAAGACCTGGGACGTTAGATCTATCAAGTCATGGAGGCCAGACCTTTGTTTCTTTCTTTTTGTTGTCAGTATAAGATAAAATGCTGTAGCGCAATCTGGATAAAGATCAAGAACAAATATATACAGTATTAGTAGACACTTGGAATATTGCTATAATTCATATTAAAGGAATTATTCTTATTGCGCTACCTGGTGCAGTAATTTTTATATTAAGAAAGATTTTTACCCTCAATCACCTCTGCACGATATTGGTGTAAGAGTCAAGTTTTTCCTTTCACATTGCTTTCAGGTAGGCTCTTCCCTAATGTGAAAAATAGGCTGTTACTATGAAATCAGTCTGTGGGGATGCCATTCTGTGTGGCCTTTGCTTAGTAACGTGCATGCTGATGGATGCCAGACAGGATAATTTACTGACCTCCAACTGTAAAATAATCGCCTTTAGCTCAGTCCTAAGTGATCTGCCAATAGAGTATTGACAAAATGCCATATAGACAAAAGGATTACTCAACCCATACCCCCACCAGTCTGACTGCAAACTCTAAATCGATTGAATTGCAAGTCTATTATGCAAGACATGATGATTGATTTGTACCCTGTTGGGACATTTAAATACAGAACATGTATTCTCTAAAATAATATAATCTTTAGAATTAAAACATATTTTTTATCATGTTTTCTTATTTTAATTTTTTTCTATATTAAAAGGATGCAGCACAAATCAAAATAAACAGATCAGCAAAAAGAAACTTTCTATTTGTAATATAAACAGATTTAAGATGAAATGATTTTATAATAAAAATAAATTTAGATAACTGATAAGACAACAGTTATGATGTTGCATAGACAAGGTTACAGCTAATGTTTTCTGTTTGTGTCCTGAAAAAAATGGAGAACTGAAATAAAGTGGTTAAAAGAATTCTCATCTGTCCACTTTTTTCTAATTATGACTATACTCAAAGGTGTAGTAAGTAGATATGGGGCCCCACTCTGCCATGACTACTTTCACAGCAGGAGAATTAAGAACATATGATTTGTGCCATGTTTTTTTCATAATTCTAAAATATATTGCAGAGAGTGATGCCTCAGTGAAGAAAATAATGGACACTCTGATGTCACAGGATAGGGATAAAATAACACAATAACGTTACAGTACAGGAATCATGCAATCAGTGGTGTCACAACAGTATGGTGTCACAGAATACAGCACAGGAATTATACAAAGGAAAAATGAAAAGTGATGTCACAACACAAACATGATGTCATCTGGCAGAAAAAAGGCCCCAATGAACTCATAGTAAAGGGACAGTGCTCTGATGTATTGTATAGTTATAAAAAAGTAATGTTACAGAAGAGGAAAAATGTTATAATGTGCACATAAGCGGTCAGGAACTAACCTTCTGCAATGCAATGGGCTAGCTTAGCTGATGGACTGCATAAGAACTCCCATGCCTGCTACCCTGGAAGTTATACCTGTGACCTGTCTCAATAAAGGACAAATATTAATTCTATCTGGATGAAGCTGAGCTGAAAAAAATCCCATTAAGCAAATTGTTTTCTAATCCTCAACAATCCTTTAAAGATTGTAATATATCACATGGTATTTTGTTAACCAAAGAATAAGTTTGTACAGTGACTTCTTTATTTCCTCCAATTTTATAGCCAGTTCCCTAGTGTGATAACACTGTCAATATAAGAAACTTGGACACAGGTGTATTTTCATAGATTAACTGGAGTGCACTGCATGCTTAGCATATGCTGTACCATACTGTTTGGCAGAAGAACCCTGAAGGTTGATGTGTGTGTGTATATATATATATATATATATATATATATATATATATAAGATAGATATATATAGATATATATATATATCTATATATGTTAGAGATGAGCCAATCGAAGCTGACGAAGTGGAATTCGATCCGAATTTCATGCAATATTCGATTCGCTATCACCCTGCTCCATAACCCCCGGTCGGAGCACAGTTTTTAACCCCTTGGATTCTGCGGTCAAACATGCCATGCTACATGTCCCCCTTGGCACCCGCCGTGGCAAGACGAGGGGTGCCAATATGCATCTTCTGTAGCCCGGTTTCTGGCCAGTGACCCCAGACTGCTAGTAGCCCCCAGTACCTGGTTGATCCTGCCAAGAAGTAAGGAAGTTAGCCTATACATTCTACACCACTATACAGGCTCTCTGCAGCCAGGAAATAGCTGTTTTTTAACGCGATTCGCTGTGAATTAATTTGGATCGAATCATATCAGAAAATTCGGCGAGGCTGCAGAATCAAATTTTTTAAAAATTTGCTCATCTCTAATATATATATATATATATATCTACAAGTGAATTTGCACACACCCATTATAAACATCTATCTTAAGATAAAGCTAAAAAGAGAAAAATGTAAGGGCAGACAAGATGGACCTTGTGACCTTTTTGCTGCTGTCTGTCTTGTATGTTTTTATGACTCCATACAAGCTGCCAAGGTCAAGCCCTTGTCACAAATTCTTCTAGTTAGTTTACTTGCACAGACAGAATAAAACGAGACAGCCAAAGAATGTAGATGTGTGGCAAGTTGCCCAAGATACAGGGAACCACCTTTTTATCTGTATCAAACTACCTTGTTGTACTAAGTTACATTGTACCTTATGCTGGACCCCATTGACTATAAAACTTAAACCGGTATAGGAAAACGTCCAACGGAGACTCCAACACAGATGAGAATGCAGCCTTTGTAGGCTTTGTCCATGCCCCTCTTAGTGCTACATTTGGAATACATGCATGGAAAAGTATCCATCATAGATGCCAAAGATATTAATAGAGCCCTGTTTACCCAACAGAGACCAGAAGAGTATCTGGCTAGTACACAACGTTTTTTTTCTTATTTTTTATTAGTGCATGCAAATACGCAGTCAACTGTTGTGGTACACTTATTTGTGTTTTTTAATATATTTTTTAAATATTTTGCATTGTACATCGATCAATGAAAACTATAGATGTAGATTAATCATTCTTGCTGGAATATTGTTTTATCTCTGTAAAATAAGTATACACAATCATGCATTCACTGACTTCTGTGCATTGTATATTAAATATTTTTCCAACTCTTTTGTCCCAAAACTGTAGTCAGAAAGCTTTGATTAATGATCATAAGAATTGTAACATTACCAAGTATCTTGCTGACTCAACATGCGGCTCGTGACCCATAGCAGAAGACTACAGTCACTACCTCTTGCAACCTGCCCTCAATGCCATCAAATCTGCTCAAGGAGCCTAATTTTCAAGTACATATCCACAAGACCAAATCCCCACGTGCTTATTAATATGAGCCAGAGGCACTCTCTTTGATACATCTGGTAATATGCTTCTTTTACATTTTGTCTCCTTATTTCGGGAAGAGTTTCTTTGATTAATATATGTATGTAAATACACACATATATGTGCACATGCAAGTGACAGAGAGAATATAAAATTACATTAGACCTATACTATAGCAAATTTCTATCAAATGCATAATAACTAGTGGAGTGGATAATTAACAGGCGTTATAACCCTGAGGTTAACTTATCTGTCAACTGCATTAAGGATGTAATTCTCTAATGTTTTAATTATATATTAATCTAAAACATAAGGCAGGACTGTACCGTGATTAAGGTTACTAAGATATATATATATATATATATATATATATATATATATATATATGTCACTAGATATTGTGTAGTCACAATCTACAGAAAACATATCCACTCATCCTTCAATATGTGCATGAAAGTCTCATTCTGCCAATATTGGAGCTACAGGATCTTTGCTAAGACTTTTGCCCATAGATTATCCATGAATTGTCCTTGCTATTATTTCTGAATAGATTCCCCATCTTTCTTTCAATATGTGAGATGAGCATACTTAATATCTGTGTAGCACCTGCCAAGATACCCTGCATCTTCTTTTATAGGATGACAAACTCTACCTCTTTATGGAATTTCTGTACTACTGTACTTCGGCAGAAAACTGCACTGGATTACTGGATATCATGTGAATGTACCCAAGGGGATGTTGAATATGTAGTGTTACAAACATTTTTCAGACTAGTCTAAGATAATTTCTGTAAAGGTTAATATCTCTACTATATAAGATACTCAAGTTATTTTTCTTTTATGCTGTAGAAAAATAACTGAAGGTACATGCCCTGCCCTAACATCCACTCTCCAAGGTACGTCTTTGCAAATAAATTAATACAAAATGATAATATTTGAAATGCTTGATCAAAGCAGATAATCTTATCATCTAAAGTCATCTAATTAGCAAGCTGATTGACTATTCATTCATTATACGTTTACATCCACAGGATCCCCTTTTGCTGGATTTTTTACTAGATCACTCCATTCTTGGTATACTCTCAACACGGTTGAATAGGAAAGCCTCACAATGTTGGCAGTTTTTGAAATACTGACTCTGACTAGTCTAGCACAGCTTTGTTCAGAACTGCAAATATTGCTTGATATTCTCAATCTAATGTGGTTTCACACAAACTATTTTACAGAAATCTTGTTCATTTGATTTCATGCTGCACTCTGGGGTCACAAGTCTAATTTCCACACAGGGACTCTCATGAAAGGGCAAGTGTCACTAATGAAGTGGCCATTCGGTGTATATTCAAAACTATTTAAGTGATGATGTAATGTAATAATATAATTATTTGATAAGCAAATACCCCCACCCCCCAAAAAAAAACAAAAAACAAAAAAGATATGGGATTAAATGTGTGCTTGAACACGTCTTTTGCTGAAATCATCCTGGATCAGCGAAATTTCCTAACAATTATTACATTTTCAGGGGTAATTTCTATAACACTGTATAACGCCTAGTAAGTTTATTTAATTACAAACACCCTTTTTGTTAGATATATATAAAACACAAACATATAACTAATTCAAAACAGAAAATGTAGCAGGACAAATAAATAATTACATATTTAGAGTGCATATTGCCATTTTCTCTTTTGATCTGGGTCAAATGGTACTAAAGATAATCATTTATTTATATTGTATGGGAAAGAGTTGTAAAATTAGATTTTCTTGGCTTTTTGAGCCCTTACTCTATAATTATGCCTGCAGGCCAATATAAGTATCTCCTTTATTTGTATATTTCTCATGTCTTTAATTGAATTTAGGTTTCTCTTTTTTTTAAAGATTTCTGAATAGAATGGTCTTCGAAATAAAGCAATGCTACAAAAATTATTCTTACATCCAATATAAATTTTTCATCCATTTATTAAGCATTTAGAAAGTTTTGCAGGTGGAAATCACATGCAGATGATACATATATACTGACATATGATAAAGATGATACATATGTAGTTACTATATTGTGCTCTGACCTATTTTGACCATGTGTCAGCCCTTATACAGATTAATCAACAATATATTTTTCACTGACTAGCAACTACAATGATCTGAATAATGCATTGTAGATTTTCAGTAACTAGGTAAAATGCATGGGGATTCTGATTCAATAATATTGTGATTTATTTAGTTTAAAACATGGCTGGAAGTATCATTGTGAGAGTCTACAAATAGAAGCCACATCCATAGAGGCTTGTGGAAGCAATCACAGTCGGGGACCTATGCCTGAGAGGCCCAAATGCCCTTGTACCTCACAAGAGAACAAAGTAATTGCACAATAATGTATTCACTTTAGCTTAATCTTTCTTAATATCCAAATAAATATAGCCAATTTTCATAGTAAATATGATGTTATTACATATAGTGAAGGGCTATATTTAGTCTTAAATTTAGATTATACAGTGATTTGTACTGAGCAAGATTTTACTGCTTTACCTTAGCTTGGATTTTATGCTATGTTATAGTCATCAAAGGTAGATAATATACTGTACAAACTATATCCAATTCTTCAGGCATATAACACAATGAAGACCACTACAGAGTCAACAACTATTCAACTCAGTAATGCACATTAGAGATTAAAATATATGGAGAATTTATATATGATATGACTATTAGTCTAGTTGCAGATATATGGCAAGATTAAAGCATCAGATTATGAATTTTGAATGAATTGAATAAGTTTCTTGAATTGATCTTCGTACATCATCAGAATCAATGTCAATGAAATCAATCAATGAAAAAGGGCCATATGAATTAAAGACAGGTGGTTTTCTATCTATCTATCTATCTATCTATCTACACACGTGGACAAAATTGTTGGTTCCCCTCGCTTAATGAAAGAAAAACCCACAATGGTCACAGAAATAACTTGAATCTGACAAAAGTAATTTGCCAAACTACATGTTGACAAGCCACAAAGCTTCTGGGAGAATGTCCTATGGACAGATGAGACAAAAATAGAAATTTTTGGCAAGGCACATCAGATCTATGTTCACAGACGGAAAAATTAAGCATATCTTGAAAAGAACACTGTCCCTACTATGAAACACGGAGGAGGCTCTGTTATGTTCTGGGGCTGCTTTGCTGCATCTGGTACAGGGTGTCTTGAATCTATGCAGGGTACAATGTAATCTCAAGACTATCAAGAGATTCTAGAGGTAAATGTGCTGCCCAGTGTCAGAAAGCTTGGTCACCCAAAAATAGCTAAGAGGAAAACATTGGACTATTCTGAAGTGGCCTTCTATGAGCCCTGACTTAAATCCTATTGAGCATCTTTGGAAGGAGCTGAAACATGCTGTCTGGAAAAGGCACCCTTCAAACCCAAGACAACTGGAGCAGTTTGCTTATGAGGAGTGGCCAAAATACCTGTTGAGAGGTACAGAAGTCTCATTGACAGTTACAGGAATCGTTTGATTGCAGTGATTGCCTCAAAAGGTTGTGCAACAAAATATTAAGTTAAGGGAACCATCATTTCTGTCCAGGCCTGTTTCATGAGTTTTCTTTTTTTAAAAATTCTGTTGAAGCATGGTTGAAAAGCAATGTCTGACTTTCATTTGTTCATTTTCATAGAATTTTTATATATTATTACTTCTGTCAGATTCAAGTTATTTCTGTGACCATTGTGGGTTTTTCTTTCATTAAACGAGGGGTACCAACAATTTTGTCCACGTGTGTATCTATCTCTGTCTGCAGCAAATATTAAAAATGAAGAGATGAATCTAGAGAGAGCTTCTTCAGTACGGGAAGTATAACATCATGTTTGAGGACTAGGGGAAAAGTGTCTGTGAAGATAAAGTAAAAATACAGCTTCAGGAACCAAAATACCCATGACAAGTCTGGGTGGAATAACATCAGTGACACAAAAAAAAATGTTCTGATTTTAACATGGTACACTCATTACAAGTAAGAACTCTTATTGAACCACATTCACCTGTGTAAAGATGCCCATGCACATTAAGAAAACAAAAAAGCACATGCTATAGACATATAGAGGCCAATTTACTAATCCTATATATTTAGTGTAAATTTAGACCAGGCTGAATTTATCATACAGGCTTTTGCATGTTTAGGCACTTTTGTCCAGCTTTACATTAGAATGGTTGGCTTATTTTGTAAAAACTTTTGCATCAGAAATTCTAGCTCATGTTGGTGCATATGAAGCCATGCTTCTATTCACTTAAGCCATGCCCCTTGCTGAGTAACAATCTTTCCATTCTCTATTGATTTTTGCCACAAGTTAAGCCAGAATTCTGTTGCGCTTAGGTTAGTAAATCTTTCCTATTGTTTTATCTGACTGGCCAAGAAAACTGAACATAGCCAATCACTGTTCCACCATCAGTTGGCTGTTAGCCTTGTCGGCAAATTATAATGTGTATAGTCAGCTTGACAAACACATTATCAGGAGCTGCTTTCAGCTTTCTTTACTGACACCCAGCAGAAATCTTAGGTATGTTGAGGAATAGAAACACAAACTATAATATACATACATATGCATATAGATGTCTGTTATGGCTTGTATTTATTTACATAAGAACAGAATGCCCTGTTAAAAATATTAAATGCTGAACTGCCATTCACCAAAGTGTTGTCTTCTGCTTACAAGTCCAATTGATTTGTCAAGAAGCACAATGGTTAAATTACTATTGTATTTCATTGCACTTGTGTCTTTCATGGTTTACACTTAAAAAAAGCTGAATAGCAAAACACATTGTGCACAAGAAAAAAGGAAGAAAAACTATTTTATTTCATTATTTGTAAGTGCTATTTCCACTATGCATTGTCTGGACCAAGCAGGCATTGTTATCTCCTACGAGGCAGAAATTGCACTACATACTGCACACAAAGCATAACAAGGTCAGATCATCGCCTTTCATCTCTCTCCACCTTCAGCAGACAGAATAGTTAGACAGTAATAATCCTGTGACACCAACAACTAATTTATAAAACAACAAGACAGGTAGCACTCTGAACTGAACTGCAGACTGTATAGATGCAGTAAATAAGGCTCTTAATGGTAGCCTCTCAGGCAGGAGGGCAGCATATCACAGCATGGCATTTTTATAATCTTCCTGGCATGCCTACAGCCAGGAGCGCATAGTAGAGAGTCTGCTAGTTCTTCTGTCAGGCTCAGAATGCATGTAATTGTTAGACTGTGACATTGCCTTTGAGCTAGTTTAACTGTTTTATGTCCCTTCTGATCTGTATCTTTGTACATCGGCAAGGATCCCTTGCAAATATTGCTTGACACATAAGAACTGCTTTTGAAGATCCTTCAGTTCCGTAGGCCTTTGATTGCCACTTAACTGTCGCTGTATACATGAAGTAGGTGAAACAACTGTAAAGTTCTAGTTCCATAAAAAATGTACACTAGGTATTAACAAGAAAAAATAAAAGAAAGGAAAAAAAATCTAATGTATTATGTTGTGCTAGATAATATAAATTCTACTATTGTGTTACATCTGAATTCTAGTTTTCAACTTGGAAAAAAAAGCAAGTTTCTACTGCAATGCTATAAGTAACATTATGGTTATGGTATAATAACTTGACTTGTGCAATATTATATTAGGGGGAAGTTGGAATTTGGAAATTTGCTGCCATTGTTCAGCGACAGCACAAGCTATATTAACTCCTTCCTGACATCGGTGGATGTTGGGTCCTTAAAGATGGTGCTTAGGAGCTGAGAGGATACGTCTGCTACTTTACACAGCTAGGACCTGGTGGCAGTGTGTGTTATCAGAGACAACTCTGGTCATGGCAAATTAAACTCTCAAATGTTCTGGTCAGATGCAACCAGGGGCGCACCGCTAATGAGGCGAGGTGAGGCGGCCGCCTCGGGCGGCACTGTCCGGGGGGCGGCATTTTACTATTTAATGTAAACCAGCCCAGGACAGGCCGCTTTAAAAAAAAAAAAAAAACCAGAGCTGAGCGCCGCCTGTCCTGGGCTGGTTTACAAGATGTCGCATCTCAGCGCAGGCGGCGACACAATGACGTCATCACGCCGCCTACGCTGAGACACAGACGTCGCGGACAAGAGGAGGAGGCGGCGGCGGCTGCATCAAGGCATCGCAGGTGAGTATAGCTTTTTTTTATCTATATAAATAGGCCGTAACCTGTTGGAGTATCCCCAGCAGGTAACGGCCTATTTATTTACCTACACCGCGTCTGCTCGTGGCCGCCCCCGCTTCCCCTTCTGCTATGGGCCGCAGAAAGGGAAGCGGATGCCGCTGTGAGCGGCCGCGGGCATCGGTAAGTTAGGCCGCGGGCCGCAAATACTACTATTATTATACTCCGGGGTCTATTCAGACCCCGGAGTATAATAATCGGAGGCCTAGGGTTGGTGAGGGAACATAAAAAACAGTGTTACTCACCTCCTGCGATCCGATGTAACTCTGAGCAGGCTTGAGGCCTGTGGTGACGTCATCAGGTCGCGTCGCCGGCCTGATCACGTGACGTGTGTGCGCAATTAAACAGGGCCGAAAGCTGCAAGGAGTGCGCCGATGTCCAGGATAGGTAAGTAACTCTGATTTTTATGTTTGTATTCTCCCCTGGGTCTCCAATCATTATACTCTGGGGTCTGAAAAGACCCCAGAGTATAATAATAGTTCATGGGTCGGCCACTATGGGGCATAATACCCTGTGCAGGGACCACTGTAGAGCATAATACCCTGTGCAGGGGCCACTCTGGAGCATAATACAAGAGCAGGGGCCACTATAGAGCATAATACCGAGTGCAGGGGCCACTATAGAACATAATACCGAGTGCAGGGGCCACTATAGAGCATAATACCAGTGCAAGGGCCACTATAGAGCATAATACAAGTGCAGGGGCCACTATGGAGCATAATAGCAGTGCAAGGGCCACTATGGAGGATAATAACCTGTGCAGGGGCCACTATGGAGCATAATACCCTGTGCAGGGGCCACTCTGGAGCATAATACCAGTGCAGGGGCCACTATGGCGCATAATACCGTGTGCTGGGGCCACTATAGAGCATAATACAAGTGCAGGTGCCACTATGGAGCATAATACCAGTGCAGGGACCAATATGGGGCATAAAACTGTGTGCAGGAGTTGCTGCGGAACATAATACCGTGTGCAGTGGCCAATGTGGGGCATAATACCGTGAGCAGGGGCCGCTGAGAGGCATAATACAGTGTGCAGGGGCCGCTGCGGGCCATAACACTGTGTAATACTGTGTGCAGGGGCTGCTGTGGAACTTTATAGTGTGTGTAAATGGGGCGCTATAAACATGGGCTATGGCACCTGTTTATATTATACGCTGTCTGTTTATAGTGACCATGTGATGTAATTGTAGCCTTGTCACATACTGTAGACATGTACAGGACGAGGCTGCAGTTACATTACATGGCCGCTATGAGATGAAATACACTATGTAAACAGAGAAGCGGTCACGGCGCTTACACAGGTACCATTCAAACAGCTGATCAGTGGGGGTCCTGGGTTTTTGAACCCCACTGATTAGTTTATTAATGACCTGGAAAACCTTTTAATTAGTTAACACCTGGGGTATTATTAATAAGGGACACTATTTATACAGCGTACACACGGACATTATTAATATAAAGATGCACTTGGGAGTATTATTCATTATGGGGGATTATATCATATATTATATAATTGGGGTAGCAGCAGGATGGGTGTGTACGTGAGGACAATGTGGGTTGGATGCCTGGAAAAGTGAGGAGCCAAAGATATCTGTGTTGCAACCTTTACAGAGACAAGTCACAGCTGGAAGAAGTGGTCATGGCGGTCCAAAGGGAAGAGAAGGGAAATGTGAAGGATTAGTCAGAGACGTCACCTGTAAGTCACAGAATGTTACTGCACTGTATTCACCTAAATGATAGAGGATAAATACCTGATTGATGGGGGTCTGTCTGCTGAGACCCCCACTGAGCCTGAGAATTGGGTTTTTCCCCCCACTAGGTGGGAATTCAGCCTGACCGCAGCCATATATATAGGTGTGTCACTTGGTGGATGGACGAACCCGCGTGGCTCTCATTCACTTCGATGGGAGCGCCAAAGATACCCGGAGTCCAATACTCAGCTATCTGCGGGGCTCCTATTATAGAGAATGGGGGCCACGTGGGCTCGTCCATCCACCAAGCAGAAGATGTGTGAAGTTACTTTCATTGTTAATGCCATGTTGTTGATCTGATACTGAAGTAATACAGGAAGAAGAATTCTTAAAAACTGTTTTATAACTTTGTGTATTGTGTATATTGTGCGACGATAACAGTGTGTTAAACTAGTAGCATGGAAACTCAGTTTTTTTTTGTTTTTTTTTTTTTTGGGGGGGGGCGTCTTTCTATAGTCCGCCTCAGGCAGCAAAGCGGTTAGGGTCACCACTGGATGCAACCACTGCATCTGAGAGGTTTTTTGACTTTCAGTTTGGTGGCCAAATTACAGTTTTTTTTGCCACTTTGCCTGTTAAAAAAAATAATAAACTGAGATAAAAACATCATACATTACCCAAAATGGTATTAAAAAGACTACATTTTCTCCACAAAAACATACCTCTTACACAGTTCCTCACACAGAAATATGAGAGGTTATGGGTGGCAAATGAGGTGTTGCACATAAAATGCTTTTATATTGAAGTTTTATTTTTTTTTTTTAACAATATTAAAACATAACAAAAACTATATGAATTTGGTACCACTGTGATTGAACTTATCCACTCAACAAAGGTGGTATGTCATAAAATGGAACAACTGCGTTTTTTTCCAATTCCACCCCATTCTGAATTTTTTTTCCAGCTTCCTAGTACATCATACAGCAAATTAAATGGTTCCATTAAAACTATGGTCTCACATAGCTGGCCGCAGCAAAAAAACGCTGCAGGAAAAAGCACGGCGGCAACGCTTCGCAGTTTTTCCCGCAGCGCTTTTCACATGAAGTCCGCAGGTTTTCTCTGTGGACTTTTTGCTTCAACTTTATCTGTAGAGAAACCACCAGTGTTTCCGTAGGTATAATTGACATGCTGTGATTTTCAAAACCAGAATGGTTTTGGAAATCAGTTTCCACTGCGCATATTTTTCTGCAATGTGTGGAAGGGTTACGCTAGAATCCCATCCATTTTGCAGTGACTGTATAATGATACGTTTTTTTTCCGTTGCGGCCAAACTGCGGTGTTTATGCCACATGGGGCCCCTGGCCTAAGAAGCAAAATTTGTTCCACGACAACAAACCCTCAGTTCTGGCTTATGGAATGTGGGGAGTAAAAGGAAAATGTAAAAGGAAAATGCAAAAAATTTTAAAATGGCTGTAGCAGGAAGGATTAAACATGGCACTAAAATATATATATAGGAATGTGGCCCTTCCAGATCTTCAAATGACATATCACTGCCACCCTTTAACTTCTGTATATGGTCTACATACCCAGACTCACAGAGTTTCTACTGAATTGAGCTCAGATCATCATAGGGTGGCCCAGTTCTGTATTAAAATACAGCTTTGTTACAATCATTAAAAACCACCTGTCATACAATTCCATTACAGAATGCTAATTTAACTGGACTTTACAACTAAAAGTCTGACTTTTGCAGGAAAGTAGACATCAAAATATACACCAATTAAAACATGGACTCCTCAAAAACATTTGAAGGTGTCCTGTGGTATCTGGTACTAAGATGTTGGCAGCATATCTCTTAAGTACTGTAAATTGTGAGGTGGGGTCTCTATGTATTGGCCTTCTTTTTTCAGGACATTTCACAGATGCTTCATGAGACTAAAATCTAGGGAACTTTTTGTCATGTTTCCCAAACCATTACTGAACAATGTTTGGCAGGGAACATTATACTTCTGAAAGAAGCCACTGCGATTAGGGAAGAATATTAGCAACCTAGGGGTATACTTGATCTGCAATTTATGTAGGTGGTACCTGTCAAACAAACATCCATATGATTACTGGACCCAAAGTTTCCCATCTGCATTGTGTGCTTACACCTTATCAGTAACTTTTCATGGCAATTGAGCCATTTAGCCTAGCCTTTGTACACCTTTTGTAGCTTTGGGTACCAATGACTGTGCCAGTTGATCAGTGTCCTTCCTTGTACCATTTTTGGTAAGTACTAACCACTGAATTCTGGGAAGAACCCATAAGATATGCCATTTTAGAGATACATAGACCCAGTTCCGTAACCATCACAGTTTGGTCCTTGCAACTGTGAAAAGGTAAAATGTTTTGTTTTATGTTTATAATTGATTTCCTGTTTTGTAACCTTAGTTTTGGTACATGAGTTGCCAGGTTTGGTAAATCCTGTGTGTGAATGTTCTATTACTGCTTCTTGTTTCTTTCTTTCCTCATTAGGCTGGCCACCTAATGCTCTATTTTTCTACTCTTTCTGGTCTTGCCATCTGGAAACAATGTACCAAAACTAAGGAAATACTCACAATTTGTGTTTCATAAAGAAGTGTTTTCATTTACTTACCTGCAGTAAGGAGCTGTAGTAGGGTGTGTCTGCCCTGGCCTTATAAGAGGCAAGTCTGCATCAACTCCAGTGTTTTATAGAGAAAACTGCATAGGATTATGGGAAATGTCTATGCTATAAAAGGATTCCATTACCCAGCAAGCTCAGTAGTTGTTGGTGGAGTTGACACAAGGATTTCTTAGTACACGTTTTGGATATGTTCTGATGAAATAATTAGAATAAACTCCTTTGGATTTCTTTTCAATCAAGGTCTGATTGTTTTTTGGAAAATCCCATGCTTCACAGCAACACATAAACCTCAAGAATTTGTACCTAATATAGCTAATGCATTGATTGGTACCATCATAAAGTGATCATCAATTTTATTCACTTAATCTGTCAGTGGTTTTAATGTTATGGCTCCTCAGTGTATATCTCTAGTGAGATGTTGACCCACATTTTTGCTGTTTAGTTTCATGTAAAATTCTCAGAAGTATAAGACTGCTATATTCCATTGTTATCTCATGGGTTGTTACACTAATATTCTTTATAATTTGATAACATTGCAGCAAATTACAAGTCTGGATGCGGAACATGGAAACATTGCATAAAGCTGTTCTCTCTGATTTTATGATGCAGACATATTAATAGCGCAGGTTACAATAACCTTTATAGCCACCAAGCCTGTAGTATCCAACATGACTCCCACTAAATTGACATGGATTATCAGTCATTAAACTGGAACAAAATTAGCAGCCAGCCATAATATTTTACACTTATCATACCTTTTGCAGTTCAAGCTTCATTACTACTCCAGTAATAAACTCAGAAGCAGTCAGTTTATTGTAAAGAGAATCTAGATATGTATTGTATTTGTGTAGGTTGTAATTTCTGACTGCTATAAAACTCAAATAAAAGTAACAATGCAATGAGTAAAGTATTCATAAATTGACTCATGGCATTTAAAGTGGCTGACTGGTGCCTGGTTACAATGCAAAAATCTAAATCTGTGTCGGGTCTTAAATATTAACTATCCATCCTTGTTAATGTGCTGATCTCACAATTTACACCTCTAATATACACTTTATAACAGAGTAAATGGCACGGGGACTGTCAATGTGTCAACTTGTTACTGAAAGGGAAGGATACAAGTGGCGGCCTCTATTTAACTGGTGTGTGGCTGCAATGTGGGCAGAAATTACACCAATGTGTGATTTTGTTGTCAAACTGTACTTGTTAATATCCACATTTTATTCTCTCTTGAATATCCTTTTTAGAGGGTAGTTTACTATATATACCTAAATATCCAACAGAAATCTTAGGAAACCTATATCTTATATACAATTTAGGTTACATAGAGATGATCCATAGGTCCATCTAATCCAAATTACTATCACAAAGTTGAGATCCAGAGAAAGGCAAAACAATCCTTTATACATAACCATTCCAACCATCTCGGATTCAGTGGGAGAGGATTTCTGGTTCTATCTCATTGCCCTGGGCAGTGTGCAGTATGTCCTAGTTTCAACTCTTATCTGCATCCTTAGAATTGAACATAACAGATAAGCAGGGAGCTATAAGTTCCTGCTTCCCCATTCCCCCCATGCTGCTGATGGAGAACTTGTGTCCCTCAACGCAGAAGTCCAGTCAGCTACTGGCCATCCAGGCAGAAAATGAATGGAGGCTGTTTTCATAACCCCCATAGAAGTGAATGTATAAAGCTTTGCACACACACTGTAACCTCTTGATTTTATGTCTGGATGGAGCAGTTGACCTCATCAGGTGGGCCACGGAATCACCATTTTCCAGAGATGGGACCCACATTTATGGCATATCATGAACATTGTCTGTGTTCAAGATGCATTTTTAATGCTGGGATGTCTCCCTGGTGTCCTCCACAGTCTTGTAAATGTAAACCTCACATTTGTAAATGTAGATCTTTCCTCTACATTCAATGTGAGTTTGAGTTTCAATGATTATATAATTAATTTCAGTAGGTACCCTCATAGTTAATATGGGAGTAAAATGCCCTTCACTGCCCTTCACTTGCACCAAATGAGCAAGACTGTTCTATTCGTTTCCCCCATGATCATCTTTGTAGACATGTGACATCCACACCTAGCACATGGTCATCATCATTATCCATTATAATCATCACCTCCACGCCAATGTAAGACATCATCATCCATAAAGGAATGTGTGTTCTTTCTTGAGGAAAGTTATCTCTGCTTGATATCACCTTTGTAATTGTCCATGTGAGCAAATGTGCACATCATCATCAATACATGGAGCAGCACTTTTGGGCAGGGACAATACATAGCTGTCATGACCCACTAAGTCAATGTTTTGAGGGTCATAGAAACAGAGCAAGGCCTGGTGCTTTCTAGTACTACTACTGACATCTCCTCATCAGTGCAGGGCAGGCACAGTTTCAACACCAGACGGACTCATCCACCTCTTCTAGTTCCTCCACATTTGACCATTTCCCACTCCCAATTTCACCAGGGCAAGCCATTGCTTACACTCCCCTTCCTCACTTCATGGTTGTAAGGTGAATTGCACATTGAGTGGCAGTGTTGCATATGCTGGAGCGTCAATTTGAGCAGTAGTATATGATTACTGCATGCAGCAAACCACAGACACAATGGAGTGGATAATGGGTATGTGAGAAGAAGAACAGTTTCTACCTCTGTCGTGATGATCAGTTTTGGAAGATAGTTCAGCTTTTTCAGCCGCCAGGCCAGAGCACGTACTAACAGCACACAACGGCATTTCTTTATTTATGCAACAATAATGAAGTCAAAATGGAAAGCCAAGTGTGGAAAAACTAAGTGCACCACATGGGTCAATAACTTGTGAAACCACCTGTAGCAATAATTTTTAAGTAATCATTTTCTTTATGACTTTATCAGTCTTTCACATCATTCTGGAGGAATATTGGCTCACTCTTCATTACAATGTTGCTTCAGTTCATTAAGGGTTGTAAGCATACATTTATGCACAGTTCTCTTAAGGTCCCTTCACAGCATTTCAATTGGGTTGAGGTCTGGACTTTGACTGGGGTATTGCAAAACCTTGATTCTTTTCTTTTTTTCAGCCGTTGTGTTGAACATTTGAAGGTGTGCTTGGAACTATTGTCCTCTTGCACGACTGAGTTTCAGCAAAGCTTTAGCTGTTGGATAGATGGAATAGAATACTAGAATACTTTGATATACAGACTGAGGATGTCATGGTGGAAGCATTGACTTGTGCAAAGTCTTTTGACTGCAAAACAAGTCCGAATCATCACCCCTCCACTGTGCTTGAGAGTTGGTATGAGGTATTTGTGCTGATATGTTCTGTCTGTATTTCACCAAAGGTAGCTTTGTGAATTATGACCAAGCCTCTCTACTTTGGTTTCATGTGTCCAAACGACATTGCTTAGGTTTGTTCAGATGTAAATTAGCAAATTTAAACTGCACTTACATGTTCTTTTTAGAAAGAATAGGCTTTCTTCTACAACCCTTCCAAACCAACCATACTTGTTCACTCTTTTTCTAATTGTACTGTCATAAACTTGACCATTTAACATGATAACTAATGCTGATAGAATCTTAGATGTAGCTTTTGTTTTTTTTTTTTGCATTTTCTCTGAGCATTGCCCAGTCTAACCTTAGAATTCAAAAAGGGTGAATTTCTTCTCATATATTTAATAACATTACTTAAATAAACAGTGAATTTTTATTCATAATTATTGATGATTTTTGTGCCAAGAATAAGTTTTGATAAATATGTAACAAACTATGTTAGATCCATTATTTACAGGTTTTGATATGTGCAGAAACGTATAAATTGACTGACAATACCATTACATAAGTGCTATGCTTGAGAGTTGCATTGAAGTATCTTGTTTTTTTCTTAGTAAAATCTGTCAGTATTCCTAACAAGATATTGATTCTGCAGACTACAATTTATTTTAAGTCAGGTCACCATATTACATTAATATTAATAATCCTCCTTCTGCTATGAGGCCTATTTATTGAGACTGTGAAGGGCTTCTGTTATCCCTAGGATTATTTCCTACATTTGGCCTTGCCATGCTCTCAACTGCTTGTCTTCTTTGAAACATAAGTCAGGTCTTGACCTTTTGCTTTCTGCTACAAGATCTATATTCTCTGCCCACGGCTTTTAACAGAAATCTTACAGTGTTTTGCCAGCTTGTTAAAGTTTTGATAATAAAAAATGGAACACATCAAACATATACATTTAAAAAGGTTATGGCCACTCAGAGAGCAAAAGAGCAAATGGAGTAAAAAATAAACCCATTGATCATTTTAAGGATATCATAGTATGTTGGCATGTAACAATATTATATTCAACGTTGCGGGAACACTGATCCTTTGTTGCAGGTTTTGCTGCATTTTTTTGAGCCCAAGCCAAGAATGGCTAAAGAAGAAATAGGAAATATAAAGGGAGCACTTATACTTCTCTCTTCTCCTCAATCTAGTCCTGGCTTTGGCTCAAAAAAACGCAGCCAAATCTGCAACAAAAATGCAGCTTTTCCACAACGTGGGGCCTGAGCCTTAAGTTGTTTGTTTCCTTATGTACTATATATTCCTCCTTTAACAACAATTAAGTAAAAGGAGAAGATATAAAAAAAATCAGGCAATGACAAATAACACAAATATTAACACAAATCCATAAACAAAACAATGGGTGTATATATAAAAAACCTACAAATTGAATACCATACAGTACACAATCCCATAAAGAGCAAAAAATGCAAGGAGATAGGAATATCCCCTTACAGTCTGTTCCACTTGTCCTATTTGACAAGAAAATCTGAGATCTTGTTCCCTCTCCTAGCTATTAAGTTTTCCAAATGGATATTAAAACTAAGTTTATTTATCAGTTTGAGAATGGAGGGGATACTGGCACTTTTCCAAGTACTAGCCACTAATGCCCTAGCTCAGGGTTAGGCAACCTTCGGCACTCCAGCTGTTGTCAAACTACAACTCCCAGCATGCATACTTGCTCTGCTGTTCTTGGAACTCACATGGAAGTGAATGGAGCATGTTGGGAGTTTTAGTTTTCCAGCAGCTGGAGTGCCGAAGGTTGCTGACCCCTGCCCTAGCTACAGTGAGTACGTGCCCTAATATAGTGAATTCAGGGAGCAGCACATTCTCCAATGTCAGGGACAAAAGGGCAATCTCTTGGCCCGACAGAAAAGGTATTCTTAGGACATTAATCAAAAAAGAGTGTACCTGTTATACCCTGGAACTCCCACCAAATATGTATAAGCTTTCCAATCGCGGTTTGACATCTCCAACAGGTTCTAGAGGCTGTGGGATAGATCTTCGAGAGCTTATATGATTTATAATACTAGCGATACATAAGCTTCCTGGTAATCTCAAGATGTGAAATGCAATGATAGGTGAAGGTAGATACAAAAAACGCAAACTTCCATTGATCCAGGGAAAAGTTGCAGCCCAGGTCACTCTCCCACTTGTCCCGGGAAGGCCTGCACCCTCCCACTGCGAAGATATGTGATCTCTCTATAGGCTATGGAAAGCCCCTTAGCCGAAAGACTACGATTCTTAAAAAAGGATTCATATGGAGTGGGGGGGGGAGAAGTTCATCCAGTTGCAAAAAGGAAGGAAGGTGCCTCAACTGCAGGTATTTGTAAAAATCCCTGGGTGAAATCTCATAGTTAGTGTACAGCACATTAAAGGGGAGTAAAATATCATTATCACATATGTTTGCCAGTGTCATAATTCCTACTGACTCCCAATCCCACAGATTTAAGTCTGGTATTAAAAACCCTAGGGCTGTTATTGGAAAAGCTGCTTTCCTATGCAGGAGTAACTGTCGGGCGGGGTTTGATTTCTCCCAGAGGGAAAGTCTTCTTGACACAGTAATACTAGAGTATTGCCTTGGTGGATCACTAGACACAGAGCAACTCCACAGATATTCTGAGGACACGTTCATAATGAGCCTTTCCATGGGCACCCATTTTCTAGAGGTATCTTGTACACACTAGTATTTTAGTTGGTCTATTTTGGTATCCTGATAGAAAGCAAAAAATATTGGGGCTGCCCAATCCCCCATGTGAGTAGGAACATAGAAGATCAAAGTAGCTACCCTGGGTCTACGACCATTACAAATAAAGGAGATAAATAGCCGTTGTAATTGTAGGAGTACCTTGTGAGGGAATGGGATGGTTAGGTTTATAAAGTAGTAAAGTATCTTAACGATAGAGATTCTACCTAGCCAGTAAACGAGAAGTGTGGAATAGGTTGAAATATCTTGTTGCAGCTGGGATATTAACTTCAGCTATTAATAGATTGAAGATGCGTCAGAAGCAGTGGCATAGCTAGCGGGGGGGGGCAGAGGGGGGCGGCTGCCCCAGTCCCACTGGGACCCCGGGGCTGCCATTAAAACATGCTTTACTTTTAACTAGATCGGTGTCTGCAGACACCGATCTAGTTAATTTGCAGGATGCGTTTTAACTGTCTTGTAAACCGCAAGCCACTTCAGGCCTGCGGTTTACGAGACACCGAGACCACAGACAGATGTCTGCTTCTCAGCACAGGCAGGCGCGATGACGTCATAGCATCGCATCTCCTGCAAAGAGACACGGACGTCCTGTGCATGGACTGGGAGGAGGCGGCGGCTCCATTCAGCAAAGGATCGCAGGTAGGTGAGTATTACTTTCTTTTTTTGTTTTTGTTTTTAGCGCAGTTGTGAGTAATTTAATAGTATGGGAGGAATTATAACTATAAGGGAGGATTCATTAGGAGGCATTAGAACGATATATTTATATAAGGGAACATTATGAACATAATGGGGGTCATTTATATAAGGGCTATAAGGGTACATTATGAATGCAAGGGGGTAGGTTATATAAGGGGTCATTAGGGGGCATCATTTATATAAGGGGTCATTAGGGGCTTGGTATTTATGTCAGGGGCATAATATAAGGAGCAATTAATTTAATTAAGGTGGCAGTTGGGCTTTATTAAGACTACAACCCCATGTAGTGAGCCACAACAAAAAAGCGCTGCAGGAAAAACTCCGGTAACGCATCACAGTTTTTCCCGCAGCGCTTTTCACAGGAGGCCTTCAGAGGTTTCCTCTGCAGACTTTCTGCTTCCATTATACCTATAAGGAAACCACCAGCGTTTCCGTTGGTATAATTGACATGCTGCAATTTCCAAAACCACAACAGTTTTAGAAATTGCAGCGTGTCCACTGCGCATATTTTTCCGCAATGTGTGGATGGGATTCGGGTTTTTTCCGTTGCGTTTCCTCCGCGTGGGGCCCCGGTCTTAAGGAGTTTTCCACCTCATTTTTATTGATGATCTATCCGCAGAATACATCATCAATAAGAGGTCAGCGACTCCCCCTCTGATCAGCTGTATGGAGGGGCTGTGGCGCCTGTTTATATCACTCGCTGTCTGTTTACAGTGACCATGTAATGTAATTACATCCTTGTTACATAGACGTGTATAGGACGAGGCTGTGGTTACATTACATGACCGCTATGAAAAGAATGACACTATGTAAACAGAGAAGGGTTCACGGTGCTTACACTGGTACCACGGTTCATTCAAACAGCTGATTCTGGGGGTCCCGGGTATTGGAACCCTACTAATTTTTTTTTACCTTTTATTTAGGAAACACCTGGGGCATTATAATAAGGGGCACATTATTTAAAGGGGGTACACAATGAAGTTATTAATTTAAAGATGCACTTGGGCGTTTTATTCATTATGGGGGGTTATAGTCTATATTTTATAATTAGGGGTAGCAGCAGGATGGGTGTGCAGGTAAGGACAATGTGGGGCAGGTGTCTGGAAAAGTAAGGAGCAAAAGATATCTGTGCTGCAAACTTTTGCAGAGATTGAAAGAAGTGGTCATGGTGGTCCAGATGAAAGAGACAGGAAATGTGAACGATTAGTCAGAGATGTCACCTGTAAGTCACTAAATGTTACTGCACTGTGTTCACCTAAATGGTCTGTAGAGCCCTGTGTAGAGCCGATATACAGCACTATACCAACACTGTATAGTGATAATATAGGTATACCTAAGTTGGGGGCCCACTTGGACATGTTCTCCCCCTCTGTGCTGAACCCATAGCTACGACTCTGGTCAGAAGATATGCAAGTCTGACCCCTAAATATGGAATACCATTGTCTGCGTCTGCCCACTTAAATAAAAAATGATTTTGAAGATGAACTCTCAAAGTGTATGGAACTCCCAAATCCAGAACCAAACATTTAATTGGGTTGACTTTGTAGTAGCTAACCGCACTAAAGGCTTCATTAAGCTCCACCACACTTTGTGAAGAAGTCTCATGGGACGTAAAAGATATGATGACATCATCAGCAAATAAACCGATATGGTGTTCTGTATCCCCTAGCACCTGACATCCGGGAGTTCCTCCTGCAGGTGTTTTGGAGAGTTCCGCTTGCTCGAATTTCTCGAATCTTCAGCAGATGACAGATTCTATTCTTTACATTGGCAGAGGCCTTCCTTAAGAGAAAAGACCATATGCTTCCTACCGTAAGGGACATCATTGTCCCAGAGGGTTTTTGTACATCTGTTGAATTCTCACCTCCTCGCCAAAGTAGCCGCAGAGAGGACTGCAAAAACTGGTATGACAGTAAATCACTCTGGTTGGTTTATTCCGCATAGTCTTTATGATTAGCTCTTTATTGTGGAAAAAGTGAATTTAGATGATGACATCATGAGGACTAGATGCAGCCAAATTTTTAGGTTTCGGGAGTCTATGCACCCTATCCATAAGCAGGTCAGAGGAGGCTGCTTGGGGTAACATTGGAGCAAAGAAATCCATCCAGAAGTCCCACAGTTCCTCATTTTTTTATTGTTTCTAGGATCCCCCAAAACAGGATATTATTCCGCCTGGAGTGGTCCTTTATATCAGTGATTTTAGCCCAGAGATCTAATCCTCTACAGAGTTTGCAACATCCACAATTTCATTATGGGCTGAAGTTAGTTCCACCATTTTGAATTTGAATCCAGTGTGTCATATGATTGCCCAAGGAAACGATCTGAAAGTTAGAAAATATTGAGATCTGCAAGTAGAGAGCACATCAGTGCTTCATTGACAGGGAAATTGCCTTCCCCCATGGCAGTGAGAGCCCCATGGGAGGATATGGTTGCAGTGTTAGGATCTTGCTTTGCTTTGCCTCTGAGCTGGTGCCTACTTTAGCAGTGGTGTGCTGGGCTATAGCTGAGCCAGGGGATCCTGCAGGGGACACACAGGAGACAGAACCACCATGTGAAAGTGCCACCGAAGAAGCTGGAGAGGGAATCTTATTGGCGCCATCTTGGGAAACAGTAGTAGGCTTGGTCGCTGGGAGAACTTCGTTTTACAGCAGGTCATCGCTCCCCCAGGTTCTAGAGAAGACAGGGTATCTGTGTGTGCCCTTTTCATGCGGATATATTGCGCCGCTATAAGGCCAAACACTCAGGAGCTGCCATCTAACACAGCTACCTCTATGCACCACTATCCACACCCCTCCACTCTACCATTTATTTCAATAGGAGATAGGTGTTAATTATTGTTTTCTACTTCATTTTTTCATCTAGCAGAAAAAAATAAACGTCTGGCTCAATCTTCAGCTCTATGCTTGGCTGATGTGGAATTTGCCAAATTCGTGGAGCATTTGCTGCAGATTCAGCAGCGGAATTTGGTCAAGCAGAAAAATTCAGCTTCAAATTGCTTGTTATTTTGTGGAGTGATCTTTTGTACATGCAGAAAGGCCAATTATTGGGAATGAATGGGCCTTTATTCTTCAAAATGTTGGAAAATTATACTATTATCAGTACAATTACTAAACCTACAGAAACAAGAGGATATATAAGTGTAGTTACCACTTTCTGTGGGCAGAAAAGTCAATGCAGTACCGAAATTACTAATCCTACACACAATAATAATAAAAAATTCATACTTTATTTAAATCAAATATGGTTAAAAATGTCCAACAATAGTAAAAACACAGAGAGGGGAAACAACATCCAATGTTACATAAGGGAGTGCTGACACTGTATAGATATAATCATCCTAAATGTCCCCAATGGTATAATCTTATGTATAGGGAAGGAAATAATGTCAATAAATATCAGAGCAAGTTATAAATACATATAGCTATATGCAGCAGAAACCTAAACCCAGTTATAAAAGTAAACCATAGAAATGGAAGACACAAGGAGAAAGATGTATACAAACCAGCCACACCATGCCCCATTATCGGTACAATGACAACCTACTGTCTATACAACAAACCAAGAAAACTACTTCATGGAGTTAAATACTATATTAAGAAGATATAATAAAATATACCTTCCCCTTTAAGAAATATATGCTAGAATATTTTCTGCCATTCCCTGACAAAACCATAATTCTTCTAGTTTGAAGAAAATAAAACAAGTCAGATTGAGTCACAGCTCAACCATTGTGTTCACGAGAATGAATACTGAGCAAGATGAACTGTCATCCATACGCAATTAAACTGTTATGATAGGTCCAGCCAATAAAATCTCATGGAGGGAAACAGATTGGTAGGCTCAAATTCAGGACATAAATAAAAATGTTGAAATACTCCAATAACTGATGTGATCCCTCACAGAGGCTGGCATACATCTCCACCTAATTAATCTATGCCTTCAAAGTGACAAAAGCCATTGCTGTGCCTTAGACTATGGTCTCCTGAGGGACTGTGAGATGTCTCACTCAAGGGCTTTAGAAATGAGTGTCACTGAACTAGCAATACTTTACTGAGTTTTCAAGGACAAGATATTCTCTAAGATTAAATAATATTCTCTCTTTGTCAGTGAAGATCTGTGTTAAAACAGGCATCAGTAAATTCGGACCTTACATAGACCCCCATCTTCAGGACGATTACTACAAAATGCCTCTGAGATCTCGGATAATAAATGATCTTTGATCTATGTGGCCTGTTTATAACACATTCCTTACCTGCTAGATGTGGAAAATTCAGGGTAAATTATGTTTAAATGGCCAGGGCTTAACTATTTTCATCTACAAATCGGGATTGTTGCTAGTTCACACACTAGGAGAAGAGACTAGGTTTCTTTTGTTGTGCTTGGTGAAATAAAAACCTATTACAAAATTAACCAAAAACCCCACATCAATTGACATAAATTGTAAACAGAATCACTAATTTAAAATATATTCTGAAAAGATTATTTGGCAATAGTAACAGTAAGGCCTTATTCACGTGATGTTTTTGACGGATTTAATCACCGTTAAAAATGGACATTCATATCTTTTTTTAAAAGCCATTTTGCATTTGTTTCACTTTTCTATTATTCATGGTCGAGTGTCATCTGTTTTGCATCACATTTTAACTGTTAGCGAAAAACATGAATGAAATTCATTGGTCTCTTTTTTGGCTCAACCCACTGATCCCTTTTTAATAGCCGTAAAATGGACGTCAATCCATTTTACATCTGTTAAAAACAGATCCATTGATTTGTATTGGGTTTCTCACACAGCTGTTTTTCAGGTCATGTGAATAAGACCTAAATTAGGTTCTGTCCATTTCCATTCTGCCAGGTGTCTATTTTCCCTGATGAATCCCACTATCATTTTTCGCTATATTCTGAGCCCTGTCTACAGATTTCGTGCTTTGCACATTGCATTAGAAATGTTAATGCTTACTGTAGCTCAAATTTGGTTAACTAGTTCCGACCCTGTGACATACTATTACGCTAGCAGCGGAAACCCTTTCCGTGAACTGAAGTAATAGTATGGAACAAGAATGGCGCTAGCTCAGAAGTTGAGCTGGTGCCATCGGGAGAAGATGTCAGCTGTTACACACAGCTGACATCTTCCTGTAGAGACTGCGATCAGTAAAAACACCATTCATGGCTGTTTAACTTCTTAGATGCCACCATCAATGATGATGAGGGCATCTAGTGGGTCTGTTTGTGTTTGCTGCCCCCATCAGCAGTAATAAAAATAAATAGCCACATGTGCTATTCATGCGTTCGTAACAACCCATAGTATAAAAATATAATATTATTTTTCCCACACAGTGAGAGCCATAAAAAATAGCACAACGAAACAACAACAAAATTGCTGTTTTTTGGTCACATTGCCTCAAAAAATGATCAAAAAGTCACACATATCCCAAAAGGGTACCAATAGAAGCAACAAGAAAACATGCCCTCAAGCTCTGAAGATGAAAAAATAAAAAGGTTATTATTCTCAGAATATGGTGCCACTAAAACAAATTATTTTTGGCAAATACACACGTGGACAAAATTGTTGGTACCCCTCGTTTAATGAAAGAAAAACCCACACTGGTCACAGAAATAACTTGAATCTGACAAAACTGGAATTTGCCAAACTACATGTTGACAAGTCACAAAGCTTCTGGGAGAATTTCCTATGGACAGATGAGACAAAAATCGAAATTTTTGGCAAGGCACATCAGCTCTATGTTCACAGACGGAAAAATGAAGCATATCTTGAAAAGAACACTGTCCCTACTGTGAAACATGGAGGAGGCTCTGTTATGTTCTGGGGCTGCTTTGCTGCATCTGGCACAGGGTGTCTTGAATCTGTGCATGGTACAATGAAATCTCAAGACTATCAAGGGATTCTAGAGAGAAATGTGCTGCCCAGAGTCAGAAAGCTTGGTCTCAGTCGCAGGTCATGGTTCTTGCAACAGGATAATGACCCAAAACATACAGCTAAAAACACCCAAGAATGACTAAAAGGAAAACATTGGACTATTCTGAAGTGGCCTTCTATGAGCCCTGACCTATGAGCATCTTTGGAAGGAGCTGAAACATGCCATCTGGAAAAGGCACCCTTCAAACCCGAGACAACTGGAGCAGTTTGCTCATGAGGAGTGGGCCAAAATACCTGCTGAGAGGTGCAGAAGTCTCATTGACAGTTACAGGAATCATTTGATTGCAGTGATTGCCTCAAAAGGTTGTGCAACAAAATTTTAAGTTAAGGGTACCATCATTTCTGTCCAGGCCTGTTTCATGAGTTTTCTTTTTTTTAAAATTCTGTTGAAGCATGGTTGAAAAGCAATGTCTGACTTTCATTTGTTCATTTTCATAGAATTTTTAAATATTATTACTTTTGTCAGATTCAAGTTATTTCTGTGACCATTGTGGGTTTTTCTTTCATTAAACGAGGGGTACCAACAATTTTGTCCACGTGTGTAAGTGATTTTATTACAACATAAAAACTCAATGTAAACTTGTTGTCACAGCAGTTCACAAAACAACCACTGGATGGCCACCCCTAGCCACATATAGGATAGTCTCAAGATTGACTATAACAAAATCATGTTTCTTTGAAAAGCTGATCATTTTGTGCTACACATTTAAGGGTACAGTATGTTGATCCAAGGGGATAGTTAGGCAAATACACATCCATACATTAGGTACAAGTGGTCTCCAACAGACAGCCTAGGAGCCACATATGGCCCTTTATTTTTATAATGTGCAGCCTCCAGAGAAAAGAGGGAAATGATCAGACATCAGCACTCCTGTATGTTGATTGACTTGCTCAACCATATGGAACAGAAGACATACCCTGTTATTTTGCATATTTTCTATTTCCACACAATACTGCTTGAATAAGCACAATGGCTTGAACGGACACATCACTGTGCCATGTTAATGATGAAAGGGGCCTAGAACTCACCATGGCCCATTCATTGTGATAATTGAAGTGGAAGTTATGAGGGTAAGTCCCCCGTTGATCAAACATTACTGTCCATCAATTTTAAATCCCTGGAAAAACTGTTTAAGAGACTGCATGTTCATTGTATGTTGTTGTCTACTTAGTGTTACATAATTTATGCATGAAACCTTAAGGCTGGGGCCCTGCATAGTGTAATTGCCACAATTTTGCCGTTTTACAGTACCTGCAAAGTGGATGGGATTCTGGCTAATCCCATCCAAACATTGCAGAAAAATATCTGCAGCAGACATGCTACAATTTCAAAGACTGTTATGTTTTTGTAAATTGCAGCATGTCAATTATAAATACTGAAATGCTGGGGTTTTCCATATAGGTATAAAGGAAGCAGAAAGTCTACAGAGGAAAATTCTGCGGACTTTCTGTGAAAAGCACTGTGGGAAAAAACTGCAATGTATTTCCGCAGCGGCTTTTCCCCAAGCGCTTTTTGGCTGCGGCTCGCTACATGGGGCTTTAGCTTAAAGGGAGTTTGTCAGCAGTAAATTGGTTATAAATCTTTTCACAATTTTTTACTTTTTACTTCATAGTATGCCTTGTGGAGTTGTGTTTTAGCTTGCCTGGGCTTTAAGCCCCTTGCAGACGACTGTGGGCAAGTTCAGTGTGCTATCCATGTTTTTCCCGGAGAGCACACTGACCCGTTCATTTCTATGGGCTCATGCACATGACCGTGATTTCCACGGATCAGTGTGCGGGCTGTGAGTCCGCACCACAAAATATAGAGCAGATCCTATTCTGTTCAGTGTTTGTGGCACAGACTTGCCCATAGAAGCCTATGGGAGACTAAAAACCAAGGCCGGCACACTGATGTACTCCGTGTGCCGTCCATATTTGCGGCAAGCTAGGGACATCATTAGATGTCTCCTGTGTTGTTTTTTTGCAAACTCAGATCACACACTGATGACACATTTTTGCGGACATAAGGCACTGAGGCTGAATACATACTGATAATACACTGTCCGCAAAAAAGGAACACTGATTACTAGTTGTATGCACATGGTTGTCTGCAACTAGGCTAAGTCTCAGCTGTAGATTCCTAGGCAAAGCACTTTTCCCCTCATTTGCATATGAATAAAACAGCAATGTACATGAAAATCGGACTCCAGGGGCATATTTGGAAATTGTAGAATCACCTCTACAAAGTACTATGAGTAGGTATGTAACCAATTTACTCCTGACAGACTCCCTGTAATATATAGTGCGATTTTTAGCAGTTTTAGCTACAATCTAAGACATGACTATACTATGTGGGACCTGTTGGAACACAAATACAAGGAATTAAAGATGCTTAATGTAATAATTAAAGTCAGTAGAGTTTGCTTTCAATCCCACACCAAGCATTATTTTTGGCTAAATGCAATGCATTAAAACATACAAACAAACAGAATCATTACCAAATAAATCATTTGCAAAAAACATTTTGCAAACAAGCTTCAGGTCAAGAAACTCTCATTATCTCTTGAAACTCTCAAACGATGCTGTGTAAGTAAGAGATTTGTACAAACCTTCTGCATATGATTTCATGTTACCAAGTGAACATCTAAAACTGGAAAATGTTGAGACATTTTGAGACCAGTGAGAATTATACAGCTATTTCTAACAACTTCTTTGTTGTAGGTGATGCCTCACACTGGAATTCTTAGACTGCATTAGTACAGAATTTTTAGTATATTAATATGTTCTGTAGATAATATGCACAATTAATAAAATGTAAAACTAAATAGCTATAAAGGACAAAAGTCCTTCAGGAGCAACACATCTTTTCACAGTTGTAGGCTATCCATGGTAAGTGATCTCAGCTTCTTTCAGTGGTGCAAATATACATCTCTGCACTACAACTACTTAGGGTCTTAGTCATATCTATATCTATGTCTCTCTAGAAGCCTACAGTTAACCATCGCTACATACAATAAATAATGTTAAAATTGATGATTATGAGGAAAGCTTATTATAGAAGAATATGAAAGAATGAATAGCAAAATTCAGTACTATATTTAACAAAAGTGTGAACAGACACGGTCAAGTGAAAATAGGATCTTAATAACTGGGATTAAGTTAGTGTCACCAGTGTGAACTGTTTCAGAGCCCAAAGTTAAAGGAAGCCTCTTGGTTAGTTATTTTTAAAGGGACATTCTAGTGATTTTTTTAATGTTGTCTGAAAGACCATTCCCTCAATAGTAAAAGCTGTCTACTCAAAGTGTCTTTTCTTATCACCTCTTTCTAGCATGGATTGCTGTGTAAACAGGAGTTCTCTCTCTGCTGCCTGCAGATACTATTGAGAGTTATCATATGACCTCAGATCTATGAAATCCCTGACTCTAGGTTCTTATATCCTAGGTTTTCTGGCATAATGCCTCCCCCTCTGCCTCTCACATTATTTGCTCCCAATAGCCCCCTCTCTCACATATCGCTCATAGTCCCCCCCTTTCTCACAGTGAGGTTAACATGCCTCTATTACATTCCCCAGTGTTATCAGAAGCAGATTGTGCTGTTTGATGGACCTGTGGTAGTCTAAGGTCCTGGCAGGTATATAGTATCTGTATAGTATAGTATAGTAGCTCTGCAGTGTTTTACTGAAACAGGCACTAGAGATGGGTGACAACATCAGCAATAGCAGATTTTTAATATACTTTGATGACTACCTTGCAAAGCTAAAAAAGCAGGGTATTGCTTTAAGTACGAGGCCCGATGATCAAAAAATGAATACAAATGATAAGTGCTACTAGAAAGCATTTCATTAATACTAATCAAGTTTATCATGGCTGCTGGTATCACCCTTGTTTTAAGCATTCATCACTGTCATTGGTGGGAGTATTGTCAGTTTCAGAGTTGATTAAACTGTATAACAAATTCAATATAACTAAATCGGTCATACACCTTAGATAAGTGTGGGCTAAGTGCGTGTAAGGCCAACAGCTATGCCAAAACCACTATGCACATGCATGCTGGGCTACTAGGGGAAAGTCAGGACACATTCATACACCTTAGATGATCAGCTGGTTCTATTGAAACAGGTACTATGTGGTGCACAATAAACTTATATTATGATTATATTAAAATTATTTTATGATCCATTACATGAAAAGACATGGACACTGTAGACAAGTAAGAAAGTTTTATTATATGACTTGCTATGATATTCTGAATACAGTCTTGGCCAAAAGTTTTGTGACAGTCACAAATTTTGGTTTTCCCAAACTTTGCTGCTTCAACGTTTTTAGATCTGTTAAGACTGTGACCACAGTCACAAGTTTCAAGAAGGCCCTGAAGACTCACCTATTCAGGAAGGCCTACAACCACCAATAACACTACTGTCACCACACCATCATTTGTACTGCCTATCCCCTCACCTTCTGTCTCTATCCCTCTTCCCTCATAGATTGTAAGCCCTTGCGGGCAGGGCCCTCTATCCCACAGTTCCAGTTGGTCACTATTAGTATTATATTTGTTTTGTATATTTTGTGTACTGTATGTAAACCCTCAAATGTAAAGTACCATGGAATTAATGGTGCTATATAAATAATCAATAATAAAATAATAATAATCTATTATGCTAGGTTCACACTAACGATCGGGTTTCCGTTCTTCGGGTCCACTTGGGGACTTAAAGAGCAGTTAGGGTCAGAAACCCATGTACCCAATAGACCATAATGGGGTCCACCCTGTTTCCGTCCAAACTCAGTGGAGAAAAAAGTCATGCTTGCAGGAATTTTCATTCCGCATATTTTGAGCGGAATGGGAGTCGGAGTCCCCAAACGCTAGTGTGACTGTAACCTTAGTCAGATGTGTTTCTATGACATACTGAAGTACGATCATTTTTCCAGAAGCCACTTCTCTCTAAGAAAAAAAATCAATGATGGATTGACATTCTGCTGAAAGTACTGGGATCAGACTGGTGTAAAGTTATTTTCTGTGATGATGCCCCCTTCAGACTGTTTGGGACATTTTGAAGAATAATTCTATGGAGAAGAAAAGGTGAGTCCTGTGTCAGGCCAACAGTAAAACATCCTGAGACCATTATGTGTGGTGTTGCTTTTGATCCAAAGGAGTGGGCTCACTCACAATTTTGCCTATGAACACTGTAATGAATGAAGAATGATATCTAAACATCCTTTTAAGATAAACTTCTAGAGATTCATGGGCAATTTGCTTATAAACAATGCTTTTTTTTCAACATGATGGAACACCATATCACAAGGAAAAATCTGCTGAAGTATAGCCACTAGAAAGTTAACTTATTTATTGCCAATAATCTAATTTTGTCTAAGTCTGTTTTGCAATAGAGCAGTTTGATCTCTGACTGTTCGCAAAGTGTCTTATATTGTTTTTACTGACAAAGTCGTCCTGTCTTTTTTAAGTTTTTTTTTTTTTTGGGGGGGCGGTTCTGCTAAATACATACAAACTGCCATTCTAATGGCAAAACACTGGTGTAGCCTTAGTTAATCTGAAAAATATCTGTTTGTTAAGTTTTTTTTTTAACCTTAGTTGCTCAATATACATTCAAACTGCTACCATTGTAAGTCTAAAGCCCCACATTGCGGAAACACAGCATTTTTTGTTGCAGATTTTGCTGCGTTTTTTTGGGCTAAAGTCCGGTGTGACTTGAAAAGGTATGACAAATAAAAAGGAAGCACATAGACTTTTCCCTTCTGTTAAATACACTCCTGACTTTAGCTCAAAAAACCACAGCAAAATCTTCAACGTGGGGCTTAAGCATAACGGTAAAACACTGGCACAGCCTGTGCTAATCTGAAAAATCTCTATTTCTTAAGGTGTTTTTTTTTTGTTACCCAATATACAGTATATTTATACAAACTGCTGCAATTGTAACGGCAAAACACTAACGCCAGCCTGTGCTAATCTGATCCGGCTATTGCCTCCGAATAGAGCTACTACTGTCTCTCTGTATCATGTTCAATTTACTGTACTGGTGATGCTGGCTGCTACTTCTAAACAGCTGGACATCTCTTTTGGTCCGGTCCATTATATTATTCCATGCTGAACTGCTACTTATGTTGCCACAGCTACCATCACTGCAACCACTCAACCAGACATGTCCTGCAGCCTGGTCCATCATATTATTCGATGCTGCCACTCATGTTACCACAGCTACCACCACTACCACAACTCAGCCAGACATGTTCTGTGGCCTGCTCCATTATATTAACCCATATTGTACTGCCTTTCACTCATGCTGACACAACTAGGACTGCCACCAGTAAGCCAGACATGTCCTATGGCCTGGTCTATCGTATTAATCCATACCGAGCTGCTTGCCAATCATGCTGCTACAGATACTACTTCCACCACTTCGCCAGGCATGTCCTGTGGCCTGGTCTATCATAGTAATCCATATTAAACTGCCTGCCACTTATGTTGCCACAGCTACCACCACTGCCACCAGATGTCCTGTGACCTGGTTATTACATTCCACTATAACACATTGCTTGGTGCCACAGTGTTGGCATAAAAAACAAACAAACAAAGTTGTGTTGAAAAAAAACCCTGTGCCATTGCATCTTTTAATACCAATGTTATTTTGATTTGACATCTGCTGTCATGAAGGGATCATTTTTGACAACTTTTTGTTTTGGAAAGCCACTTCTTCTTCATTACTTTTCAACTAGGCTCATAGCCAAAAATTTGTCTCTCAAATAACAAGCTTGTAGAACTTACAAGTCATCAAAATTGCTAATTTTTTAAATATAAAAAACAGGGTCAAGCACCTTTTCACAAAAAAGAAATTTTTTAAGCATTTTAAATGTTAAAATGCATAAAAGCAAGTGTCAGTGCAGTTTATAGTTAAACTAGTAGTGTGCACTGACTGCTTACCATCTGTTACTCCATAGACATGTCTAGTCAACACTGTCAATATTGAGTTGTTCCATAAAATACATTAATGGGGACCAAATGACCATTCAATGTGCTTTTAAAATATAGGTGAAAAATAAAGTTCCCAGAAAACACATGTATACATACAGGGGAGATTTTATTAAGACTGGAATTTTCTTTGCCAGTCTTAATTCCTCCACTGATGTGAGATGCATCTAATTTAAGAAGCTTTGACCTCATGCACCAGAATTGAAATCTGTTAGTCTGGGACTGGCATAGATTTCTGGTATAACTCATACCAGTTTTATGAGTTAGTGTGAGTTATAATAAATGTGTTGGGCTGAGGTGTCTGCACTTTGGCCTGCCTTGGTCTCTGCCCCGCTCCACCTACTTTAATGAAAAGAGGCGAGTGGTGAACAGAACCAACCATGTGGCGCATATTTGGCACAAAAATGCCAAAGATGCACCACATACGCCAAATATATGCTACATCTACACCAGAAAACTAGCAAATTTAGGTTAGTGTCTGCACATGCTCACTGGCCATCTTTATTCTATTCCTACACGAGCGGCTCTGCGCATGCTCGGCGGCCATCTTTACACAAGCAGGTATGCTCATGTTCGGTGGCCATCTTTATTCTTTTCCTACACGAGCTAGGAGGACCAGGACATCGCAGGGGGCGTAATGCAATGGCAAAGGTAGGAGTAGAATAGCGTTTCTAAAGGCTATTCCGATGTGTCCTTAGTTTAAAATGCGATTCGTTACCAGCATGGGGAAATCCGGATCCGATGCGATTCGAAGAGTTCCTGAAATTTGGATCGAATTCCACTTCGTCAGCTTCGATTCGTTCATCTCTACTCACAATGTAATCAAATCTTCACAATTACATATAGACAAATGCTTCAGAAACTCATACAATGGCTGTATGTGTAAATTTCCAATGTCCGACAATTGTGCACACAGTTTGCATGAACACATATTAAATATGAGGGACAATTACTTTTAAGTACAGAGCATTGCTTAAATTTTTTATCACCATTCAAAGACTGCTGGAGGATGTTAAATAATTGGGAAGATGAGTCAACTCTTGGAATCCATAAATCATTAGAAGAAAAAGATCTTAAAGAGACTAGAAGAGACCCACACAGACATATATTTAAACACACAACTACTTAAATAAAGTGACAGTGGTTGATTTCTATTGTCATCTGCTTAAAATGTTGAATATGTATGCTTCCATGGTACAAATATTGTATCTGTAGTGATGCAGGTAAGGAGAGTAGCTGAAAACGTAAATGGATGTTAATACTGCTATAGCGAGTGAAATGAAAGTATTCATTATAAAATAAAGGAAAATATTTCCCAAATAGAATGAATTTTATTTTATATGAAGTTTTTGAGGGTTCAGAAGTGATAGTAGCGTTGAATATCGTATATTTTCAAGTATTGTCATTCTATACATACTGTTGCACTCTATAAAGTGCTGTGTTAGAAAGATACAGAACTCAATATAACCCATAGACATCTATGGGTGTAGTACTTAGGGTTGTCATACACTTTAAATAAACATTGACTAAGCCAGCTGATTTTGTCAGGGCCAACCAACAATCTACTGAGTATGAGAATGTTGCAATTTTCCTCCAATAGCATGTAAAAGACTTGATTGGTTCTTATGGAGTGCCCCTTTTAAATAATTGGTAATGGAATGGTTCCAATTTAGGGAAGATGGAAGACTGACAAAGACGTAGAACTTTAATCACAGGGAGGCAATGAGCTTGGAGGTTACAAAGGTCACAAATGAAGCGGCTAAGGTTTTGGTTCCCAAATCAGCACAAAAATTTTTAGGTTGGAACTGTATGTATCCCACAATCCAAATCTAATCCAGAAGAAGTCAATAACAATTAGCAAAACATGGATACCTTAAAACTTAACTTTTAATAGATAAATAATATAAAAGGCTCCACCAAAAAAAAACATCTATTATATAAAAAAAACATATACTAATTTGTTGGAGTGAAGCTTAAACAGGGCAAATAGGAGCTCAGGATGGGTGGTCATCTTCACTATAGTGAGGGAGCTTAGCATTCTCACAGTGGTGAGGCATGTGTAGTGACTAAAAGGGCTCGTTTGTTCCAGATGTTAAGAGCCTTCACATCAGCCATGCCACCTAGATGACTTGACCATGGGGAAACCCTGAGGTACATCATGATGACAGCAAAAGGGTCGGCGCAACGGGTGCATACACTCTGATGTGGCCACCCTCTAGTAACAAGCAGGCTGGCTGCATCACATTAAGGCATCCAGAATGTTTATAAGCCGGAAGTCTGGCTCATCCTAGTTTTGCGGTGGGTGCGTACATAGGAAAATAGTCCATACAGTGGGGAAAAAAAAGTATTTAGTCAGCCATCAATTGTGCAAGTTCTCCCACTTAAAAAGATGAGAGAGGCCTGTAATTGACATCATAGGTAGACCTCAATTATGAGAGACAAAATGAGAAAACATATCTAGAATATAACATTGTCTGATTTTTTAAGAATTTATTTGCAAATTATGGTGGAAAATAAGTATTTGGTCACCTACAAACAAGCAAGATTTCTGGCTCTCACAGACCTGTAACTTCTTCTTTAAGAGGCTCCTCTGTCCTCCACTCATTACCTGTAGTAATGGCACCTGTTTGACATTGTTATCAGTATAAAAGATACCTGTCCACAACCTCAAACAGTCACACTGCAAACTCCACTATGGTGAAGATCAAAGAGCTGTGGAGGGACACCAGAAACAGAATTGTAGACCTGCACCAGGCTGGGAAGACTGAATCTGCAATAGGCAAGCAGCTTGGTGAGAAGAAATCAACTGTGGGAGCAATAATTAGAAAATGGAAGACATAAAAGACCAATAATCTCCCTCGATCAGGGACTCCACGCAAGATCTTACCCTGTGGGGTCAAAATGATCACAAGAACGGCGAGCAAAAATCCCAGAACCACACGGGGGGACCTAGTGAATGACCTGCAGAAAGCTGGGACTAACGTTCCAGAAGAGTATTGGGAGAATGTCATAAGGTGAGATGAAACCAAAGTAGAGTGGAGGAGAGTGGCCTAGCCAGTCTCCAGATCTCAACCCCATAGAAAATCTTTGGAGGGAGTTGAAAGTCCATGTTGCCCAGCGACAGCCCCAAAACATCACTGCTCTAGAGGAGATCTGCATGGAGGAATGGGCCAACATACCAGCAACATTGTGTGCCAACCTTGTGAAGACTTACAGAAAACGTTTGACCTCTGTCACTGCCAACAAAGGATATATAACAAAGTATCGAAATGAACTTTTGTTATTGACCAAATACTTATTTTCCACCATAATTTGCAAATAAATTCTTTAAAAATCAGACAATGTGATTTTCTAGATATGTTTTCTCATTTTGTCTCTCATAGTTGAGGTCTACCTATGATGTCAATTACAGGCCTCTCTCATCTTTTTAAGTGGGAGAACTTGCACAATTGGTGGCTGACTAAATACTTTTTTTCCCCACTGTAGGTAGACCTTATTGACAAGAAACTGTGGAACACCTACAATTTAAACAATAAACACTGGGATGGAAAAAAAACGCCATCTAATGTGGTATCAAAACCAATATGTTACAGGACCAATAAATAGCTTCTTTTGGCCAGAACCAACAGTGTCCCACTGCTATTCAATATTGATTTGATCCATATACACCTGCTTGGATAACAATTTCCATCCCATTAAAACCAATATCACATTATGGAACGCTAAAGCATGCGGTCTGGATATAGTTTTACAGGCTTGCTCATAAGCAATAGAGCTAAGCCAGCACTGGAGCATTTCCTACAGTATTGTCTCATAGAGAAACACTTGCTAGCGTCCACAGTGTCCTCTTAACCAACACTTCTGTATAGTCTCTTAAATAAATATATCACAGCGACTAGCGTTCACTGTAATACCCTTGCTGACAGATCTAACGCGTTTCCCGTGTCGGGGCATACACCGATGCTGACACATTCATAAGAGGTACGTGCCTATACTTCAAAAAACTAAGGTAAGTATCTTTTAGTGCTGTTTAGTAGGCATATCAACCTTTCCCAACATACAACCCCGCTCCCCCATCGGCACTGATACTTGGCTGCATGGGACAAGGGAGCCGGCGGTCTCAAATACACTTTGTCACGCCCCCTCTCAATTTTTCGGACTGACTGACCTTCATTTCTTAAAGTAATGATGGCCACTCATTTTTCTTTATTTAGCTGCTTTTTTCTTGCCATAATACAAATTCTAACACTCCATTCAGTAGGACTATCAGCTGTGTATCCACCTGACTTCTGAACAACACAACTGATGGTCCCAACCCCATTTATAAGGCAAGAAATCCCACTTATTAAACATGACAGGGCACACCTGTGAAGTGAAAACCATTTCAGGTGACTACCTCTTGAAGCTCATCAAGAGAATGCCAAGAGTGTGCAAAGCAGTAATCAAAGCAAAAGGTGGCTACTTTGAAGAACCTAGAATATAAGACATATTTTCAGTTATTTCACACTTTTTTGTTAAGTATATAATTCCACATGTGTTAATTCATAGTTTTGATGCCTTCAGTGTGAATCTACAATTTTTATAGTCATGAAAATACAGAAAACTCTTGGAATGAGAAGGTGTGTCCAAACTTTTGGTCTGCACTGTATATAAATTGAGATGTTTTGAACACTACTAAATGTAAGCTGCACTATTGAGCTGAATGTGAATAGTGGATGTCTGGACACAAAGGTTTGCAGGGACACCTCAGTATGTGCATGATATTTAACATAAGGGAATTTACCCTTATGGACCTGTTTCTCTGCACTTAATTCCAGGTTCCCTGAGGAGTACCCTTACATAGGGACAAAACACATTGGGAAGAGTGATGCCATTTAGGGATCAATAGGGTGAAAATTGGGGACTGCCTTTATAAGGGCGGGGCAGTGTGGTGAGCATTTAGGGTAAATCTATGAACCTCCATTTCCCTGATGAGGCTAAAGGAGGAGAGCGCCATCTGTCTCACCCTTGGTACAAGACCACTGTTTTGCATGCTGGTAAGATTGTTTATTAAAGTTATTATATCTTTTTTTGAGGGGCCTTTTATATTATTTATCTATTAAAGGTTACGTTTTAAGGGATCCATTTTTTACCATTTTTTTTTATCCAGTTGTGATACAGTGCTAGTTTCAAAACATTGAGACAATCATTTGTCACTTGCAGCACTTGCTGACACTTATGAATCTTTGCTGACATCTGCAACTTTGCTAACACTTGCGGCACAATGCTGATACTTGCACCTCTCTTTAGTCTGCAACTGACTCTTCTGTGATAGCTCAGATGTAATTCAGCAACTCAGTGTCTCACTTGTGTTGGTCACAATCCCTTTCCAATGGTAACCTCTCAGCAGTTACTTGATCTAGCCATAACAGTTCTTTGCGATAGACTATTCACAATCTAATTTTCCGGACAGAAAAGGTCATTTAGATTTTATGCAGATGTCAGAGCCCCAACAGAGATTACTCCCTACTAAGAAACCATGAGACTCTATGTGTACAGTATGGCGATGTTCTTCCCTCAAATCAATTTTCCCATGGTATACACAAGTCGTATACTAACCAACAAAGACCTCCATAAACTAATGACCATGAAAAATATCAAACATCAAAGAAAAAAAAGCATGGTCAAAGAAAAAACAAAATTCCAAATAATATTATATAAAAATATATATTTATTAATAAAAAGTAATAAATAGTACATAAAGGATAATAGATCCAATAAGACAAATGGTACAGAAAAGACACAGATGACAAAGAACACAAGTAATGTGTGTCACAAAAAAAGGGGGGTCAACAAAAATTTGCATACAAATATAAAGATGACAATATATATGGCTAGGAAATTTGGCCAAAATCAATAAAGCGTCTGGTCCAAGGCCTGAAATCTATATATAAAGTGTCTAGACAAAAATCACCCAAACTGCAAGCAGTATCCTATATCATATAAATGTCAAGACATAAGCCACATGCCCCTAAGTACTGGTATATGACATATATAATTAAATGTTTAACAAGAGCAGTACATAGTGCCTGAAGTTAAAAGGACCAATAAATAAATACATAATAGAAATAATTACCTGAAGCCATGAAGGTTGCAAAGTTGAACCCCCGTGATACAAGAAGGTATGTGTAAAGAACGCAGATGTCAGAGCCCCAACAGAGATTACTCCCTACTAAGAAGCCATGAGACTCTATGTGTACAGTATGGCGATGTTCTACCCTCAAATCAATTTTCCCATGGTATACACAGGTCGTATATCTTAAGTATGAATATAACTCATATGATGTAGTATCCCCATATCCACTTGTGTGAAACCATAGACTGAGAGAAACTGGTCCTAAATTTATATAATAATGCATACTGTTAAATAACTAGGGGTGGATCAATTAGTAAACAAGCTTGATAAAAATAAAAAAAATGTGATTTTCTGAACCAATATTGGATTTTGTATGTATCATGATTTATTGGTCTAATATGCAACTGGTATGCTCAAAACAGGATATAAAGCATAAGTCATGGTTAATACAGTAACATCAGGGCTCACTGTATAGCTCACATTTCTGAGAGATGCAGTTGTGTCTGCCCTTACTAAATTACCTGAATATCTCACAATGTAGTACTCAAATAGTTAAGTGTTTCATCTGTAGCAAATGGAATGAAAACAAATGCATGACAACTATCTAGACGGCTTTAAAATGTCTAATACTAAGAAAAACACAGGTTTTCCTCTCCTTTTTCCTTTTCAAGTATAATAACTTAGTTTATGAATATGAATGCTTTTCTCCAATGGAATCCCTTGGCTCCTCTCTGAACATTTCATCTTGTCCTACAACACATGATAAAGCATTTTGCTTGGCATAATGTCACAATGGTACTACTGTGCACAACAATTTGAGCCTGAATGCCGTACAAATGAGGAATTCTTAAAAGTCAATTCCACCTAGATATAAAGAGCTAATGCAGGAGATGGAAAAGTAAGATTAAGAAAGATTTATTATTAACATAGCTACAAAACAATACTCTTCAGATAACAATATGGAATAAAACAGAGTAGTGGATATTTAAATGTTAAGGATTATCTAGGAAAAAACTGAGTTGTTTGAAATAAATCAAATGTGTTTTGATCTAAAACTCGGATTTATAATAAAGTAAGTTGTATTGACTTTCGTGGGGCCTATGCTGTTTCTACATAAGACAGGTGAACAGTGCATAGTGCTCTGTGTATAACATCTACAGTATTTACTAAACCCCTCCGCTGTGAAGAAAGGAGCACATGAAGTAGAAATCTTTTTCACATAAGTGAGAGTAGTTTTTCTTCGTCCAATACATCTGAGGTTATCTCAAAGCAAATCGTGAACAATTTACATATAAAAATAATTGTTTTAAATTCATCTCATTCATTATCAGTTTTTTAGCCCATTGTGACTGAGACACTCCACCATTTGGAATACTTCACTCATAAAGTGAATAGTTTTCTTTTTTTTTTTTTTATAAGAAAAAATAGACTTGTTCATGATACAGGACTTTCTTATGACATTGCAGGAGTTTTCAAAGTAAATAACATAGGAAAATATTGTTTTTCTATTTTCTTTTGACCGCTCATGGCAGAATGTCTTCCACAATTGGGGGGAATGTATTTAAATTCTGTCCTTATTTGCACCAAAAGACTAGTGTGCATATTGTGTATGACACTTTCTCTTGCTCTGCCCAACAAGGGGCATGGCTTACTAGGGAGGATACATGGCTTGTGGAAAGGGGTGCGGCTTAATTGAATCAAAATTTTGACTTCTGAAAGAAAGTAATTCAGCTAATGGTATAAATGTACATTAGAATAGCCTAAAGATGTGCCACATTTGTCACCCAACATGAGCCACTGTAACAAATCTAGTATACAAGTTTATACTGTAAATATTGTAAACATTAATAAATCTGCAATATCAGTGTGCCATTTATTTAGCATTTGGTGTAGCTAAAATGTCCAGTGTCCAGCATAGACCATAAATGCCTAGTTGCTGTGGTCCACCACTTAGACCTCCACTAGAACAGGAGTCCTAAGTCCCCAGTTTTTCCTTCACAGTCTGCAGTGAGTAGAAGTCTGATTGGAGCAATGGTAGAGCAAATGTCTTATTGCTTCATTCAAAGCTGTGGGACTAATGCTTGACTATATTTGCAATCCCATAAACTTTAAATAGAGCAGTACCACGCTTGCTTGACTTGCTCTATTCAAACTCCTGATAAATGTGGATTGTGATAATACCCCCTTTAGGCTACGGCCCCACGTCATGGAAAACACAGCTTTTTTTGTTGCAGATTTTGCTGTGGTTTTTTGAGCCAAAGCCAATAATTGCTACAAAAGGAATGGGAAATTTATAGGAAGTTCTTATACTTCTACCTGCTGCTAAATCCACTCCTGGCTTTTGCTCAAAAAATCGTAGCAAAAGCTGCAAAAAAAAAGGTGCTTTTCTGCAACTTGGGGCCGTAGCATTAATGGTAGATTGTAAGCCCAGGCAAGGATTCCTATTATAGTTCCATCACTCAGTAAGCTTACGTAAACAATTTCTACTTGTTTGCTTTGTCCTTTATTAACCTTTCCCCACAACCACTGTAATAGTCCGGAGGTTGGGTATTTAAATATTGTGGCCGCACAGGAGCTTCCATAGCTGTTGGTTCGTTGCTGTATTATATAGCTGAGAACTGGAAACAATGCCCACAATCAGTTTTCTGCACTGATCACAAGCATTAACCTTCCACCCTGGTGCTTCGGTCAAAGCTGATTGAGGCACCATTTTCCTGGTGGTCCATGGGTGCCATTATTTTCCTGTGGATTGCTGGCCCCCAGAATGAGATCTGGGGGCAGCAATCCATTTACATGAGAGCTGGGAGGCTATTGAAGGCTCCCAGGCTTTTCTCTATATTCATTGTATTACAAGCTTCTTTATGAAGCCTGTAATAGAACTGCCGTCATTTTGCTGTAAAAATAAAAGTTAAAAAAAAAAATATATATGTATAAAAAATTTTCCCTACATTACAGATAAAATAACTTAACCACTTACCGACATATGTCATATTGTTACTATTACCGCAGATGTCAGGTATTTAAATATGGTGGCTGCTCATAGCCGCAGGGTCTTTGCTGTATTAGGCTCGGTTCACACGAGGGAAAATTAAGAGAAATTCCTCTTAATTTTCCTCCACCGTATTAGGTCGCGGCTTTCTTCTGTTGATTAGGCCCGGATGAATGGGCCTACTTGGAATCCACGGCAAGATCAAGCAGGATGCTGATTTTTCCATATCCTGCTGCAGAATCCGCCCCAAATACACGTCAGATTCCTATGTGTGAACATACCCTAATACAGCAAAGACCTGGCGCAAATGTTCACAATCAATGACTGCACTGGAGGATCGCTGGAACCCGGAACGCGATCCGGGGATGGCAATCCATTGCCATGACAGTTGGGAGCCTATTGAAGGCTCACAGGCTTGTGTGGCATATTCTTCTATTACAGGATGCTCCATGCAGTATTTTGCAATGCATTAGCTTTGCAATGCACTGCATTAGTGATCAGACCCCCTGGGGTTCAAGAACCCTAGGGAGTCTAATAAATACAGTACAAAAGGAAAAAAAAATATTTAAAAAATTTAAAAGAATTAAAATTTGAATCAACTTGAAATTTGGTTATTATTTATCACAATATCAATAACTAATAATTATTCCTTTTATATCTCTTTTTTCCTTGTATTAATGATTATCTCTATTACCTTCCACAATATAACAATGTATGCTCGGTGTACGATAATAAAATATGTTTATTAACTAACACTAATACACTAAATGTTAAGTATAAGACAGTATGAAGTAAACACAAATTTACAATACAATGTCCAGGCTATGCATACTTCCATGTATAAAGCAGAACACAGTAAATACAATTTCACAATACAGTATCAAGAATTCAAAAACCCAGTTACCTAAAATGGTACATTAAATCCACTCACAACAATATGGATCTTGTACATACATATACATACACACACACACACACACAGTTCCTTGACCCACCTAATAATCAACTATCCCTATACTTAAGGAGACATAAGAGGAGGGGGTTAGATATGACAGTTTGGGAGAGGGGCAGCAGCAATAGGAAAGAGAACAGAGGGAACAGGAGGGGAAAATAGGATTAGAGAGATGAGATAGAGAGGGAGAGAGATGAGGTTCTGAAGAGAGAGACAGAGATACTGTAGGTAGCTGTATTAATGGGAAAGGGATATACTAAGCCTCCTTGCTCTGATGGCCAGTAGTCTGGTCTGGATGTAGGACTGTTACAGTTACTGTAGGTTATGCGACCTCCCGTCCACACCCGTATTCATCCCTCCTGGGCGAGCACAGGAATGTCACATGTGAGGTGTGGAGTGTATACCAGTTCTATCCAAGTGGGGTGAGTTAATATATCCACCTTAATATATTTACTGTTTTACATCCCAACTGCCCACCATCTCTGGAATCCTTATAATGGTATGCATGATATTAAATTGTATAAATGTATTTGCACACTTCCCTTTAAACATCTCCCATTCCCTAGAATACATATAAAAGTAAAAAATGACTGTGAAACACATACACATTAGATATCTCTGTGTCCGAAAACTCTTGGACTACAAACTTATAAAAATGTTTTTCCCACGCACTGAACATCCCAGTAAAAAAAAAAAGTGTCGAACCACTGTTTTTTCACTTTTTTACCTCTGATAAAAATTTGAATAAAAAGCGATCAAAGCAATAGACATTCCCAAAAATGGTATAACTGATGCTAGATTCAAACTAGTGTTTGCTTGTCTCCATCCCAGATTACGTTTAAATCGGTGGAGAGAAAAGTCCTGCAAGGAGGCCTGTTCTCTGAAATTGATGGAAACCAGGCGGAAACCCAGAGGACCCCATTATATGTTGGAGATATACAACAACCAGCTTTGTCTCTATATTTGCTGGATTGACTGCAGTTCACATTTATGACACTAGATGTAGCTGTTACTGAATGTTTATTGGTAGACACTCTGTACTTTTGTTGTTTTGATGCTTTGTTGATATACACATCCTGTTTTGTGTGTGTGCTGAGCTAGATCTGTTATTCACCATGTGAGGTGATCTTCTCTTACTGCACTCATGTTTCACTAAAGTGTTGTTCCTGTTATATACAACTGTCTATCTGGTTTTAACTCTGCCACATCCAGCAATCGCACTCTGCAACAGGTTATGGGCCCAGTGATCAAATGAATCCCCAGTTATCAAATGAAGCCTCAGTAACTGGATAAACTCCAGTAACCAGAAGCGGCACATGCAGAGCGAAGTCCAGAACGGAAGACAGTGCGGCAGATGCAGAGATCGACATAAGGAAGCTTCCACAAAGACACCTCCTGTACAGAAATAAGACTGTTCTTATATATAAAGGAGGGAGAATGGCCTGTAGTTCAGAACCTAAACTATCAGTGGCCTAGCTGAACAATGACAATTATCAGCTATGGAAATTTAAAGTGGAAATGCTATTATCCAGGGATGACTTGTGGGAAGTTATCACTACAGAGAGACCACAAGATGATTATCAGGACTGGGACAGGAAAAACAGACGGGCGCGGTCCACTATAAGCTTACTAGTAGAAGATGATCAGCTTATTCACATACGCAGTGAGAATACATCGAAAGGCATGTGGGATGTACTGAAAAGACTGCATGAGAGATCCAGTCTAAACAGCAAGTTGTTTCTGCTGAGGAAACTCTACAAAATGAGGCTTAGCAGAGAGCAGGACATGTAGGAGCATATAAATGCCATGCTAGAAGTGATCACACAACTCAGATCAGTCGGTGAGAATATAACACAATCACGCTGCAGCCATTTTATTATGCAGTTTACCTGACACATACACTGCACTGATCAATGCGCTGGAGACACAGCCTGAGACAGATCTGACACTAACATTCGTAAAGACCAAGCTCATAGATGAGTATCAGCGAAGAAAGGAGTTTTCACATGATTATACAGAAACTCAGTCCAAGACTGTTCTTAAAGCTACAGAAACAAGGTCACACAGGAAGGAAACCAGAATGTGCTTTAGATGCCACAGACAAGGACACATAAAGAAAGACTGCACTACATGGAAAGCAGAGCAGATGAGGCAGCATCCCTCTTATACTAAGCAGAAAGTCAAAGCCACAATTTCTGATTCTGAGTGAAGGGAAGTGGAATGCCACATTTAAAGTGACAGGCATAAATTACAAGGCTGGTACATTGACTCTGGAGCAACCAGTCACATGACAAGTGATAGAAGTTTTTTCACAGAACTTGATCTGAATAACAAAGAGACTATTTACCTCACAGATGGGAGTAAAATATGTGCAGAAGGATATGGGAATGGAACCCTTGCATGCCCCAATGATGCGGGACACAATTTAGCAATACCAGCAAAAGATGTACTGTATGTTCCTGATCTAGAAGGAGGATTCTTATCTATGAAGCGTCTGACAAGCAAAGGACTCACTGTAAAATTCCAAGGTGACAAGTGTTCTATCCTAGACGGCAAGCAGATGACAGCAAGTGCCAATTTGGATGATCATCTATATCACCTCAACACAGTGAAGGAGCAGGTAAGACTATGCACATATAAGCACAATGACTGTATACACGTGTGGCACAGGCGTTTAGGTCACAGACACCTAGAATGCATATGGGAACTACAAAAGAGGAATCTGACAAAGGATCTAAAAGTATCCCCTTGTTCAGTTATCATTAAATGTGAATGTTGCATCAAATCCAAAGCGACAAGAGCAACACTTCCTAAAGTAAGTCACAATAGAGCTTCAAGACCTCTTGACCTAGTTCACAGTGATATATGTGGTCCCCTAAACCCACCTACACCTGGAGGCAACAGGTACATAGTGACTTTCATAGATGACTATTCAAGATACACAGTCACTTACCTAATGCAACACAAGAGTGAAGTTTTTGACAAATTACAGGACTATGTAATAAGAGAAAGTAACAAGTTTCAGAGAAAACCTCTCATACTTCAGAGTGACAATGGAGGTGAATTCTGAGGACATAAAATACAAGAATACTTAAAGCAGAATGGAATAGAACATCAAAAGACAGTCCCCTACACACCAGAGCAAAATGGGGTAGCTGAAAGAAAGAACAGAACTCTGACTGAAATGATCAGATGCATGCTGACAGACTCTGGATTACCACAAAAATATTGGGGTGAAGCAGCAATGACAGCCACTTATTTGCAAAACAGACTCTTCTCTAGAACAATGGAGAAAACTCCATATGAACTGTGGCACAATGAGAAGCCGAGTGTAAAATATATAAGAGTTTTTGGATGCAAGGCGTTCATCTACATTCCAGAAGAAAAACGCACCAAACTTCAAAACAGAGCATTTGAAGGCGTCTTTGTTGGATATAGTGACAATGTTAAGGGTTACAGAATCCTAAATCCAAAAACTGACAAGGTTACCATTAGCAACAGCATAACTTTTGTTGAAGATCTGAGAGACAATGTAATGACAACAGAGGAAGTAAGAACAGAAGAGAAAACTGACACTGATCAGCCAACATCTGTAACTTCTGTACAAACAGTTGAAGTGAGCGCAGACTCCATCAGTAATGAAGAACAGACACAACCAAGCTCACACACAGAACCAAGACACTCAATGAGAGAGAATAAAGGTAAACCACCTGTACGTCTCTCATACAAGGCAAGCACTGCCAGTGCTAATGAACCTGCAACTTGGGAAGATATATCTCAGCTTTCAGAAGGGGAAGCCAGTAAATGGTTAAAGGCTGCAAAGGAAGAAATAAAATCCATGCATGACACTAAAACGTGGACACTAACAGAACTACCACCTGGAAGGAAATCCATAGGTTGTAAATGGACTTTCAAAGTAAAATACGATGCAGATGGTACAGTGGAGCGATACAAAGCAAGACTTGTAGCCAAGGGATATTCTCAAAAATATGGAGAGGACTATGATGAGACATTTACGCCAGTAGTCAAACATGCTACAATAAGAACTTTGCTGACTGTAGCCGCAATAAGGAAAATGCAAGTAAGACACTTTGATGTAAAAACAGCGTTTCTACATGGCGAGTTAGCAGAAGATATCTACATGGAACAACCACCAGGATTCAAAGAAGAGCAAAGGCCAGACCTAGTATGCAAACTACAGAGGAGTATATATGGTCTAAAGCAAGCCGCCAGAGCATGGAATATGAGAATAAATGAAGTGCTTACACAGGAGGACTTTCAGAGAAGTAAAGCAGACCCCTGTTTATAAACAAAGAAAATGGCAGACAGGTGGATCAATGTACTCATTTATGTGGACAATATTCTGATTTGCTTCAAGCAAGAAGGGGATGAAGGCGTAATACTTGAAACCCTAAATCAGCATTTTAAGACCAAAGATCTTGGCAACGTAAAGAATTATCTTGGCATTCAGATTGAGAGAGAGGAAGATGGCAGCTTCTTTCTGAACCAAAAGCACAAAATACAAGAAATAATTGAGACATTTGGAATGGAAGATGCAAAACCAGTAAAATCTCCTATGGAAACCAACTACCTGAAGAAGATAGACAGCCAAGATTTTCCACTACCAACTAACACGCAGTACAGGAAAGCAATAGAGAAATTGCTGTACATTAGCACAGCTACAAGGCCTGACATTGAAGCAGCAGTTGGAATCCTATGTAGAAAGACTTCAACACCAAGTCAGATGGACTGGAATGCTGTAAAGCGAGTCATTCGCTATCTTAAATGGACTTTACACTACAAGCTAAAGTTACCAGCAAGTGATGAAAGCACCCTGACAGGATATGTGGATGCCGATTGGGCCGGAGATACCAGTGACAGAAAATCTACAAGTGGGTATCTGTTTCTTCTTTCAGGAGGTGCTATCTGTTGGACTAGTAGAAAGCAACTTTCTGTTACGCTATTATCTACTGAAGCAGAGTATGTTGCAGCAGCGCAGGCAAGTCAAGAAGTCATATGGTTGAGACAACTATTAAAAGACATGGGTCAACCACAGATGAAAGCAACGAGAATCTTTGAGGACAATCAAGGAGTTCTTGCACTTGCGCAGATGGAAAGAGTTAGCTCGAGAACCAAACACATTGATGTGAAGTACCATTTTCTGAGGGATCTTCAAGAGCAGGGACTTCTTGAGTTACTTTATTGCCCGACTGAGGATATGACAGCAGATATCCTTACCAAGCCCCTGACCACTGTAAGACACTCGAGGCTTACAAAGAAGATGGGCCTAACAGACTAAGCCTTAGCTGTTGAGAAGGGGTGTTGGAGATATACAACAGCCAGCTTTGTCTCTATATTTGCTGGATTGACTGCAGTTCACATTTATGACACTAGATGTAGCTGTTACTGAATGTTTATCTGTAGACACTCTGTACTTTTGTTGTTTTGATGCTGATTGATATACACATCCTGTTTTGTTAGTGTGTGTGTGTGCTGAACTGAATCTGTTATTCACCATGTGAGATGATCTTCTCTTACTGCACTCATGTTTCACTAAAGTGTTGTTTCTGTTATATACAACTGTCTATTTGGTTTTGACTTTGCCACATCCAGCAATCGCACTCTGCAACATTATAGACTATGGGGTCCATGGGATTCCATCTGTAACTGCATTTTAGGCAGATAGGGTTTCCGTCTTTTGGGTCCCCATGCAGACCCGAAGGACAGAAACCCAAACGCTAGTGTGAACTTAGTGTAAAAAGTACATCCGGCCCTGCAAAAAAATAAACCCTATGCATCCCTGAACACAGAAATATAAAAAAGTTATGGGTGTCAGAATATGGTGAGTCTGAGAAAAATTTTTTTTTTTTTTTGCAAAGATTTGGATTTTTAGGGGTTAAAATGTAAATAAAACTATATAAATTTGGTATCCCTGGAATCATACCAAACATAGAATACAGTTAACATATCATTTTGGCTGCACAATGAACGCTGTAAAAACAAAGCCCATAAGAATGTCGCACAAATGCACTTTTTCTCCAATTTCACCCCATTCAGATTTTTTTTCCAGCTTCCCAGTACTTTTTACAGAACATTAGATTGTACCATTATGAAGAACAATTTGTCCTGCAAACATTAAGCCCTCATATGTCTCTGTAAACAGAAAAATAAAAAAGTTATGGGGTTTGGAAGATGGCGAGTTAAAAAGTAAAATCGAAAAGTGCCTGTGGCGGGAAGAGGTTAAATGAAGTGAAAACATACATATTAGGTATCTCTGGTCTCATATGTTGTGAAAGAAGTTTTTTCTTTGATAGCATATATTATAAAGTTTATTATATACACTTGCACTATTTTGCTTCCCAAAATGCAATAATTGTTTATCCTCTGTACTGTATTTTGCTTTAACCCCTTCCCGACATCTGCTGTACAGAAAAAGCGGTTGTTAAGACTTTGAAGAAGATGCACATGTAGGAGCTAAGTAGGCACCGTAAATGCTAGGCCACCTCTATTTTACACAGCGGAGACCCAGTGGCATTTAGCTCATTAGATGCATTGGTCAATTGCGTCTGAGGCCAAAGAATGGCTATGTATGAATGCTACTATATTGTGGAAAAGCAAAAATTGGGCATCTTTTTTTTTTTTTTTTTTAGTTTTGGGTTTGCATATATTTCTTAAAACACATATGTTATTTTAGCACCTTGCATACATAAAAACTATGCATCTTTGTCTCACTTGATAGTTATGAAATTATATATTTTTTAATTCTATTTTAATTATTTGTATGTTATTTTCTAAAATCTTCTGTAGGCTATATTGTCTTGCATCATTTAGGTTACATTGTGGTCTTTTAGGCTAAGGCCCCACGTGGCGTCTCGCAGCAAAAATGCCCTGCAGGAAAAACCGCGGTGGCAATGCATCGTGGTTCTTCCCGCAGTGCTTTAGACGGAAAGTTCGCTGGTGTTTCCATAGGTATAATTGACACGCTGCGATTTCCAAAACCGCGCCAGCCTTAGATGGCATTTAGATGTTTTTTTTTTTTCCTGAATTGCAACATGCTCTAAATATGGGGGTTTGAAGGTGTTTCCCACCAATAAACCGTATATCTTTCAGAAAATTTTACTTCTTTGGTTTTAATGGTACCCGCCAATGTACAATATTTCAGCATTTGATCTCTCTTGGTGCCCCAAGAAGATGTCAATAAATGGGGAGAATGTGAGGTTAGATGGCAGGTTGCTGTACTTCCTGATGCTGCTTATTATTTGTTGGACTTTGTATAGAGGCACAATCTAACAGAGGCAACGCTCATAGTAGAGAAAATCTCTCTATATATAGAATGGGCTAGATTATTCTACAATTTTCTCACAATTTGTAGGTATCCAAAATCTTTTCATGATTCTGTATGAAATCAGAATGTGGTAGAGGGCTTATGGTCCTCTATGACAATTATGTACATGAGTCTTAATGGATAGGTATGTTCAGATCATGCTTGTACCTTATAAAGGTGCATCTCAATAAATTAGAATATCTTTTAAATGTTTATTTCTTTCAGTAATTAAATTAAAAAAGTGACTTCCTATATTTTCTAGATTCTTTACACATAGAGTGTTCTATTTCAAGTGTTTTATTTCTGTAAATGTTGATTATGACAGGTAACGAAAGCCCAAATATAAGAAAATTAGAATATTGTAAAGTTCAGTATTGTAAATTCAGTGTGTCACCTGCCAAGGTTTCCTAAGCCTTTAAATGGTCCCTCAGTCTGGTTCAGTAGGACACACAATCATGGAAGACGCTGATTATGAATTGAATGACTGAATTACTGAAATGAATGAATGTTTCAAAGATATTCTAATTTACTGAGATGCACCTGTATATGATGGAAACATTGCAGTGTATGTCTGTACTCATTTTTTTAGGGCTACACAATGATTTTGGATGCAACTTCTGTCGCATGACCAAAGATCGCTGGGTTGCCTTGTGATTCGTTCACTAATATTAGTGAAAGGAGAGTCACATTGCGACCCCAAGGGTGCCAGGACCTTTTTTTTTTACTCACAAAAAAAGTCAAACAGTTTCACAATGTGACCCGATTCACTAACATTAGTGAAAGAGTCGCAGGCCAACCTGGCAATCATGGTTGTGTAATGGAAGTCGCAGGCAGAATCGCCATGTAGTCCTAGCCTAAATGTACAGATTAAGCATTTGATTAAAGATTGACTCAGATTAAACAGAAATGTCTATGAATGAAAATTGGCTCCATTTATCTGAATACAGTTGTTTTGGCTTCAAGCGCATGCTTTTCTTTAAGCTGATTTCTGACATTACTGCAATAAATACTATGCTTATATTATGGTATTGACATGTTTTTCATCATATCAAAAAATGTACAGGTGCATAAAGAAAAAAACTTATAGAACTGTTTGCTTCAATAAAATTCACATTTTAGAAACACAAACATGCACGTAAAAGTAAATGACAGTATTTTGTAACCTATATTTCTATAGGGCTATATGAAAGATTGGAATTGTTATAGTAATGCTCTTGTCTTTGAGCAACACCACTGGCTTTAAAAAAATCCTACCCAAAAATGATTGATGTATTGAACTAAACCCACAAGTAACCCCATGAAATCTACTTTGAATAGCAACAAATTCCTAACAATAACTTGCTGGCTTTAGGCAAAGAAATATAATCTCAGAACTTCTAAAGGTCAAGATTTGCTCTCTGGCTGCACGGCTCAAGTGTAAATGCTCTGTAATGCTGCACTGGGTGATTGCTTTCCTCTCCAGACTATGTCAATTTTGTCAAAGTAGCTGCAGATGCATCTCACATTAAGTCAGAATGGTATCAAGGGCCTCTCTTGAGCACTGACAGATTCACAGAGAAACTGATCCAAAACCCCTGGTCTATTATAGCTTCAGACCCAAAGAGGGAAATTTAAGGATTATGGTTGATTGGAGAATAATGCTACATTATATATGTAATATTTTCTAAGACCTGAGACTTTGGAAATGAATCCTCTAGTGTTCAATATGTCCTTTTTGTCTTGGTCTTCTTAATTAAGGTGGCGCCACCTCAGCGACAGAATCTTTCCCTAAAGCTACTTACAAGCTAAACCATTCATCAAGGCTTTGACCCATTGAAACACAGAACAAGGTACATCTGTCTAATGAACTCATTAAAGATAATCTAAATATGATACAGAAAAGTACCAGAGGGTGTAGGAGGAGAAGAAATAAAATACTATTTCTCATATATTGTAAAATTACTTTTCATTTCTATTATATCTTGAATTGTACATACTGTATAATTCTAAAACTCTTGCAGGCATCCCTTCCACCCCTTCTATAATCAGCCCACCTTTATAGTTACTAATTAAGAACCAATTAAACTTATAAAGTGCTTACAGGTATAACATAATAGTGTTTTGTTAATATTATATGTTTTATGATACATAATAAAGCCTGCTGGCAGATACACACGTCATGAAAGATTCTTGCCTGTCTTTATCAATGGGAGAAGCAATACTCTATTCACACATGGTGCTATTTGAAGAAGCTATGTCATTTACAAGTGCTACAATGATTGCGGCAGTGTATCTGATCATGGTACTATTCTATTATATTGTATATATTATTTACTATTTATATGTAATAATATTTAAATATTTATTTTATATATATATATATATATATTGCGACAACTTGGGGGAATTAGTCTCAAAATGGTGGCAGACTCCTGGTCCGGACAGCGGTGGTTCGTGATACTGGGCGCCGGATAGATAGCGTTCAGACGGTCCAAGTGTAAAAAATAAACGGGCTTTATTCAGGTTACGTGCAACATAACAAAACAACAAAAATCTAGGCCACAGTTAGGGCACTAACTGACTCCTTGAGCCCCTAACTAGCCTGACTACTGCTCAGCTCCAGGAACAGTCCCCTGAGGACCCCAGCCCTTCTGGGACAGACCGTCTCTCTCTGTCCTTGGCTGGTCCACCATCTCCTGCTCCCTGCAGGATACTCCAGCCTTCAGGAGTTACGTGCCCCACCCAAAGGTGTGGCTGAGAGCCTTTTCTGGCCTGGGCCTGGGTCGTTCAATAGCGCCCTCTGGTTCACATACTCACATACCCTCCCCCTCAGCTCACTACCCATGGGGTGAGCTACAATGGGACGAGACATCCTATGTCGAAGTCCCTCTTCAACCATGTATGCCTGTCCAGTGTCTATCCAGAAGCCCCAATCTGGTGGTCTTTTCTTCCAAATTCTGCTCCGTCGAGTTTTCCGTCTTCTCATCACTTTAAATGCTACGCCAAGATCCTGGCCATTCTGTGCAAAGGCAAGTTTTACTTCATCACCTTCACAAATCGCCATACAGGGGATCACATCATTTTTATCACATTTCTCACCATAGTCTTCAGCCATCCCATTGCATGACTTTGATCCCTTTAGTAAATAGCCGTAAGAATCTTCATCTTCACCTATCACAAATCCACAGGAGCTCAGAGACCAACTAACACGTACTTCATGCACATCAATGTCTTTAGAGTATAACTGTTTCACGGGTACTTTTTCCGTAACCTTCATCTCAAAGCAAACTTTGCCATCACCATAAAGGCTTAGAAGTTTAGGAGACATAGGCTGCTTGCTCTCCTCTTTGTTTGAGATACACAAGCTCTGTACCGCAATATCTTCTTCTGCACAAGGGCCATACAGTACACCCTCACAAAATAGATCACGCTGAACTACATTTTCTGGTATGTCTTTAACAACTGCCACATCATATATTGGAATGGTTTCTTGATAATGCTTCCACATCTGTACAGCAGCCGGAGAACCACTTCCATACTCTAGTCTTACCTACACTTTCTCATACGCATAATTTCCTGGAGGCACATTGCGGTACTCTGATAGATTGCAAGAATTTTCGTGCCAACCCCTTTCTGACAGTACAGGAGCTGGTGATATCGTCATCTCAACATTCTCCAAGTTATTTTCATTCTCTGTGCTAACACTGGAGGACTGGGATACCAAGTTTTCAACATCACAGTTTTTTTCTGTCAGTACCCAGATGCTTTTTGGTTACATGTTCTGGCTGCCTTAATGTCACGGCTTTCTCTGTCTCTATGCTGGCAGCTTTCTCCAATTCTAACGCCTTCTGTAGCGCACAAATCTCTGATTCCAGCTCCAGAACTTTCTTCACTGCCACATTTTTCTGAGCAGCCTCCATCTCAGTTTTTACTATTGCAACTTGCAGAACTTCCTCAATCTTCCTGACATCTTCTATGGCAGCAGATGTAGATGCCATCTCTTTATCCACTATGCCTCCTAATTCTAGGATATTCTGCAGTGTTCTTCTAACATTTGCCAGGTCAGCATCCTGGATGATATTTTCTGCTTCCCTCACTGTTCCCTGAACTATAGTATATTGAACTCACCCTCCAACATCTTCTGATAAAGCTTCTGCTCATCTGCAGACTTTTTGTCAAGTCTTTCATTCAAGTCCCGTATCTCAGTGGCTCTCTTATCTTGCTCTTGGTTGAATAAAGACTCTATTTCTTGAATCACATTTTTCATTGATAACAGCTCTGATTCTTTAGAGGTTAACAGGCTCTGCAGCGAATCCTTCTCAGCTTCTAGTGCTGCCAGCTTTGAAGATAGTGCAGATGCTGACTGTTCAGTATTGGATAAAGACTGCTGCAATTGATCTAATTCTTCTCTTTTACTTTCCACTTCGGTTTTTAACTGTTCTATCTGAAAAGTGTGCTCTTCCAACTTTATTTCTGACTCACGCTTCACTTGATCCATCTGAAACTCCAGCTGTTCCTTGATGCGTGCAATTTCCTTCTGCTTGTTCACTTGCACCTTTAGTTTAGCAACAAGCAGTTTTAGATCTACAATCTCAGTAGATAAATTAGACAGGTTTCCCTCAAAGTGAATCTTCATGTCTGCTATCTGGAGGTCCAATTCTCTCTTGGCCTTTTCAAGCTTGTCATAAGCATTAGCTTTGTTCTCATACAATATCTGCACAGATTCCAGGTTTTTCTCAACCTCATCCTTGGAGCTAACCAAATCCTCCATTTCAGTGCGCAGTTGCTTGTTGAGCCTCTCTAACTCGGCCTTCAATTCAAGGGCCTCTTCTAGGGAGTGAGCCAAGCCAAGAGCTTTGGTCTCTTTTCCACGAGCCTCTGCTTCAGCACGGTCACATTCTTCTGCTTATCTAGCAGAAAGAGTCTTCTCTTCCCCAAGCAGCTGATCAAACTTTTTCTGCTTCTTTTCCAAATTTGACACCATCCGACGATGATCAAGATCTACACCTACAGTGCTGGCCAAAAGTATTGGCACCCCTGCAATTCTATCAGATAATACTCAAATTCTTCCAGAAAATGATTGCAATCACAAATGCTTTGGCAATAATATCTTCATTTATTTTGCTTGCAATGAAAAAACACAAAAGAGAATGAAAAAAAAAGTCAAATCATTGATCATTTTACACAAAACTCCAAAAATGGGCCGGACAAAAGTATTGGTACTCTCAGCCTAATACTTGGTAGCACAACGTTTAGACAAAATAACTGCGAACAACCGCTTCCGGTAACCATCAATGAGTTTCTTACAATGCTCTGCTGGAATTTTAGACCATTCTTCTTTGGCCAATTTCTCCAGGTCCCTGAGATTTGAAGGGTGCCTTCTCCAAACTGCCATTTTGAGATCTCTCCACAGGTGTTCTATGGGATTCAGGTCTGGACTCATTGCTGGCCACTTTAGAAGTCTCCAGTGCTTTCTCTCAAACCATTTTCTAGTGCTTTTTGAAGTGTGTTTTGGGTCATTGTCCTGCTGGAAGACCCATGACCTCTGAGGGAGACCCAGCTTTCTCACACTGGGCCCTACATTATGCTGCAAAATTTGTTGGTAGTCTTCAGACTTCATAATGCCATGCACACGGTCAAGCAGTCCAGTGCCAGAGGCAGCAAAGCAGCCCCAAAACAACAGGGAACCTCCGCCATGTTTGACTGTAGGGACCGTGTTCTTTTCTTTGAAAGCCTCTTTTTTTTCCTGTAAACTCTATGTTGATGCCTTTTCCCAAAAAGCTCTACTTTTGTCTCATCTGACCAGAAAACATTCTTCCAAAAAGTTTTTGGCTTTCTCAGGTAAGTTTTGGCAAACTCCAGCCTGGCTTTTTTATGTCTCTGGGTCAGAAGTGGGGTCTTCCTGATTATCCTACCATAGAGTCCCTTTTCATTCAGACGCTGACGGATAGTACGGGTTGAAACTGTTGTACCCTCGGACTGCAGGGCAGCTAGAACTTGTTTGGATGTTAGTCGAGGTTCTTTAGCCACCATCCGCACAATCTTTCATTGAAATCTCTCGTCAATTTTTCTTTTCCGTCCACATCTAGGGAGGTTAGCCACAGTGCCATGGGCTTTAAACTTCTTGATGACACTGCGCATGGTAGACACAGGAACATTCAGGTCTTTGGAGATGGACTTGTAGCCTTGAGATTGCTCATGCTTCCTCACAATTTTGCTTCTCAAGTCCTCAGACAGTTCTTTGGTCTTCTTTCTTTTCTCCATGCTCAATGTGGTACACACAAGGACACAGGAGAAAGGTTGAGTCAACTTTAATCCATTTCAACTGGCTGCAAGTGTGATTTAGTTATTGCCACAGGTAAGTAACAGGTGCTGTTAATTACACAAATTAGAGAAGCATCACCTGATTTTTCAAAGGGTGCCAATACTTTTGTCCACCCCCTTTTTTATGTTTGGTGTGGAATTATATCCAATTTGGCTTTTTGACAATTTATTTTGTGGTTTTCCAATGACGACAAATTAAATGAAGATATTATTACCAAAGCATTTGTGATTGCAATCATTTTCTGGAAGAAATTGAGTATTATCTGACAGAATTGCAGGGGTGCCAATACTTTTGGCCAGCACTGTATATCTTCTAGTTCCTGCTGCAGTCTAATTTTCGTCTTCTCAAGTTTGTCATAAGCAGCAACCTTCTTCTCAAACCGTTGATTTGTAGCTTCTAGCTCCTTTTGCAACTTTTCCTTTAGTTCTTCAACAGAGTCCAAGGACCCAATACTATCCTCCATTTTTTTCTTCATATCAGTTGCCTGAGCCTGTAGTGTTGAAATCTGCTTTGTCAAATCTCTTTTTGCTATCTCCTCTTCCTCTAGTTGCTCAAGGAAACCATTTTTCTCATCTTCCATTTGTTTTAGTTTTGTACTAAGGTCAAGCTTCTGACGGGTTTCTTCTTGCAAAAGTTCCTGAGTGTCCTGAAGCTGAGATTCTAGTGTAGAAAAATCTTTGGAAAGTTTGATAAACTTGCTGTCTGCTTGAGAAAGAAGCCTTGTGACATTATTCAATTCCACCTGCAGACCGTTTGCCTTGTCTAGCAGTTCTGCTTGAAACCTGTCCCCTTCTGTGACTTTTAGTTGCAGCACTTGAAGTTGAGTTTCTACTTTTTTGTGACTCTCCTGTAAGGCTTGCACTTTCTGAGCATAGACAGACGACATCTCCATCAATTCTGTTTCTTTATTTTGCACCAAAACAGACAACTTCTCATTATCTTCACAAGATCCTGACAGCGCCCTCTCCAGGCTACATATTCTAGCTTTGAGTTCCCTTTCTCTTTGTTCCAGAACTCCAGCTCTGCTCCTCCATTCGTGGATTTCACTATTTAGGCAAACCTGCTGTAGTTCATGCAAGTTTTGTTCTGACTGCAATGTCTGCACCTCAGATTCTAAATCACTCTCTCGGTCAGACACATGCTTTCTAAGCTCTGCAATTTCATTTTCTTTGTCAGTTAATGCAGCCGAAAGTTTTTCACACTTCCTGATTTGGTCATCCAGACATTCTGACTGACACTGCAAAAATTCACTTCTCTCACGTTTAGCAGTTTCAAGGTCATCTCTTAATTTTTCAATGACACTCTCTTTGACAATGGAGTCTTGGACATGCTGCTCCGTTAAATCCTGCAATTTCTTCTCAAGCACTTGCTTTTGCTCTACATTCTGTATAACTTCATTAGATAGAGCACATTTCATTTCAGCAAACTCCTTCTTAGTGACACAGTCCATTCCAGGCAAACCCAGTACCACATTTTCACAATGACTAGGATATAACCTCTTCATAGAGTCAAGCTCTTTCTTTAACTTAAGGTTCTCTTTTTCTGATACCTCAAGTTGCCATTTCCAATCAGATAGTTCATCTTCATAAATGAACCTGCTGCTGCACCATAATATTTTCATCTTTGGCGCTTTCATGCACTCCAGTATGAGACACACAGTCAGCAGGGACATATTCATTCATAGACCAGAAGTGCTTTAGAAAAACTGAGTCATTCTCATGCAACCCTTTATCTTTACTTGCATTCCACATGCTCTGTTCCGGGTTTTGTGTCTCTCTGCATTCAGACTGCTGCACTAATAAACCTGTGCATAACTTCTCTGCTTTTTTACAAGCTGAAATTCTCTTTTTCTTGCCCATGGTTTACTAACAACATTACACAATATTCCACAGCAACCTTTGGTTCAACCGGCAGCAACTTTTTGCTATCTTCTGCAGTCACATGTATTCAAACAGTTAACTTATGTGGCACTACAACAACCAGCATTTTCTTCTGTCTTCCACAGAAAACACCAACATGGCACCATAGCCTTTCACATAGACTGTTTGCAATATCCAGCTTCTACACACATTGCTTACTTTCTTGCCATCAGCAAGCACTTTACAGACTTCTGTGCCACAGTATACACAAAGTCCATTCCCTGGATTCCTCTTCCAGAGTTTTACTTTCACCAGTTTTGCACACACTTTGCTATGTTGCAATTCACTCACCCCTTCCTGGGTTTCTCAGTTGAAATCACAGATTTCTTCCAGCTGTAGGCCACAATGCACACTTAGCAGTACTGCAGTCACCAACCACTCGTCTTCCAGGACTAACTGACTCCTTGAGCCCCTAACTAGCCTGACTACTGCTCAGCTCCAGCAACAGTCCCCTGTGGACCCCAGCCCTTCTGGGACAGACCGTCTCTCCCTGTCCTTGGCTGGTTCACCATCTCCTGCTCCCTGCAGGATACTCCAGCCTTCTGGAGTTACGCGCCCCCACCCAAAGGCGTGGCTGAGAGCCTTTTCTGGCCTGGGCCTGGGTCGCTCAATAGCGCCCTCTGGTTCACATACTCACAATATATATATATATATATATATATATATATATATATATATATAACACATACACACAGTCATGGCCGTAAGTGTTAGCTCCCCTGAAATTTTTACAGAAAATGAAATATTTCTCTGGCACCTTTTCAAAATTGTGGGTAAATAACTTTGTTTCAAGCATGTGATGCTCGTTCAAACTCACCTGTGGTAAGTAACAGGTGTGGACAATATAAAAAATCACACCTGAAACCAGATAAAAAGGAGATAAGTTGACTGAATCTTTGCATTGCATGTCTGTGTGTGCCACACTTAGCATGGAGAACATAAGGAGCAGAAGAGAACTGTCTGAGGACTTGAGAACCAAAATTATGGAAAAATATCAACAATCTCAAGGTTACAAGTCCATATTCCAGAGATCTTGATGTTCCTTTGTTCATGGAGTGCAACATAGTCAAGAAATTTACAACCCATAGCACTGTAGCTAATGTCCCTGAACGTGGACAGAAGAGAAAAATTGAGGAAAGGTTGCAACGCAGGATAGTTCTGATGGTGGATAAGCAGCCCCAATCAAGTTCCAAAGAAATTCAAGATATCTTGCAGGCTAAGGGTGCATCAGTGCCAGCCCGAACTATCGTCGACATTTGAATGAAATGAAACGCTATGGCAGGAAACCCAGGAGGACCCCACTGCTGATACAGACATAAAAAAGCTAGACTAGTTTTTCAAGACACAAGTAAGCCAATAAACGTCTTGTGGACAGATGAGACCAAGATAGAGATTTTTGGTAAAGCACATCATTCTGCTGTTTACCGAAAACAGAATGAGACCTACAAAGAAAAGAACACAAGACGTGGAGGTTCAAAGATGTTTTGGGGTTGCTTAGCTGGTTCTCGCACTGGGTGCTTTGACTGTGTGGAAGGCATCATGAAATCTGAAGATTACCAAAGGATTTTGGGTCACAATGTAGGACCCAGTGTCAGAAAACTGGGTTTGTGTCCTAGGTCATGGGTCTTCCAGCAGGACAATGACCCCAAACATACTTCAAAAACCACCCAGAAATGGATGGAAATAAAGTGCTGGAGAGTTCTGAAGTGGCCAGCACTAGTTTGGATCTAAAATTGGAGAGATCTTGAAATTTCTGTTGGGAGAAAGTACCCGTCAAATATGAGAGACCTGGAGCAGTTTGCAAAAGAAGAGTAATCCAAAATTCCAGTTGTGAGAGGTGTAAGAAGCATGTTGATGGTTATAGGAAGCAATTGATTTCAATTATTTTTTTCCAAAGGGTATGCAACCAAAAATTAAGTTGATGGTTCCAGTAATATTATCCAGCCCATTTTTGGAGTTTTGTGTGAAATTATATAATCGTTGATTGTAATGTCAATCTGTATTCCCTTAGTCCAGACAGCAGCACAATATGGGGTATCTCTGCCCCTGTGTGTTGTTTAGGACAGGTGGAACCTTTAATTAGCACCAAAAAGGTGCCTCCTACTAGCCCTATAAGAGGGCACAAGAGACCTCCCTCCACTGTGTAAATTATAAAGTAACAGGAAACAAGCTTCTAGGGAGGGAAGCCTTGTGCTGCTGTCTGGACTAAGGGAATACAGATTGACATTACAATCAACGATTCCCCTTACGTCCAACAGAAGCACAATATGGGGAGATAGCAAGTAATTCCCCTAGGGAGGGTATCCTCGCCTTACAATGTCAAGGACTGACTGACCAAAGGCAGTTGTCTGGAAACTGCGGATGTCCAATGATAATGTTTAACAAAAGGTCAACTGAGATGACTATGATGCAGCCGCACAAATCTGGTCCAAAGGTAAGGACCGATACTCAGCCAAAGAAGTCGACAACCCAGGTTGAGTGGCCATAGAAAAACTGGAGGGAATAACTCCTGAATAAGAAAGGAAGACTTAATTGTCTCCTTGATCCATGTGGATAGAGTAGGCTTGGAAGCCTTGAGGCCTCTGTTTTTACCCTGCATATCAATTAGTAGGCTTTCGGCCTTCTTAAGCGGTTGAGTGTGGAATAGGTAAATCCACAGACACCTTACCACATCTAAGGTGTTGAGCTTTTCTTCCTCCTCAGAGGTTGGAGAGGGGAAAAACACAGGTAACGAAATTAGCTGATTGCTATTATAGTATGAGGGGACCTTAGGGATAAACCCAGGTAAACCTAAGGTGCACCCTATCTGCAAAAACAAAATGTACGGTTCTCTAGAAGAGAGGGCCTGGAGTACCCCTACTCTTTGGCAGATATAATAGCCAACAAAAAAGTGGTTTTGTAGGCTAAATATTTTATCTCCGTAGTCTCCAAGGGTCCAAATGGAGGACCGCACAGGCCTGTAATGACTACCGCAAGGTCCCACTGGGGATGATACTGAGGGCTTTAGCCTCATTGCCCCTTTAAGGAACCTTGCAAGCAGAGGATCCTGAGACAGACGTCTGTTCAAATGAGTGGAGAGGGCCGCAATCTGCACTTTCAAAGTGGCAGGGGCAAGGCCCTTATCCAAACTGTCCTGAAGAAAATATCAGCCGTTGAAGGTTCTAGATTATTAATACCCTTCTTGGAGCACCACTCCATGAAAATCTTGGCTGTCCTCTGGTAGTTCTTATTGGTAGATTCTGCTCTTGCAGAATAAAGGGTCTTCAGGACGGCCTCTGACAGTCCTCTATCCTGCTGTAGGGACTGCTCAACCTCCAGGCTGTCAGGTTGAATCTCCAGAGATCCTGGCACTTCAGAGATCCTTGGGAAACCAGGTTCTGGATGGGGGGAAGCCTCCAATATATCCCTCGACTCATCTCCATGAGTTGGGAAAAACCAAGCTCTTTTTGGCCAGAATGGAATGATGGCTATCACAGAGACTTGGTCCTGTCTGATTTTCATTAATACCTTTGGTATTATTGGAATTGGAGGGAAGATGTATGCCAGCCTGGACCTCCAAGGGATGGACAGGGCATCCACTGCCAAGGGATTGTCCTCCTGGTAAAGGGAACAGAACTTCTCCACCTTGGCGTTGAGTCGGGTTGCCATGAGGTCTATTTCTGGAAGACCCCTGTTCAGGGTAATCTGATGAAAGACTTCTGGATTGAGTGACCATTCTCCTGATACGGCATAACCCCGACTCAACCGATCCGCTACTATGTTCAGGGAGCCCTTGATGTGAACTGCGGATAAATGGGTTAGATTTTTCTCTGCCCATGTAAATATCAGATCTGCCTCTCTAAGGAGGGTTGGTGATCTGGTGCCTCCCTGTCTGTTCACGTACAGCACTGTGGTCATGTTGTCTGACCGGATTTTGACTGCTCTTCCCCTGGGAAGAGGCAAGCAATAGAGTAAGGCACGATATACGGCTCTGAGCTCCTTCCAGTTGGACGAGGTCCTTTTTTCAGGAGCGCTCCAGACTCCCTTTATGGAGTTTTCGTCCAATGGGCTCCCCATCCCGAGAGGGATGCATCTGTAGTCAACAGGGTCCAAGAAGGTTGGACCGTGGACCTTCCGTCTTTCAGGTGCAACCACCACTTGAGGGAAAGACGGGTCCTGGGGGAGAGTCGAATCTTCTTGCTGAATGTAAGAAGGGAGCGATCCCAAGCCTCTAGTAACTCCTTCTGGAGGGGACGTAAGTGCCACAAGGCCCATGGGACTGCCTCCACTGAGGAAGACATCAAGCCCAGGATCTTCATCAATGTTCTGATGGAGGCTATCGGCTTTTTGAAGAGGTGCCGGACTGCCGCAACCAGCTTCACCTTCCTTGCTGGTGTCAAGGAGATTTGCAGGCGGACTGAATCTAGGAAGTAGTTTTCACAGACGAACTTCCTTCGAGTTGAAGGGATCGTTTTTGACTTCTCCCAATTTATAAGCCATCACAGACTCTGAAGGCTGTCTGTAGGTACTGGAGCAGAACAGACTCTGACTGGGCCTTTATCAACCAGTCGTCTAGATAAGGCACCAAGAATATCCCCTGAAGCCTGAGGGCGGCGGTTATGGGGGCCACTACCTTTGTAAAGGTGTGGGAAGCAGAGGAGATCCCGAAGGGTAGTGCTGTGAATTGAAAGTGCTTCCTGTGGCCGGAAACTACTACGGCAATCCTTAGAAAAAAACCTTCTGTGTGGAGGTAAATAGAAATATGCAAATGGGCGTCTTTTATATCCAAAGTCACAAAAAACATCGCCTTAGAGGAGAAAGGTGGTGACAGACTTTATGGTTTCCCTACGGAAGCGCTTCTTTTTGATGAAGCGGTTGAGGTACCTTAAGTCTATGATCATTCTCCACTTGTCTGCCGGTTTTGGCATCAGGAAGACGGGAGAATAGACACTGGATCCTTCTTCTAGAGAAGGGACTTCCACCAGGGCTCCCTTGTGAATGTACTCTCGGATGGATCATTCCAATGTAGTCTGCTGCATTGTAGGGAGGCTGCGAGTTAACACAAACCGATCCTGAGGAGGACGGAGGAACTTGATTGCATAACCTCTTTGGATTACCTACCGGACCCATGGGTCTCGAATTTTTCCCTGCCCGCAGTTGAGAAAGTGGGAGACACGACCTCCGACAAGAATCTCGGCCACGGGAAAACTGCTTCTGATGTCAAAAGCTAGGCTTGACTTTTTTATCATCAGACTTCGGAATCTCCAGCCGGCGTCTCTAGAGGAATAACTAGAGCCTCTCTGGACTGCCTTCCACGACGACTCGGATAGCCTCTACCACGGCCAGAGCCAGACCTACCTCTGAAGGCCTGGTGTAAAGTTTTACCCTTCTTGTCGGCCAAGCCCTCTAGGATCTCGTCTAGGGCACAGCCAAAGACTCTACCCGGCTCAAAGGGTAATGCGCACAAATTATACTTTGAGGGGAACACAGCTCTCCAAGGTTTTAACCATAGAGGTCTTCCTGCTGCAGTGTTCTTGGTAAGTGCCAGGGATTTGGCCGCCAGCCTTAATTGATGGTGGGAGGCTTCCGTTAAATATTCAGCTGCTAGGGAAACTGAGCCTAGAAACCCTAGCAGCTCATCTCTGGAGACTTCCAGAGTCGGTCACTTTTGAGGTGGACCAGGTCAGTACATAATTTGGCTGACACTTCACAGGACGCAACCGCCACAGCGGTCTTGGGCGAGGCAGCTGAATAAGCCTTCTTGAAGGTATTGTCGAAGCGCCTGCCATGGCGTCATGCAGATTTGTTCCATCATCTGATGGTACCTTAGTGCGGCAGGACAGTTTAACCACCGCCATATCCACCTTGGGAGGAGGACCCCATTGATCCCATTGAGCAACTGGGAATAAAGCGCCGAACCTCCTAGGATCCACAAGAGGTTTTTCAGGACTTCTCCACTATGAGGACATTAATTTTTGTAATGTCTGGTCCACTTGGAAGACCCTAGGCCCTCTATAGGTGGACGTGGAGGCTTCCCCCGTCAACATCACGATCCTTAGACCGGATGGACTTCAGCAGCCGGCTTAATTTTTCGAGTGGAAGCACGGCCTGCTGGCATCTTCAGTGGAATCGTCAGATGAGAGTGTCTCGTCCACTATCTGATAATCTTCATCAGAGATCCGTAAGGAAGATTGTGTCTCAATCTGCGGTCTCTTGGCAATCTGGGCGATGAAAGAACGAATCTCCTTTAAGAGACTCCTCATATAGTCCTTTACCCAAGTAACAACTTCTTATAGAAGGTACTTCCGGCGGAGGTCCGCGACACTGGTGACAGCGGGTAAAATCATAGCCGTCAGGTAAAGGGGTATTGCAATCCAAACACATTAGGTGTTTCAAGTTTAGAGGAATTTTTCCTCCTAAGCGCATCGCTATTACGTGATGCAGAAGATGACATCTGAAACATCAAACAGCCACGTGACACTGAAACAGGGAAGATCGCCAAGCATCGCATAAAAACCCAAGGGGTACCTTTTTTTTTTTTTTTTTTTTTTTTTTTGAATCGGTCACTTGAAGAGAGAAAAAAACCGTCAGAAAAAAACCAGCCACCGCAACCCACAGCAGAGGAGCTAGAAACCACTCACTCAACAAATAAAGGACTGCATTCAGACCTTTTAAATGTAATCCAGCAGCGAGGGGAGGAAGCCAACAAAGAAACATTTATACAGCACCAAAACAAGTCAAACGCCATAATGGAACATAGAGGTTCAAAATACAAGCAGCAAAAATCAATTCTATATTTTGCCTTTAAATTTTAAATTTCCAAACTTACCGCACTTTTTCCGAGAAAACCGGAAGTAGGGCGCGGTGGTGCGCAAAGGCTTCCTTCCCCTGGGAACACGGGACCGGAGAAAAGTTCCGGACGAGGAGGTTCCCCGCTTACTTCCGGGATCACGCTGCCTGCAGATGGATGCCGGATAACGCTGCGCTGCGGTGCGAAGGCCCGAAGGCCCGGAGGTTTTTTCTTTGGGACCGAGGTACCCCAAAAAGGTAAGCCAGGAGTAAATAAAACCCCTAGCAACAGGAGGTCACAAGAGACCTCCGTCCACCTGTTCCACACAGGACAGAAAAAAACACAGTGGAGGGAGGTCTCTTGTGCCCTCTTATAGGGCTAGTAGGAGGCACCTTTTTGGTGCTAATTAAAGGTTCCACCTGTCCTAAACAACACACAGGGGCAGAGATACCCCATATTGTGCTGCTGTGGGACGTAAGGGGAATTTGTTTTTGTATTTTGTGTTGTTCCAATACACACAAAGGAAATAAACATGTGTATAACAAAACATGGGTGCCAACACTTACTAATGACTCTGTAATTGGTTAAACTGCTGCAGTGTGATATCACAGAAGACAACAAAAACAATGAAAAGCCATTGAAAGATATTTTTCCACTGACTTTTCTTTGTTTTTTGTTGTCTTTCGTGATAAGATATCATGCTGCAGCAGTTTAACCAATTGCAGAAATTCGGATTAACTCTGTACATCTGTATAGATAATCCAATGACAAAAAAATTAACACAACAGTGGTTTCACAACACTAATTACATGTCCTGTCATTGACAGCCAGTCACTGTTGCCTTTGTTTGTAATGTTGTTCTGGACAAGAAATCTGGACTGCTACAGACTGGAACCACATTGTCTTTAGAGATGAATCCAGGTTCTGTTTGGAATCTGATGATGGTCGAGTTTGAGTACTGAGACCTTGTGGTGAATTCTGCTTTCACTTTGAAGTGACACACTACCCCACTGCTGTGTGATGGTCTAGAGAGCCATCACATACATTTGGTCACCCCTAGTAGTGATAACAGCTCAGCACTATGTGCAGGACATCTTGTGGCCACATGTGTTGCCTCTCATGGCAGAGCTTCCAACTTGCAATTTCCCCAACTGGAGATGGGAAGATGTCTATTGAGGAGGAAGTGGAGGAGGTGGGTAATCCCCACCTGGTAACAGAGCCAAGCACAAATGTAGAGTTGTCACTAGCACTTGACCTCATAAAAGTTTGACATTGTGTGCTGTAAAAGACGTGATGTCCCACACATTATTGATGACTGATGATGGGACGTAGGAGAAGGAAGATGACAGAGCAACCATGTACTTCTTCATTTCTACTGTGGATGACCATGGGGAGGAGGATTTTAATTTTAATTAGTTATTCATTATGTCACATTATGCTATGGGATATTGGAAAAAGTCATTTAGTCAGCAGGCAATGTGCCCTGCTGTCAACACCAGTCTGGTACAATTAGGAATAAAATTTTAAATAAAAAAAGTCCCATCATGCTCTGGGGCAGTAGTAGAAGTGATTTAGTCAGCAGCCAATGTGGAACAAGGCCAACAATGGAAAGATTTATATTTCAATTAGATGTCTAATAAAATATGAAAAAAAAAAATTGCCACTTGGACCCTAACTGAGGTTGGTCAGCAGTGAAAACAGGAGAATTTAAATTTTATTTGAATTAAAATTTTGATGAAAAAAAAAACACGTGGGTAATTTGCTGCAAAAATACATCTATTTTGACTAGTACTTGTGTACACCACTAAATTGTCACTCACTAAATTGAGAATTTGTGGTTGCAAAAAGACAGGTGTTTTGCCCCAGAAAATACTTCAGCTTTGGCTGGTAACAAATACAACTAAATTTATGCTGTGCGTCACACTAAATTGTTGCACTCACTGAACCGATGTGTCATTAACAGTGACAGTATTTTAGAATGGTATTTTGCTGCAATAAATCTGGCAATTTTGGCTGGCACTTGTGCTGTGCAGCAGACTAAATTGCCACACCCACTGTAGAAAAGTACAATAACAGCAACGTTTAATTGCTGGTTTGGAGCAGAGCATACACCAATTTATTGTACATTTTGCAACAAAATAATGAATTGCAGTATAATTAACAGTGGTGTATAACTGTTGCTCTGTAGCAGAAAATACTCCAATTTACTGTAGATTTTTTAATAACTACAGGTGCATCTCAATAAATTAGAATATCTTTGAAATATTTATTTATTTCAGTAATTAAATTAAAAAAGTGACCTCCTATATTTTCTAGATACTTTACACACTGAGTGTTCTATTTCAAGTGTTTTATTTCTGTAAATGTTGATTATGGATTACAGGTAATGAAAACCCAAATCTAAGAAAATTAGAATATTGTGAAAAAGTTCAGTATTGTAAATTCAGTGTGTCACCTGCCAAGGTTTCCTAAGCCTTTAAATGGTCCCTCAGTCTGGTTCAGTAGGACACACAATCATGGAAGACGCTGATTATGAATTGTATTACTGAATTACTGAAATGAATGAACGTTTCAAAGATATTCTAATTTATTGAGATGCACCTGTAAACATTGAATTGCAGTGTAATTAATGGCAATGTATAACTGTTGCTTTGGTGTAGAAAATACCACCAATTTACATTAGAAATTTTTGTAATTAAACACTGAACTGCAGCGTCATTAATGGTGGAATGTACAGAGGTAGCAAAGTTAATCTTGACTTTCGGCATATCTGATATTTTAACAACACAGTCACTGAAAAGTCATTGACAAACCCAAGATAACATTCTACAGTCACAGTCGCATAAAGCGTAAAGGTTAACGCTACATCTCTAATTGTTGCTTTGGTGCAGAAAATATGTTAATTTACTATAGAACAGGGGTCGGCAACCTATGGCACGCGTGCCACTCTTGGCACGCGAGGCTTATTCCCCTGGCACGGCAGCGGACTCCTCACCCAGCAGTTTCGATCGGACCAAACACGGCCGAAACGAAACTGCTATTATTATACTGTGGGGTCTCTTCAGACCCCCGAGTATAATAAGCGGAGCTCCCAGGGAGGTGATGAAATATAAAAAACAATGTTAACTCACCATTCCACGCTCCGCAGCCGCTCTGTACTCTTCAGGCGCTTCTGCCTAAAGTCAGCTGACAGGGCCTCAGGGGTTGCGTCTGCGTCTGACGTCATTACGCATAATGACGCGACGTGACCCCTGAGACTCAATGAGCGGTCGCTGACTACAGGCAGAAGAGCCCGAAGATACAGAGCGGCTGCGGAGCGTGGAATGGTTAGTAACATTGTTTTTTATGTTTCATCACCTCTCTTTGCCCTCCACTTATTATACTCTGTGGTCTGAAGAGACCCCACAGTATAATAATAGCTAGTGAGTGTGCAGGGGCCACTATAGAGCATAATACCGTGTGCAGGGGCCACTATAGAGCATAATACTGTGTGCAGGGGCCGCTATGGGACATATACCATGTGCAGGGGCCACTATGGAGCATAATACCATGTGCAGGGGCCGCTATGGGACATATACCGTGTGTAGGGGCCGCTATGGGACATATTGCTGTGTGCAGGGGCCACTATGGGACAAATACTGTGTGCAGGGGCAGCTATGGGACAAATACTGTGTGCAGGGACCGCTATGGGACAAATACTGTGTGCAGGGTCCACTATGGGACAAATACCGTGTGCAGAGGCCTCTATGGGACAAATACTGTGTGCAGAGGCAGCTATGGGACAAATACTGTGTGCAGAAGCAGCTATGGGACAAATGCCGTGTGCTGGGGCTGCTATGGGACAAATACTGTGTGCAGGAGCAACTATGGGACAAATACTGTGTGCAGAGGCCGCTATGGGACATAATACCGTGTGCACGGACCGCTATGGGACATAATACTGTGTGCAGAGGCAGCTATGGGACATAATACCGTGTGGAGGGGCCACTATGTGACATAATACGGTGTGCAGAGGCCGCTATGGGATATAATACCGTGTGCAGGGACCGCTATGGGACATTATTCTGTATAACGGTGTGTTTTCTATATTAAGGATGTGTTTTTGCACAGAAAACTCAGGCTTTGGTTTTTTTTTGTGCAAAAATGCACCAGTTTTACATCGAATCAAAAAGTTCCAAATATAGCTGCATCCAGATACATAGTGTGTATTCACCATAAGGATGCCGCCATACGGTGCTCCTGGACACATTTATCACTAATTGCAGGATGCACATGGACTTTCATTGCTTCTAATCAGAAAGTACAGGAGCGTCCCAGGAAATAGCAGTAAACGCATGAGTCCTAAAGCATCTGGTGGCAGCACTTCTGTGTTATGGTTTGTGGTATATGACTTTAGTTTAGGGGTCGTCAGACTTACAATTATTGACCGGCACTCCGACTACCTCATCTTTGATTTTTTTTTATTAAAATCGGCACGCCGAACAAAAAAGGTTGCCTACCCCTGCTATAGAATGTTTTGCAACTAAACACTGAATTGTGTAATTAAAGGTGGCATCACTAAATTGTCGCTTCACTTGGACATAGATTGAATGTGAGAATTGCGATGCAGCTTCCTTGAATGGCTGCTGGTCACACTACTCTCCCTAAAATATATTTATTAATTAAATCTATCTATTCTCTTCTCCTCACCAACTAATCCTCACACACTATTATCTATCTGCATCTGTATATTTTCAATCTCTCTGCTGGCTGAGTTTTGATCCTTTTCCCTATCTCCCCTCTATCCCCATAAATAGCAATGTTCTGGTTGTTCGCTTATATAGATAGAATATCATCAGTGACCTCTCACAATCACAACCTGCATGATTGGCTGCCATGGATTGAATTATGGGGAAGCCTGTCTGGTCGTCCAGGTCTCTCTGCTTTCATATGGAGGCAGCCATTTTCGGCAATTCATTAGAAATCAATCACAAGGGGTGGTGCCTGGTAGCTAATGACGCACACTATTCCCAGGCCTAGCATAAGCTTACAGACACAGACCCCAGCTCCTAAATGGGGAGATACCCCTGAGGAAGACCCCTAGACCCTTGGAGGAAGAGTCCTCTCTACATCCAGCACTCACCTTAGATGACTTTCTTTGGAAGAGCACTGCTCCAGACCCAGAGCCGTGATTCCGCGACCCGCGACTCTCTGCCTCCGTTGACCTGTACAAGTTTCTCTTGACACCTGTTCATTCAGCAGCGGATTCCTGATGGACCAGCTTTTCATGATGAGTCTGGCACTGATTACACCTTGCCTGTAGAGATGAGCAAACCTCTCAAAATTTGTTTCATTTCGGGTTTAGGTGTCTCAGGTCCAAAATTTGTATTAAAAAGGATTCCATTTCTGACCCTGAAAACAACATTTGGGAGACAGAAGAGAGCCTGGAATATTTTGTCAGTTTTCCCTGTATGGGCTGGGCGCAAATGCCACATCAACATTGTGTTGGCAGAGTGACAATTTACAAAATTTCAAGAAAAATTGGAGACACACTATCAGCATGCCTGGCCTGCCTGCTGAAAAAGCTATAAAATCTTCTGAAATGGAAAGGATTCAATTTCTGACAATGAAAACCACACTTGCGAGGCAGAAAAGACCCCGAATTAGGGGAGAGGAGCAGATGCTACATCAATATCGTGTTGGCGGAGTGAGAATTTAAAAAATTTCAAGAAAAATTTGGGGCATGTTTGGCCTAGTTACTGAAAAAGCTGTACAATCTTCCAAAACCGATCATCATGATTCTTTTTCTCACAGACCAGTTGTCCCCTCCATCACTCCATGCAGTGATCATATACTGCTGCTAAATTGACATTGCAGCATATGCAACAGTGCCATTCAATGTGCACTTCACCTTACAACCATGAAATAATATATGATTGTCTAAGAAATGACTTACCCTGGTGAAGTTAGGGGTGGGAAATGGTCCTGTGTGGAGGAACGGGAGGAGGCAGATAAGTCCCACTTGATATTGAAACTGTACATGCCCTGTGCCCATGAAGTGCTGTCAGTAAGTAGTACTAGAAAGCACCAGGCCTTGCTGCGTTTTTATACTGTGGCCTCTGATGCTCAAGACATTGACTCAGTTGGCCATGACCACTATGTATCGTCTCTGCCCAAGTGCCCATAAGTGCTCCTTGATTTATTGATAGTGGTGTGCACCTTTCCCCACATGGACATTTACAAGGAGAGGCCCACATGGCGATATCAAGTAGGGAAAACTTTCCTAGAGAAATAATGGCGGCTAGGTATTCTCCATTGAGACTGCCATCAGTTGGCAAAATGCAGTGGATTACACTAAGTGGCAAGGTAGTGACTGCACCGCCATTAACTTGGCCAGGCAGTGTCGGACTGGGATGTCTAGGGCCCACCAGTGGAATTGTTTCTAGGGGCCCACCATCAAGACCCCTGCAGATCAGCGGTACTGAGACAGGGCGGCTAAAGGTAATAACATGCCGGGAGCCATGCTGCTCACCCACTATACCATGTGCACCACTGCACTACCTAAACCTACACCTTGTATGGCAAGTGAACAGCGTGGCTCCTAGAACTGTTACCTCTACCTGTAGCCGCACTGTCCTGGAAAAGCTGATCTGCAGAGGTCCTGGCTGTTGTATCACTGCAGATGTAATATTGATGGCCTATCCTAAGGACAGGCCATCAATATTAGAAAGATGGATAAATACTTTAAAGAGGTTGTCCAGGAATTGGAGCAATCCATGTGCCAAGCAGGAGGTATAAAGTAAAAAATAAATAAATTAAAATTCATACTCACCTGCCCCGCTGCCAGTGTCCATTCAGTCTCATGCCGGCGACTCCTTGCTGGGAGTCCTGCACCTCATGTGACCGCTAAGATCAATTAGGTACAGGATTTCCAGAAATGAGGCGCCACCATGAGACTGAACAGACACAGGCAGAGGACAACAGGTGCTGGGGACAGGTGAGTATGCTTTTTTTAAAAAGTTTTTTTATTTTTACACCTGCCTGGCGGCCGCCACAGTGGTTGCTCCAGTTAATAGACAACCTCTTTTAAAGGGTTGTCTGGACCAAATTTTTCTATGGCCACTTCACTGGTCCCCCCACATAGTGGCCTCTTCACTTGTCCCTCGTACTGTATGGGGAACAGTGATGGGGTCACTATATTGTGTGGGAGCAGTGATGGGGATAACATCCTGTGAGGGGGACATTAAACTGTGTGATGCATATTAGAGGTTGTCCAGGGTTAATCTTTTTTTATGGCCTAAGCTTAGGATAGGCTATAAATACCTGATCGGTAGGGGCCTGACACATGGCCCCATCAGCTGTACGGAGCCACTTCTGGAGCCCGTTCTGTACACAACACAGGGCCGGAAGCAAAAAGCTCCATCCGCTGTATAGTTGCCCGGCGCCTTCACTGCAGCTCAGCTCCTACTGACTTCAATAAGTGCTGAGATGCAGTGAAGGTGCCCAGCTCATATACAGTGGACAGAGCTTTCTGCTTCTGGCCCTGTATTGTGTACAGGACGGGCATCAGAAGTGGCTCCGTACAGCTTATCGGTCCAGAGTCAGCTCCCTACAGATCAGGTATCTATGGCCTATCCTGAGGATAAACCATAACAAATTATGCCTGGACAACCCCTTTAATATACCCCCCTAATGCGCCACACTTTAAAGAGGTTGTCCAGTATAATTTTTGTCTTTTTTCTAATTAGTCTGGGACATACTAAACATACTAAACATACTCACCTGTACCCGGTGTCCTCCCAGCACGGTCCGGTCCTGCAGCTCCGCTGTCATCTTTTGCCGGAAGTCCTCACTGGCTGTGACGTCCCAGGTACCTTCCCTTAGGCCGCTGATTGGCCTCAGGGGTCATGTGACGTCACAGGTAGTCATGTGCAGGGGGAACTTCAGCTGGAAGAAAACAACAGAACTGCAGGCCGAACCGCGCTGGGAGACACTGGGGATAGGAGAGAAAGTTTTTTTTTTTTTTGTTTTTTTCGCCAGTCCTGGCATAATTAAAAAAAAAAATGTTATCCTGCAGTGAAGGAGCCACTGTATGGAGTATATGCTCCACAGTGGCTCCCACCCAGTAGTATATGCTCCACAGTGGCCCCCACCCAGTAGTATATGCTCCACAGTGGCCCCCACCCAGTATTATATGCTCCACAGTGGCCCCCACACTGTATTATAAGCTCCCAACAGCCCCCCTCCTCTTCGGTGCTATTATTATACTTTGGGGTCTCCTCAGACCCCAGAGTATAATAATCGGAGGCCCAGAGAAGGTGAATAAAAATAACAAACATTCATACTCACCTTGCCTTACCTTGGCATCCTCGCTCCATCCTGCCGTCTTCAGCGTCTTCAGGCCCTCTTCTGACGTCGCTGCTGAGGCCTGTGATTGGGCCTCAGCGGTCACGTGGGGGCGCACTGACGTCATTACGCGGCCGCGCCCCATGTGACCGCTGGGGCCTAATCACAGGCCTCAGTCATGACGGAGGAGCGCCGGATAGGAGAGGTGAGAATATGTGTTTATTATTTTCAGTCACCTCCCCTGGGCTATCATCTATTGGAAAGGGGCCTGCAATATGCCAGGGTCCCTTTCCAATAACCGTATGTATAGCGGTCGGGGAACCAGGCTTTCCCCGACCACTATCATAGTGGTCCGGGGCCCGGCCATCTCCAGCTGGCCACGGGCCCCGTACCCCGCCGAGCCCGGTCGCGGTCGCACTCCTTGCGACTGCGATCGTTACGCCACTGGTCAGGGGCCCGATCGGGATGGTCAGGATCCCGATCGAGCCCCCATGACATGAGGACTAATAGTCGGAGCTCGGGGCCCACCGGTGGATTCACCGGTTCCCCGGTGGGCCAGTCTGACCCTGTGGCCAGGTGGGAATTAAAGCTGCAGACCAGCCGGATAACTGGGTGCAGATTGCTGTTTGCTGAACACACGTTCCTTTATAAATGATGACTGACGTTGGCGTGGAGGAGCAGCAGGTGGAGGAAAAACAGATGGAGATGATAATGAATGGTAATGATGATTACCATGTGCTAGGTGTGGATGTGGTCTACCTACAAAAACAATCATGGGAAGAAGGAATAGAATGGTCACTTGATGGCACTGGCAATTCCATTTTGCCAAATGAGATGGTGACACAATTTCATGTGAGTACGTAGAGACCTCATTTCTACACGTGTGCTTACATGCCTATGGCTAATTATATGCTTGCAAATCTTACACCTTGCCATCAGTTTGTAATGTACAAAACATATGAGAGATGCCTTAGAACTTCCCCAGACAGGTCTTTTGGATGTTGTGGCTGTATGTCGGAATTCTTGCTATTGCAGCTCCCACCACCATCTTCCTTTCTTTAAAAATTAATAAACATAAAGAGGAAAAAAAAATAAATGAATCACAAATGTTTCTGATTCGGCAGAATCTGAAATGTTTCAAAAATTAAAGTTAAATACAGTTTGTTACAATTCACTCATTTGATGGTGTGTATTTTACCGTTAAAGTGGAGAAATCAGCTAATCTGCAGATTACCTAGGTAATGTGCAGATTCACTAGGGCGATCCGTTATAGTGCGGAAAACTGCTTTTATTTCTGACATTACCTAGGTAATCTGCACATTACCTAGCTAATGTGCACATTACCTACTAGGCACTAGTTAAAGTGCAGATAACGACATGTTTTGCCGGGAACAACAGCAGCAACGTTACTGTAGGCTTACAGCAAACGTAATGTCGGCAAAAAAAAAAAGAGGATTGGGGACAGTATAGAGAAAGGTTAAAGACGGTTTGCTTTCAAAACCCATTCAACTTGAATGGGTTTTGAAGGCAAACGGGCGGGTGTGTGTGCACGCTTACACCCTCTGTGCCGCGAAAAGCGTTTTTTTAATTTTTTTTATTTCCGTCGGAAACAAAGTCCTTCGTGTCTGAAAAAAAAAAAACCCCGGTTTCGCGGCGCAGAGGGTGTAAGCGCGCACACACACCCGTTTGCTTTCTGCTTGCGAAAGAAGACTGTTTAACAGTGGAGGGAGAAGGGGGGGGCGGAGTAGGGACAGCAGGACTACGAGAGAAACAAACTTCCGAACTTTAACGATCTGCAAGCCGTGAATGTGCACATTACCTAGGTAAAGTGCGGAAAACTCCTGATTCCTCACTTTAACGGAGCAAATCAGTTAATCTGCACATTACCTAGGTAATGTGCACATTCACTGATTTTGTACTTTAACGGTAACATGTACACTAATGACACTTCTGTTATATTGCTTGAGGCCTAGATCTGTATGTATTTACCCTGTCACTTCTGGTATCTAGCATATGTGATTACACTTAATCCATTTCTGGACACTGTAATAGTCCATGAAATTTTTCTTCCAATTGATTTTGATTCATTTAAGTTTCCAAAGAGTACAGAAATAGAATAGAAAAAAGTATTTTGGCACCTACACATTATACTTACTAGAGTTTTTGAGTTCTAAATCCATAAGCAGTAATATGGAGTTGGTTCCCCTCTTTGCAGCAAAAACAGCTTCCACTTGTACAAGATTTTGAAGTGCATCTATGCTAATGTTTGGAAATTCATCCAGCAGAACACTTGTGAGACAGACACTGATGGGCCTGGCTTGCAATCTCTATCTCTGTACTAGTTCATCCCAAGGGTATTCAGTGGGGTTAAGGTCAGGGGTCTGTAGTTCTTCTACTTCAAGCACACCCAGCCATGCCTTTATGTACTGTACCTTGCTTTGTGCGCTGGGACATAGTCCTGCAGAGACAGAAAAAGACCTTCCCCAAACTGTTCCTACAAAGTTGGAAGCACACAATTGGTGTGTTTAGTGTGCTGAAGCATTAAGATTTCCCTTCACTGAAAGTAAGGAGTCTAAGCCAACCCCTTAAAAAAAAAATCCCATGGGGGCGTGGCCTGGACGCGCATGGAGTAGCACGCGCGCAGGTCCTTCTCCGCTCCTCCGCTCGCTACTGAGACCCGTGGACCCCTCAGCAGGCGCAGTATGGGCAAGCGCTTACCGAGGAAGGTGGCCCCGGGCACCCCAGCGCCCATGGAGAGGTCTGGGGGGGCCACCCTGGACGCCTTTCTGGCCCAGCGGCCTTCTCTACCGGGCCAGGCTGCTGCGGGGCGGCCATCTTGGATTTCCTCCGCTCTCCAGGCACAGGGGTCGCAGCGCAGCTTCTCTCCTCCCGCGCTCCCCCTGTCAGCCAGCGGAGCGCCGCTTCAACAGAGATCCCTGTCGGCGCCTGGGCAACCCAGAGTTTCCCCAGCACGAGTGCTCCCACAGTCTCCTCACCCTGGGATGTCCCAGCAACTACATTCTGCTTCACCAGCACTCCTGGCAGAGCGGCATGAGAGGACCCCGGATGTCTCCAGCTTCTCAAGGAGTTCTGAGGTCAGTGGCTCTGCTCCCTCCTACACCGCTGATGAGTTGCAGCCTGTGGCCACAGAGCTGGTCTCTGTGGCCCCCCATCTACTATCTTCCCCCATCGCCCCTCCCCTCCATAGCTCAGGGGGGGATGGCGCGGTGGAAGGCGCTGGCGTAGGGGCTCCTCCGCCCCACACTCCCAAGGATTATGCCTCCCCCCTCCAGTCCTGCACCCCCAGAGCTGCATTCCAGGCCCATCTTCAGCACCATCATCCATGGCGGACCTTCTTCCTCAACTTCCTACTAAACAAGACCTTAAAAGTATGGTTGCGGAAATCACAGCATCCTTCCGATCTGAAATTGCTACCCTCCGCACTGATTTACACTCCATTGCTAACCGAATGGACACGCTGGAGAATGACCATGACACTACCAGAGACTATGTTGCCTCACTGCATGATACTACCACTGAACAGGGTTCAGCTATACGGGACATGCAACGCCACTTGGAGGATCTTGACAACAGGGGCCGGCGCAACAATATACGCATCAAGGGACTCCCAGAGGCTGACCAATCTGAGGATCTGCCTGTCCTGCTGGAGGCTGTCTTCAACACTATACTGCAGGAGCCCCCGTCCCACAAAATTAAGTTTGATAGGGCACATCGAGCCCTTCGACCCAGAGGATCTTCCGCCACACCCCGTGATGTCATCTGCTGCCTCCACGACTTCACCCTTAAAGAGGCTATAATGAGCAAAGTGCGCAAACTCAAAGACTTCGAGTTTCAGGGAGCTCCACTACAATTCTATCAGGATCTGTCGCTAATCACCCTCCAGAAACGCCGCCATCTCCGACCCCTCCTCCAGATTCTTCAGGAGCACCAAATTCCTTACCGGTGGGGATTTCCGTTTGCTCTCATTGCTCGTAGGGATGGTCGCTCCGCTACGCTTTGCTCCTTTGCGGATTTGCCTCTCTTCTGTGACCTATTGGATGTTCCCCTGCCGGATTTAACAGACTGGGAGCTATTCTCTCCACCCCCCTCCCCCACCACCGGTTTGGCAACGATTGGAGCCCAGACGACGTCATGCATCCTCCGCGGTGGTGACCACTCGGAGGCCCCGGCTGGAGACTGATCCCTGAGGAGGCTGCCCCCCCCTTGAGACGTTCTCCCTTTTCTCGGTGGTGCTTTGGAATCTGCATGCCTTAATGTTATGTTTGCTTCTTTTTTTTTCTTTTTTAGGTCTACGGGTCTCATCTATTATGCTTATTATTGGATTGTTTTAGCGGAGTGGGGCGGGGTGGGGTTCCGGTGACTCCCCTTCCTTCCTTCTTTTTACTGGTGGTTGGGGATCCACCGCCTCCCCTCCGACCTCCTGTCCACGCTCTCCCCCCTAAGGGGATACTTGGACTGTGCGGCCATTGATCCTGATTGGACCTCTGGCTGCCCTCATTGGTCCCCAGGCGAGTGACTTAGCCTCGCCCACAAAGTATTGTTTAACTGTTTTTATTTTTACTTTGTCATTTATGATGTCTTTTGCCTCCCTCCCTCCCTCTCTTTCCCCCCCCCTCCCTGATCTAGAGACCCTGCCTCGACTTTGGGTTCCTGTTTGTGGATTGCCCTTTTGCCTCTCCGAGGGAAACTTGCCAGCGTCATGTGAGATGGGTGAGCTTATTGCAGTCCGCCACTGTCCTCCAATCCTGGGTCCCAATGGTTAGGTGCGTGACAATTAATGTCAAGGGCCTGGGTTCCAACATTAAAAGGCGCCATGTCCTTAGAGAACTCCGCTCCTTACGAGCGGATGTGGCGTTTCTTCAGGAGACTCATTTTGACCGCGCTGGTACTTTTGCCTTCGCTAAGCATTATTTTCCCGTAGCTTTTTCAGCCTTCCACAATCGACGCAGAGCTGGGGTGGCTATCCTTCTTTCTCGATCCTGCCCAATTACAGTGACGACTTCCCACATAGACCCAGGTGGCCGGTTTGTTATCTTGGAGGGGCTCCTTTATGGTGCCCCGATTGTTTTATGCAATGTCTATGCCCCCAATTCAGCACAGATCCCGTTCTTGCGCCGGGTATTCTCCCGTCTGCGCGCTCTCCCACCATCAGCTTGGCTGGTGGGGGGAGACTTTAACATGGTCTTCTCTGAACGGGCGGATCGTCTGGCGTTACCCCAGGGCCCAACCCCCCATAGGTTGGCCCAACTTGCAAGGGAGTTCCGCAGGCTGATCCGCGCCCACTCTTTGTATGACCTTTGGCGAGTGGACAATCCTACGGCGCGCTCCTACACCTTCTTTTCTCACCCTCATAACACTCACACCCGCATTGACTACTTCTTTGGAAATGCTCCCGCTCTTCGTTTGCTTAGGGACACGAACATTGGCCCTCTCACCTGGTCTGATCATGCCCCAGTCGTGGTTACCTTATCTACGACTCCAGTGCCTACTCGCCAATGTCATTGGCGTCTTAACGAAACACTGCTCAATTCTCCGACCTCCCTCGAGACCCTGCGCACACACTTGATAGATTATTTTAGGGACAACTTAGGCTCGGTAGACTCTCTTGCCATTCTCTGGGAAGCCCATAAGGCGGTCATGAGAGGATGCTGTATCGCATTGGCTTCTAGGCTTAAAAGGGACAGACAGGCCCAGGAACAGCTCCTCCAAGCCCGTATTCGGTCCCTTACGACGACTTTGGCAGCGCATCCATCCCTGGGGGTTCTTCGCCGTTTGGTCCTGGCCCGGGCGGACCTCCGTGATTTGGAGACCCGCCATGTGGAACGACTTCTCCTTTATACCCGTCAGCGGTTTTTTGAACGAGGTAATAAATCTCATACCCTCCTGGCAGGAACCCTCAGGGATCATCGGGCCTCTTCCACACCACACTCTGTCCGTGACCCCGCGGGTACTCTTCAACATCATCCTGATGCTGTGGCGCTGGCGTTCCACTCTTACTACTCTAAGCTGTATGACTTACCCCCCCCCCACGAGCACTACTCCCTGGGGATGACTCAACACTACTGGAAGACTATTTAAAGGATTGTTGTCTCCCACGCCTTCCTCCTGAGGCCCTAACCTCCCTGAACATCCCCATCACCAGGGAGGAACTAGAAGGGGTCCTGAGGGACCTCCCAAATGGGAAAGCCCCAGGCCCAGATGGGTTCACTTACAATTATTATAAGGTTTTCCAGGGTGAACTCTCTGCTCATCTATTGTCCCTCTTCAATTCCTTCCTTTCAGGTTCCCCTATACCCCCGACTATGCTCTCTTCACTACTCACATTGGTCCCTAAACCGGGTAAGGACTTGCAGGATTGTGCTAACTACCGACCGATTGCTTTGCTGAACACGGACCTGAAACTTTTCACCAAACTCTTAGCCAATAGACTGAATGCTTGGCTCCCTCTGCTTGTCCATAAGGACCAGGTGGGATTCATCCCCTGTCGTCAGGGTGGTGACAACACCAGGAGGACTGTGGATTTGGTGGAGGTGGCCAATCATTATTCTACCCCGGCCCTTCTCTTGAGCCTGGACGCTGAAAAGGCTTTTGACCGCATAAATTGGTCGTTTATGCATACTACGCTTAAGGCGTTCGGGCTTACGGGACCTTTTCTCACAGCTATCCAGGCCCTTTACTCCTTACCCTCAGCAGCAATCAAGCTTCCCCATGCATCTTCGCCCTCCTTCCCTATTCGAAATGGCACTAGGCAGGGTTGCCCCCTGTCACCCATCATATTTGCCCTCTGCATTGAACCGCTAGCGGCCAAGATTAGGCGAGACCCTAATATCAAGGGCATCATGGTCCAAGATAAGGAATTTAAGATATCTCTCTTTGCGGACGATGTACTCCTCACTCTCACCTCCCCTCATACTACCCTTCCAAACTTGCTGCGCTCGCTAGAGACCTATGGTGATCTCTCAGGGTATAAGGTGAACCCCGCGAAGACTGAGGCACTCCCACTTAACATCCCACGGGACCTTCTCCTTCTCCTCCGCAGTAATTACGATTTCCAGTGGCGGGAGTCCTCTATCCGCTACCTGGGAGTCCAAATATCCACTTCCTATGCGACCCTCTACTCGGCAAACTACCCGCGGTTGTTTTGTGAGCTAAGAGCCCTATTGGACAAATGGCAACCCTTGCCTATCTCCCTTTTGGGGAGAATTGCTGCGGTCAAGATGACTCTCCTCCCGAAGCTACTGTATTTTTTCGAGACTCTCCCAGTCGCGATACCTCGGGGAGAATTACGGAACCTACAGAAAGCTATCTTCCAGTTTATCTGGAAAGCAAAACGACACCGAATACCTAGATCTGTTATGCTGGCGGATAGGGGGTCTGGGGGTATGGCTGTCCCACATCTGTTACATTATTACTGGGCGGCCCACTTGCGCCATATCCCATTCTGGGCGGCTATGCCAGCATACACCAGATGGGTGCAGGTAGAGAAGCTATGGCTGGCACCCATGCATCCTAACGCGCTTCTGTGGGTCAGCTCCCCCCCCCACCCCCCCTGCCTCGTACCTGTTGGGCCCCATTCGGTTTACTAGATCTATCTGGTCTACCTGTTGTGCTAGATTCTCCCTGATGTCCCCGCGCTCATCTATGGTCTCCATACTATACAACCCCCTTCTCCCAGAGAGCCTGACTTCTGCCATGACTAAAGTGTGGTCTGAAGCTGGCCTTTACCGGATTGCTGATATGGTTGACCCTGGAACCTTGGAACTCAGGTCCTTTGCTTATCTTACAGCTAATCAAAACCTGCCAAGTACTGAATGGTTCCATTACTTGCAGGTGGTTCACTTTGTCCGCTCCCTCCATGGGTCTCTTAAGGTGTCACTCCCCACCGCTTTTGAAAAGATTTGCCGTGCAGGCACGTCCACTAGGGGCTTTATATCCTCTATTTACCAACTTCTTAACTCACAAACTACAGGCTCTCCTGTTATTCATCGCTATATGCTTAAATGGGAGGAGGCGGTGGGTAAACCCATCTCCCAGGAACAGTGGCGGATTGTATGGTCTCGGGCCCAGAAATCATCTCAGTGCATTACGTTTAGGGAAACGCAGTATAAGCTGTTGATGCATTGGTATCATACTCCGGCTCTCCTTCATACTTTAAACCCATTAGTTCCCCCATGGTGCTGGCGCTGTGGAGCTGCGGTGGGTACCCTGCACCATATCTTTTGGACGTGCCCTCTCATCCTCGGTTTTTGGAGGGAGGTCAGGACTCTGACGACTGCTCTCTTTTTGCAAGAGGTTCCTCTTGACCCTCTTCTTTATCTCCTGAACCTTCCCCCCAGACACCTGAGCAATAAGTCATCCAGGCTTTTCTTGCATCTTTGTACTGCAGCTAAAACTCTCATAGCTAGAAACTGGAAGAAGGTGAGTCCCCCATCTAGTCTTGAGCTTGTGGCTAGAATGAAGGATGTGAGGAGTCTTGAATACCTGACTGCTGGCCTACATAATTCACGGGAAGCCTTTGGGGCTATTTGGGCACCCTGGGACATGTATTGTACATTACAGGGTCTCTGATCTCTAGTCCTCTCCTTCCCTCCCCCCCCCCTTCCCTTTGGTCCTACCCTTGTCTTCTTAACCCCTCCATTCCCCCCCTCCCTTGTTCACTGCTTAATTTAAATGCATATTGCTTAAGGGGGAGGAGGCAGATAGCCTCTATTTACCTCAATGCTTCCTGTTTGTTTGATTATTATTGTTTTTTTGTTTTTTCTTTATTCCTTGTTAATGAAAAATTTTTCAATAAAATTACAGTTATATAAAAAAAAAAAAAAATCCCATAATGTTGTCCCTCTTCCACCAAATAATTCAGTTGGCACTATACAGTCAGGTACGTAAACATTTCTTGGCACTTGCCAAACTCAAGCTTGTCCATCAGATTGCCAGATTAAGAAGCTTGATTTGTCACGTCAATAAAAAAATTCCATTGCTTTAGAACCCAATGTGATTTACTCAAATCAATAGGTTAAAACATAACAAATCTGGGGGGCGTGGCTAGCCGGAGAAGCAACAGGACGTACATTTTCCAGCTCCTATTAGTCACATTTGCGATCCACCACATATCACCCTAATCCTGCACATTCTAGATCCTTTACTCACCCAAGGGCTTTCCGCTAAGCCCTAGTAAGCTGATCTTGGGTGTTAAAGCTGCTTTTCTGGCCTTTCTGCAGTGGCTCAGAGTCGGGGCCTACCTGCGCCTTCCTCCAGACCCGCCATTTTCTCCGCACCCCGGCCGTCAGGACGAGCATCTCCTGCACCGCGGACCTCCGCATCCTCCTCTGCCTCCGCTGACGTTGCTTTCTGCGGGACCAGGGAGTGACAGAGGCGGCAGCCCTGCGCGGTGCTGGTTGCCGCGCGGGGCGACAGAGCGGCGGCTGTTGAGGGCAGCGGTTACTGCACTAAGGCCTACAGCGGGGGACAGCACAGCGCTCCCAACCAGAAGAGGGGGCCTATATCCCTGAGCAACGCTGCACATCCCAGATCCTGGACGCAGACCTCGGACACAAGGTACACTGCAGGCAGCGCGGGCAGGGGGAGTGCTGGGATCCCTTACATACATCAGGGAGACTCAAAACGAGGCCCGATTAGCGGCAAAGCAGTGCCTGCACTGTGACCCTATCCTGGGTATCTCCACTCATACAAAATATAGGCCTTACCTGACCTATCGCTTTGGCCCCAGGGCAGCCAGAGCCGGGCCCTGTACAGACGTAGTCTATCCCTCCAACCTACGAATAATCAGGCCCTGAGCGGACCCTCACCTGTACTCCTGCCCTACTAGTCTTGTGCAGGCCTGCATCTCCACCTCAGCTCAGCAACCCCTAATTGGCCTCCACACATACAGCTCTAGCTGAAACTCCACTGAGCTGCAGCTCAATTTTTCCCCACAGAATTCTCGTAGGTACCTCTCCCCTTGGGTGATGGCGACTTAGTTCTGGGGATCCAGTGCACCCTAAGCGACTCTTAGCGACAAACAGCCTGTCTGAAAATATCTGCCCTTTAAACGCTGAATTGCGGGAGACGAATATCTGGCAACATGGTGAAGGGTAGGAAATCCGTCAAGAAACCTGATAATAACCTGACTAACTACTTTGAGTGGGACCGTGGCGTGGAGGGAGAACCGGGACCTACACTTGACGACCATACAGAGCGCACACTCTCAACGCCTACGACTGCCATAATCACAGCGACATTTGTAGAGGGGGAAGGCCTTAACCACACCAAAGCTCTAATGGATCCTCTTCTACCTCCAACCCCTGACGATATCCGATCAGCAGCACCACAAATCCATTATACATCCACTCAATCCAGCAAGGAGCAGACCTCCCCCTTACGACACTCACCATCTCCGAGTACCAGTCCGCTCAAACAAAAACCTCGTCTGGAACTCCCTGGAGACCTAACCTACTCCGAAGACCAACCCTCCTCCGAGACCTTTCCATCCACTCAAATGACTGGCCTAGACGGCTTCCCGACCACTAGTGGTCCCGCCTCTGAACATACTCTGAGAGATATGCTTCTGGCCCTCCGCAGTTCCCTTCAGGCGGATTTTTCACAATTGCTTCAGCCTCTTCAGTCCTCAGTCAATGCACTAGATGGATGAGTAACACATATTGAAACCAAAATGGGCGATTTCGCTGCATCGCACAACAAAATCATCGATGCACACAATGACCTTGAAGACGAGGTTGAGAATCTCAAAGCCAAAGTGGCTGACATGGAGGACCGGTCCCGCAGGAACAACATCAAATTCAGAGGTATTTCAGAACAAGTCCAAACAGCTGATCTGCTTCCATACCTACAGGATTATGTCCGATTTCTACTACCTGACTCTACTAATACGGATATCATCATTGACAGAGCACATAGGCTTCCTCGCCCCAGACATCTGGGAGACGAGATCCCGAGAGACGTCTTGGCGAGATTCCACTTCTTCCATATAAAAGAAAGATTACTAGAAGCTGCTCGTAAGCAGAAATCTTGGCCTCCCAAATTCAAAGAGGTGCAGTTATACACGGACCTCTCAGCTATGACCCTTCGCCTCCGCAGAGACTTACTCCCGGTCACAACAACGCTTCGCAAAAACAAGATCCAATATAGATGGGGGTTTCCTGTGAAATTGATTGTCGCTAAAGACGGGACCACCTTCACCATCCATAACTTGAATCAAGGCAAAGCGTTATTATCGACTTGGAGAATGCCAATCTCTCTTCCTCAAGAGGCGGCAGGTCCCTCTCCTCCCTCAGCTACAGGGCGTAGATCTCCCACAAACCGCAAATGATATTCTAGGATGGCTATCCCTATCCACTCAGGTGCACAACCCCCTTTGCTCTAGTGGCTTAACCGGCAAGCCTATAACCAATACCCCCACATATACAGTAAAGCTGTATTCGTCTTTGAACTGTTTGTTCATCTGTTTTGTCTATTGATCTTCTTACTTGCAAAACTGCCTACTCGTCTTCTGCAGATTCAACATCCCCACGACGTCCATACTCTTAAGTGACACTATGGTGATCAAGTTGGCCTCTCTCAACGTCCGTGGCCTAAACAGTCCACAGAAGCGAACGTATATTTGGAAGGAGGCTCTCTCACTCTCCGCGGATGTTTTCTGCGCACAAGAAACCCACCTTCTACAGAAAGACGCCTTCAGGGTAAAACACCCATCCTTCCCTATAATCTGCCACGCACACCACCGATCTAAAAAACGGGGAGTCCTTGTCGCTTTTAGAGACTCAGTGGCATTTTCCTTAACGGCACAAAAAGCGGACCCCCAAGGCAGATTCCTCATAATTGTTTGCCTCCTCAATAACATCCCCTATACAATAGTCAACATATACGCTCCACAGCGAAAGACCCTGGCATTTTTACACAAAGTCCGAAGACACATTCAAGAAATCCAACAGGGTGCGTTAATAATTTGTGGAGACTTCAATAACATAGTGGATCCCTCTCTGGATTCTACCAACGCCAACAGAGACAACACTTCCTGCCTGCTCCAATTTCCGAACACTGAAAATCTTTATGATATCTGGCGCGCACATCATGCGGGCGAAAGGGACTATACCTATTTCTCAGCAGTACACGGTTCTTACTCTCGCATTGATATGTTCATGGTAGACCTTCATACCCTGATGAGCTCCAAAACATCCACGATTGAATCTATCACATGGTCAGACCACGCAGCCATCACTCTCACCATAGAAGAAAAGATTCCACCTTCTGCTGCTAGACTCTGGAGAAACAATACATACCTAATGAGTCACCTTACTTATCGCCCGATAATAGAAAAAGACCTCCAGGATTTTTTCCAGACCAACTCCATATCTACAGAGGATCCCTACACTCTCTGGAACGCTCACAAAGCGTACATTCGTGGCACACTTATAAAAATCGCACATAGAAACAAGAAAGAACGCCAGAAAGCGATTACGGTAGCAATGTCAACACTTCGCACTTTAGAAGCCGCGAACAAAACCAATCCGAACCCGAATACTTCTGAACAGCTCACCCAGGCTAGACAGCAACTGCGTCTCCTTCTTTTACAAGATTACGAAAAGGCGTTAAAACGATCTAAAGCGCGATTTTACTCCCAAAGCAACAAAGCCGGCAGACTACTGGCTAGACAACTTCGGGCAAGGGTAGTTAAATCGCGGATTCCATACATCAAGCACCCTGTCACTAAAGTACATTTAACAGACCCAAGAGACATCGCCAACTCTTTTAAGGACTACTACGCACAGTTGTATAATCTACAGGAACACACCCCTCTTCCACCTGACCATTCCACCTTGGTATCCGGCTTCTTAAACAACTTAAAGTTATCAGGCCTGACAGATGAACATCTCTTGGCCCTAAACACCCCTATTACTCTTCCAGAAGTCCTACAAACCATAAAGTCCTTACCTAAGGGTAAGTCACCAGGTCCAGATGGTTTCTCCAACGAATATTTAATCTATTTCCAGCAAATTCTTGCTCCATCTCTCCTGAATTTCTTCAACCATGCCATGTCGGGTGCACCGCTTCCGCGCGAATCGTTGACGGCATTAATTGTCACCCTTCCTAAACCCGGTAAATCAGCAGATGTCCCACAAAATTTCAGGCCAATCTCGCTGCTAAATTCGGACCTCAAGCTTTATGCGAAGATCCTAGCAGCACGGCTAGCTCCCATTCTTCCAGACTTAATTGGCACAGACCAAGTGGGCTTCGTTAAAGGCCGCCAAGCCTCAGACAACACCAGACGTGTCCTACATTTGGTAGATCACCTGGAACGCAACAAGACCCCATCCCTAATGGTCGCCTTAGATGCTGAGAAGGCGTTTGACCGGATCAACTGGGCATTCGCTTTCTCCGTCCTACAGAAACTGCGATTCTCTGGCCCTATCCTCACTGCTATCTCAAACCTATACTCATCCCCATCGGCCAGAGTGTTTACTAACAGCACACTGTCGGACAGCTTTGATATCAAGAATGGAACGAGGCAGGGGTGCCCTCTCTCTCCATTGATCTTTATTCTCACCATTGAACCATTAGCACAAGCCCTGAGACAAAACGACAGAGTCCAGGGAGTGCACATAGAGGGTTCCTCTCATCTCATCTCCCTCTACGCTGATGATATCATATTGTCCTTAACCTACCCAGAAACATCTCTACCAGCTGCTGTCGAAACTCTCAGAGATTATGGGGCTCTCTCTTTTTATAAACTCAACGAAGCCAAAACACAAATTCTCCCCCTGAACGTTCCCATGCCTCTTTTGGAACATCTCAAAGAGAGGTTTCCCTACGACTGGAAATCGACAGATCTGGACTACTTGGGAATAAGGATCACTCCCTACATCGCACAGGTGGCCAAAGCAAACTATATGCCTCGGCTGACGGATCTGGAGAGAGAGTGTCGATCCTATTCAGGACTCACCCTGTCATGGCTAGGTAGGGTATCTGCTTTCAAATGATGCTGCTCCCAAAACTGTTATACTTATTTAGAACTATACCTGTAGCACCCCCCCCTTACGTTCCTCCAGAAAATTAACGCTATGCTCAACAAACTTATCTGGAACTCCAAAAAGCCGAGACTCCCATCTTCTATCCTGCACAGAAAACGGGGAGTGGGAGGCTTGGGAATACCAAACATATATGATTACTACATGGCCTCACATCTTTCTACTCTAAAGGACTGGTGGCATAACAACGCCCATAAATCCTGGATCACCATTGAGTCTCGTATGATACCACATCACAGTCTCAAATCTTGGCTCTTATACTCCCTCTGGACGGATGTGGTACCCTCTCTCACGTCTCCAATTCTACAACATCTCATAGACAGCTGGCGACATATCCATCACTCTACAGGCAAGACGCAGATACTACACATCAAGCAGGCCCCAATTGAATTCTTAGAACTAACAATCCTGGATCTCAACTTATCCATCTGGAAATCATCAGGTATCACCTCTATTTCAATGATGTGGAGTGAGGACTCATTGATACCATTCCCATCGCTACAATCCACCTTCTCCCTACCCTCCACTTGCCTCTTTACATATCTGAGAATCAAGCACTTTCTCACCTCCAACTGCAATAAACAAGTAATATACAATAAATCTCTGTTGGACCTCCTCAAAATTCCAAATCCGGCTACAAAAATTCTCAGCTCCATCTACAATACTATAGGATCTAAAGATCATCTGGTCAAATCTACCCCACTACTTAGTTGGGAAATGCATCTTCAGCAGAAATACTCGGTTATACAATGGCAGAAAGCCATGACCTTCACGAAAAAGACCTTCCGGTGCACGACCCACTATGAAACAACTGTCAAAATTCTCCTCCACTGGTACTATACTCCAGAGCGACTTCACCGAATTTATCCGCAGACCTCAAACTCCTGCTGGAGGGGATGTGGCGAGAAAGGAACACTACTGCATTTACTGTGGACGTGCCCCCGAGTGGTGCTGTACTGGCAAGACGTCTTCCGATGGATTTCTTCACTAGTGGGATTCTTCATACCTCCCTCACCAGCTTTAGCACTACTATTTCTGCAAATTGACTCTTTCCCAGCAACACATAGAGTGTTGATTGGCCACGCCTTGTTATCAGTGTCATTGGCTCTGCTACGCAACTGGAAGTCAGCCACTATTCCGACTAGAGGAGAGCTAGTGAACATGGTGGAGCAGACCTACCAATATGAGAAGATTCTCTCTCATGGAGTTCTTGGGGATAACCACTTCCAAAAGAACTGGTTTCCATGGACACTGAAGGCTCATACACATCTGCCGTAACCCGGCTGTGCCGCACTTGGAAGATCAAAACTTAATAATTATTGTCACCTTTTGTTGCTTTATACTTGTACGCACTTGTTTCTTTAACTCTAGAGACTCTCGAACTCTTAGATAACTATATGTTTATTTGACTTCTAGCTACTTCTAGCGCTTAAATGATAATACTTTTTTTGAATGTTGTTGTTTGACCTGTTAAAAAATCTCAATAAAACTGATTGAAAGTAAAACATAACAAATCTATATAAATTTGGTACTGACATGATTGTACTAAAACACAGAATATAGGTAACATGTCATTTTTACACGATGAGCACCATAAAAGTGAAGTCTGTAAGAAAATTTAGCAATTGTATTTTTTTTTTCCACTTCAACTCCATTCTGAATTTTTTTTTTCAGCTGCCCGGTACATCATACTGAATATTAAATGGTACCACTGTGAAGTACAATTTGTCCTACATAAATAAGTCCACATATGACTCTACGAACAGTAAAATAAAAAATAAATTAGCTTTTAAAAAGTGGAGAGGAATAAAGAAGCTGATTTTTTTCAGACTATTTTAGTGCCCAATATGTTGTGCCCAGAGACACAAGCTCTAAAAACTGCTGTACTTGGAATATCCAACTGAAGCATTTCTCTTGTGCTTGGTTCACAGGTGCTTTAGCTGTCAAATGTTCCTAACAAGAGTAATGTTAATCTCCCTTCTAATGATTCCTTTAGTTCAGTTCAGTTCAATCTCAAAAACAATCATAGAAACGAAAACAATTGTGACCATTTTTTTCTTAATTTTTGTATATTGTTTGCTTTTGACATAACCATAGGAAATTTTTTTTCTAGTTTTGTGGAATATTTTTTTGTTCTTCAATTAAAGAACAGGACACATACATCAAACTGTTATATCAGATTGGGAATTCATTACAATGGTGGAATGATCTATCTAAAATTTGCATTTTCCAGGACATTACCTTTTCAATTAGTGCAATGTATTACAGGAATGGATCTCCCTGATTAGAGTGTGATGTAATGATACTGGTCAGGAATAATTTTATAAGATTTAATGTTAAATCTAGGTGGAAGGGCAACAGGGCATCCCAAACATTAAACGTTAAATGTATTTCATGATGTCCCAAGACCTTCAAATTATTTCTAACACAAGCACTATTTGGTTAATATGGGCAAGTTGTCCTAGTGCTTGTCTGGGTGCCCTCAAAGGTACTTTTATACCTTTGTAAAATTCTGTCAATTTTACTTATAGGAACACAACTTCTTATTACAGTATTGAAGATTGTTAAAAGCAATATCATCAAGACCCTTTTTCAATTGCTTGTAGTCATTTTCCTATAGTTTGCTGCGTGCCTTACAAAGTATTGGTATGTGCCACCTTCAAGGGTTCTTGAATACTTACAAAAAATTTTATCAAACAAAAAAACAAATCTCCACTTATCAGGCTCTTTTTCTCCTCTCAACTCATCTGACATTTACCTGAAATCTCTGCTGAATTCTATCTTTGTGTTCTGGAGCTGGTAAGTTTTCTGTCTTACCCCAAGAGCTTTTTTTCACACCTCCACATGTGAGGTGCTAGGGGAACCTGCTGAGTGACCAAGCAGCCCAGAGTACACTTGTGGCCAAAAGTTTTGAGACAGTTGTTTTTCACAAACTTTGCTGCTTAAAGGTAGTCTACCATTCACATTTTCAATTTTTAGCTAAGCATATCTTCATGTAGCCTTTAGAAATGGTATTATAGGCATACCTTTCATTTCCTGAATCTTGCCAGTGTTTTCCTGAAAAAGCCCTTTTCTTGTTATGTAAATTAGCCTTCACAGAGCACAGGGGGCGTTCCCCCTGTGCTCCGAGCACACCCACGTCATCATCCTTTCCCTGCATTGCTGCCCCCTTCTTCCTTGTTGTTGACGCTTTCTCTTCCTTTTCTTTGACCCACGTCATCATCCTCTCCCTGCATCGTTGACCTCTTCTTCCTTGCTGTTGACGCCTTCTGCTCCTCTTTGCTTCTTCCTCCCGTCAGTGCGAACAAAATCCCTCCAACATGGAGGAAGAAGCAAAGAAGAGGAGGAGAAGTCATCAACAACAAGGAAGAAGGGGGTTGTGATGCAGGGAGAGGATGATGACGCAGGTGTGCTCGGAGCACAGGGGGAACGCCCCCTCTGCTCTGTGAAGGCTAATTTACATAACAAGAAAATGGCTTTTTCTGGAAAACGCAAGATTCAGGAAATGAAAGGTATGCCTACAATAGCCTCTCTAAAGTCTACATGAAGATAGGCTTAGCTAAAAATCTGAAATGATATACTCCCTTTAAGTGTTTTTAGATCTTTTATTCAGATGTTTCTATAGTATACTGAAGGACAGTTATAAGCATTTCAAAAAGTTTCAAAAGTTTTTAAATCACGTTTATGCAAAGATTCAACATTTACAGTTTTAACGCTTATTTTTCAAGACTTCTACAATTTGCCTTAGCATACTAGATAACCCATTCTTGCCTATTCAATGCTTAGAGTTTATCACAATTTCTGTGTTTTTGTTTGTCCATCTGCTTTTTAAAGGCTTGGCCACATGTTCTTAATGGGATTAGAGCTTTCTGGCCATGGACCCAAAATTTCAGTGTTTTATTCACCATGCCAGTTAATTATCACCTTGGTATCATCAGTTATTACCTTCTAACATGATGCTCCACCATGCTGCCAAATTACTCCTAAATTATTGTGAGAAGTTGCTCTTGGAGGATGTTTAGATAACATTCTTTTTTCACAGCAGTTTTCTTAAGCAATATTGTGAGAGAGTCCACTCCCTTGGATGAAAAACAACCCCACACATAAATGGTCTTGGGATGCTTTACTGTTTGGATGACACAGGATTCATGGTATTGCTCACCTTCTCTGGACAATTATTCTTCTAAAAGCCACCACTTTCCAAGAAAAACATCAAGGTCAGACTGACATTCTGCAGGAAGTACAGGCACTGGACTGCAGAGGAAGTTCATTTCTTTGACGAAACTGTTTGGGACATATGTAAAATGGGTAAAGGGGGTGATAAGAATTTTCATATTATTGTTTTTTTTTTTTTTTTTTTTTTTTTAAGTCTGGCAGTGAATGGCTCCCCAGAAATCCTTGGAGGTACAGAAGTACAGGCAAAAACCTACTCCGATGGATTGTCTGAGTATATTGAGGTGCCCAGCACTGGTGTAGGAATGTTCCGATATTGCCATGCCACTGTTGTGAAAGAGTAAACTGAAAGTAAATTTATTCAAATGAAATGGTCAGAATTATTCCAGAAGAGAGTCTCTGCTATAGATCCTCTTATTCTGCTACATTTCTCACAAATGTATAACCCAATATGTGCCTTTTATGTTCACAGAAATTCTGCCACCCCCACCACCATAAAATTTGGTACATGAGTTTTTAATCAAAGAAATTTTAAGCAAACAGAATATACATAAGTAAAACAAATTATTGCACTAAATTGATGAAAAGAGAAGTCAAAACTAATAGCTAAGCTGTTTCACCTCCCTAAGTAAATATTACATTCATATATCTATATATTGATTTCAATTAAGTGTTCATTGTTTTTCTCTTGGCCGGAACCTGCACTGTACATTCACATTTTCAATATTTTCCTTTAAGTTCTAAGAAGATTTAATCTTTGTTAAGGATTCTTGTAGTGAATTATAATCCTAAGGACCAATTTGTCCTAAGTGAACCCGCACAGAATCTAACGAGGCTATAAATTCTTCTTTCTTTTAATGGGCAAGGTAGTGAGGTGCCGAGAGAGCTTTGGGAGACAATGAGATGAGACAGACTGTCCATTCTGATGAACTTGATTAAACTAATCAAGCACAGACTTTATAATTACATATAACAGCCTGAGAGCGAAACTCTCATTACCTATGGAGAGGTTCTTCAGTATTGCTAGGAAACTATCCCTGGCACACATCAGATGCAATTCATTAAATAGATTGATTTTAATATTAACAGCATAGATAAAGGAATCAGTTGTCATTTACTAGCTAAAAAGCCTATTCATTTTTGTCATATCCAATATGATCTTGGAAATACAATAGGATTTATAGTAGAAATGATTCACTCTGTGTCTTTTCCCTTTAATTACTTTAGCGCTTTTCAGATCTAGATCACCTGTAGAAACACCCACAACGTACTTGGATTTTGACAGAATTTAAAGGGAGTCTATCTCCTCCTCTAAACATATTCAACTACCACCACTGTGTTACAAAGCACATTATAGTTACAAAAAGAAAACATATCTTATTATATATGACCATACCTTGTTATATATTTCACTTCTGTAGATCTGGAGAAAAACAACTTTGAAGTCTTATGCAAATTAGGCAGTTGGTGTTTAAGCTTCTCCCATCCTACTTGACCAAAGCGAAGAGATTTGGTCATGTGATACACACTTTTGAAGAAACCAAACACAGCATATAAGAACAAACACTTAGTGATAATTTGCGCTTGTTTTGCAACCACAGGACCTAGTCACCTTTCAGTCACTGAATGAATTCCTTGAATTCATCTGTATACCAAAGTTTTCAAGAGTCAAATGTGAGACCATTTATCCAACAGCTAAAGCTGGCCTGAAACTTGGCTGAATGTTCTGAAGCACAGCATTAAATCCACAACAGAATGGATAAAAAATGAAAGAATAAAAGCAATGCAATGGCACAGTCCAGATCTCAAGCAAATTGAAATTCTGTGAATAAATGAATTCCCACAAACCTCAATGAACTGAAGCAGTGTCGTAAAGAAGAATGGGGCAAAATTCTGCCAGAGTGATGTGATTGATAAAGTCATATAGAAATGATTCCTTCAAGTTCTTGCTACGAGCTATTGTGATCTGTCATTAAACAAATAATGAAACAGTGGATTCTGTTCTGTGTTGTTGTACATCTGTTGTTAGGTTCACACCTGCATTCGGGTTTCCATTCGAGGGGTACGCTTGAAACCTAATCCACTTAAAAAAAGTGGTTACCCTTGGAAACCCGCGGACCCCATAGACTATAATGGGGTCCGCCGGATACCGCCCCAAAGGGGTGGGAAAATGTATAGAGAAAAGTGCTGCTTTTCTCTCCGTATTTTTAAAACAGAAAGGGGAACGGAATCCCCCAGCGGTGACCCAGCGCAGGTGTGAACTTAGCCTGAGGTTGTGTTTACCTAATATTATGGACCTTCTAAGGAGCATATTTTTTTTTGTTATTATGTGCTGATATGTAAAACCATAGAATTAAAAGAGGTTTAATTTGTTTTTCTAATGACTGTATAAAGATATCAAAGGTCAATACAAAGGTCTGTACAATAATTTATTTACCTAGGACTGTAATTATAGCAAGGTGACATCTTCTAGGACTAGAGCAATGGTTAGCAATCCCCTCTGGCACCAGTCCCGGATTGACCACCTCAGGTATATCTAAGTGGTACAGTGATCTCTCTTCTGTTTTATGGTTCAAAAAGTGTTTATTGAAAGACTAATGAAAACAGAACACAATAACATATACATATATCATAAACATATATCAACATGTGTACAACATGGAATGTAGCATAATTCTTACTGTGTCATAATATGGAAATAGCACACACATAATCAGGAAAAACAATAAGAACAAGGGGGGGCAATTAGAGAAGTTATTGGAAGAATGGAACATTGTCCAGATGGTCCAGGTCTAGATGTATTGTGATACGCTGGTGTGAAGTCCTCCATTCGTACAATGTTGAGCATTGACCTAATGTCCCCTCATTGGGGGATCTCTCTGCTTTTTTAAGCACAATGCAGTACTGCTTCATCTCTCTCTCTCACTCTTCTGGATCATGGAAACACAATCAGAGTAAAGACCCACTAAGGGAGAATGGTAAAGCACATCTTAGTGTCCAGGCCATGAACTAGTTTAGTTAGAGGCAGCAATTGTGTGTGAAATTATTATTTTTTTACTTTGATGCAAACACTGAAGTGTAATATGGCAGCTAAACATGCTGAAGTGTTCATTTCAACAAGGCTGGACAAATTTGTATGGATGTATTCAACAAAAAGACCAGGCTCTGTGAGGGGTTTCCTCTGCCTCCACAAAGCAGGCTTGCTTCAGACCACAATTAATCCAGTGTTTTAGCAAAATCACATTGAAATATAACTTTAATGAAATAATTAATTGGTTGCAGTTATAGTAATGCTTGGCAACTTTTTTTCATATTTTCCTTCTCGCCTTCCAAAATTCATAACTTTTTTTATTTTTGTGTCAACATACCTAATTAATGGTTTATTCATTGTGTGAAAAGTTGTAATTTCATTTTGCCCCATTAATGTTTTGATTAGCTTTTATTAATTTTTTTAGGGGGGTTTAAAAATGATATGGCAACTTTGTTCAGTGGGTCATTACATTTATGGCAATACCATATTTAAATTGGTTTTATTATGTTTTTACCGTGTTTAATAATACAACATAATTTTTCGAAAACAAACAATTTTCTTGGGGTCACCATATTCGGGCACCTATAACTTTTTTACTGTTTAGTTGATGAAGCAGGGCTCTTTATTTGTGGGGCAAGTTATAGTTTTTATTAATACCATTTTTGGTATGTATGACTATTATGTATGTATGACATGGGGATACCTAACATGTTTGTTTATTTTATTTTATTTACATTACGTGTTTTTTAAATTAAAAGGTGGGGGTTTTTATTACAATTTTTTGTTTATTTTATTTTTTTTATATATTATACTTTATTTTTACTCTTTCCCTGTCCCACAAGGGGACTTGAACCTGGGATCTGCTGAACCCCAGTACAATGTACTGCAATACATTATATTGCAGTACATTTCACATAGGCTCTCTATGTGCAATAGGGATAGGCAGCCAGAAGGAATTTACTTGGCCTCCTGGCTGCCATGACAACTCCTCAGACCTCACAATCTCATCACGGAGGATGCAAATGGTGGCAGGTGGGCTATCTTGATCCCAAACCAACCAAATACTGTGATCACTAATGATCACAGCATCTGGGGAGTTAAGCTACTAGAGTCTTGAGTATTTTCGGACTCTAGTCCTGGGTCTGGGCTGTGCGTTAACTATATGCTCAGCATGACGTCATAGTACTGTGCAGAGTTAAAAAAAAAATAGCACACCATACAAATAAGGTTGCCAACAACAAGAACACAAAAGTGGTTCTTTACTGTAAGAGCAGTAAGAACTCTTTGCCAGAGGAAGCTCTCAATGGTTGATTACCTAAAATAGTTTAAAAAGGGCCAGGATTCCATTCTTTTGTTGTAACAGTGTTAGGCCTTATTCACATGTCTGCATTTCAAATACGTATACATTTTTTTGTGAATGATGTATGTATTCACTCTGTTCAATGTACTAATTCAAACAATAGATCCATGAAAAAAATGGCAGCATGTTCATCGCAGATGCATCACATCAATGAAAGTCTATGTGTCTGTGAAAAAAAACGGATGAGATCCTTGCGTCATCTATTTTTCACAACCCATAGACATAGAAATGCAAAGGAACTGTAAAAAAAATTATTAGCTTAATGGGTCAACCACGGACAGCACACCATCCACAAATGTGCATGGTGGAGTGTTGTCTGTGATTATCACGGGGTCACACATCTGAAAAATGCGGACATGTAAGAGAAGAGGAGAGTGTATCTTTAGAAAAAAAAAAAAGAAAAACTCCTATGAAGAGGAAAGGGAAGATGGGAAATGTGCTGGAAGTGATTGAGGAAGGTATGCTTGATACTGTGAATTTTCACTCAGGTTTGTAGAATTCCACAGCTGGAATAAGGAAATCTGCTAGCAAAAAAGTGAAGTAAAGGAGAGAATGTGACATAATTTTTCATCAGATTAATGTAGTTAATTCTGGTTGGACTGTGTTTAACACAAACTACATCATCATTCTTTTTGACAATCTGCTGATGACATATATGATTTGCATCTTCATAAGAGTATTTTTTTAATAGCCAGAAAAAAATTAGCAAGAAAAGCTTGCTAATTAACTGGACTGACTAAATTAGATTTTTGACAGAACTCTCCTTATTAATACACCTGATAATTATGATCTCCATATTAATAATGTAAAAGACATTTTAGAGCGGATCCTAAAGGCTGGGATGACACCCCATTGTGCATAAGATGGCAGACTTCTTATAACAGACTAAATATACAACTACAAAATAGGACGTTCTTTGCTTACAATAATATATGATTTTCTGTCCTATATACTGTCATTATTGTAAATGTCACATTAATTCTTTACATTAATTAAATATCAACTTATTAGAATTCATCTTATATGTTTACTACAATTCTAACCAAAATACATAATTGCTCTATATTATTTCATTGATTTTTGAAAAACATAAAACTTTTCTATATCTTTTACACACAGTAGAATTTTGAAAGAGACACAAAAAAAACAAGAAAAAGAAAGAGTGGAAATGTTATTTTATAGTAGAAAAAAAAAAGTAAAACACATTGAAATATGAATGTATGAATTGTAGAGAAAATAACCACGTATTGTGGCGTCTCCCAATGGAGGGAATAAAACTTAGTGCTTACTAGCTACCCAACCAGTCTCTCTCCAACTGCAATGGATAAGCTTTGTCATTACTCACTATTTTGTGATCCACCAGGTTAGTCGTTTGTTTGGTTGTTTAGTAGGTGCCACATTAGTTCAGAAACATCAGTGGCTGGAGGAAAAATGCAACAGTATGTCTGGATCCCAGAAACTCACTCAGCTTTTATGCACACATTGATTATAAGCAAACAGGTCACAGGTGAGGATATTACCTTTAGTAGCCATTCAAACCCCTTTGTGTCAACTTCTGGGCATGTTATGAGGCCAAAATCACCAGGGTATGTGAACTTTTGAACAGGTCATTTTGATGTTTTTGGTTGTCATTCTGATTTAAATAGAGAAAGCACAGAAGTTTGACAATAAATTTCTTCAACCAACCACTAACCATGAATGGAGAAAAAGTTTTTGTGTTATCATTCATATTCTCTGAAAAAAGGCCAAAAAAAAAAAAAAATCTGCCGGGGTATGTAAACTTTTTAGCACAACTGTAAATAAGTAATTTTCATGAAACTGGGGCTGCAAAACTGAATAACCAAGGCACAGTGTCAGACTGGGATGTCTAGGGCCCACCAGTGAAATTGTTTCTAGGGGCCCACCTCCAGGACCACTGCAGATCAGCAGTACCGAGAAAGCGCTACAGATAATAACATGTCAGGAGCCATGCTGCTCACCCGCCATATGTTGTACACCACTGCACTACCTAAACCCACCGCTACACTCTGTATGGCAAGCAAGCAGCGTGGCTCCTAAAATTGTTACCATTACTTTTAGCCACACTATCGTGGAAAAGCTGATCTGCAGAGGTCCTGGCTGTAGGACCCCTGCAGGTGTAATATTGATGGCCTATCCTTAGAACAGGCCATCAATATTAGAAAGATTAGAGCAATCTATGTAAAAAAGCATACTCACCTGTCTTCAGTGCTCCGTTGTCCGCTGCCAGTATCCATTCAGTGTCATGCCGGGGTCTTCTTGCTGGGAGTCCTGCACCTCATGTGACCGATAAGACGAATTAGTTACCAGATTTTCAGAAATGAGGCGCTGCCATGAGACCAAACAGACACAGGTGGGGGATGGGTGAGTATGCTTCTTTTTTTTTTTTTTTTTTTTTTAATTTTACACCTTCCTGGCTGCCCCAGGGGTTGTTCCAATTTATGGACAACCTCTTTAAAGGGGATGTCTGGGCCAAACTTTTTTATGGCCACTTAAATGGTCCTGTTTATAGCAGTGTTGGGTCATTACTTATTTGTCTGCTCCCTGGTCCCGCTCTGTCTCCCTGCTCCAGGTGCACTGTTGTGACGTCATGAGCAGGAAGAAGCAGGAGGCAAAGGAGAACAGACATAGTTAAGTATTGGTAGTTAGCTTGTAGGCCACAGGCTCAATGTGGCCTATGGCCTACAAGTCTGGAAGTGGTAGATCAGGAAGCCTGTGACTTCCTCCTGTACCAGTAGCAGAACTGGGTCAGCGGCGCCACTTCTCCCCATTTCTGCGATCAGGTTTTAACCGGATCGGCAGAACTGGAGAAAACCTGCTGCCTCTTCAGTAGAGGTGTAGCTAGGGGTTCAGCACAGGGGAGGCAAACACATTCAAGTCGGCCCCCTGCTCAGGTATACCGATATTATCACTATGCGGTGAATGTATAGTGGTATATAGCGGCTGTACACATGTCTGTGAAGACCATTTAAGTAAATACAGTACAGGAACAAAGTTGTAAATTACAGGTGGCATCTCTGACTAATCGTTCACATTTCTCGTCTCTTCCATCTGGACCACCATGACCGTTTTTTCCAGCTGTGACTTGTCTCTGTAAAGTTTGTAGCACAGACATCTTTGGCGCCTCGCTTTTCCAGGCACCTGACCCACATTGTCCTCACTGACATAAAGTCCCCATCCTGCTGATATAATCCCCCACAGAATAAATAATACTGTCAAGTGCATCTTTAAATTAATAATATCCCTGTGTATCCATTTAAATAGTGCCCCTTATTATTAATACCCCATGTGTTTCCTAATTAAAGGGGTTTTCCAGGTCAAGAATTAAAAAAAAAAAAAATGAGTGGGATTCCAACATCCGGGAACCCACTGATTAGCTGTTTGCAGGCACCGTGACCACTTCTTTGTTTACATTATAGCATTTATTTCATAGTGGCCATGTGATGTAACTACAGCCTTGTCCTATACATGTCTTAGTGACAAGACTGTAATTCCATTGTACGGACACTATAAAACAGGCAGCGTGAAATGTGAACAGACGCCATGGCCTCTTCAATCAGAGGGGGATCCACTGATCTCTTATTGACGATCTGTCCTGAGGATGGCTCATCAATAAAAATTAGCTGAAAATACCCTTTAATAAACCCAAGTGCCACCTTAATTAAATTAATTGCCCCCTTATATTATGACCCCTGACATAAATACAGCCGACACGTAATGCTTTTTATATAAATGATGCCCCATTCTATAAATAAATGATCCCTTATGTTCATAATGTCTCCTAATGAGCCCTTATATAAATGTTCCTCCCCTTTATAGCCATAATGCCCCATAATTACCCTTCATATTAAAGGGGTTGTCCAGGACCTTTTTTTTGTTTTATATTAGGCCGGGGAAGGTGAAATTGTTTTTTAAAAAACCACACTCACCTGTCCCCAGTGCTCCGGTGTCTTCCAGTGCTTTCAGGTCCTGCCGCTCCTATGTCCCTTTCCTTAGGCCGCTGATTGGCCTCAGCGGTCATGTGCGGTAGGGACTTTCCCTGGAAGAAAACACTAGAGCAGCAGGACCGGACCGAGCTGGGAGAAACCAGAACAGCAGGGACAGGTGAGTGCTTTTGTTTATTGTTTTTTGTTTTTTTTTTCACCTTCCCTGGCCTAATATACCCTAATACAACTCTTTTTAATGATTCCACCTTTTATATCCATAATGCCTCATAATTACCCTTTATTTAAATGATATAAATGATCCCCCTTTAGCCATAATGCCCCATAATTACTCTTTATATAAAAGACCCCCCTTTGTAGCTATAATGCCCCATAATTACCCTTTAATAATAATAATAATAATAAGTTTTATTTATATAGCGCCAACATATTCCGCAGCACTGTACAAATTGTAGGGTTCAAGTACTGACAAAAAAGATACATTACAAAGAAATACTCAATTCACACACTGGGACGGAGGACCCTGCTCGCAAGAGCTTACAATCTATGAAGTAGAGGGGGTGACACAAGAGGTAGCAGGGGACCCTTTATATAAATTATTCCCCCTTTATAGCTATAATGCCCCATAAATACTCCCCCCCCTTTTAAAAATAAAAAATAAAAGTTGTACTCACCTGCCTGTGATCCTTTGAAGGACGGGGACAGATCAGCCGCCTTCTCCTCTTCTTAAGCCGTGGTCTATGCGCTGTAATCATGCATAGGACGTCAGTGTCTCAGCACAGGAGGCGCGATGTTGTGACGTCATCGCACCCGCCTGTGCTAAGAAGCAGACATCTTGTAAAGCGCAAGCCTGAATTGGCTTGCAGTTTACAAGATAGCTCATCAGTATGATGCATTTTAACTAGATTGGTGTCCTGGAGATGCCGATCTAGTCTAAAGTACAGAGTCGCATGGGGCCCCTGGAAGCTGAAGAGGAGAGACCAAGAGCAGGAGCGGGGAGAGGTAAGTGAATAGGGTCTGTTACCGGACCTCCAAAAAGGAGTGGAGATCCGGTAGGACCCCCTAAAGGCACGGGGCCCACTGGGGTATTCACCAGTACCCTGGTGGGCCAGTCAGACCCTGCCAAGGCATATTATGAAACTGTTGAATCATCTGTATATGGTACTGTGAATAGGTTTATAACCAATTTACTTCTGACAGCCTATCTTTAAAAGGCCATCTATAACAACATGGATTAGACTATATGTATATGAAGATTAAAATAACAATAATATAGAATTAACTGTCATTCTTCTTAATTTATCAGGTTAATGCAAGTAAATAGAATCGAGAACTAAAAATCAACAGCACAATGGCTGAAAATAAGTAATCACATTTAACTAAAATGATATAAAACAAATCCATCACCATGAAAAAACAGTCATGTCTGGAGGCGTTGTCTTACTGTGCAGGAGGAGCTCCTTCTACACTTAGACACAGTCATGTAGTTATGCAAGTAGTCCTATTAGTGACTACAGCCCTGACTGTTTATACAGAGGTAGCTGCCAATCACTGATAGGACTGCAACTAGAAGACTTTCTAAGCACAAAAAGAGCAAATAATTGAAGCATTATCTGCACATTAGACTGCATTTTTTGTGGTGACAGTTTTGCTTTAATGCCTTGCAGCCCTGGAGTCCTATGTTCAAGTCCAGCCAAAGACAACAACTGCAAGGAGTTTGTATTTTCTCTCTGTGTTTGCGTTGGTTTCCTCCGGGTACTCTGGTTTCCTCCCGCACTCCAAAGACATACTGATAGGGAATTTAGATTGTGAGCCCTATATGGGACAGTGAACACAATGCCTGTAAAGTGCTGCAGAATATGATGCATATAATACATATAGCATATATATGTATATAAATATATAAGTAAGCAAAATAAATAAATAAATAAATAAAATAAATGCCTGAACAAAATGCATAGATGATAGTTGTGTAATAAAAATAACACATGTTATTTATTTAGCGCCAACATATTCTGCAGCACTTTACAAATTGTAGGGTTCAAGTACAGACAAAATGAGACAATGGGATTGAGGGCCCTGCTCGCAAAAGCTTGCAATCTATGAGGTAGAGGGGATGACACAAGAGGTAGCAGGGGCAGCATAGGAGGTAGAATTGCTTATATATTGGTCCAGCCGTTTTTGTGATAAAGGTTATTTTCATTACATATATAAATAAAGCTGTATGAGCCATCACCAGTCAATGTGCAGATGGTGCCTGGACATTTAAGATTACAGTTCGATAAGGCATCATATCCTATGGGGTAATGCAAGAGCATGAACAGTGGAGGGTTAGTTTTAGGGATTTTAACTGCGGAAGGGTTTAGATTAGGAATTGCATTAAAAGATACATGTATTAAAAGATGTCTTTAGGATGCGCTTGAAGTGGACGCTTTTTTCAGTAACAAATAATATACACCTTGGTTCAACAAGTTCAGTATTGATAATTCACAGCTAACCATATAAATTACAATATAAGACAGACACAAAGCTACTTACACCTGAGACAAAGAGTTCCTCTATCCCGTACCAGTAATATACTGAAAAATATCAAAGACAGTTTTGGGGCCCTGTCATAGAGTTTGCCTTAGGGCACAGTAGCTTTTAGTAATGCCTCTGATGAGTAATATGGCAGTGGTTTGATATTTCTAATGAGTATGCATAAAGAGGTAGATTTTCTTTCTTATCTTACAGAATGCAAATAATTCAGGACAATTTGGTTTTAATGCTTACAAATGACAATATTCTGTTAGTAAACAATTGCAAACTGGGAACTTGACAGCTTGAAATCTATCTGGCACTGCTAAAAGAAATGAAACATTGCAGACACAAAGTTCATTTGACTTGAATTTTAGGGAACCCTAATTATTAATTCCTTTTTTCAATTAAAAAACTTTTTTAATGTAAATTTTATGCAAGTTATTTTATGCACATGGCAGGCTTTTCAATACAAAAATTAGCAGGTTCCATTGGATCTTTGTAGATACTGTTTTTACCCTATTTTTTAAATAATCCATATTTTTGCAACATTACTAACAGCGAAAAGACCTTTAATGAAAGATGAGACAAATAAGAATGAAAAATGGTCAGTTTAGCAAAATATATATACTGTACAATATAGAGATAAATGTGTGTACCTATCTACATTTGATCTGTATTTTCATACAAAAGTGTTGTCTTGAAGTCTTTTCTCTTAAAATCCAAACTAAGGGACTAAACAAGTAATTATATATATATATATATATATATATATATATATATATATATATATATATATATATTGTATATATTCTGTGTGTGTTGAAGGCATGAAATTAGTAGAAGCATTTTCTAAATCTGAAATTGCAATGTAAATCAGAGAAGCATATTGATGAAGGTATTAACAATGCCTGAAAGTGGAAATGTGACTCTTCTTTAATTAACTCTGTACCTCTGACTCTTGGGTTTAATCTTACCAAACATAACATTTATTCAGAATGCAATAACATGTCCTACTGTATTAAGAAAAGCATAGTGTTTGAATGAGTACAGAATCGTAGCATTAGTAATTAGTTTTAAAGTTAGAAGTTTCAGTATGAGAAGATTTTAATAATACACATGAGTAGAAAATTACACATAGGAGATTTGCAAACAATGTATTTACTATAGGTTTTTTCTGATATTTTTACAGCTGATTTTAGGCTGGTAGGTGAATTAACCAGTTCAGCACAGTGCAGGGTCTTAGGGGTGGCACACAAGAGAACAGCAAAGAGGAAATATAGGATCTCCTCCTTTGACCTCGGGTCCTGAACTAAACATATGACTGGATACATTTTGCCTGGATTGTTCCTTTATAAAGTAAATTGTCATAAATGTATAGCATAAGTAAATATATGAAACTTTGTAATATATCTTATCAGCTAAAAAAAATACCTCTTTCTCCACTTATGTTTTTTCTTATCATTTCTTCCATAAACTGACATTCACTCTGAAATCTCTCCTGAATCCATTTTGGTCTCCTAATATAGACTGCAGCTCAATGAAGCATCAAATTACTGTTCTCCATATAAGTCTATGAAGAGGGCAGAGGTAGAGAGGCTTATGCAGGTAATTATCACACTTTCTATTTCACCCAGTGCCTTATTAGCATCAATACAGTTTAGTACTGTAACAACAATGGCTGGACAGTAGGCGTTAGAATTTTATTTAACCTATAGTAGATGTCTCTTCCTGAATCTTTCCCTAGATCTATCGAAATCATGCAGCTGCTGAAACGGGGAGCCAGCTCCCAGAGAGAAGGCAGGGAAGATTTATTACTTTCCCTACCTTCCCAATCGCTGTGCCTCCCCTACAAAAAAAAACAGTGTTCAGATGTCCCCAAAGGTCTATTATGACCTTATGGGGACACTATATAAAAAAAAAAAAAATGAACAAAAAAGTAAAAAAAAAATGTAAAAAGTAATTTAAAAAATTAATAAAATAATAACCCAATAACATGACCTTATTAAACGTTATAGCCCCACCCTCTATGACACCATACAAAATAAAAATTACCGGAACGGAGAGTAAAAACTATTTTATAAAGTTTTTTAGTAGCACTTTGTGTTATTAAATTTAAAAAAAATGAAAAGTGAAAATCAGACACATTTTCCCTCCTCTTTTGTTTATATTTTCCCGGATATAAAAAAAAATTAAAACACATGCAAAAATAAAAACAACATAAAAAGAAAGCCCTATGTGTCACCAAAAAAAGACGAAGAAATTAGTTGAATAACGCATATGATAAAAATGTTACAGCCCTCAAAACCACACTTACAAAAAAACCAAAAATGTTCCTGGTCTGGAAGGGAGGTAAAGCATCTGGTATGGAAGTGGTTAAAGTTATTGCATGGCACACTGGCTACTTCAGCTTTGACTTGCTGACCCCTGGTCTACATTATCCATGTGTACAGTATGTAGACTGTCCGGTGTATTTCTATGAAATACTACACTTTGGTCATCCTTATCTCCTGTTAGTAAGAGCTGAGAGGGAGAAACCTATTATAAGCAGGAGGCAGGGTAGACAGGCTTAGACTGCATCTCATAGAATTCACTTGAGACTGCAGTGTGAGTATCACTTACTGCCCTTATATATATCTCAGAGCAGTGTGAGTACAGTTTGATGAGACTTGGCTCACTCCGTCTCTGCAAAGCCAGAGGCATAATTGGAAAAGTTTACTGCATTCAATAACAAACCATAACAAAGAGGAAGAAGGAACGCAAATGGCAGATGACCCATAAATGGCACATCAAATTAAACAGGTATGCACAAAACATACACAAGATCTTGTAGATTATAAATATATATGGAAAGAGGTTACAGCATCACAAGGCTTTTTAAAGGGAAAACAGATATATCCATAAAGTAGAACATGTTACACATTACAAACGTATATATCCAACCCTATAATTCTTTTGTATAAAACACATGTGCATAACATTGTCATAAAATAATGTTATTTACCAGGGTCATTATGACAACTGATGACAATGATCAGTTGTTATAATGACCCTGGTAAACAACATTATTTTTTATTAATAGATCTGGCCAAGTTTGTGATGACTTTTAGGGTGGAGCCCCATGTGGCATAAACGACGCGTTTTGACCATGGTGGAAACGCCGTGGAAAAAAAACACTGCATTTTACAGTTCCTGCAAAGTGGATGGGATTCCCACATTGCAGGAATATAAGCACAGTGGACATGCTTTGATTTCCAAAACCGTTGCAGTTTTGGAAATTGCAGCATGTCAATTATACCTATGGAAACGCCGGCGGTTTCCCTATAATTGAAGCAGAAAGTTTGCAGAGGACTTTCTGTGAAAAGTGCTGCAGGAAAAATCACGATGCGTTGTTGCCGCATTTTTCCCGCAATGCTTTATTGCTGCAGAACGCTACGTGGGGCCTTAGCCTTACTTAATATTTACTTACTATTGCTAAGGAAACAATTGTTAACCACTTTAACTTGACTTTTTTCATTGCTTGCAATGACTTTTGTTGTGAGTAATCTTGGTGTGAGTTATGATAACAGTCATGGTGCAGTAAGATAACAGACTCAAATTGAAGATGGTTACATTTTTAGGCAATAAAAAAATGCTGAAGTGTTTCTTTAAGGCCTCCTACACATTAATGTAGAGGTTCTTACTGCTGCAAATATTGATCCACAATCAAAACATATCAGTCTGTCATCGGGGAACACAGATGCGCAATATGACTTGTATGTTGGCAGTTGTGTCAACATGATTGGCAGTATGGCATGGAATAATATGATGGACCAGGCTGCAGGACATGTCTGGCTGAATGGTGGCAGTGGTGGTAGCTGTGGCAGCATGAGTGGAAGGCAGTAAAGTATGGATTAATTTGATAGACTTAGACAAAGTTAGTTTATGAGCAATGAAAGGGTTGACTGTCCTTTGTCTGGCTATGTTACTGCTACAGTCAGGCTCACATGGCAAAGATCTTTCTCACTCCTACCTATAATCACTGATCTGCCTGTAACTGATAACATCTTTCAAAACTGTGTTGTAATTCTCCTACTCCTAAGATTGTGTAGCTCTATCGCAAGCTTTTCAGCACTAAGTGCTCAGTATCATTCAGTGATGAATAATACATCCATACCCTACTTCTACCATCACTGAAATGCTTCGTGTTCCAGCCCACACAACCCTATATACTGTTTATGACAACAGCACTATAAGGTATCCACCTTCCACTGACTATTGGCTGAGAGGATGTCAGGTGGCATGACTCACAATGACTCACAAGACACATGTCTCTTCTGTATTTTTACTGTGGAATACATGTGGCGGTAGCCATTTTAGTTTGTCTGAGACAAACCTCCATTTATATAGTTTTGTTGAAAAACAAACAATTTGGAATATTCGAGTTGAATCTGGCTTGTGACGTATCGGTTTGCCCATCTATACTTACGATACACATATATGGACATGTCCAGCCAAAAAAATGGTCAATAAAAGATGCCTATCTGTGACTCTGAAGATTGTGGATCTTTGGGTTGTAACAAGTTGCCATCCCAGTCACAACAAAGCAAAAAATGTGAAGGATGGAAACAGGAACAAACAGTAAAATAACCAAGCAGTCCAAGAACTGACAATGAATACGCAACAGAGCTAAATATGTAGTTGTGAAGCTGCAGAGTTGAGTTTGTAGTTGTAAAGTGGCACAGATGTGTTTGTACTTGTGAAGAGTCATTGCTGTTTTTGTAGATGTGAAGTAGCAAAGGTAGCTGTGAAGAAGTAGAGCAAGAGACAGAGCAGGACCATACATGGAGCATGGAAAAGGACCAGGACACCAAGAACAGACCAGGAGCTAGGACCAGGACGGGGACCGGGACCATGGACACTAGAGGTAGACTTCTGATGGAACAAGGCAATACGAAGAGCAGTAACCAAGACCAATAAAAGCAATGTCCAGGAACAGGCCTCAGAAGAAACCAGAAAATACCATAAGTAGTAACCAGCAGCTGGTCTCAAACTTCTGAAGCAGGTGTACCAAGAAGTAGGTTTGGGAGCATCCAAGATTGGACAGGTGGTCATCACAGCAAGAACGGAGTAGGGTCACTGTAGCAGAACTGGAGAATAGCCATCACAGCAGAACTGGAGCCTTTTCACTGTAAACATTAAAAAACTGACAGGACTTGAAAACAAACTTGAAAGTTGGTGACTTAAGATAGAATCCATAGGCAGAAGACCAGACTCTCTGGGACAATTGTTCTAGGAACAATTCTAGGAACAGTAAAATGCCCTCAGATAATGACTGTTACAGAATGTAGTATTTATGTTGCTGAAGTAATCAAATGCAGATATATAGGAAGGCATTATGCTGCATAGTTCATAGCAAAAGATCAGACCCAGGAAAGAATTACTGATGGTATAGCAAAGCATGGTTGAGCAATAATTGAGACAGAACAACACAGAAACATAGCAGTGCTAAATTTAACTCAGAACATCAATAATAATAATACATTTTATTTATATAGCGCCAACATATTCCACAGCACTGTACAATTTATAGGGTTCAAGTACAGACAAAAAAGATACATTTACAAAGAAATAGTCAATTCACAGAATGGGACTGAGGGCCTTGCTCGCAAGAGCTTACAATCTATGAGGTAGAGGGGGTGACACAAGAGATAGCAGGGGTGGCATCGGAGGTAGCATTGCTTATACAATGGTCAGACAATTTTGTAATAGAGGCTACTGTCATTACACATATATAAAGCTGTATGAGCCGTCACCAGTCGTGTCTTTTAACGTGCAGATGGTGCCTGGACATATAAAGTTAGTCTGATACGGCATCATATCCTGTGAGATAATGTGGGAGCGTGAACAGAGGGTACATTTTAGGGAATCTAACTCCGGAAGGGTTTACATTAGGAGTTGTGATAGGCCTGTCTGAAAAGATATGTCTTTAGTTTGCGCTTGAAATTCTAGAAATTGGGGGTTAGTCCGGGATAGAGCATTCCAGAGAAGTGGTGCAACTCATGAGAAGTCTTGTATACGAGCGTGGTAGGTTCTGATAATAGAGGATGTTAGTCTTAGGTCATTGAGTGAACGGAGAGTACGGGTTGGGCGATAGACAGAGATGAGGGAGGAAATGTAGGGAGGTGCAGCATCATGGATAGTCTTGTGGATGAGTGTGATAAGTTTATATTGTATTCTGTATTGAATAGGCAGCCAATGTAGTGACCGACACAGATTGGAGGCATCGCTGTAGTGTCCAGACCAGGGGTCGGCAACCCCCGGCACGCGTGCCAAGAGTGGCACGCGAGGCTTATTTCCCTGGCACGGCAGCGGTGTGTTCACATATGTCCGGCACAGCTATCTGTTTCCCTCCGGGGTGGTGCACACAAGCTGGAGGGAAAATGATGCCAGGAGGGATCCCATAGTTTTCTATGGGATTGGTTCTGGCACAAGAGGCATCAGTTTTTGCGCCGGATCCGTGCCTCAGCGGGATGGAAAAATGTTACCTGCAGCGTTTTTCCATCCTGCTTCCTTAAAATTTCATTAGCGCCTGGTGAAGATGGATGTGGCGGCATCACCCGGCTTCTGCACAGTCTATGTACAGTACTGAAGCCGGTAATTGCCGGCTTCAATACTGTACCTGAGTGAATTGCTCAGGATTGGTTAAAGCTATAAAGAAACACTTGGATTCATTTTAAAGATGAGAATCTCATCTTTAAAATGATACCAAGATCACCATGATCATCCTTAAACATCCTGAGCGATTCGCTGGTGAAAACGATGGCATTGAAATCCCAATGCAGATCTCAATTCCCGACATCGTTTTAACAGAGAATCGCTCTGAATATGTAAGGTCAATCATGGAGATCTTGGTATCTTTTTAAAGATGAGATTCTCATCTTTAAAATGAATCCAGTTGCATCTGTGTGGCCCTAAGAGATCCTTAGAAATGGGGCTCTAAAAGTGTCCCCCCCTCCTGTGTCAGGCAGCATCTTAGAGCTAAGGAAGGAGGGGGAGGAGGAGCTGCAGAGACAATGTTAACTCATCATTGTCTGTGCATAAGCTGCAGATGACGGGGATAGCAGAGACTTCCATCCTTATCCCCTCTGCTATCAATCAGAGAGCATATTGTACTTTTGCTCTCTGATTGCCACATAGAGGGATAATGTAACACCCCTCTGAGCCTAATCACATAACCAGGAAGTTTAGTGGCGCTGTGACCATCCTCCAGGTCGCAGCGCCAAAAGTGTCGCACCAAACACTTACACAACACATGCACAAAGTCACCAATAAAGTTTACATTTTTTCACTGTCTCTGTCCTGTCCATACCTGATCTTTATAGAGTAAAATACGCCGCTCGCCTCTCTAGTGATATCTGTTACACGCTAAAATAATAGTAATAGCAATTATCACTAGTATTATCACCATAATACCGTGTGCAGGGGCCGCTATGTGACATAATACCGTGTGCAGGGGTCGTCAGACTTACAATTATTGACCGGCACTCCGAGTACCTCAGCTTTGATTTTTTTAATCGAAATCGGCACGCCGAACAAAAAAGGTTGCCTACCCCTGGTCTAGACTGATAGATGAGCCTGGCCGCTGCATTCAGAATAGATTGTAGAGGGGAGAGTTTAGTAAGGGGAAGACCGATTAGTAAGGAGTAGGCAAGGCAAGGCAAGTAGGCAAGTAGGAGAGTTTAGTAAGTGGAAGACCGATTAGTAAGGCAGTAGGCAAGGCAAGAGTGAATCAGGGCAACAGTAAGTGTCTTTAGTGTATCTGTGGTAAGGAAAGGGCATATTCTGGCGATGTTTTTGAGGTGAAGATGACATGAGCGTGCGAGTCAGAGTTGAATTTGAAATTCAGACTAGAAACTTAAATAGACCACCTCGATCAAATGTTTCTCTTTCTGTTGTATGGCTGGATGACAACAGCATGAACAGCACAATTCATGTCACAGTCATTTGAAGTAGCATCTACATTAGAATAATGTACGCTCTTGATTGCCATTTCGCTTTTTCAATTTGAATAGGGTTGGACATTATTTAGAACATATCTTTATAGCAGTCATAGCTCAGTTTTTCTCATGCTGTGTTAGAAATCTCCTACATAGTAAAAGAGACTAATGATAAATCATTGGCCTCTGAAAGCTTCCACTAGGGGTTAATAGGTGCTTAATGCAAACTTATGCATTGAACTCAGTAATACAAACAGCATGCAGTAAGAGCCTAACATACCTTCAAGTGATAGCTAGAGCCATTCAGAACTTTATCATTTCATTATTTGCCTATGCAAAGAAACTGGATTTCAATTTCAGGAAAAAAGAAGCTATAACTAAGTAATAATAAAAAATGAATGAGCATATTGACCCTCAACATGATATGATATTAATAGGTAGATGTTTACTTCCTTCCTCTTTGTCACATTTGAAGGATGCCAAGAAAAGTGGTGTGATCGTAAATATTTTGACAAATTTATCTATTCTAAAACAGAAAATAGCAAAATAAATTGTACAAATCTATGCCTGCTCATAGCAGGAATTGATTCAATTTTCTGTCAAATTTCTGACAATCTAAAAATTGACAATCTAAAAACAGCCTCAATAAATCTTTCCCATTGGGTTAATTGGTATTAAGCAAGTTTACTGTATGTCACAGGCAGCCAATCATGGACCTGCTGTGCCACCTAACCAGTTTGGCGTTGGGCTACACCCAAGGGCGTTATCTTACTTGTGTCCCTGGTCTTCACCCTTTAACCCCCATATGGGGTTCTGGTCTTCATTGCGGGGAGATTACCAGGGCACTAGCTTTCAGAGTGGTCTTGGTGTTGGTGGCAGCTGTCCAGGGACTAATACAAGCAAGCAAAGATCCACAAATATATGACAAATAAAACTTAACATTTAATAATCATCTAAAATATAATTAACCCCAATAATTGGATGCTATAAACATCGGAAAATAATTGGAACTCTCTTACCTGTTCCAGATGAAGGTTGTCATACCCCACCTTTAGGGCCACAATTTATCCAAATGCAAAGGGAACCAAGGATGGGTGCAGGAGATTGACCCTGTGCAACCCTGTTGCCCTTAACTCCTGCCCTTACAATGGTGGTCCCAATGATGACCCTAAAATTGCCCTGTTAATATCTCCTTCCCACCCGACGTGTTTTGTGAATTTTTGATCCATGAGAAATTAAGAACCCTATTTCTCATTTGTGCTATTGTATATTATGACCAGGGACTAAACAGACTCCTTGTTAGGGAGGAACACCATGCCCTATGGGCTGGACCAGATGCTGTTTAGGAAACACACAGCAACAGAAATGCAAAGTGTGAACCAGAGGTAAATTGACGACTGCATTTGCTAGGAGAGAGCCCAGTGGTATGGTCTGCACCTGTTATTGTAATTTATTCATAAATTATATATAATACTGTGCAAAAGTTATAGATAGATGTGGACAAAATATTGCAAAATAAGACTGTGTTCATAAAAAAGAAGTGTTAGTTATTTTTGTTAGCTAACAAAATTAAGTGAATAAACAAAAGAGAAATCTAAATCAAATCAATATTTGGTGTGACCACCCATTTGGGGGATGAGTCCTGCAAGTGATAATATGACCCCCACAGAGCCCCGATCTCAACATCAACCAGTCTGTCTGGGATTACATGAAGAGACAGAAGAATTTGAGCAAGTCTATATCTACAGAAGATTTGTGGTTAGTTCTCAAAGATGTTTGGAACAACCTCCCTGCCAAGTTCTTTCAAAAACTCTGTACAAATATACATATAGTTACATAGTAGATGAGGTTGGATGAAGACATCAGTCCGTCAAGTCCAACCTATAATCCTACAGTCCCCTACAGTGTTGATCCACAAGAAGGCAAAAAACCCCATGAGGCTTATGCCAATTGCCCCATTTCATGGGAAAAAATTCCTTCTCGACTCCATTCTGGCAATCAGTATAAAACCCTGGATCAACGTGCCCTTAAAATCTAAAACCCATAACCCGTAATGTTGTTCTGTTCGAGAAAGGCATCCAGGCCCTCTTTGAACTTGTTCAATGAATCCATCATCACCACTTCCTGGGGCAGAGAGTTCCATAGCCTTGTTATTCTTACTGTAAAGAATCCTCTTCTATATTGCTGGTGAAACTTTCTCTCCTCCAGTCGTAGAGGATGTCCCCTTGTCACTGTCACTGGCCTGGGGGTAAAAAGATCATTAGAAAGTTCTTTGTGCTGTCCCTTCATGTATTTGTACATTGTTATTAGATCTCCCCGTAGACGTCTTTTCTCTAAACTGAATAACCCCAAGTTTGTTAATCTATCGTTGTACTCCAATCCACCCATTTCCCTAATAATTTTGGTTGCCCTTCTTTACACTCTTTCTAGTTCGATTATGTCTTTCTTGTATACTGGGGCCCAGAATTGTGCACAATAGTCTAAGTGTGGCCGTACCAGTGATTTGTGTAGAGGCATAACTATGTTCTTGTCATGAGAATCTAGACCTCTTTTGATGCATCCCATAATTTCATTTGCCTTGGCAGCAGCTGCCTGGCACTGGTCACTAAAGGTAAGCTTACTGTCCACCAAAATCCCCAAGTCTTTTCCATTGGCAGTCTTACCCAGTAATTTACTGTTAAGTACATAATCATACATTTTATTTCGTCGTCCAAAATGCATAACCTTACATTTGTCAATATTAAACTTCATTTGTCAAGTCTCGGCCCATGCTTCCAGCTTTCTTAGTTCTGTAATATTCTATTAGCCTCCTCATTTTTGATTACCTTACAAAGTTTAGTATCATCTGCAAATATGGACACCCTGCTTTGCAAACCGTCTATCAGGTCATTAATAAAGATATTAAACAGGAGAGGGCCCAATACTGACCCCTGTGGCACCCCACTGGTGACTGTGACCCAGTCTGAATATTTACCATTAATAAGCTCCTATCAGTGAGCCAGTTGCGAACCCAAATGCATATGTTTTCCCCCAGTTCCAACATTCTCATTTTGCATACCAACCTTTTATGTGGTACCGTATCAAAAGCCTTTGAAAAGTCCAGATACACTACGTCCATTGCATTACCCATGTCCAGTCTTGAACTGACCTCTTCATAGAAGCTGATCAGATTAGTCTGACAGGACCGATTCCTCATAAAACCATGCTGATTGGGTGTTATAAGATTATTTACATTGAGATACTCCAGGATAGCATCTCTTAGAAAGCTCTCAAATATCTTACCCACCACAGAAGTCAAAGTTACTGGCCTATAGTTTCCAAGCTCACTTTTAGACCCCTTTTTGAAAATTGGCACCACATTTGCTATGCGCCAATCAAGTGGAACAGACCCAGTCATTACTGAATCCTTAAATATTATATATAAGGGTCTGTCTATCACCGTGCATAGTTCCCTCAGAACTCGGGGGTGTATGCCATCTGGACCTGGCGATTTCTCTATTTTAGTGTTTTGAAGGCGGCACCGCACTTTCTCCTGAGTTAAACAGGTGACAGAAGAATTGCTGTTTTGAAGACAAATATTGATATGATTTAGATTTCAATTTTGTTCACTGCCAAAAATATTAACTCTACTAACACTTCTATTTTTGAATGAATTATTATTTTGCAGCATTGTTTCCTCACTTTCCTAAATTTTTTGCTCAGTAATATATATATATATATATATATATATATACATTTATTTATAATCTCCATAAAACTGTATGAATATATTATACATACTAGAAAGTTGTCAAGGCTTCCTGGTGATGTAACAGTTTAGGACTAAAGACAGACTCCCCGTTGTTACACTTGATCATCTGCAGCAAGCATGAGAAACTAAAGAGCCAATGAACTTCTGCCAAAGACAGTTCTCTTTGCACAGACATCAATATATAACCTTTAGTGGTCTCCATAGGGTCATTAGATCTATTAGACTGTAGACTCAGCACTGCTTTGGCTCTTCACTTAATACAACTGAGACTTTTTTACATTCCTGTTGGGAAGGAAGATGCACATTTTTAGTGATTTCCTAGATAATTCTTTAAGTAAATCAAACATTTTTTCTGAGCAGCAATAGATATCATGTCCTTTGATACCACATTTTCCATCAAAATGCGATAATCCAGATTTACACATTTTAAGCCTAGACTATCCCTTCCTATCAAAGTAGGAGGAGTAATTAAATTTGTACTTTTTTTTTCTTACAAGTCGTACTCAATAAATCTGAATAAATTAACAACATATTACTAAAGCTGCTACATTAAATTTGCATAGTGCATTTAATGAATATGCAACTGCAAGTGGAAAGGTCTGCAACTGTGAACCTTTCAAATTAGCATAACTACTTCCAGCGTGTTCCTTAAATAATGCTTTCATTTGCACATCACTGAGTTGGCTAATTCCAACTTCAGTCAGGGTAGCCTTGTAATTAAGACTCTTGCTTTAATTTTTAATGAAGTTTATGTTACATCAATCCTGACAGTAATGAGGGGACAAGGAAACAAAAAGCCTGCTAATAATTAAATTCACAAACCAGTTTGAGGGATAATAATTCCTGAGGAGAAATTACATGACTAATTATTAATTAAATATTCATACTATTGCGGAGCTGTCTTACTTAACAGTGTCTTTTGTTGGTGTTTTTTTCTATTTTTTTTTTTTTTGCCAGGCTGTGGATACTTTGCTGAAGCCATTCAGAATTTTAAGGTCTCCTGTTAATTTTAATATGTCGTTAATCAATGTGACAGTGAAAAAATAGAAACGTGTTAATTGGTATCGTTTTATTGTTTCTAAATATTACCACAGTTGGTTTAGGTTTCCTAGAATTATTCTGGGTAGACTAGTTGTGGTTTATTGAAACATAAATCCTTTTAATACCCATAAACTTGTAATAGTGGGACAACTTGACCTTTTCCCTAACATTATTGTTTACAGATAATTACACCAACTCTTTAAGAGGTTATTTAATGGATTTACATTCATCACAATAAAACAGAATACCGAGGGAAAACAATAACAAGAAGGCTGTAGGTTTACACTTGCTTAAGCTGGTACTCTTGAAATTTCACTTTAGTCCAGCATTATGACAAGTAATAAAAGGTTTCATATTTTAAGTTAAGCTCTGTTCAGATTGTGATTCTCGACAAAAACTATGGATGGTGTAGTCAGTGTTGGACTGGGATGTCTAGGGCCCACGGGTGGAATTGTTTCTAGGGGCCCACCATCAGGACCCCTGCAGATCAGCAGTACTGAGACAGGGCGGATAAAGGTAATAACATGCCGGGAGCCATGCTGCTCACCCACTATACCATGTGCATCACTGCACTACCTAAACCTACTGCTACACCTTGTATGGCAAGTGAACAGCGTGGCTCCAAGAATTGTTACCTTTACCTGTAGCCGCATTGTCCTGGAAAAGCTGATCTGCAGAGGTCCTGGCTGTTGTATCATCGCAGATGTAATATTGATGGCCTATCCTAAGGACAGGCCATCAATATTAGAAAGATGGATGAATCCTTTAAAGAGGTTGTCCAGGAATTGGAGCAACCCATGTGGCTCTTTGGAGGTGTAAAGTAAAAAATAAGTAAATTAAAAAGCATACTCTCCTGTCCCTGGCGCTCCGTTGTCCGCTGCCAGTGTCCATTCAGTCTTATGCCGGCGACTCCTTGCTAGGAGTCCTGCACCTCATGTGACCAATTAGGTACAGGATTTCCAGAAATGAGGCGCCGCCATGAGACCGAACAGACACAGGCAGGAGACAACGGGGTGCTGGGGACAGGTGAGTATGCTTTTTTTTTTTTTATACATTTTTTTATTTTTATACCTCCCTGGTGGCCGCCACAGTGGTCCATCCAGTTTATGGACAACCTCTTTTAAGGGGTTGTCTGGGCCAAATTTTTCTATGGTCACTTCACTGGTCCCCCCACATAGTGTCCTTTTCACTGGTCCCCATACTGTATACTGATGGGGGCTAACATCCTGTGGGGGGGACATAAAACTGTGTGGGGCATATTAAAGGGGTTGTCCAGAGTTAATCTTTGTTATAGCCTATGCTCAGGATAGGTCATAATTACCTGATTGGTAGGTGGCTGTCACACAGCCCCATGAGGTGTACGGAGCCACTTCTGGAGCCCGTTCTGTACACAACACAGGACCGGAAGCAGAAAGCTCCATCCGCTGTATAGCAGCCCGACGCCTTCACTGTAGCTCAGCTCCTACTGACTTCAATAAGTGCTGAGATGCAGTGAAGGTGCCCGGCTAATATACAGTGGACAGATCTTTCTGCTTCTGGCCCTGTATTGTGTACAAGATGGGCATCAGAAGTGGCTCCGTACAGCTGATCGGTCCAGGGTCAGCCCACTACAGATCAGGTATCTGTGGCCTATCCTGAGGATAAACCATAACAAATTATGCCTGGACAACACATTTATTATACCACCCAGGGCCCCCCTAATGCGCCACACTTTAAAGAGGTTGTCCAGTATAATTTTTTTTCTTTTTTATAATTAGTCCGGGGGGAGGTGAATGCCCCCTAACCCCCCCCCCCCCCAAAAAAAAACATACTAAACATACTCACCTGTCTCCGGTGCTCCGGAGTCCTCCCAGCACGGTCCGGTCCTGCAGCTCCGCTGTCTTCTTTTTGTCGGAAGTCCTCACTGGCTGTGACGTCCCAGGTCCTTTCCCTTAGGCCGCTGATTGGCCTCAGGGGTCACGTGACATCACAGATAGTCATGTGCAGGGGGAACTTCAGCTGGAAGAAAACAACAGAACAGCAGGACCGAACCGCGCTGGGAGACACTGTGGACAGGAAAGAAAGTTTTTGTTTTTTTTTAGTTTTGTTTTTTTCACCTGCCCCGATGTAATTAAAAAAAAAAAATGTTATCCTGCACGACCCCTTTAATGTCCCCAGGCTATTGGCCTCCATCACTGCCCCCCCCCAACAATATAATGGCCCCATCAATGGTCCCCATATAGTATAGGGGACCAGTGAAGGAGCCACTGTATGGAGTATAAGCTCCACAGTGGCCCCCACCCAGTATTATAAGCTCCACAGTGGCCCCCACCCAGTATTATAAGCTTCCAACAGCCACCATCCGCTCCGGTGCTATCTTTATACTTTGGGTCTCCTCAGACCCCAGAGTATAATAATCGGAGGCCCAGGGGAAGGTGATTAAAAATAACAAACATTCATACTCACCTTGCCTTACCTTTCCTTGGCATCCTCGCTCCATCCTGCCGTCTTCAGGCCCACTTCCGACGTCACTGTTGAGGCCTGTGATCGGGTCTCCGCGGTCACGTGGGGGCGCACTGACATCATTACGCGGCCGCGCCCCATGTGACCGCTGAGGCCTAATTACAGGCCTCAGTCACATGACGGAAGAGCGCCGGAGAGGGCGCTGTGCCCAGGAGAGGTGAGAATATGTATTTATTATTTTCAGTCACCTCCCCTGGGTGCCCTGCCCTGCCATCTATTGGAAAGGGGCCTGCAATATGCCAGGGCCCCTTTCCAATAACAGTATGTATAGCGGTCAGGGAACCAGGCTTTCCCCGACCGCTATCATAGTGGTCTGGGGCCCAGGCCATCTCCAGCTGGCCACAAGCACCATACCCCGCCGAACCCGGTCACACCCCCTGCGGCCGCGATCATTATGCTACTGGTCAGGGGCCCAATCGGGATGGTCAGGATCCCGATCGGGCCCCTGACCAATGCATCTGCATTGGTAAAATGAGGACTAATAGTCGGGGCCCACCGGTGGATTCACCGGTTCCCCGGTGGGCCAGTCCGACCCTGGGTGTAGTGCCAGATCCTTTGCATGATGAACATCATTGGTGCCTGACGAACCCCAATTAATTACAATAGTGGCCATAACTTTCTGCCAAGGTGTACAGTTTTTGCAGCCCATTTATGAAGGAATCTGTGATGAGGATTTTAAACTGTCCATTTTCAGAAGTGAACCTATCCTTAACTGAGGAATATTTGTTCAAATTCTAGTCATATTAATGTCAAAGTGTGAACACGGTCTATTGGCAAAGTCAAAGAACCCTCTTAGGATATAGTTGTATGTGTTGAATTCATAGATATATGTGATGGGTCCAGTGAATTCAGTGAAAATGTCAGAGGACCCTCTTTGTAGATTTTTGTTTTAAAAATGTATTTTACCCACCTCTTGAACCAGATAACCAGTGGTAGGATGTGATGGGTTCTCTGCGGTACAGCAGAACCAGTAGTTAAAATTACCGTTCAGGCCACAGGCTTTTTCTGGCCTATAGTCTTATCTTCCTGTGACCTAGCATAGGTGGTCATGAGGATGTCATCATGCCACCTGTTTCAGAGATCTAGGTGCCATGGTGAAGAGAAGAGGTCAATATTAAGTTTTTTATTCTAGTACTTTTTTTTAAAGGGGACCAAGGGAAGGCAAATACAATGGCTTTTCCAGTGCATGCGTTCCTAATAGGGGCATGTTAAAATCAGAAAAAAAATATTCACCCCTCCATGATCCCCAGCTCCTCTGGTCCACAGTCTTCCAGGGTCCCTTTTGAGCTCTGTTTCTGGTATCTCCTGACACCACAGGAAGCACTAAATTCAGAATTACCTTCAGGTTTCTCTCATTATTGTGATTATCAATTAATGAATCAGATAAAACTAATGTGTTATTTCCAGGGATGGCAAATTTTAATAACCTTGGGCTCCAGGGTATAATGTGAGGAGAGGTGATATAGGTGTGTGTGTCATGACACAAAAATTTCAGGTGGTCACAAAGTCACATTCCCTTTTGGTGACATGCATGCACAGTGTGTCTGCCCAGTACATTTTCATGTCCAAGTCACATGTAATAATGCCCATGAGTACAGTGATTATACTGAGGCACATTACAAGCCCAGGTCCTCCAAACACAAAGTTCCTTCTGTCTACCAGTGTTCCATGTCCCCTAACACTCCCCCATCCCCCACAGTGCTTCCTTTTGCCTTAATGGTAGCTTTGCACACTTTTGGCATTTTCTCATTCATCTTCATGAGGCAGTCATGTGGAATAGTTTTCAATTAACTGTTATGAATTGTTAAGAGTTAATTTGTAGAATTTATTGCCTTCATAATATGTTTGAAGCCCCATCAGTTGTGTTGTACAGTGGTAGGATTAGTATACAATTCCAAACAGTGTCTAGTCCTATTCAGCTACTGTCCTAATTCATATTATGGCAAGAATGACTCAATTAAGTAAACAGAAGTGCATCATTACTTTAAGACATGATGATCAATAAATCCAGAAAATTATAAGAACTGTGAGGGTAACCTCAAGTGCAGTCATAAGAACCATCAAACCCTATGATAAAAGTGGCCTTTAGGAGGACTCCCCCAAGAAAGGAAGACCAAAAGTTACCTCTGAAGCAGAGGACACGTACATCAGAGTTATCAGCCTCAGAAATTGCAAATCAACAGCAGTGCTGATTAGAGTCGACATACATGCTTCACGGAGACCAAGTACCAGGCACATCCCAACATCTAAAGTGTTCAGAGGATACTGAGAAAGACCAACAAGGAAGGGCTATGAAATGTAAGGACTTTACAATTTGTCTCAAAATTTTAAATTTTTGGTTCCAACCAACATGTCTTTGTGAGAGACGCATAAAATGTGAATGGATGGTTTCTACATGTGTGGTTTCCTCTGTGACACTCATGATCATGAGACTAGGCGTCGATTATAAACCCATCTGAATGAAGCAGTGGTCACACAGGCATACTGCTGCTCTGTTCAACTCTATGGATTACTTAACAAAAGCTGAATGCTGTATTTGGCTTCTTTTCGGAAATTGCATAGAGATAAATGAAGCAACATCTACCTGCTCGAACACCTTTATATTCAAATAAGGGTACAAAGGATCCCCATTCTTGGGAATTGTGGGGGTCCTAGTGGTCAGATCTCCACTGATCTATAACTTATCTACATTATACTGTATCCTATTCTTTGGATAGGAGATAAGTTGTAAGTTTGACACAAACCCTTTCATTGCTAAAAGGAAAATATATTTTGAGAGTCAATTCAGTTAAAATGTATCTTCAATTATAAAATCACTCTTTACAAATTAATAGTACAGATGAATATAAGAAACTTTGTAATATATCTTATTAAATAAATATGTTTCCTTCAGTTTGTATGATTTCATAAATTCTGCATCCATATCCAGTTCACACACCGAACTCTATGGAGTGGTGTAGGCAAACGGGTTTTCCTAAAACAAGTTAACTTAAAGACGGTCAAAGAATGAATATAATCACACCAGAATATAATAAAATAATAAATGTTTAATAAATGAAAATAGATAATACTTAGCTGTGGTTACAAACAATGTAATAGCTCACTGGATGGGTAACCCCGTTATATATCATGACTCTGACTTTCAGAGTTGCTGGACATGCCACGATTCCCACTGAAGCTAACTAAACAATAGCCCCTCAACGTACAACAAATAAAAATAAAACTTAACATTTAATATAATAACTAAAAACGTTACAATGGTGGGTTGAGTTAGTCAACTTGTGGCTCAAAACATACCCACACAAATAGGAGAGTAAGTCTCACCACTGTGAGATCTAACTCAGCTCCCCCGTACAAGGGGTTAGAGCGGTCTCTATATTCTGAATCATTGGGTTTGTCTTCCATATCCCCTGAGGAGCACCCATCACTGGGTAGTGAAACGCGTTGGAGGAGGCATATACAGGGTATATTACGGCAAGTTCTGGGACCGCCCTTGTTAGGGTGGGAGTTTTTTACCTTTGTGGTAATATGGAGAGGTTAGGTCATACCCTCTATTGCCCCATCTGTTGAACTCGGATCCTATTTATGTGCAGGGTCGGACTGGCCCACCGGGGAACCGGTGAATCCACCGGTGGGCCCCGAGCCCCAACTATTAGTCCTCATGTCATGGGGGCCTGATCGGGATCCTGACCATATCGATCGGGCCCCTGACCAGTGGCGTTACGATCGCGGTCGCAGGGGGCGCGACCGCAACCGGACCCGGCAGGGTACAGGGCCCGCGGCCAGCTGGAGATGGCCGGGGCCCCGGACCACTATGATAGCGGTCGGGGAAAGCCTGGTTCCCTGACCGCTATACATACTGTTGTTAGAAAGGGACCCTGGCATATTGCAGGCCCCTTTCCAATAGATGGCAGCCCAGGAGAGGTGACTGAAAATAATAAACACATAGTCTCACCTTTCCGGGGCACAGCGTTCTCTCCGGTGCTCCTCCGTCATGTGATTGAGGCCTGTGATTAGGCCCCAGCGGTCACATGGGGCGCAGCCGCGTAATAACGTCAGTGCGCCCCCACGTGACCGCTGAGGCCCAATCACAGGCCTCAGCAGCGATGGAGCGAGGATGCGAAGGAAAGGTAAGGCAAGGTGAGTATGAGAGTTTGTTATTTTTAATCACCTTCCCTGGGCCTCTGATTATTATACTCTGGGGTCTGAGGAGATCCCAGAGTATAATAATAGCACTGAAGCGGAGGGGGGGGGGGGGCTATTGGGCGCATATAATACTGGGTGGGGGCCACTGTGGAGCTTATAATTCTGGGTGGGGGCCACTGTAGAGCATATAATACTGGGTGGGGGCCACTGTAGAGCATATAATACCGGGTGGGGGCCACTGTAGAGCATATAACACTGGGTGGGGGCCACTGTGGAGCTTATAATACTGGGTGGGGGCCACTGTGGAGCTTATAATACTGTGTGGGGGCCACTGTGGAGCTTATAATACTGGGTGGGGGCCACTATGGAGCTTATAATACTGGGTGGGGGCCACTGTAGAGCATATAATACTGGGTGGGGGCCACTGTGGAGCTTATAATACTGTGTGGGGGCCACTGTGGAGCTTATAATACTGGGTGGGGGCCACTGTAGAGCATATAATACTGGGTGGGGGCCACTATGGAGCTTATAATACTGGGTGGGGGCCACTGTGGAGCTTATAATAATGGGTGGGGGCCACTGTAGAGCATATAATACTGGGTGGGCGCCACTGTGGAGCTTATAATACTGGGTGGGGGCCACTGTAGAGCATATAATACTGGGTGGGGGCCACTATGGAGCTTATAATACTGGGTGGGGGCCACTGTGGAGCTTATAATACTGGGTGGGGGCCACTTTGGAGCTTATAATACTGGGTGGGGGCCACTTTGGAGCATATAATACTGGGTGGGGGCCACTTTGGAGCTTAAAATACTGGGTGGGGGCCACTTTGGAGCATATAATACTGGGTGGGGGCCACTTTGGAGCTTATAATACTGGGTGGGGGCCACTGTGGAGCTTATAATACTGGGTGGGGGCCACCGTGGAGCTTATAATACTGTGTGGGGGCCACTGTGGAGCTTATAATACTGGGTGGGGGCCACTGTAGAGCATATAATACTGGGTGGGGGCCACTGTGGAGCTTATAATACTGGGTGGGGGCCACTGTGGAGCTTAAAATACTGGGTGGGGGCCACTGTAGAGCATATAATACTGGGTGGGGGCCACTATGGAGCTTATAATACTGGGTGGGGGCCACTGTGGAGCTTATAATAATGGGTGGGGGCCACTGTAGAGCATATAATACTGGGTGGGGGCCACTGTGGAGCTTATAATACTGGGTGGGGGCCACTGTGGAGCTTATAATACTGTGTGGGGGCCACTGTGGAGCTTATAATACTGGGTGGGGGCCACTTTGGAGCATATAATACTGGGTGGGGGCCACTATGGAGCTTATAATACTGTGTGGGGGCAACTGTGGAGCTTATAATACTGGGTGGGGGCCACTTTGGAGCTTATAATACTGGGTGGGGGCCACTTTGGAGCATATAATACTGGGTGGGGGCCACTTTGGAGCTTATAATACTGGGTGGGGGCCACTGTGGAGCTTATAATACTGTGTGGGGGCCACTGTGGAGCTTATACTCCATACAGTGGCTCCTTCATTTTTTTTTTTAATTACGCAGGGGCAGGTGAAAAAAACAAAACAAAAAAACCCCCCACAAACTTTCTTTCCTGTCCCCAGTGTCTCCCAGCACAGTTCGGTCCTGCAGTTCTGTTGTTTTCTTCCAGCTGAAGTTCCCTCTGCAAGTGACTACCTGTGATGTCACGTGACCCCTGAGGCCAATCAGTGGCCTAAGGAAAGGGACCTGGGACGTCACAGCCAGTGAGGAATTCCGGCAAAAAGAAGACAGCGGAGCTGCAGGACCGGACTGTGCTGGGAGGACACCAGAGCACCGGAGACAGGTGAATATGTTTAGCATGTTTTTTTTTTGGGGGGGGGGGTAGGGGGGATTCACCTCCCCCAGACTAATTATAAAAAAGAAAAAAAAATATACTGGACAATCTCTTTAAAGTGTGGTGCATTAGGGGTGTATATTAAAGGGGTTGTCCAGGCATAATTTGTTATGGTTTATCTTCAGGATAGGCCACAGATACCTGATCTGTAGGGGGCTGACCCCGGACCGATCAGCTGTATGGAGCCACTTCTGATGCCCGTACTGTACACAATACAGGGCCAGAAGCAGAAAGCTCTGTCCACTGTATAGGGGCCGGGCACCTTCACTGTATTTCAGCACTTATTGAAGTCAGTAGGAGCTGCGCTGCAGTGAAAGCGTCTGACTGCTATACAGCGGATGGAGCTTTCTGCTTCCGGCCCTGTGTTGTGTACAGAACAGGTGCCGGAAGTGGCTCCGAACAGCTAATGGGGCCATATGTCAGCCCTCTACCGATAAGGTATTTATGGCCTATCCTGAGCATAGACCATAAAAAAGATTAACCCTGGACAACCCCTTTAATATGCCCCACACAGTTTAATGTCCCCCCCACAGGATGTTAGCCCCCCATTACTGCTCCCACACAATATAATGACCCCATCACTGTTCCCCATGCAGTATGGGGGACCAGTAAAGAGGCCACTATGTGGGGGGACCAGTGAAATGACCATAGAAAAATTTGGCCCAGACAACCCCTTAAAAGAGGTTGTCCATAAACTGGAGTGACCACTGTGTCGGCCGCCAGGGAGGTGTAAAAATAAAATTTTTAAAAAAGCATACTCACCTGTCCCCAGCACCCCGTTGTCCCCTGCCTGTGTCTGTTCGGTCTCATGGTGGCGCCTCATTTCTGGAAATCCTGTACCTAATTGGTGTTAGCGATCACATGAGGTGCAGGACTCCCAGTAAGGAGTCGCCGGCATGAGACTGAATGGACACTGGCAGCAGACAACGGAGTGCCGGGGACAGGTGAGTATGCTTTTTAATTTACTTATCTTTTACTTTACACCTCCCGCCAGCTACATGGGTTGCTCCAATTCCTTCGGGGCAACCGTGGGAGTCAGACTTGTCTGTTTGAGCTCCTGAGTCCAGAGGCTTAAGAGGCTTTTTTTGGATACTTGGAGACCGGTTATTGGGTGTGGTTTTCGGTCTTTTGTGTGATACATACCGTAGCTCCGACTCCCTTCCCCGTGCGGAGGGGAGCCTTATCATGGAGCGTGGAGCTCCTGCCCCCCGGACCTTACAGGCGGGGGGGCAGGAGAATGTCTGCCGACACAGCACCAGCAGAGCAGGGCAGGCGGAGGTCGCTGAGGCAGCAAGCCTCAATGAGAATGGCGACCGGGACAACAGCATTGGGAGCAGCATCAGGAGCAGCAGCAGCGACATTGGCGGCTGCAGCATCAGGAACAGCATCGGGAGCAGCGACGTCCATAGAGCGGGCGACGCCGGCAGGAGTAGCGGTGGCGACAGGGGTGTCAGCAGTCCCGGCAGGTGGATCCGTGAAAACGGCAACATCAGCCACAGCGGTAACATCAGCGGCAGTGGCGGGTGAAGCCGGTCCGAAGGGGGCTATGGCCGCAGGATATGCGGTTCCCTCTGGAAGGGTCCCTGCAAGCAGTAGAAAAGACACAAGCTTACCGTCATCGCTGCCGCAATCACCCGCAGGATGGGGCATCAGGAAGGCTGGAGAGGAAGTCGCCATTTACAGCCGGAGGATCGAGGCGGTCCTGGAGGTATATGACCGAGCCCGGAGGTCCCTGTTCGCAATGAGTGGGGAGCTTCAGAGTGCTCGCGCCCGTAGCGACAGGGCCTCAAGGAAGGACCGCCCGGTTTTCAGTAAGCAGGTAAGGAGCCTGAAAAAACAAATAAAGGCCCTGGAAGCCAGGTGCACGGAGATTCTGGAGGGCGCGGGGCCGTTCAGAGAGAAGCTGCTGAACGATGACCGCTTCTTCCGCAAACAGCAGGAGCGGTTGTTGAAGGATGGCCCCGCGTCCTCAGACAGCTCGGGAGAGGACGACTATTGTGAGTCAGACCTGGAGTCAGATGACAGCATGGCGGTACAGTATAGTCGAGTAGCCATCCCTAGTAGCAGCAGCCTGATACCCACATATACACAGGCATCAGCGCCGGCAGTGAAACTGGAAGTCAGAATGACAAGACAGGAAGTCAGAATGACAGGACAGGAAGTGACGCAATCTCCCACACTCCCAGAGAACCAACCACTGCCCGAGAAGGAGGAGGAGGAGGGTGGAGCCTCGGGAGAAGGCGGGAAGCTGATGAGGCAAATCTGCCAATTGGAGTCCCCGTCCAGAATGGATCAATTAGCATTCAGCTTGTCAGATTTGGACGGGGAGGAGGAGGGAAAAGGAACCAAGACCAGGAAGAAGGCAAGGAAGGAAAAAAAAAAGAGTAATAGAGACATTTAAATTTGTCAGGTCGTTGCCTGGGGAGCATCGTGCCGGGACCTCGGCCCAGGTTGCGATGCCTCCAGGAGAGAAAAGGGAGGCGCAGGCACCTCGGGTCACGCCAAGTGGCGGGGTGCCCGGGGTGCCAGCAGTCAAAATGGCGCCTGATAGTACCTTTCAGGTGGTGGCGGACAAGGAGCTCATGGTTGCAGACAAGGCGCTCATAGTTGCGGACAAGGGCAAAGGCAAAGAAGCCCCCCCTGCGGAGGGGAGTGGCGTAGGGAAACCTCCCTCCCTGGTAGGAGGTTTTAAAATATCGATGGCTTCCCCCAGAGTAAGGTGTAGGAAAGGGGGAGTGGCAGGTGGGCATGGCTCATCCTCCTCCAGTGCTGATGAAGCCGGTGATGCGGAGGTCACTTCCGGGGCTAAGGGGGCGTGTCCTCCTACAACATCAGGTGCCGGGGTGACTGTGGATGCGGAGGCCGAGGTAAAAGTGGGGAAGCCATCAGCGAGTGGTGCAGCCGGCCCCGCTGTAAGAAGGAAGACTGCAGGTGTGAATGATGGACGAGTGGAGAAGCTAGTTAAGCAGACAGGTAAGGTAAAGGGGAAAGCGGGTGGGACAAAAGGGGTAATTAGTAGTATTCCTGAAGAAGGTGGTGTAGTATGCATGGGGGTCCAAGAGCCTGTAGTAGGGGAGGCTGCGGGAGGAGGGGCTATTACCATTGCTGCTAAAAAAAGTGTTTCAACTGCTGGTAATATTTCTGTTGTGGCCCCTGTTGTTTCTGGTATTTCTGCTGTTGTCCCTGCTGTTGTTTCTGCTGCTGTTCCTGATGCTGTTCCTGATGCTGTCGTTGCTCCTGTTGTTACTCCTGTCACTGCTCCTGATATTGTTGCTCCTGTTGTCCTCTCTGCCGCTGTTCCTTCTGCTGCAGTTGGAGTGACCCGGTCCGCGGCGGCTATGCCAGGGCGGACTGTTGCCGCCTCTGGTGCTCCGGTTGCCGTGGCTGGGCTAAGTAGTTCTGCGGGGGTCCCTGGGAGTGGCGCTGGTACTCCGGCAGCGGAGGTTGCTGCGGCCTCCGGGCCCCCACGCTCCTATGCCAGCGTCGCTTCTGGGGCCCCTGGGGGTGCATCATGTCTTCCGCCCGGCTCCAGGGACGGCGATTTGCAACGGCAGCTCCTGGAGGCTTTACGGGCGGGCCAGTCCACAATGACCATAGATGGGCAGTCGAGAGACCTTAGGTTCTGGATCGAGCGTTTTGGCCTAGGGAAGTTCCGAGAGGAAGGAGGTGAGACCAGATGGACTCTCCCTACACCCGGGCGTAGGGGGCCGACACGGAGGAACGTGGCCCGTCTCGTGTGGGGGGGAGCCGGCCCTTGTCCCCAGAGGAGGGGGGTCGTGGAACTCCTACTCGGGATGGGTTTCAGGGCAAGCGACATCTTTGCCCTGATTCATCCTGTCGGCTCCTCGGAGTTTGACATCAGCTTTGTTACCCCGGAGGGCTTAGAAACCTTCTGGGGAAACTATAGGCTGGTGAAGGACGAACCCGCCTGGCGTGACTTTATGGTGTGGGCGGTGTCACGCCAGGATAACATTAAGAAAGTGACCGTTTTAACTCGTAACGAGTCACTTTCTTATATGGACATCATGACCTGGCTGAACAGGTTTGGGGAGGTCAAGGACTTCCCAAAGAAAAATCTCGACGAGTTCGGGATATGGTCGGGGGCCTGGACCTTCATGGTCAAATTGCGACACGAGGAAAACTCGGTGATGCATATCCCGTCCTCAACCTTCCTTGGGAAAGACAGGATCCTTGTCTTCTACCAGGGGCAGCCAAAACTCTGTCACAGGTGCGGTGACCCCTCACACTTGAGCGCCTCCTGCCGTGTGCAGAAGTGCGCCATGTGTGGGGAGGTGGGCCATCTCGCGGCGACCTGTGGCAGGGTGCGTTGCCACCTGTGTGGTGTCCTTGGGCACCCGATCGGGGCGTGTCCACGGTCTTTCGCCAACACCACCCTTCGGCAAGCGGGGGCAGTTGAGGAGGCTGTCCCTGCTGCGGAGGGGGTGAGTGGGGGAGGAGAGACTAGTCTGCCAAGGCAAAAGGAGAAGGCCCAGCCACCATCAAGGGCAAGGAGGCGCGAGAGGAGGAGGGAGCAGAGGGAGGGAGTTATGTGCCTTCCTTCTGCCCCTGGCTCTGCTGGGCCGGATCCCGATGCCGAGGCAGCAGTGGGCACGACCCTGGTTGAGGAGATGAGGAGACTGCAGAGGGAGGAAGAGGCTGACCAGTCGTCTTCTTCTCAGTACGTCAGTGCAGGGGAGGGAGAGACGGTCAAGCGGAGAAAGTCACCGAGTAAAGTGAGGGCAAAAACATCTGCCCCCCCCCCCGACGAAGGAACGCAGACTCGACGGCCCTCTAGTGGTAGGTCCCAACCGGTACCAATCCCTCTGTGAGGATGCGTCGGCCTCAGGGGAGGCTTCAGAGGGAGAGGTGGAGCCGTCAGGGGCTGCTGAGTCTCCCTCCGGGAGGGGCCCCCTGCCCTCTGGGGGGGAGGCTGGCCTGGAGCCTGGAGGAGGAGATGATGCACCCAGGGCCGAAGTTGCTAATGTCTCTGCGACCACTGTAACTCCTCAGGGAGAAGTTGCGGGGGAGGTCCATCCCTCCTCTGGCCAAACCGCACCGGGGGAGGTGATGGACCAATCCCAATGTAAAAAGAGGACCCGCAAGACGAGGAGAAGTCGCGGGTCCTCTTCAGACTCATCTAGGGGTGGTGGTGATAGGAGGAAAGGGGGTGGGAAGCTGAAGGTCATTGAGCTCAATCGGTCTTAATGGCAGTCCCCACTCCACTGACGCTGGCCACCATTAATGTGGCCAGCATTAAGTCTGATACGGCTAGGTTTGCAGCCTTTGATTTTCTTGGCCGGGTTGAAGCTGACATTTTGTTTTTGCAGGAGACCAGGCTCTGTACTCTATCAGAGGTAAACAGAGCAAGGAGGGAGTGGCGCAGGGGGCCCTCCTACTGGTCTCTTGCGGCTGAGCCGTATAGTGGAGTGGCGGTGCTTTTTACCGCAGAGGTGAAATGCCAGCGACTGATCGAGCTCGAAATGGGAAGGTGCCTAGTCTTAGACGTCTTCATGAAGGGGCAAAGCCTGCGCCTCATTAACATCTACGGTCCCCAGACAAAGTGGGACCGTAAAAGCCTCTTTATGAAGATTAAGCCTTTTCTTTTTACGGGCAAACAAGTCATCTTTGGTGGGGATTTTAATACCATAACTAGACCCCAAGACCGAGGAGGTACCAGAGATAGACTGCCCTATGATGGCGCCGCGTTAAATAGCATAGTGAGTGAAGCTCGCCTGGAGGATATCCACATCAGGCATTCCCCAGGTCACCGTGGGTTCACCTTTCAGAGAGGTAGTGTTAGGTCTAGGATAGATAGGTTTTTTTTGAAGGAGAATTCCGTCACCACCCCTGTGTCCGTGGTGGAGGTGGAGTTCTCCGATCACTGTCTAATTTTCTTTTCTTTGAATATTTCAGAGACCCTCCGGAGAGGAAGAGGTTTGTGGAGGCTGAATTCGTCACTCCTTGAGGAGGCAGCTGTAAGACAAGCCTTTGAGGAGTTTCTTCAGGATCAGGTACTATTACTGGGTCTTGAAGGTACTAGGTCAGAGTGGTGGGAGATATTCAAAAAAAGGGTGGCGGGATTTTTCCGCCGGCTCTCAAGCCTCAGGTCACTGGACATGTACCGCATGTACACTGCACTGAGGAAGAGACTTGGACATCTGGTCTCGACCGGAGGTAGCCAGGAGGATATCTCCGGTGTGAAGGCTTTGCTCAAAAGGTGTCAGTACGATAGGCACGCATCTTTGGTTCTTGAGAGGGATTTCGGGAAATACCGCTCGCCCGACCCCTACAGGAACTGTAAGATGTCAGTGACTTGTAAGACAGTAACAGGCCTGATTGACAGTACAGGATCCCTGACAAGATCCAGGTCAGGGATCTTGGAGGTCGTCAGGTCCTTCTACTCGAACCTTTTGGCAAAGAAGGAACTGAATCGGGATCGGATTTCAGGTTTCTTGGCTGAAGCCATTCCTGAGTCAGCAGAAGACCCTTCTCTTGGTGTTTTGATAGAACCTATAAGGGAAGAGGAAGTCGTCAGGGCTATTGAGGGTCTTGCCCTCAAGAAGTCACCTGGCCCAGATGGCTTAACATCTGAGTTCTATCGGACCTTTAAAGGAGCTTTGGCTCCCCTCTTGACTGACGTGCTTAATGAGTGTCTATCCTCGGGCACTCTGCCGAAGTCAATGAGGAGGTCCGCCCTTATAGTTCTGTCAAAGGGTAAGGATCCGAGCCATATTGAGAACTGGCGGCCCATAGCACTTCTCAATACGGACCAAAAGATTCTGGCGAAGGTACTTTTCAACCGGCTGGTACAGTTTGCACCCCGGCTCCTCTCGCCGGCTCAGCACTGCTCTGTTCCCGGTCGTAGCACCTTAAGTGCGGTCCTGAGTGTCAGGGAGGCTGTGGAGCAGAGTAGGGCAGGTCGGTGGAAGGGGTACTTGCTGTCCCTAGATCAGGCTAAGGCTTTTGACAGGGTGAATCATGAGTATTTGTGGTCAACTCTCTCAAGGTATGGCCTGCCTGGGGGGTTCATTCAGTGGCTGCAGACCTTATACGCTGGGGCTGAGTCTTTCCCACTTGTGAATGGTTGGGTTGGTCGTCCTTTTGAGGTGGGGTCGGGCGTCCGACAGGGATGTCCCTTGAGCCCGCTACTGTATGTGTTCGCCATTGATCCCCTGATTAGGCGGATTAATGGTGGGCCGATGGCGGGAGTCAGGATGGACCTGGAGGGCACCGGCTCCCCTTTGAGGACAGTAGCCTACGCGGATGATGTCACCGTTCTTGTCTCGTCACGGGAGGAGCTTGAATGGGTGATGTCTGAAGTGGACAGTTACTCGGAGGCTTCCGGATCAGCTGTAAACAGGAATAAGTGTGGAAAAATCTGGCTGGGAGGGGGAGAGCCTGGTTTTTCTCTCCCGGACACCCTCCCAGAACCCCAGGGGTCTGTAAAGATCTTAGGCATCCATTTTGGCCAGGGTGATTACCCACTCCAAAATTGGGAAGGTAGGCTTAAGGATGTCGCCCAGAGAGTTGATTGCTGGAAGGGTTGGTCTTTGACCCTGAGAGAAAGGGTTCATCTTGCCAAAGCCTTCCTGCTCCCGTTGGTGATCTATCTAGGTAGCGTCTGTGCCTTGCCAGAGTCTTGTTGGAGTAGGATCTGTTGCCTGTTCTTCCAACTGTTATGGGGGAACAGGCTCAACCTAATCAGGAGGGAGGTTACATACCGCACAAGGAGGCTAGGGGGGTTAAATATGGTTAACCCCGTGGTGTTCTTAATGAACACCTTTCTTAAGATCAATTTACCAAACCTCTCCTCCGAGGGGGCTCCTTCGTGGGTAGCCTCCTGCCAGGGGTGGTTTCGGCCCTTCTTCCAGAAATGGGAGTCAGGAGGGCAAGTGAAAGATCTTCGTGCACCCCATGGATATCTCCCGGCCTATGCTTCCCTGGTCCTGAAAGTGATTCGTCGGTGGGGTCTGGGGGCGTGGGAGATCAGGACTCAGTCAAGACGTTTTCTTGACGACAAGGTCCTGTTGACCCGCTTCCAGAAGCCTCTGGCGCTCAAAGATTGCCCAGGAGAAACCTTAGAGGGAGGGTTGCGTTTTCTTAACTCCAAAAGGTTTCCTCGGAAGTTTTGGGATCTGACCTGGCGCTGCCTCCTAGGTAAGTTATATGTGAGGGGGAACTTGAAGTACCGGAACTCCGACGAGCGATGCTGCCCTCGGGAGGAGTGTGGCGACATGCTGGAAAGCATGGAGCACTTCCTGCTTCAGTGCCCCTTCAATATAAGGGTTTGCAAATTGGTGGGGACCTCCACCGGTTGGCTGCGGCTGGCTGGCCTTTCCTATGCCGAGTGGGCCTATGGGGCATTCAAACACCCGGAGGGCAGGGACTGCCAAACACTTTTTGTAGTTAGTGCAGTGGTCAGGTTTCACCTATGGTCAGCACGGTGTTTAGTATCGACGAGAGGCAAAATCCTCCCGGAGGTGGAGGTGGTTAAAAACATCATGGTGGACCTGGTGAGGGTGCGCTCTCGGGAGTACGAGGGGCTGGGCGCAGAAAGGGCTGGTACCCTCTGGAGGGGGTTCACTTTTTCTGTTCCCTGAGGGTTAGATAAGGGATTTAAAGTAGGTTAGTTAGGTTAGGGCCAGATAGGGATAGGTAGGGCAAGGTTTGCACGAGGGGTGGGGTTTATTATTTTCTGATAGGGAGGGACAGGTAGGGACAGGGTAGGGACAGAATGATAGATAGGGATATAGCGGTAGGGCGAGTAGACAGGGACAGGCCTCCTGTGCTCTCTTCCTGGTGGAGGGCTGGCGTGTCACCACATAGGCATTTTTGTTTTGGAAATCAGATGGAAGGGTAAGAGGCTTGAGGATAACCGACCCTAGGCCCATGGGAGGTTCATGGGAGGGAGGGTTGGTTTGTACAGTTTATGGTATTGTGGGTTTTGTCCGTTATTATAGCATTTGTCTGGTATTTTGTTATTGTGTCATTTCTGTTATTTTCATATTATTGTACTGTTTCTATGTCCGTTGTTCCATTTTTTTTTTATTCCCATTTCCATAATATGTTGATCGTAAAAGGGTTTTTTAGGGGGGTAGGTTGTTTGGGAGGGGGGTTTCTTTTTGCGGGTGGAGGGCTTGGGTTTATAGGTTTCGAGTGCCTGGCCTGGCTCTGGACTATGCGGACATGGGAGGACATGAGGCGGAGAGCCAGGTCGGGGTTCAGGGGCTTGGTGGTGGGTGGTGCCAGCACCAGGACTATGCGGACATGGGAGGACATGGGGCGTGGTGCTGGCCGAATGTGGTGAGGGAGGGAAAAAAAAAAAAAAAAAAAAATTTCTAGTAAGTTTTAGTTGGGGTTTTTGTTGTTTTATGTTTGTTTCTATGTTGTTGTATATCGCTCATATTGGTTTTCTTTTTTTTTTTTCCAGATGTTTAGAGTTTGACTGAAGGATGGTTGGAGAGAGACTGAAGAAGAATGAAAGGCGGAATGAAAGGCGGAGTAAAAGGCAGAATGGATGGGGGCTGGTTCGCGCTTGGTTTTTGTTTTGATTTTTGTCCCAGTGTTTTATACTTATGTTCTGATGTTATTTTATGATTTTACTTTGGTTTTATGTATTGTGTCTGATTATGGTTTTATACTGTATTTTTTGGAGTGACAGATTAAGTGTTTGTAAAATTTTTCTACTTTTCTAATAAAATAGTTCCAATTCCTTCGACAACCTCTTTAAAGGATTTATCCATCTTCCTAATTGTGATGATTCCACTTGAATATGGCTATAACTCAAAGATGTATTTTGATCTCTGGGTATCGTATCTCCCTCTTAATTCTATTTAATTTAACTGTGCGTAGCTCTAATCCTAGGTGTATGTTGTCAGTAGTGGCAACAATGTAACAATAGGGCTTTGTACTCATCCCAGAATGGCTCCATTGAATTCCTACATAGCCCTGGGTGATCAAATACACATGTATTGTTTGGCCTCGGCTGTTGATCCGACCTGGTTGATAACATATAGACGGCATTGTGTCATTCCACTTGGTCCCATCTCCTTACAAAGAATCTTGACTTGAGTGCGTTAGTCAATCAGACTTGCCGTCGCCGGTGACCTCATTCTAGGTGGTGTAATCAAGGGTATAAAAGATGAGGTAAGAAGTCAGTGAAGGAGACTACAGTGAAGACTGTGAAGAGACTACTGAGGATATACTGTGATGAGCAGGCAAGCTGGAATTCTGCTGCTAGAAGCCTCCACTGGTTATTTCCACATGCTATGTGTGAGTGTTGGACTATAGAGCCACATCAAGGATATGTCTGGTAAAGTAATTATTTCACTTTTATTCCCTTTTTATTTTAAGTGCTGTATATTGTAACTAGTAACTGTTAATGCTTGCATACATCTGCATATCTGTTCTGACCTGCATGTGTTAGATGTTAATACCGACCCATTTAGGGGTTAATAAATATACAAAATTTAGAAAGCTTGTCTTGTATTTATCTTGTGGACCCAGCACTCACTGGCGGTGAGTGTGGTTTTTAGTAAAGAAGTCTCAGGTGTGGGCCAACGTGGTGTTGGCGCACTGAGGATCTTTCACATTGGTGGCAGCATAGTGGGATCTTAGGATAAACAGCGTGTGTTGGTGACCTTTATCACTCAGACGCTGGGGATTGTGGTAATCCTATGAGACAAGCTCGGTATTAAAGCAAGCATTAAGATACGGTGAAAGTTTGATACAGTGCTGTTCCCCTCCCTTACTCTTTGTATTCTATCCTATCTTTTATTTGGCAAATACCAGTGGATGGCTAGTGGGCTCAGAAGCAGATCTCCAGAACTGCAGAACCAGGCTTTTGGAGATCCTGAGCGTATGGCTGAAATTAAGGCAGCCACAGCCATGCAGAGAATCGAGCAGAGTCCTGATTTTGGGGCTAGGCCAGGAAGTGCGGCAAGCAGCCCGGTCCCAAGGATTACAAGGGGACCAGTAGCCCCAGCCTTGTGGGGGGAATGGCTTCATACTGGCAAATGGCCCTGCAGTAAGTAGGCACCAGTGACCCTAACATATACCTGCAGGTGATGTGCCGCTTTCAGGAAGCTGCAGAACACGAACGACAGGCTGATCGTGAGGCCGCAGAACGACAGGCTGATCGTGAGGCAGCAGAACGGCAGGCTGATCGTGAGGCAGCAGAACGGCAGGCTGAGCGGCAGTATCAGCTTGAGCTCAAAAGAATGGAGCTCTCCCAGCAGGCACCGTCTGTCACTGCACGCACTCCAGAAGCTCAAGTACCAAAGCTCCGATCCGAGGACTTTCCAATACTTGAAACAAACGGGGATTTGGACTCATTCTTGCGGGCCTTTGAGAAAGTGTGTAAGCAGTATCAGCTACCACAGACGGATTGGGTCCGTTACCTGGCTCCCCAGTTGAGGGGAAAAGCCCTGGACACTTACGCCAATTTGCCAGTTGACCAGGACTATGAGTCCGTTAAAGCAGCGCTGATCCGGAGATACCAACTCACGCCGGAGCTGTACTGTCAAAGGTTCCGAGGCCTGCAGAAAAAGCCTTCAGAGAGCCATGAGGATACAGCGGCCCAGCTGCGCGTGTGGTTCCGGGAGTGGACGAAAGGCAAGTCCGTCACCTCGCAAGAAAGCCTTGCAGACCTCATGCTTCAAGAGCAGTTCTTGACCATTTGTACCAAGGAAGTGCAAAAATACCTCCTGGACCGAGAGCCCAAGGACCTTGAAACAGCCGCAGCAATGGCAGATCGTTATGTTGCCAACCAGTTGCCCTGGAAACCTGCCAGTGACGGCTGGAGGAGGGGTAAGACATACTCTGTCCCGGGGAATTCTGAACCAAGCGGGAGGTCACCACAGCCCCCTGCTTCCAGGTGGGGTAGGACAAACTTTGTCCCGGGTGGTTCCTATACGTCCCCTGCCCCTCGAGCTCTGGGCTCCCCGGCGACCTCTCTCATACCCCAGGGAGAGATAAGGCGGTGCCACGCCTGTAATCAAATGGGACATTTACAACGAGACTGCCCCAACCGCCCTAGGAACCCCCCTGCTCCCCAAACTACAGCAGCCGGCCCATCTGTGTATCTGGTTGCGAGGGAGGGGCCCCAGCCTAATGCTAACCGTCAACAGGTCACTGTGGGGGACAAAGTGGTGATGGGATTCCCGGGACACTGGGGCAGATGTTACGCTGGTACAACCAGATTTGGTCCCCCCAGACAGTATTATTACCGGGAAAACTCTGACCCTACGGGGTATTGGATTGGAACGCTTTACTGTACCCATGGCTTGTGGCCATTTAGACTGGGGTGCAGGGAAAGGAATGCGGGATGTGGGATTGATGTCTGAGTTGCCTGCCAACGTACTGTTGGGGACAGATTTGGGGCCTATGATGTGCCAATATGGGGTGGGGGCCACCCCAACTCCCTGTGATCAGCTGTCTGTCCAGGCTGATATGTCTGACATTGTACCTGTGGGACTACCTGCAGAGGGGGCTGATAACCCTCCCTCTGAAATGTCTCCTCATACATTCTGTAAAAATGCTAATTTAATTGTACCTGTGGGAATACCTGCAGAGGGGGCTGGTAACCCTCACTCTGAAATGTCTCCTCATACATTCTGTGAAAATGCTACTTTAACTGTACCTGTGAATGTTGTAGATGAACTTGCCATGTCCAAAGGGAAGGCTAAACCCCTTACTGAGCTCTTTCCTACAGGCTGTCAAAATGCTAATTCTACTGTCTCTGGGATTAATGTAGGTGTAAAGGAGCTGAGTGAGTACTGGGCTGTAGACCCGCCCACATCTGCGGGGGCCTCACCCCCCCAGTCTGTGTCTCTATGTCCGCCCGTCCTCCCTCCAGCTCAGTGTGATAGAACCAATGCTGTTAATGATATTGCAAATGTCTGCCATGAAACTGTGGATGTTGTACCAGGTGGTTCAGTGTCTCTCTGGGCTCTCCGTTATGGTCAGGATGTAGGACGGACTGCTGGTATTGCGGTGGTTACCTTGAGAAATTCCCCCACCCTAGAGCCAGAAGGGTCCGGCAGCTATGTAACATGCACCTCTCTTTTGTCTCACTCCAGCCAAGAGTTCATAGATGTTGTCCAAGCTGACCCTAGTCTGGACATATTGAAGGCGCGTGCCGCTCAACCCCCCTCGGAGTCTGACAAGGCCCGAATCTGCTGGGACCCCGGGGGGAGGTGGGGGAGCCTTGGGGCCAGAGCCTGAGAAGCTGGAGGCGGAGGTGCTCTCAGAAGAGGGGCATAGGCCCTTACTTCCTACAAGCCCCATCTAAAAGGGGGAGGTGTGATGATTCCACTTAAATATGGCTATAACTCAAAGATGTATTTTGATCTCTGGGTATCGTATCTCCCTCTTAATTCTGTTTAATTTAACTGTGCGTAGCTCTAATCCTAGGTGTATGTTGTCAGTAGTGGCAACAATGTAACAATAGGGCTTTGTACTCATCCCAAAATGGCTCCATTGAATTCCTACATAGCCCTGGGTGATCAAATACACATGTATTGTTTGGCCTCGGCTGTTGATCCGACCTGGTTGATAACATATAGATGGCATTGTGCCATTCCACTTGGTCCCATCTCCTTACAAAGAATCTTGACTTGAGTGCGTTAGTCAATCAGACTTGCCGTCGCCGGTGACCTCATTCTGGGTGGTGTAATCAAGGGTATAAAAGATGAGGTAAGAGGTCAGTGAGAATACTGTGAAGAGACTACTAAGGATATACTGTGATGAGCATGCTGGCTGGAATGATGTGCTGCTGCTGCTAGGAGCCTCCACTGGTGATCTCCACATGCTATGTGTGAGTGTTGGACTATAGAGCCACATCCAGAATATGTGTGGTAAAGTAATTATTTCACCTTTATTCCCTTTTTATTTTATGCGCTGTATATTGTAACTAGTAACTGTTAATGCTTGCATACATCTGCATATCTGTTCTGAACTGTATGTGTTAGATGTTAATACCGACCCATTTAGGGGTTAATAAATATATAAAATTTAGAAAGCTTGTCTTGTATTTATCTTGTGGACACAGAACTCACTGGCGGTGAGTGTGGTTTTTAGTAAAGAAGTCTCAGGTGTGGGCCAACGCAGTGTTGGCGCACTGAGGATCTTTCACACTAATATTGATGGCCTGTCCTTAGTATAGGCCATCAATATTACAACTACAATGATACGACAGCTAGGACCTCTGAAGATCAGCTTTTCCAGGACAGAGTGGCTACAGGTAAAGGTAACAATTCTAGGAGCCACGCTGTTCACTTGCCATACAAGGTGTAGCAGTAGGTTTAGGTAGTGCAGTGGTGCACATGGTATAGTGGGTGAGCAGCATGGCTCCTGACATGTTATTACCTTTAGCCGCCCTGTCTCGGTACCGCTGATCTGCAGGGGTTCTGATGGTGGGCCCCTAGAAACAATTCCACTGGTGGGCCCTAGACATCCCAGTCCGACACTGTTTATGTGGGTATGTTATGAGCCACAAGTTGACTAACTCAACCCACCATTGGAACTGGTAAGACTGTTCTTTTTTTGTTTGTTTGTCTCATAGGACTCTTTGTAACATTTTTAATTATTATATTAAATATTAAGTTTTATTTTTATTTGTTGTATGTTCTATGTTCTAGGATCTATGCTTCTACTATTTGGTTTAACGATCCTTGAAGAGCCAGTACAGTTGTTCTTCTGCTTTTCTGCTTATATTGGTTTAAACAATAGCCCCCTAAAACTTTTATAGTACCCTTGGGGAGGGTGAGGGGATGACGTGGTCAATGTGTAACATGACCATTTATGGTACAGGAATTTGAAGAAATTCTTATCTAGTGAGCAATATAAAGTGACCAGCATAGTATACGTAAATACAGACAAAAGCTACAGGGTGACCCTCCTACAGATGTACAAGATATACATTTAGATTGATCAGTAAGACATTAACCATTTCATATTACATCAATAAGACACTATGATTTTGTTGAAAAATATGTCCTATTACAAAAGTGTAGGGTGAGGACGAGACTGTTAATTGATTTGTTGCCTCATTCTGTACAGTGGTAACAACCTAACGTGAAACATAGCAGTGTTAAAAGTGTTCCCTCACTCACAGATTAGCAGAGTGTAGCTGCAGCTATGTCTTTTCCAGCAACCCCTCCTCTCCATAGATTAATATGTGAAAAGTAACTCAGCTTGATAAGTTGAGAAAAAAGCACATTTGCGTTATTCAACTAATTATTGCATCTTTTTTCAGTGACACATAGGGATTTATTTTTATGTTGTTTTTAGTTTTGCATGTGTTTTAATTATTTTTATACCTGGGAAAATATAAACAAAAGAGGAGGGAAAACTGGTCTATTTTTCACTTTACATTTTTTTTATTTAATAACACAAAGTGCTACTAAAAAACTTTATAAAATAGTTTTTCTTCTCTGTTACAGTAATTTTTATTTTTTATGGAGTCGTCGGGGGTGGGGCTACACAGGTGCACAACTCATTACCAGGCAGATGTCTGATTACTGTGCTGTGACTATAACGAGCTGTGCACCTGTGTGTCCATCACATGACCATGGACTGTATATCACATGACCATGGTCAGAATTTCATCCACTAGAGGTAAGTAGCATGAATGACAGCAAGTAGAGATCTAGAAAACTGTGAGGAATTGATACAGAAAGTATACTGGAGAATTTTACAACTTTTTATTATACAAACAATAACATTTGTCTCTCAATATTGGTCTGAAAGTGGACAACCCCTTTAAATAAGGTATATTACTGTGTCTTATATTAACACAAACTATTCATTTATGAAAAGTTGTTTTATAGTTACAGGTACACTTTCAGACTATATTCATGCCACATTTTATGTCAGATGTAGCAAGCTTTAACTTCATACTTAATGCATTAAATACACCAATGCAGCAAACTAAATATACAGTATAGTTTGTAATACCAAGAAAAGACAAATTCAAATCCTCAGACTAGGCCCCTAAATTAATTCAGACTCCACACCAGACCCCACAAATTATTTTAGAAGCCAGACTAAACCCCTACATTTATTCAGGACCCAAACCAGACAAGAAAATATATTTATTTTCTAGACCAGATGCCTTTTTTTTTACTTGGATGGCACTTGATGCTGCAGAAGAATCCAGGAGTGAGGGCTATGTGTATTATCTGCCATTATCTACTGGATTCATTCTATAGATAATGACTGATATGAAAAAGACACAGTTGTTTACGAGGTGCAAATTAGATGATAGATAATTTGTGCAGCCATGGGTCACTTGGGAGCAATCAGCCCTGGGTCACCACTTATCCATAGTATACAGGATAATGTACTGGTACATACATATATGTCAGCACATTAAATTTAAAACATAAAAATTAAATAAAATTATACCATAATTTATGATGAAAAAATCACTGTGAAAAATATTTTTTTTGCATTTTTAGCAAAATAAAAATTGATAGAAATTAAATTATAAAACATAAGTACAAAAAATATGGCACTTATAAAATGTACATTCATCCTATCAAAAAAACAAAGTATTATACCCAGGGATGCTTTAACTATATGGCAAACAGTGCACCTTCATTGTCTCTATGGCAGCAGGAGGCCCCCCTAGGTTCACACTAGTGTTCGGCTTTCCGTTATTTGGGGTCCACCAGGTTACTACTCAGTTTCTGCCAGAAAAATGCGGAAAAATGCAGAGACTTTCAGGACTTTCATCCCTACATTTTTCAAGCAGATTCGGAAACGGAAACCCAGAACGTAGTAGTTCAAACTCTGGTGCGAATCCAGTCTTAGTTGTTCTGGATCCAGAGGGACTTTTCCAAGTTCTTGGACATTGTCTCACATAGCATATCCTGATGTCAACTCTATCTGCATCCTCAAGACACATCCTGAAGACATTCATCCTTCTGTCCTCATGTTGGCTCAGGCTGGCATGATAGGATTATGTAATTTTACCAGTTGTGCTGAACATGAGAAGGGACAAGCAAGAGGAAAATGCAGACACATCTGAGGGAACAGGAGCTAGTTGAGTATATTTTCTAACAGGGTGGGGGGGTACAATAGGGACATTATACTCTGCTGGGGCCACTAAGGGGTCATTATACTGTATGTGTGGGCCAATAGACTGCCATCATACTGTATGTATGTGTACTGTGTGAGGCCAAGGGAGCTTTATACTAGTTGGGGCTCTAATGTAGCATCAAATTGTGTGGGGGCACTAAGGGTGTATTGTACCCTGAGGAGTCCACTAAGGGGGCATTGAACTGAGTGGGGCTAATAAGGGATCATTAACATTTCTGTGTTTTTCTTTGGGGGCATCCTGCTCGATCTTGCAGCTGATTTCACATACTGATTGTCCACATTACCTCTGCTTATTACTCTCTTGGATCAGAAGAGACCCTAGAATATAATATTGGTTCGTTTGTGGTGAACCCCAAAAATTACGTATTTGGACAAACTCAAAATTTATAATGAACCAGGGTTGTTAGAAACAGGTTCACTTATCCCTAGCATAAATGGACTGGGTGGGAATGGTCAGAATCAAAGGGGGCATGGCTTAATTTGTGTCCTCTAAAAGTTGGGATCTACACTTAAGTGGTGGGAGCCACATATTAAACACTGCAATGGACCCACCAAAAACAGTCCTTGTGACAGCAATTTCTAGACATTGTATGTGTAAGATATTTTTAAAACTAATAAAAACTGAATTTAAAACAAACAAAACGAAAACAGTCCTGAACATACCAACATAGCAAAAAGGAAATAAGAATATTATGTCTGAATGCAAAGAGGCATAAGATCAAATAATTTTCATGTCCATGAAGTCAAAATTGGAATGGTTCATAAGGAGTTAAAGAGTTTTGGCACACTGTGGACAAGTAGTGATTAGCAATAAACATTATTATACTAATACCGTTCTCCCACTTGAAAAGATGAGGCCAGCCTGTAATTGACATCATAGGTAGACCTCAACTATGAGAGACAAAATGAGAAAACATATCTAGAAAATCACATTGTCTGATTTTTTAAGAATTTATTTGCAAATTATGGAGGAAAATAAGTATTTGATCACCTACAAACAAGCAAGATTTCTGGCTCTCACAGACCTGTAACTTCTTCTTTAAGAGGCTCCTCTGTCCTCCACTCATTACCTGTAGTAATGGCACCTGTTTGACATTGTTATCAGTATAAAAGACACCTGTCCACAACCTCAAACAGTCACACTGCAAACTCCACTATGGTGAAGACCAAAGAGCTGTGGAAGGACACCAGAAACAAAATTGTAGACCTGTACCAGGCTAGGAAGACTCAATAGGCAAACAGCTGGGTTTGAAGAAATCAACTGTGGGAGCAATAATTAGAAAATGGAAGACATACAAAACCACTGATAATCTCCCTCGATCAGGGGCTCCACGCAAGATCTTACCCCGTGGGGTCAAAATGATCATAAGAATGGTGAGCAAAAATCCCAGAACCACACGGGGGGACCTAGTGAATGACCTGCAGAAAGCTGGGACTAACGTAGCAAAGGCTACCGTCAGTAACACACTACGCCGCCAGGGACTCAGCTCCTGCAGTGCCAGACTTGTCCCCCTGCTTAAGCCAGAATATATCCGGGCCTGTCTGAAGTTTGCTAGAGAGCATTTGGATGTTCCAGAAGAGTACTGGGAGAATGTCATATGGTCAGATGAAACCAAAGTAGAAATTAAATGTCTGTCACTTTAACTTCTCATTAGCTTGCTATTCTTAACAATTATAGAAATGCATCTAGTAGAAGAAGCTTACAGCCTTCGATGATAAGGATATACACTGAGAGCAAGGCCAGACACCCAGTCTAGGGCAGCATGTCCTAGTGGACTTACTTGTTTATAAACTTTCTGTGAGTTGTCCTTCGAGAAGGCTGGAGATTAACCCTACTTACGCAAACAGCCCCCAGCACGTAGCTGCGCAGTTTCTCCCCTCAGATGTGCAATGGTCCCAGCCATGCTTTGCATTACGCAGCTCATAGTACTAATATACTTTGATTATTGAGATGAGTAAGGGGGGGGGGGGTGTCAAGACCCTCCTCCCGCCAATGGTCAATCAGGTTTAACAGTTTTCACGCATGCTCTGTTATAATTAATAATTATTTACTGTTCTCTATAAAAGCTTATGCTATGTTTTTAATAAACACAACTTGCTTAACACCGACTGAGTGTGTCAAGTTAGTTCTTTCTCTGTGAGCTCACAATATATATATCAATATGGATTATAAGTAATTTGGCACCACTTGACAATCAGGATTTTGAACCCAGTTTGGGTTTCGATAACAGATGGAGGCACTGCTGAGATCAAGGACCAACCCGTTAACCCACCAAGCCCGAGATCTATCATGAGATTATTGGCACATCTGAATGGACAGAATAGCAGCGCTGCAAAACGGTAAGAGTGTTTCTTGGTAAAATTCTGTCCCTTCCGTTGTATGTCAGCTCAAGATGTTGGGTGTTGGTGGTAAGTAAAAGGGAAGTTACATTTGGTTGGTCCTTTGTAAAAAGGATTCTGTTTTTTTCCCTCAGATATGAAAGGTGATTGTCAGGTGGTTTGTTTTGGTCAGAAAAGGTCATGAGTGTAACAAATGGTTGTTAAAGATCCTTGTTCCTTGTTTTGGATAGATGCCATGTATGAATTATATATGTACCGTGCCTGAGCTGGTGGAGTAACACATTTTGATGATTGGACTTATTATATTTGTAGTTTTAAATGCTGATACTGATGTACCACACCCAGAACACTGGAAGGAAACATCATTCGAGAAATTGGTAAACAGAAGAAACCACATACCCAAACACCCAGAAGGGAATTTATTTGTGTGAAGAAGGATTTTATTTTTTTTTTGGTTGGTGGTATTGGGCCCGGGAGAGAGTAGGAGAGGGAGAGAATCCCCATATTTGGTTGGACAAAAGTTTGGGTCTGACTTTAACGTGCATCCTTTGCTGGAAAAATTCTCTGGCCAGAGTGTGGTTGTGTATAGAAACACAAAAGCAGCAAAGAGGGGGGGTTTCTCCAGTAGTGAGCCCAAACCAGGCTTAACCCCTGCAGAGATTGTGATGCAGAGGAAGGGAAAAGAAGCCATAAAGTGTGGACAGATGTATAAGCTCATGAAGGGGGTGGTTGAAAGACAGTGGCTTGAATGGGCAAGCCAGGATGTGGTCTAAAGTGTTCAAAGAATCAGAGGTAGATATTGATGTACCATCTTCAGTAAACAATCCAGAAGGTTGGGTGTGTCTGATGTGTGGACAGCAGAATCAGAATCCCATTTGGAGGGATAATTGTATAAATTCGGTTATCCTGTCACAGATGGGACATTCACCCAACAATCCTATTGTGACTCCTCAGAAAACATCCCCAGGTGTAGTGGCCACAGTGACAACCAGAACTAAATCAAAGTCTGGAAGTGATAAGAACCAGAAAATCATAGTGACAGAAGTTTGTGACATTTGTGACAATTGTGACAGACATGAGGAAAGACGACCCGACAGCTCAACAAGACAGACAGACTGGACTAAGGTTGATTTCTCTGACTCTCCACAAGAGACTGAAATGAAACCTCCCCAAAAAGAAAGGGTTAAGACACATGTATCACCTAGGTTTTCTGATGATTTTCCCCAGTATACTGTACTGGGAGGTGAACTGACAAATATGGATAACAACAAAGAGATGCAAGAGTCAGCGGGGTCACCTGAAATTATTGATAGAAGTGGAGGGGAGAGCGAGGACATGAAACATGTGGTTGCAGAGTCTTTGTGTAAAATGGCTCAGCCTCCAGTGAGACAATATCAGGTGTACAAATGGTCCCCGACTGACATGATGAGGTTGCTTAAAACCTTGCCAGACCCAGAGATTAGACCCCTGCCCTTCGTAAAAGTACTGTCTCAAATACAGACAAGTTATGGGGCCACATGGAATGACATGAAACAGTTGAAACTAAAATGACTAGTACCATGTTATGTGATGTTATGTTAATGGAAAAGGACTATTTGACAACTAAAGTTTTAGGACAAGACTATGTTGAGACAGACAAAGTGAATTATCAGTCAATTTGACAGACCTGACACAGGGCAGAGGGGAAAGTGTAGGAAAATTCTACAACAGAGTGTGCACTGCGTGGAAAGATATGGGGTATGAAGCAGATAACAAGATACATGTGAGGTTGTTAGCCTCTGCCTTCATGGAGGGGCTTGTAAGGCAACTAAGAAATGCAGTACAAAAATCCAGGCAAGAATGCAGGACAATGGATCCAGCCACTTTGTGTAAAAGTGCTCAGGGGGTAGAGTTGGATAGTAGACCCCGCAAACCTGCAGTGGCTGGCATTGACCCCTGTTATGGGGTGGGTAATCAAAAGGTGATCTACTGCTTCAATTGTGGGAAACCAGGACATATGAAAAGGCAGTGCAGAGCTCCAAGAAGGAAGGTCAAAGGGGATGATAATTCAGGAAATAATGAATCACCCCCACCTTACTCCGAGAATCAGGCTTGAAGGGAGACATCACCCTTCTCAATATTATTGTTTAATATAACCCATCTTATCTCCCAGTTCTGTGTGAAATATTATTTGCCTTAACAAAACACTCAGAGAATCTGATATAGTACAAAGAGAAAAACTGTACACCATCGGTATGATGTTTATTGGATTATGTATTATATATATATATATATATATATATATATATATATATATATATGTCAACCTGTATTTGTAATATTCATTCTGTTTATATCAATGCCAGGATTCAACTTTTATGCTTTTTGTAAAATTAAATCTGCTTTCAGGAAATGTCCCCTAAAAAGAAGAAACTAGGATATTGTGATGTTCCACAGGGGTTCAACTTTTGGTTGGAATCCAGTGAAGAAAATTCTAAAGTCTGTCAGTTTGCCCTTAAGGTAACCTGAAGTACAACTCAGGGGTTTTGAACACCTGTGGTAATGACAAAAGGTGGGTTTTGGAAAATATTTGAAAATTGTACAAAAATAGTAATATGTAATTTTGGTGTCAGTATTAACTGCTATCTGCTTGAATTGTATTCCTGTATTCTGTTGTAGCGCTCTGCAGATGTTCTGCAGGGAATAACCAAAACATTAATTGACTGCCAAGTAACTCCAAGGACGTTGTATCTGATGTGATGGACACGCAGAAAATCACAAGCTGAACATGATGCTGTGTTACCCAATAATGTTACATGTCAATTATTACTAAGTGAAACTTGGCTTTGGGCCTCTGGGTCCGCAGCCTGGGTATGATGACTATTTATGCCCAAAGGGAAAATATTTTGATAAAAGTGTTAGCCTAAGGTTAAATGGAAAAGTAAGGTACAATGACAATATATACAGTCATGGCCAAAAGTTTTGAGAATGACACAAATATTCTATTTTCACATGATCTGCTGCCCTCTGGTTTTTATGTGTGTTTGTCAGATGTTTTTATCACATACAGAAATAGAATTGCATTCATATTATGAGTAACAGAAGCTTATATTGACAGTTAGAATGAGTTAATGCAGCAAGTCAATATTTGCAGTGTTGACCCTTCTTCTTCAGGACCTCTGCAATTCTCCCTGGCATGCTCTCAATCAACTTCTGGACCAAATCCTGACTGATAGCAGTCCATTCTTGCAGAATCAATGCTTTAATTTTGTCTGAATTTGTTGGTTTTTGTTTGTCCACCCGTCTCTTGATGATTGACCACAAGTTCTCAATGGGATTAAGATCTGGGGAGTTTCCAGGCCATGGACCCAAAATCTCTATGTTTTGTTCCCTGAGCCATTTAGTTATCACCTTTGCTTTATGGCAAGGTGCTCCATCATGCTTGAAAAGGCATTGTTGAGCGCCAAACTGCTCTTGGACGGTTGGGAGAAGTTGCTCTTGGAGGACATTCTGGTACCATTCTTTATTCATGGCTGTGTTTTTAGGCAAGACTGTGAGAGAGCCGATTCCCTTGGCTGAGAAGCAACCCCACACATGAATGGTTTCAGGATGCTTTACAGTTGGCATGAGACAAGACTGGTGGTAGCGCTCACCTCTTCTTCTCCGAATAAGCTGTTTTCCAGATGTTCCAAACAATCGAAAAGGGGATTCATCAGAGAAAATGACTTTACCCCAGTCCTCAGCAGTCCACTCCCTGTACCTTTTGCAGAATATCAGTCTGTCCCTGATGTTTTTTCTGGAGAGAAGTGGCTTCTTTGCTGCCCTCCTTGAGACCAGGCCTTGCTCCAAGAGTCTCCGCCTCACAGTGCGTGCAGATGCACTCACACCTGCCTGCTGCCATTCCTCAGCAAGCTCTGCACTGCTGGTAGCCCGATCCCGCAGCTGAAACACTTTTAAGAGACGGTCCTGCCGCTTGCTGGTCTTTCTTGGGCGCCCTGGAGCCTTTTTGGCACCAATGGAACCTCTCTCCTTGAAGTTCTTGATGATGCGATAGATTGTTGACTGAGGTGCAATCTTTCTAGCTGCAATACTCTTCCCAGTTAGGCCATTTTTGTGCAGTGCAATGATGACTGCACGTGTTTCTTTAGAGATAACCATGGTTAACAGAAGAGAAACAATGATGGCAAGCACCAGCCTCCTTTTAAAGTGTCCAGTGGTGTCATTCTTACTTAATCATGACAGATTGATCTCCAGCCCTGTCCTCATCAACACCCACACCTGTGTTAATGGAGCAATCACTGAAACGATGTTAGGTGGTCCTTTTAAGGCAGGGCTGCAATGATGTTGAAATGTGTTTTGGGGGATAAAGTTCATTTTCTAGGCAAATATTGACTTTGCAAGTAATTGCTGTTAAGCTGATCACTCTTTATAACATTCTGGAGTATATGCAAATTGCCATTAGAAAAACTGAAGCAGTAGACTTTGTAAAAATTAATATTTGTATCATTCTCAAAACTTTTGGCCATGACTGTATGTGTATAATATTGTGTAATACATATGTGTAAAATATTCAAGAAAGTATTCAAACATATGAAATTATGTTTTGTACTATGTTATGTGAATTTATTGTCTTGCCTGTTATCACCTGAAGTAAGGTATCTGCCAAAAGAGCAAAAAGGTGGCAGTGAAAGATTCTGGATCTCCACAGCGTGGGTATGTTGGGGGGCCATGGAGGAGAAGAGAAGGGCCCCTCCCCCACTCCATTGCCAAAGCAGCCCACAGCACGGGGTTTGAGAATCTTTATTCTAAGGTGCCTAATCCCTAGTGCAAGAATTCAAGGCACAAAGGGATTATGGGAATATTACAGGGAATATTCTGAATATGATTGCTGTGTTTATGTATCTATGTGCTCATGTATTATCTACATAGTTTGGTTTACAAATACATTTGCTAGAAGGAGACACAAACCTGGGACAGTGGCACTACAGGTGTAGGGTGGTTGGTTATACTGCCAAACGTGATGGTGAAGAGATGCCTCTAAGGGTGTTAGACCAAAAGGTATGTAAATGGTATAAACATATTCATGGGGAATGAGGTGAAGTTTCTGGAAAAGTCCTCAGGATCTGACTAGCAGCTCCTAATGTACCCTGACTATGGGTTATATCATTTACAGAGGTGGGAGATGTGAGTGATGCCGCTTGTCTGTCGCCATCTTACATTCCATTCTCGGGCGCTGCCCAGAGTTCATCCCCCTCCTTTACTGAAAACTGTTATCTATCATGTTCTGAACCTTCTTTGTGTTTTATCCAATAGTTATGTGTTAAAACTTATGTTATAACTTTATACCCAATCATGTTATGTTAATGATACTAATCGCACATTCTCTGTGTTTTAGCAATGTATAACCAACAAGAGATTTTGTGCTGTGTTTTTGGCCTCCCATTTGGTTTATTAATGTGCTGGATCATGTGAAAAGTTTGAAGGATAGGTTGCCCCACCTCCCGTCTTCTCCAAATTGTGGTGGAGGAGAATGTAGCAACCCAGGGCTACTGTGTGTGTCCGGGATATATCTTTCCAGGTTCTGAACAAGGAGCTGCACTCATTAACACTCGGTGTGGGAGAATTTGCCTGGGCGGTGTGGAGCTGATCCCAAGAATAGAGAAATTCCAGTTACAGAGATTGGAAAAGTAAAAGAAGATGCTGATGCAATGGAGAGGTACCAAGAAAGTGAGATAGGATAGTGGACAACATAGAGGTTAAGAGACCACGGGTTAATAGATGGAGCATGTATGTGGCAGAAGGTGTCAGACGAAGTGCAGGAAGGAGGGTGTAGAGAGACAGAAGTAGGTAATAAGTACTATTATCAGTGCTTTGATAGTGAGAATAATAGGGAAAAAGAGGAAAGTGATTCTAAGGAGAAGGAGTTGAAGAAAGTGATTCAGAAAAAGTGATTCAGAAAGAGCAACGAAAAGTAGTAAAATCTCCTAAGTACCCAGAGAAAACACCAGCAAACAGCAGTCTAGAAGGTTGGACCTGCAGAGATTGCGGTCAACAAAACCCTGATTGGAGAAAATTCTGTGCAGCATGTGGAGTTCCCCAACCACACCTGCATCCTCCAAGAGCTGGTCTTTATCCTGTGATAACATGGACGACCCGTCCGTGGTCCCTCAAGTGGACAAGGGTTGATTTAAGTCAATTGAGAACACATAAAGGATTTGGTGCCAATGTTTGTTTTGTATGCAGGTGGAAGCGCTTCAGCATCATCTTTGGTTTAAATAGATGGTTAACCAGCCGGCCGAACCTGCCTGCCTTAGATGTAGACAGCAAAATCTGTTTCATTTTGTTACTTTGTTATGAACCGTGCCCCAATCGTCCCCCATTGTAGAAAGATTGTCATGAAGACTTAGAAAATGAATAACGTGTCCCATATTTCCAAATTTGTGAACATGTATGTGTACGTTGTTTAATCAAAAGACGGTTATGTGACAATGTTGTAATGCTATGCTGTAATGTCTTTTTGTGTATAATTTTTATGTGAACAGGGGCCTTCTCTATTGATATATTCTGAGAATTTACTAACCTTATTGAATATATATTGAATATACTAACCTTATTGTTTGTAATTCTGGAGTGTCTAGAAGTAGTAGAGAGGCAAAAAGAAAAAGAAAAAAAAAACTCCACACACACAAGCCACTGGCCCTTTAAAAACTATGTATTGCAGGTTCTGCTGAATTTTGTATTTCTACAGTGGGAGAAGTGGAGGGTTTAACAGCGCAGCGGTGCATGGGCTGCTGCTTGCATGATAAGAGAACTTGATTTTGTCCTTGAGAGTCAGAACGCAAAGTTATTTAATACATGAAGATTGTTTATAACAAGGTTAAGAAAAAATGTGGAAGACCAAGAACCATTGTTAATGCAGATTTTGAGTTTTGGTAATATAGGATTATAATATGAATTCATTCTTGTAAGTGTCCCAGGTCCAGCTTAAATATATTCCAGTGGCTGGACAAATTCAGACTTTTCCCTTTTCACCTGTTACCAATAGGTTCGGGGGGGGGGGTTGAAAGGCACAAGTATTTTCTGCTGACAATATGTTTTTATGCCATAAGAAAACTTTGATGAACCTATTGCTAACCCTGATTTTGCTAACCTTGATTTTGAGTTCTTTTATAGATGGCTCTCGATTTGGGAAGGATGGTAAATTCTACACCATTATTCTATGCCATGGTCCCTGAACACGAGGTGAAACAAGCAGAATCCCCCTAAAAGCACCCACTGAAACAGTGTAAAATGGCTGAGGGTAAGCCTAATTGGCTTTCGGTTTAGCACAGGACTATCGTCCAATCTGTGCATTTAAAGCCTAAAAGGATGTCCAGGCAAGTCAGTAGGTTTTGTAGGACTTGCTGCTACCCGAGCAAGTGAGTATAATCAAAGTCAAGGCACACACCAAGGCTGATACAAAAGAAAGTAGAGGTAACGTGTGGGTAGATACTGCCACCAAACTAGCTGCAGAAAAGCCTAGGGAACATGCCTCAGCACAGGGGGTCACCATACTGGACCAAAACTCTCAGCTCTCTTTTCAGGTTCTAAAAATACTGCAGGACCAAAATGGCCCAGAAGAAAAGAAGATTTGGAAACTGCAAGGAAGAAGAAAAAAGATGAACAAGTCCTGATGGCCAGTGGTAAGAGAGTATGTTACCGAGAGCATTGTTCCCAAGGATGGCGCAAGCAGCTCAAGTGCATCACTCAGAAGTAGCCATGTGTGACCTGGTGAGCAGATGATGGGTAGCTACAGGATTTAGCATCACTGCAGTCAGATACGTGTAAGCCTGCATAACATGTGTCAAACACAATGTAGGCCAGAAGGTGAAAGGTTTCTTAGAAACACACCCCGAAGTCCTTGTACCTGTTTCAGAGATTGCGGGTTAACTATATACAGTTACCAAAGATGGGAAGGTATGAGTACATGCTTGTGTGTATTGATCTCTCTTCAGGATGACCTGAGGCATTTCTGGTGCAGAAAGCCACCGCAAAAGGAACTGCAGATAAACTACTGAAAGAAGTAGTGTGCAGGTATGGGATCCCCGAGACCATCAAAAGTGATAATGGAACTCACTATACAGGACAGGTAACGAGAGAAATAATGGAGGTTGTGGGGATACAGCAAGTGTTTCTTACCTATACCATCCCCAGAGAAGTGGAGAATATTGTCACTTGTATTTGTCTTTCTCTAAGGTACACTCCTGACAGAACAATTGGCCTCAGCCCCTAGAGTATTTGGATTGTATTTTTCACAATTGTTCCAGATGTAGTATGGTGTGCAGACTGACTATGTGATTGATTGCCAAGAACATTTGACTAATGTACACTCTTGAGTTTCCTCTTTCCTTCCAGATCCTGAGTTAGTGGAAGGATATAAGATGAACCTATAAGCTACAACCCAAAGAGTGGATGGAGATAAAGAGCCACGTGAGAAGGGCCTCGATGCAACGGTCCCTTCCAGGTCCTGGTGACAACCAGTACAGCTGCGAAACTACAAGGAAAACCTTGTTGTCATGGTGGTGTCCCCTCTGAATAATGTTCTTAAAGACAAATGGGACAATAAACTGTTAAAGGATATGATATGGATCCTGAGAAGAAAACCTAAAGACTATTGGACTGATGGATTTGCACCCATAATCCTGTTATGCTTCTATTCAATGTACAGACTGATCATATGTATTGTAGAGAAATGTACTGCCTGTAAGAAAGAGACATAAGTGAATATGACCAGCACTGCAGACGTGTATATCCCACTCAATGTGTGCAGGAAGTCAGAATGTTGTGATGTTTGACACAATAGTATGTCCACATGACCTGGAATCTGGTGAAGAAGGTTAAAAAGTCCAGCAGTTCAGGAAACTAAAAGTACAGGCATTGAGCCATACTGTTGTGTTAAAATCACAAACAGGTGGGATTATGTTATAGAAATTAAATGTCTGTCACTTTAACTTCTCATTAGCTTGCTATTCTTAACAATTATAGAAATGCATCTAGTAGAAGAAGCTTACAGCCTTCGATGATAAGGATATACACTGAGAGCAAGGCCAGACACCCAGTCTAGGGCAGCATGTCCTAGTGGACTTACTTGTTTATAAACTTTCTGTGAGTTGTCCTTCGAGAAGGCTGGAGATTAACCCTACTTACGCAAACAGCCCCCAGCACGTAGCTGCGCAGTTTCTCCCCCTCAGATGTGCAATGGTCCCAGCCATGCTTTGCATTACGCAGCTCATAGTACTAATATACTTTGATTATTGAGATGAGTAAGGGGGGTTGTCAAGACCCTCCTCCCGCCAATGGTCAATCAGATTTACCAGTTTTCACACATGCTCTGTTATAATTAATAATTATTTACTGTTCTCTATAAAAGCTTATGCTATGTTTTTAATAAACACAACTTGCTTAACACCGATTGAGTGTGTCAAGTTAGTTCTTTCTCTGTGAACTCACAATATATATATCAATATGGATTATAAGTAATTTGGCACCACTTGACAAACAGGATTTTGAACCCAGTTTGGGTTTCGATAACACAGACCTGTAACTTCTTCTTTAAGAGGCTCCTCTGTCCTCCACTCATTACCTGTAGTAATGGCACCTGTTTGAAATTGTTATCAGTATAAAAGACACCTGTCCACAACCTCAAACAGTCACACTGCAAACTCCACTATGGTGAAGACCAAAGAGCTGTGGAAGGACACCAGAAACAAAATTGTAGACCTGTACCAGGCTAGGAAGACTGAATCTGCAATAGGCAAACAGCTGGGTTTGAAGAAATCAACTGTGGGAGCAATAATTAGAAAATGGAAGACATACAAAACCACTGATAATCTCCCTTGATCAGGGACTCCATGCAAGATCTTACCCCGTGGGGTCAAAATGATCATAAGAACAGTGAGCAAAAATCCCAGAACCACACAGGGGGACTTAGTGAATGACCTGCAGAAAGCTGGGACTAACGTAGCAAAGGCTACCGTCAGTAACACACTACGCCGCCAGGGACTCAGCTCCTGCAGTGCCAGACGTGTCCCCCTGCTTAAGCCAGAATATATCCGGGCCTGTCTGAAGTTTGCTAGAGAGCATTTGGATGTTCCAGAAGAGTACTGGGAGAATGTCATATGGTCAGATGAAACCAAAGTAGAACTGTTTGGTAGAAACACAACTCGTCATGCTTAGAGGAGAGTGAATGCAGAGTTGCATCCAAAAAACACCATACCTATAGTGAAGTATGGGGGTGGCAACATCATGCTTTGGGGCTGTTTCTCTGCAAAGGGACCAGAACGACTGATCTGTGTACATGAAAGAATGAATGGGGCCATGTATCGTGAGATTTTGAGTGCAAACCTCCTTCCATCAGCAAGGGCATTGAAGATGAAACGTTGCTGGGTCTTTCAGCATGACAATGATCCCAAGCACACCGCCGTGGCAACGAAGGGGTGGCTTCGTAAGAAGCATTTCAAGGTCCTGGAGTGGCCTAGCCAGTATCCAGATCTCAACCCCATAGAAAACCTTTGGAGGGAGTTGAAAGTCCGTGTTGTCCAGCGACAGCCCCAAAACATCACTGCTCTAGAGGAGATCTGCATGGAGGAATGGGCCAACATACCAGCAACAGTGTGTGCTAACCTTGTGAAGATTTACAGAAAACATTTGACCTCTGTCATTACCAACAAAGGATATATAACAAAGAACTGAGATGAACTTTTGTTACTGACCAAATACTTATTTTCCACCATAATTTGCAAATAAATTCTTTAAAAAATCAGACAATGTGATTTTCTGGATTTGTTTTCTCATTTTGTCTCTCACAGTTGAGGTCTACCTATGATGACAATTACAGGCCTCTCTCATCTTTTTAAGTGGGAGAACTTGCACAATTGGTGGCTGACTAAATACTTTTTTTTCCTCACTGTAATATCCATGGCAAATTGCAGGAGTCTTGAAAAATAAGAGTCAACACTGTAAATAATGAGTCTTTGCATAAACTTGATATATTTGTCAATAAAAGTTTAAAAACATATGCAATGCTTATAATTGTACTTCAGTATATCACAGAAACATCTGACTAAAAGCATTGCAAAAACACTGAGGCAGCATACTTTGTGAAAACCAAAATTTGTGTCAGTCTCAAAACTTTTGACCACAACCATAGTCTAAAGATCTAAAATGTATGGAGAGCTTTTCAGCTGACTGCTATTGGTATAGCTATTGGTAATTATACACTATCTTGCATCCAGTATATTTGGCTGGGATAAGGCAGACATGCTTTTTATGCATAATTTACATGTACATTCTGGGTCATGTGGGGATGTATGGTGTTCGCTCAATAGGTGAGCAGGTGCGATAGCTGCAGGGTCTAAACTGCAATCACGCACCATTAACCCCTCAGATGCCACACAATATTGTAAATAAATAAAAATAAACATGCTTGGTAACTGCGCATTGCATCAAAAAAAAGCCTATATTATTAACCCCTTCCCTCCACAGCCATTTTTTGATTTTTATTTTTTATTTCCGCCTTATAAAATTCATACATTTTTAATTTTCCATTCACAGAGCTTTGTAATAGTACCATTTAATATTCCATAAAATATACTGGGAAGCTGTAAAAAAAAATTCAGAATGAGGTGCAGTTAGAGAAAAAACACTTTTCGCGACTTTCTTGCAGTTTTCTTTTTTACGGTGTTCATTGTGCAGCCAAAATGACCTGTATTCTGCAAGTCATTATGATTATGGGGATACCAAATTTATATAGTTTTTGTCATGTTTTAACACCTTAATAAAGATCCAAAACTTTGACAAAAAAAATCTATTTGCTCATTGTGATTTTTTTCCTGCTATGGCATTTGCCACATGGGAAAAATATTTTTGTGTTTGTAGCTTGGGCATTTTCAGACATGGGGATGCATAATTTGTTTATGTTTCTTTTATATTTATTTAAGTTCTAGGGAAAGGGGTGTGATTTGAAATTTTATTCATTTATTTTTATATTTTTTTAAATTTTTCACATTGAACCTGGGATCTTTAGATCGCTTGTCCCATAGATTGCTATACTATTGTATTGCAGTCTATGCGGAAATCATTATATCCCTATTGAGGCCTGTCACAGGCAAGCCTCAATAGATGTATAGTTAAGACAGGCCTGGGAGCCTTCAAAAGGTACCAGGCAGTCATGAGTACTGGACAGCCGTGCGGGAGCCATACCTGAAGAAGTGAAGCAGATGGCGGGGGTACAACATATGGGCCATTTTTTATGTTTGGGGCCAATTTTAAAGGGCTAGTGCCTATGCTCAGAGTGGCTCTGATTGTGGGCATTACCGCTGGGTCTTCTGATCTGCTGCCATGTTTAAAGACCCTATATCCACAAAACTGTTACAGTGGATGTTGGGAAAAGGTTCAAGTATAAAAATAGTTATCTCATATGGTGAATGCCATAAAAATCTAAATGCTTGAATCACTGATATTTCGCCTCTTCACCTCCCAAAATAAAAAGTGATCAAAACGACAAACAGTCTCCAAAATAGTATCAATAAATATAGAAACTTGTCCCATAAAAATTGACCACTTACACATCTCTGTACATAGAAATAGAAAAATAAATACAGGAGTAAGAATATGGCTATGCATAGAAAACTCTTTTTTTTTAGCCTATTAAAATATACAGCTATATAAATTTGGTATTGCCATGATCATTCTGATGCTAAAATAAAGGTAATATGTAATTTTACAGCCTGTTGGATACCGTTAAAAAAATGTGTAAGAAACAGCATTTTTTTTAAATTCCACCCTATTCCATTTTTTTCCAGCTTACAAGTACATTTTATGGAATAACAAAAAGGTGCCATTAATAAGTATAATTTGTCTTGGGACCAAACCTTGTCAATTCTAATCCTATTTGCAAGCCAGAATCAGGAGGAATCTACCAAGAGAACAAATCTCTTCTGTGTTGGAACTAATCGCAGTTTTGGCATAAAATATTAATACAAATACTGACCAATATTTTGAAAGTCCCAAAACACAATAGCTTATCTTAACACAATGTGTATCAGCATATATTGTAAATATACATGATAACACAAAATAATAAAACATATTTTATCAAACATTTATTTTACCTTTTCTTTGCCAGTCAAATTTAACCAACAATGTTTCTATACTAAAGAAGTATTATCCCAGCTGCTTTTTTTTCTAATCAACAAAAGGAAAATCTGCTTTGTAGGCTTTCTAATACTCCAGTCATACACAGTGTATTACAAGAAGTTGTCTAATTGTGAAAGACGACTCCTCCAAAACAGACTCATCTCTAGCCTGTTTAATTGAACTCCTGAGATGCAATATCAGTGAGGCATAGGGATAAATAACTACCAGTCCCATTGGTCTCACCAAGAACCCATTGATGTTTCATAAATCCTAGTCACTACAAATCTAATTGAGTTACCATGCTGAATTAGCTTACATCTAAATGGCATTCATGTCTACAAATGGAATAATTAGACTCTAGAAAATGGGATATATCAAGTGGTATCCCAAGTGAAAAGATGAACACATTAGTATTCATCCAATCAACGGTTTTAGAAGGAAAGACAGAAGTATTTCCTTTCTGAAAAGAAAGGATGAAATACTGCATTTGATTTTAATTATAGTACAGAGGTCATTTTACAAACAATTGCAAAACAAATTGAAAAATAAATGCGTATTTATCAAGGAAAAATTATAGTATAAGAGCTGCAGCCCATCTAATTATTGACAAAATCAGCCCCTGTAGCTGTAAATGTAAGAATCTTTAAAAATTATTCGTACAATCAGCATAGTTACTATGCACAAGTCACCCATATTATACATGTATATTAAGCCCTACAGTTCTAGCTTTCTATATGCTCTTAATATATTGTTCCTAAATCACAACCTCATCATATTCCTTCAACCTATTATTTTAGTGAATGCACAAAAGGTTATTTACAATATTCAGAATTTCACTGGTCTGTAGCATTGACATATTGAAATGTTTTCAGTTCAATAGATTCATACTCTATATACTAGGAATAATTGATATTATGGAGGTATTTAATTTTATTGCAAATAAAATGCCAAAATATTTTTTACCATTCTTAAAGGGAGTCTATCAGCATCTACAGTACCACATAGATAAAAACAGCATTGTGTAGGCCACTATATAGGCTTTCCAGACATACCTTACTTTCTTAACAGGGTTTTGTCATTTTAAAGAAACTTGCATTTTTCAGAAATTAGTTTCTTGGTTCACCAGGGGCCTGACTGTGCATACTGGAGCACCATATTCTTTTGACATTGCCACCAATTGCAAGCAACAGATAAATAATAGGGTACAAAGAAATGGGAACAAAGAAGATTGGAATCATAGACCCAAAGCTTTATTGAAAGACAGGAATGCTAAAGAAAGAGAGGGAAGGAAAAGAGTACCAATATTCTTTTTCAATGATTCTGGACTGTTCAAGATTACGTAAGTTTTGAGCAAACTGCGAACCAACCTGTGTCAGGGCTGGACAGATGTCAGGCAATTTTCTGGTAAGCTGCAAAACATCTTTAGGCCGGAGTTCCACATAGCGTAAATGCTATGGAGTTTTAAAATTTTTGTAAATCGCAGCATGACAATTATACCTACGGAAACGCTAGCATTTTCCATATAGGTATAATTGAAGCAGAAAGTCTGCAGGGGAAAACTCTGTGGACTTTCTGTGAAAAGCGCTGTGGGAAAATCTGCAATGCGTTTCCGCCGCCAGGGGCATAATTAGCAAAGACTGGGCCCCATGACAAACTTTTGACTTGGGCCCCCCCACGGCATAGCATTCCCTTTCCTGGCCACCACACAATATAAAGCCCCATTAATACACACTATAATGACCCAAAGTGACCTCTTTAATGATGTCACAGACGTGGGTTATGCCGGCGTCATTATGTATCGCGACACCAGCTTGATGCACGTGATGTCTGTGATGTCACTACAGAGGCCCAAAGACAGCATGGAGTTGCCCCAAGGAGGTGAGTATCACTGATTTTTATGTTCACTCGCCTCCCCTGGGCCTCCAATCATTATACTCTGGAGAGACCTCAGAGTATAATAATAGCAGTATTTTTTAGGGTTTGCCCAACAAATACTCTTACCATGGACATCATAATATGAGACACACATGAGGCGGCCATGAGCAGGAATGGGGATCAGTAAGTAAATAGGGCCTGTTACCTGCTGGTATAACCCCTAATGAAAAAAAAAAGCAGCAGGGGCCCCCTAAGCTATGGCTGCTACAGCGGCACTTATGCCACTGTCCGCAGTGGTTTTTCCCACAGTGCTTTTTGGCTGCTGCCCACTACATGAGGCCTTAGCCTTAAAAACAGGTGTCTGGCTTACTGCACAGTCTCAACTATTTGTTTCCCAGGAAAAAGTCTAAAACGTACTTCTGTATGTGAAGGAATCACAAAGTCCTTGAGCAGGTTGTGAACAAACCTGAGGCAGTTCTAGATAGATGTAGCAAGCTGTTTTTATGGCACATCACAAAGCATGCTTAAAGCAGTTCATAACTTAATGCTAGCCTTACTGGATAGTTTCAACTGTCCGGATCGCAAAGAAAATCCATAATGTATGGATTTAGTGCACTTGGTATGTGCACTAATCACTGGTGTAATTGGTTTTGTGTTGAGAAAAGTATAATGGACTCCTCTAGACATTATTGTATCAAATGCAGAAAATACAACAGGATTATGCTATTCAAACGGTCAACTTTGTGCATTAATCTAAAGCGTTGTGAAGTACAGTAAGGATGTCTAATGGAGAAATTATAAAGGAATAAGATGTCATGTGCGTACATGATTTATAACGCTATATCCGGTCAGTATATGACATGTATCCTGTGCTTATCACTAGTTTTCCTTTCTGCATGCTCCATTTCTAATTGTCACTGGTTAATGAACTCGGCTCCATAGTGGTCTTATACTAGCAGCTAAGATGTTTATCATACATAGTGTACAGAAAAGAGAAAATCCTGCTCCCTTATCCCTCTGTAACACACCTTCAGAAGCAGCAGTTACCTGAAGGACATTATACAGCAGTAATCAGCAGTGTTTCTGCAAATCCAGCAATAGGGAAATGTAACATATAGATAAATATAAATGTTATATAAATATAGCATTTACTAGAAGCTACATCATCTTTGTATCTGTGCATCTATCTCTGTGTAGCAGCCCCCTCTCCATAGACTTCTATGGAAAGCAGCTGTTATCTCAACTCTCAATGAAGCCACAAATCCGTTGCACCTCTACCCGTCTCGAGACAGACTTTAAGAATGAATTCTGAGTGAATGATTAGTAAAGGAGGCAGAAGAAAAAAAAGAAGTGTTAGAGAAGGTGGAGAAAGACATTATATTTACTTATACTACTGGAATTATAGTCATATATAAACTGTGAATACACACTAACAGAAATATATTAAGAGTAGTGCAAAAGGTGAATAGAATACTTAATCATAGCAACCAATAAGATTTGGCCTCTTATCCCAAGCAATTTATCCAGGGCTGTAGTGAGCATTTTTACTCCTAAAGCGTTGCATTCATTTATTTTCCAAAAATGAATGAGCAGCTGATGGTTAAAAGGGAAAATTGCATTTTTTCCCAGAAATAAGTCATTTCAGTGTGCTATATGCTGTGCTCAGCTTGAGTTAGAGACAAACACTCCAAAAGCTGTCGTATCCAGGCTAACCCACTGAACAGTTTTTGGAGTGAGTGTCTTTACTGCCTCAAGCTAAGTACAACATATTGGAATAGTGTATCTCTGGAAATAATAATAAAAAATTCTGTAAAACTGTTGTGTGGTCAAAATGCTTACTATAACCTTAATAAATTCCTTGAGGAATGTACTTTCTAAAATGGGGGATTCCACTGTTATTTTATTTCAGGGGTTCTGCAAATGCATCATGGTGTCTGAAAACGATTCCAGAAAAATCTTTCCTTCAAAAGCCCAGTAGCACTGGGACTTTTATCTGTGAGCCAGTTGTTAATCCAGTTACACATATTTACCCTAGTCCACTATTCTCATTTTCTGTACCAACCTTTTCCAAGGCATTTGATACTGTGCCTATAAATGTACAACAACATCCACAGCCTTCTGCAGGTATAATCTACAACTTACCTTCTTATAGACACTCATCAAATTAGTCTGACAGTACCAACCCCTCATAAACCCATGCTAATATCATGCTTCAAGGTTATTCTCAGTTACATATTTCAAGACAGCATCTCTTACAAACCGTTCAAATATTTTTCCCACAACAGAGGTTAAATTCATATTCCTATAGTTTCCAGGCTCCCTCTCCACCCTCTTTTTGAATATTGCTATGAGCCATCCAATATTTGCTATGAGCCAGTCATGTATCCTTATATATTAGAAATAAGAGTTTGTCTATCAAGGTACATATGCCCTTTAGAACTTGGGGGTGTATGCCATCCAGAACTGGTGATTTTGTCTTATTTAGTTATTTTAAGGTGGTACTGCTCTTCTTGCTCAGTTAAACAGGTGACATTTATTGGAGAAATTATGTTATCCCTAAAATTATTTGTCTTTGCATTTTCCTTGTAAATATAGTAGGGAAGAGCTCATTTAATAGACTGGCCTTTTCCTCATCCTTCTCCGTCACTACTTTAAGATTATTTTTGAGAGGGCCCATATTTTAAGTTTTTAATTTCCTTTTATTTACATAGTTGAAAAATTATTTTGGATTATTTTACTTTCCTTACCAATGATTCTCTCTCTCAGTCATTGCTGCCTTCATTTGCCTATTACACAATTTATTTTTCCCTTTAGAATTATTTAATGCTGTGTCACTACTTTGTTTTTGCATTTTAAATGCCCTCTTTTTTACCAGTTACTGCTCACCTGATCATTTTATTTCCATAAGGTATGTATATTTCACAAGTCCTATTTAGGATGTTTTTGAAAATGTCTCATTTTGTTTTTTATATTTTTGCTTTTGAGGACATTGTCCCAGTTTATATCATTAGGTTCCTTACAAGGTTAAAACTAGTGATATAGTGATAACCTGCAGAAGTTAGTAAATAGTTGTGAGGTACATTTTGGATAGTAGTTAGTGGCAAATTGCCTACAGACTATATATATATACACACATTATATATACTGTATATATAAATGTACAAGCACAGATAGTATTGTATAGCTGATAATTTTATAGCAAATAGATTATAAAACCTACAAGCAAACTAAATATCTGAGTATTTTAATATTATACAAAATGAACACATTTCTCTGTATAATATATACCGTATATACATGTTTGCTTGCACGTTGCACCCCGCAAGGAGATAAAACAATGGTGATCTTTCCCTAAGACTCCTCAATAACCACTGTTTCATACAGTTGAAATGTATGTTGAGTAATACACAAGAGCATTCATCTATAATCGCTGCCATTAAGGGAGTAGGTTAGTCTCTGAAATGAAATTATTCTCCATCCATTAAAGTTCAATTTCACGTTTCATGGGGTCACTGATAATTTTAGCCACATGTAGAAACCGTGATTTATGTAATAAATACACTAAATGGAGAGGGTGGTGGTTTAAGTTATGCAAAACATGATTCATTAAAAAAGAGCTTCTAAAAGATCTATCTATTTATATAAATCAAAAGAAATCGATAGATACAGATATGGGTATCAAGTGCAATATTTCATAAAATACAATATTAGGGCATGTCTTCCTGCAGCAGATTTTTGGCAAAACTTTATCTGACTGAAAATCCATTTCGTACATCTAAATGGAGTAGATTTCTGCAAGTCTCAATCAGATGAATGGTACAGTTAGGAATATTTCTATATGTGAATGTATTCTTCTCAAGGACTTAGGACCCATATTCAGAAACAACATTCTCAGTGACTCCTACTTTGTACCTAGGGCCTTGGGGAAGATTGACAAAGCAAATGCAATGTAATTCTGGTGGATATTCAGTGGCTTTTTTTTAAATTAAATTTGAGTAGAACTTTCGAAAAAGTTTCAGGCTTGTTCCAAACCCACAACTTTGGGGGCTTGTCACTCACAAAAAATATTTTACTCTGGGGTCTCTCCGTGTCAAATCTGCCGTGTGTCACTTTATATGCTAATAACTTTGGGAAAATTTAAATTGCCCAAGTGATGTTTAGATAGTTTTTTTTATGACATATTGTACTTCATGTTAGTGGTAAACTTTAATATTTTTTGGATTTTTAGGAAATTTGGTAAAAATTTAGAAAAAATTGCAATTTCAAAATCTGAAATGCTCTGCTTTTCTAGCACCAAAATTAGTTTATAAATATTACTTACTGATTCCAGCACAGTTGGAATTTTTTCATTAGCTCCCACCATTCCCAGGCAATAGTTTTGGTGCCTGATATGCTAGTTAGGCTCTATACTGTCAGGTGGGCAGTGTCAGACAGAAGGAGGTAAGGTGGTGTGATTCTGAGCTCTAACCAAAGATGGACAGTGTGAGAGCTCTGAATCACACCCCTTGCTTGCTCCTGCAAGCTAGTATAGAGCCTAAATAGCATATGAGACACCAAAACTAATTGCACTTTTTGTCTATGAACGGTGGGGGATAGAGAAAAAATTCTAACGGTGCTGGAATTAATGGATCAGTGCCTATAAAGAGCCTATTCAAAGAGCTGCAATTGGTGAGCTGGAGGTGGTGAAAGGTTCTCTTTAATCATCCTGGAATTTATTTTGGATGTTAGAAGACTTACTGACAGCAATTTTCAAAATTTACATGAAAATTTCCTAAACCCATTTTTTTTTTTAAAGAACAATTTACTGTTTAACAGGAATAAAAAAAAATGTAGGTGAAATGAATAATAAGTTCATTTATTACTAAAATTTGTGTTTGTGTCCTCTGAAAATTGGAAGGTATGTCTAAGTAGTGGTGACGAGGGGGTTCTTTTGCATTGGGCCCACTGTAACGTAGGATCAAGACAAAATAGATAATCCAATACATTTATAAACTGACCCAGATTTAATGTGGATTGATAAAATAGTGTTCCAAGGTGAATATACCCTTTAAAAATTGACTATAAGCATAGTAATATTTGCAGTTAAGGAATTTTCCCAAGCTATAATATTGATGGCTTATTCTTTAAACAATCTAGGCTATCAGTTCAGTGGAAATCCAAGTCTGGGTATCACTGTCAATAAGTTTATTGAAGGGGCCATGGCTGTCTATCACATTCCTGTAAAAACTGTGATTTTGCTGCGGCAGAAACACTGTGACAAAAACCGCAGCATTTTATAGTACCTGTGTAGCCCTATTTGGGGGGGGGGGGTATGAGTATTATCCCTCCCGCAACAGACTCTGGCGCTGACCTGTGTGTATAATGGGACCTGAAGCCTTCGCTGAAGGGAAGAGTGGGAACATATATGAAATATATCAGTGCCTCCACCCAGGATAGAGCCTCTGTATTACAGGGAGAATCTCTTCCTGGGACTTACCCATGAAGTACAGTTAGTAGCCTTAACAAGGATCACTGTACTAATCTCACAGTCTGAAGAATACATACAGATACCACATAAGGTTATAACAGTAGCTTTATAAGAATCAACAGGGTAATAATACATACATACAATATACTCAGAACACAGCAGTACTACAACAACCAGCAAGTCCTCAACCGTCTTAGGTTATATACCCGGGTATATATATAGATATATAGCAAGAGTCCAGTGCACAATACCTCCAGGCAACAGAAGAGATGCAGGGGCCCCTGTGGATGACTGTGGATCCTCGGATTCTTCCAGGAGATGACAGACAGCCGATCAGGAGATGATGATGATGATGGTGAGATTCTTCACAGGCAGCAAACAGGGCGACGGTGACGGCAGTAGATGCAGGCCTGACTACCCTAACACTGAGTCCTTAACCTGCCAGCTAAACTACTAGTGCCACCGGGCCTCTCTAACTAGCTAGTTGGCCTTCGGAAGCCTAACCTATCACTGCCCTGAACTATATATATATATGGATCCCTAACTACAGTTACTAGCTAGGTCCTGTGAGTATATAGGGGTAGTAACACATACCTAACTATATACTGTGAAGTAAAGAGGAACAAATGGCTCTTAGACTCCCCCAGACATAACATGTCTGTCCCAGCAGCTCTGCTCACATCTCTCCCCCCAGCAGCTCTGCCTCACATGTCTCTGACTCACTGTATTTACAAAACAAAACTTGCACTAAATGCCTGGGGTCTCTGAAGCCAAACTGCAGGGGCAAAGAAGCCAGATACATTATATACTAGTAGAAATGGCAGTTCCCTACACCTGCAAAGTGGCTAATCCCATCCACACATTGTAGATATATAGCTGCAGTGAACATGCTGCGATTTCACAAACCGCCGCGTTTTTATAAATCACAGCATGTGAATTATACCTGCAGAAAACACTGGCATTTTCCTTATAGGTATAATAGAGACAGGAAAACTCTGCAGACTTTCTGTGAAAAACAATGGAAACGCATTGCGATTTTTCCTGCAGCGCTTTTTGGCTGCGGCTTGCTATGTGGGGCCTTATTGTTTACCAGACACGGCTCTTTACATTTTGAAGTGGCTATGTTTCATAGTGCAACTTAATTCCATTCATTGACATCCCTTAAAATAATTTTTGTTCATAGGATTGTGCTTAGCATAATTCTAGTAATATAGACATGTATGCATTATAGACATGTTTTAACAATATCATAGTTTATCTACAGGTAGTTGCATTGTTTTTTTTTTTTTTGGCATAGTGCTTAGCACAGTCCAAATACTGTACAGTAACACACAACTAAGTATATGAATAATAGGGCTTAATGTGTTTACACACTAAATGTAATATTGTTACAATGTGTTCCAGATAAACAGCAAACCCATGTATCCATCACTCAGAACAGAGTTATCAATTAATAAATGAAGCCACATTAAAGACCATGACTGGCTTTATGAAGGAATGATGTTAATGAGAAATTGTACTTGTTAACTGTAAAATAATGTGAAATTGCAAATCCTGGTAATTACCGGTCCTTCAGGAAGCATAACTGAATGTAATCTCTATAACAAAATGACCACTTGCTTAATTAAATGAAGAGAGCGGCTGACATATTGTACATGATCTGAAGAATCTTTGTTAGGATTAAATAATACATATTGTTATTATCCGAAATAAAAAGCTATGCTGTTCTGAAATCGAACTGGTAAATTTATGGTAATTACTGAGTCTAACATTATGTTCTTGTACTGTAAGATATACAGTGGGTATGGAAAGTATTCAGACCCCTTTACATTTTTCACTCTTTGTTTCATTGCAGCCATTTGCTAAAAGCAAAAAAGTTCATTTTATTTCTCATTAATGTACACTCAGCACCCCATCTTGACAGAAAAAAACCCCCAAAAATGTGGATATTTTTGCAAATTTATTAAAAAAGAAAAACTGAAATATCACATGGTCATAAATATTCAGACTCTTTGCTCAGTATTGAGCAGAAGCACCCTTTTGAGCTAGTACCACCATGAGTCTTCTTGGGAATGATGCAACAAGTTTTTCACATCTGGATTTGGGGATCCTCTGCCATTCTTCCTTGCAGATCCTCTCCAGTTCCGTCAGGTTGGATGGTGAACAGTCATTTTCAGGTCTCTCCAGAGATGTTCAATTGGGTTGAGGTCAGGGCTCTGGCTGGGCCAGTCAAGCATGATCACAGAGTTGTTCTGAAATCACTACTTTGTTATTTTAGCTGTGTGCTTAGGGTCATTGTCTTGTTGGAAGGTGAACCTTCGGCCCAGTCTGAGGTCCAGAGCACTCTGGAAGAGGTTTTCTTCCAGGATATCTCTGTACTTGGCCCCATTCATCCTTCCTTCAATTGCAACCAGTCGTCCTGTCCCTGCAACTGAAAAACCCCCATAGCATGAAGCTGCCACCACCATGATTCAGTGTTGGGATTGTATTGGGTAGGTGATGAGCAGTGCCTGGTTTTCTCCACACATACCGCTTAAAATTAACGCCAAAAAGTTCAATCTTCGTCTCATCAGACCAGAGAATCTTATTTCTCATAGTCTGGGAGTCCTTCATGTGTTTTTTGGCAAACTCTATGTGGGCTTTGTTATGTCTTGCACTGAAAAGAGGCTTCCTTCGGGCCACTCTGCCTTAAAGCCCTGACTGGTGGAGGGCGCAGTGATAGTTGACTTTGTGGAACTTTCTCCCATCTCCCTAATGCATCTCTGGAGCTCAGTTACAGTGATATTTGGGTTACTCTTTACCTCTCTCACCATGGCTCTTCTCCCACAATTGGTCAGTTTGGTTGGATGGCCAGGTCTAGGAAGAGTTCTGGTCGTCCCAAGCTTCTTCCATTTAAGGATTATGGGGGCAACTGTGCTCTTAGGAACCTTGAGTGCTGCAGAAATTCTTTTGTAACCTTGGCCAGATCTGTGCCTTGCCACAATTCTGTCTCTGAGCTCCTTGGGCAGTTCCTTTGACCTCATGATTCTCATTTGCTCTGACATGCACTGTGAGCTGTGAGGTCTTATATAGACAGGTGTGTGCCTTTCCTAATCAGGTCCAATCAGTTTAATTAAACACAGCTGGACTCCAATGAAGGAGTAGAACCATCTTAAGGAGGGTCAGAAGGAAATGGACAGCTTGTGAGTTAAATATGAGTGTCAGAGCAAAGGGTCTGAATACTTATGACCATCTGATATTTCAGTTTTTCTATTTTAATAAATTTGCAAAAATATCTACATTTCAGTTTTTTTTCTGTCAAGATGGGGTGCTGAGTGTACATTAATGAAAAATAAAATGAACTTTTTTGCTTTTAGCAAATGGCTGCAATGAAACAAAGAGTGAAAAATTTAAAGAGGTCTGAATACTTTCCGTACCCACTGTATGTTTATTAAATTAACCTGTTCAAGACCAGGACAGTTTTCTGTTTTTTGTTAGTACATGTGGTTTTAAAGGTGTTAACATTTCTTTGTAGTCTGTTTTTCAATAATTTTTGTATCTTTTTCAGTGATATGGAAGAAATGGAAGCAACACTGAACAATAATAGAGGTGTACGCCTGGAGAAGCTAAGTTCCCAGGTAGTTCATCAAGAAAGGCAGCGCTCGGTGAAAAAACAGTCTGTATATTACCATTTTTTTTTTCAGCGATACAAGTGGTTTTATTTTTAAGCCATTTTTATTTTAATATTTTTTAGCTTTTTAATATTCATGGAAATGTAAAAAATAAGGAAAAAAGTGTTTACCATTATTTACTTTTCTGTTATCATCATTTTTATTTGTGCGATGTAGTTTTGGGTCTTCGGGAGCAAGGTTAGAAGCTGCCAGGTGTGTTATGGGTGATGTTCTTTTCTTATTTTTTAAAATTGTGTTCTTAGTTTGTCTTTTTTTTTAATTTTACACATTGTGCCACCCGTAGCATCATAAATGACCAATCGGGAGGAGGGGGGAGGGACATTACAAACTTAAGACTACCAGTTACTGGTAACATACAACTTTAGGATACACCGCAGAGCTTGTTTGAATTTGCTAAAACTCAATAACTCCTGCAATTACCAAACACCTGTTGATCACATAACCACCATGCTGCTTACTGAACTGTACACACAGTGCTCATTTAATGCTGTGTCTATAGAGATGGGGAAGACAGAGATGTAATGAACCATCTCCAACTTCTATATGACCAATCTGACGCTGACAATTAGCCCCCTTCTCCTACAGACGCGTGATCTTTTGGCAGTATTCATTTAAAAAGAAACAAAATATGTAACCATATTGCTTGTCACTTTTGGATTAGACTCTACGAAGCTCTAGGAACCACCATCAGAGTTGTATATCAACAAAATTAAATTTTTGCCATCTGTAGCTGAGAAGATAATTTAAAAGTGTTAATCAGTATGATCTCAATTCTCAATTTCTGGCAGTATTTTCGATATTAATAAAAGTTGTAATATACTTTATTAACAGATTTTGGCTCCTTTCTGTGAAATCCTGCACTGCCATCCACTTTTTGTCTCTTTTCTATCTTTTCCTTTCTCTCATTGCTTCTCACTGGAGTACAGGTGTTTGGGTCCATGTTTAATGCGGGAAACTAAGGCTGGTGGGGGGGATAATTTCAAACTGTTATATCTAAGGCTAGATTCACATCTGTGCTCAGTGAAGAGAAAAGTCCTGCAAGGACCCCACAGGTCACCACTTTTTAAGCGGATTGGGTTTCAGTTTTTCAGGTCCCCAAGTGGACCCGAAGTATGGAAACCCGAACGCTGGTGTGAACTTCGAGTAAGGCGCTATAAAACATAGAACAGTGGTTTTGGTGTCATATGAAAGATGAGATATAAATAAGTCAATACTGACTGTGTTTTCAATTGGTGACTTTTATGGAAATAATACAGGGAGAACTGTAATCCTTGTGTCACATGAATGATGAAAATCTCATCATTCTACATTTTATCATGCCTGAGATATAAGTGTTTGCAGTGACCCCCCCCCCCCCCCCCAGCCTCAGCTTCCATGCATTACTCCATTGAGAAGTGGTATACAGATTTCAGCTCTCAATATAGAAATAGAGAAAAAAAAGGACATGCAGGATTTCACAGATAGGAGCCAGAATTCATTAATAAAGTATATTACAATATTTATTAATATCACAGATGCTGCCAGAAAATCACAAGTTTTTCAAAAGTTTAGGTATGCTTTAAATAAAAAACCTTAAAAATTTTAGCATTGATTGCATTTTTTATGCTGTTTTATGAGGGCTATGGCCTCTTCATAAATATGTTCGACGTCCCTGTGCCAGAAAGGAAATTTATGCCAGTTAGGAACTGGCGTAGATTTACATTGTTGTGAATACGCAACGTTGTGGTCGCAGCGAAAATGCCGAGGCAATAAACGTGTGTTTTACATTACCTGCAAAGTGTTTGGGATTCTGGATAATCCCATACACACATTGTAGAAAAAAAAATCGGTCTTCCCCTTACTAAACTCTCTCCTCTACAATCTATGCTGAATGTGGTGGCCAGGCTCATCTATCATTCTAGACACTACAGCAATGCCTCCGGTCTGTGCTAGCCACTACATTGGCTGCCTATTCAATACAGAATACAATATAAACTTATCACCCTCATCCACAAGGCTCTTCATAATGCTGTATCTACCTATAATTCCTCCCTCATTTCTATCGCCTAACCCATGCTCTCCGTTCACTCAATGACCTAAGACTAACATCCTCTATTAGCATAACCTCCCATGCTCGTATACAAGACCTCCCGAGTTGCACCACTTCTCTGGAATGCTCTATCCCGGACTATCAGATTAACCTCCAATTTCTACAGCTTCAAGCACAAACTAAAGACATGTCTTTTCAGACAGGCTTATCACAACTCCTAATGTAAACCCTTCCGTAGTTAGAATCCCTAAAACTTAAACCCCCTCTGTTCACACTCCCATATTAGACTTGGCAGCTAACTTCACCTGAAGAAGAGGTTTCATTGAGGTATTTCGCCTCAAGGGCTATACCCTTCAAAGAGGACAACAATTCGACCCTGGAGACCCCCAAATCAATATCTCTTTTTAATAAAGAGAGGCTGGAGCACAGCTTCTTAGCTACCTCACTAGTAGCGATACCAATCAAACACTGTGCAGAGAAAGCCGTATACGCTTTCCTTAGGGAGCACTCTGCCCGGTGGTCCATGGGGTCTTGAAGGCTAGACCCGTCCTCAGAGGGTACAAGAGATCGCCTGGTAATTTGGCGACTGCCATAACAAGCTTAGGTGGTGGACCCAAGTCCCAACTGGTCCTCAGCTATTGGGAAGAGTGTCTTGAACCTCTTGAATAACTTGCAGGTCTCCTCTGGGTGTTTTCACTCGGTGGACATAGCTCTTTTAAGCATGTTGTCCACATTGAAGGCCCTAGGCCCCCTAGAGGTGGAACTAGAGGCGTCCCCAAGGTCAACATCATGGTCCCTTGACCTGATGGACTTCAATAATTTCTGAATTTTCTCCAGAGGAAAAAGCGGTTTTTCTATATCCGTATCTGAATCCTCAGATGAAGAATTAGCTTCCTCTATGATCCTGAATACCTCATCAGATCATATGACAGAAGCGCCATCATATTCCACAGCGCTCCACAGACACAGACACAGACAGTTACTATCCCATATAGGGTTCACAATCCATACCCCCCACCAGCACGCCTTTGGAGTGTGGGAGGAAACTGTAGTACACCCACGCAAACATAGGAAGAACCACAAACGCCCCGCAGATGTTGCCCCTGGCAGGATTCAAACCCAGGACTTCAGCTCTGTGAGGCTGCTGTGTCAACAACTGAGCCATAGGGCTGCCCAAGCAGCACTGGTGGCATGTATTTAATTTGTAACCATCAGGCAAAGGAATTTCACAGGAGCGACAGTTTAGATGTTTGCACCTAGACGCAGACTTACCTGGAGTATTCATCACCACCAGATGCAGAGGAAGACATCTTACCACAAGTGTAAGAGTAAATAGCAAGAAAGCCAGAAAAAAAAACCGCAACAGTACAAGTCTGTTGAACTAGAATGCCCAGCATGCACACTCTCTCCCAAACAACAAAGAGACAGAAGAAAGGAAGCAGCAGACTTATATAGAAGAAATGGAGAGCAAAGACTCTCCCAATACCTGAGACAGGTTACACAGAAAATAAAAGTCCTTTATTTCTCTTCACTTTTTTTTTTTTTTGGAAGAAAAAAACTGCCCCACACAGATTTTATAAAAAAAATGGCGGAAGTTAAGATAAAAAACATTTCCTAGTAGCTCACCTGAAGGAGGTTCAAAGATGTCATCACGTACACAAGCCAGCGTACTCTGGACTCTGGAGCTGGAGCTGGAGAGAAGTAGCAGGAAACGCCCTACATCGCAATAAAACAAGGAATGCAAGGCTTACATAGCCACAAAGGGTTCAGCGTGGACACCCACCCATTATAAGCAACAGCTGAAAAAAGGCCTTTCACTGCAGCTAAGCAGACTAAGCAGCAGAGGCAGGAAAGACAGACAAGGAGTTTTAACCTTTGAATTTTGTTCCAACAGGAACCAAAGGCAGAAAAATAGTCCTCACAGGAGGATAGACAAAAGAAACTCAAACAGGAGAGAGGGGAAATTCATCCAGAAATCTGAATACCCTCACTATAGAGAAGGTATAACCTTCCCTCCAACTGTCCCACCAACACAGGACAGAAAAAAACACGCTGGGGGGTTGGTACTTTCTTCCTTATATGGAGAAATACCCCAATATTGTGCTGCTGTGGGACGACAGGGAATTAGCTATTATTTCCATAAGATGTCACCACCTTTTTAAAAATGTAGTTTCCAGTTTAATATTTAAAATAATATTTAAATATTTATACAACTGCAAATCCTGAATATTAAAATCCATTCAATAGCAGTGTGTCTATGAGAGTGGCCAATTGTGTTTTTTTTTTGTCATGCAGCAAAATGCCACGCTTTGCAATAAACTGTAATTTTGCTGCACAGTTCTTGGCTCTACAACAAAAACCTCTACAAGTAAGGGCAACCTTGAATACAGTCTTCAACAATAGAACAAGCTGATGATATTAATTAAAATTTGCAAAGCTCAAATATAAACAGATTTTGTCTTAATAAACATGATTTCACAATCGAATATTTGTTGGTTTTATTCTTAATTCTAGGTTTAAATTAGAATTCCCCATATTACAGCTTGAAGCTAAAGTCTGTTTACAAAACAGTATTTACACTTGACTAATTTTGCAGATCAAACTAATTAAATCAATTAAACTGGTGATTAACCAAATGAAGGCTGATTGCAAAAATTAGTGGGTTCATTTTGAAGGAGTGGAAATAAGCTAATTACTGCCGTGATTACTTGGATCTAGAGTACTTTAAATGTGGTATAAATTGAAACCTCATAGTGAATTAGACTGGGAATTCATTACAGTGGAAAAGCGCAACTAATACTATTCTAGATGCTCACCCTGTGGGAGAATAGCTCACTGCATTTTGCATGATGATAAACACAGTTATTCAGAGTTTGCTCTTTTCACACAACACAATAGGCTGCCACTTTAGGCATCTTCATCTCATACAGTTTTAATAGGATGCATATTAGGAGCAAGACACAAATCCAGATGTTTTGCTTTGGCATTGCACAGATGCCATATGCAGATGGTGCTAGAAAGTGACCTGGTGGCTCTATATGAGGCACATTATTTTCACATGACAATTCCATTCTATATTCTGAGCATCATTATTTATTAACTATATAGAGAAATATTCTTTACAGTATAAAAAATGTAAAGTTATAATTTGTCAGCAGAAATTACTGTATATAAGCAAAAGTTATTGACATCCAAAATTATTTTCTTCATTGGTCCACCAAGTTGCTAAGAATCTAAAAGTACCCTTGCCCTTGAGCACAATTTTTTAATTGAAAGGGTTATTTCGCTCTTTATAAAAAAAAAAAGGGAGTCGGTAAGTGGTCATGGGGGGCCTGTTTGAGTGAAGTGGTGGCCAGAGCTCAATTTGCTTCTACAGGGCTTCCATTGAAGACAAACAGTTGAGCCAGAAAAGACACTTATCCACTCTTCACAGGACAAAAACTAAGTCTCATATCGCTGGGGATCCAATGGGTGGGAACCAACCCTGAGAACATAGCCCCTGAATTGATCATCTTGAATGGAGCAACGGATGCACGTGCCCGTTGGTCTCCATTCCAGTCTATGGTCCTGCTGGAGATAGCTGAGCATTGTACACTGAAACTTATCCCTTTTCCTGTGGATACGTGCTGAATGGCTTACATGAGACAACCCCTTTAACCTCTTCCCACCACAGCCATTTTTAGATTCTCAATTTCTTTTTATTCCCCTCCTTCTAAAAGCCATACATTTTTAGATTTTTCCATTCACATAGCCATATGAAAGCTTATTTTTTTGCAGGATGAAACGCATTTCAGAATCTTACCATTTAATATTCCATATGATGTACTGGGAAGCTGTAAAAAATTATAATTGGGTGGAATTAGAAAAAAACTACATTTGCACCATTTTGTTTTATGGTGTTCAGCCAAAACAAGATGTTATCAATATTCTGCACCTGAGCATGTTTACGGCAATACCAAATGATCACTTTTTATTCATATTTTTTGGGAGGCTAAATAACCGAAAAACACTGGTTTGGCTCTTATGATTTATTTTCCCGCTGCAGAGTTCACCATATGGGAAAAATATTTTTATAAATGTGTGGTTCAGGCATTGTCAGAATCAAGAATACCTAATGTGTTTATTTTTTACTTTGCTTATTTATTTTTATATGTGTTTTAGGGAAAGGGGGTGATTTCAATTTTTTGCGCTTTTTAAGTGTTTTGGTTTTTTTTTTTTAAACTTTTTTTTTACTTTTATTTTTGATGCTGGCTTCTTCTTCTACCATTCTTAATTTGTAGGCTGCTTTCCAATTCAGACCTGCCAGCCTACAATGCATGTATCTACAAAACATATATGTTCAGGTGCAGATGGACACAAATACAACACTGCACTGGGATTCAGACACGTTGTGATCATGGGGCCATGTAGGTTTGCAGCTTACAGGTTAGAACAAGAAGAAGTGGTTCCTTGCCTCAGGGGATCTCGTATGTATAATTTTTTAGTATTTTTTCCACACTTTGGGGAAAATTATTAATATAGGGGACATCAGGGGGCAGTAAGAATTTAAAGGGACATCTTTTATATAAGGGGGCATTAGGAGGCATTATTAAAGTGGTTGTCCAGGATTTAAAAAAATGTATATATGCAGGGAGAGGAGTAAAAAATACTGCATTTATACTTATACTGCATTTATACTTACCTGTAGCCTCCACTCAACTCCGGTGTTGGGCCATTTTTATACAGAGCAGATACAACGGTGATGTCATGTCGACAAGATTGCTGCAGTAAGAGCAGTGAATGGCTGCAGCAGTCCCATCGAGACAGCCGGCTTAGTGCAGGAACAGAGGGGAGGATGCAGGTAAGTATAAATTCATTTTTTTTACACCTCTCCTTCTGCCTGCATCCCTTTAAAATTAAGGAGGCATTAGAGGGTACTAACATTTAAAGTGGCATGTGGGCATTATTAATTATAGAGTAGTATGGGGGCACTTGTGGTATTATTAATTGAGGGGGCAAACGGGTATTATTAATTAAGGGGGCACACAAGAGGTATTATGTATTTAAAGATGCACACAAGGGGTATTATTCATTTCCAGGGGATTTTTATATTACACATTTTATTGTTGGGGATAGCAGCAGGATGGGGACTTGGAAAAAGTGGGAGAAGTGGTTATGGCAGTATGGTGGTAATATTGGTATACTTGAGTTGAGGGCCACTCAGATGTGTTTGCCCCCTCCCCCACGTGCTTAACCCCTTGCTACACCTCTGCCACTGACCCATTATGACATCCACTACTGAAATAGATGATGTCACAGCAGAGGCGTAGCTAGGGGTTCAGCACAGGGGGGCGAACATGTCCAAGTGGGCCCCCAACTTGGACATGTTCGTATACCGATACTATGAGTATACAGTGAGCGTATAGTGGTATATAGCGGCTCTACACAGGGTGAATACAGTGCAGTAACATTTAGTGACTTACCAGTGACGTCTCTGACTAATCATTCACATTCCCCGTCTCTTTCATCTGGACCGCCATGACCACTTCTTCCAGTCTCTGTAAAGTTTGCAACACAGACATCTTTGGCTCCTCACTTTTCCAGGCACCTGACCCACATTGTCCTCACCTGCACAAAGCCCCCATCCTGCTGCTACCCCCAATTATAAAATATATAATATAACCCCCCATAATGAATAACACCCCTAAGCGCATCTTTAAATTAATAACTTCCCTGTGCACCCCCTTTAAATAGTGCCCCTTATTAATAATGTCCCAGGTATTTCCCCAGAATCAGCTGTTTGAATGAACTGTGGTACCTGTGTAAGCGCCGTGACCCCTTCTCTGTGTCATTCTTTTCATAGTGGCCATGTAATGTAACTACAGCCTCATCCTATCCACGTCTATGTGACAAGGCTGGAATGACATCACACGGACACTATAAACAGACAGTGTGTGATATGAACAGGCGCCATAGCCCCTTCTTACAGCTGATCTGTGGGGAATCACTTATCTCTTATTGATTATTTATTCTGAGGATAGACCATCAATAAAAATGAGCTGGAAAACTCCTTAAGGCTAAGGCCCCATGTAGCATCCCGCAGCAAAAAACAGCTGTGGGAAAAACCGCGGCAGCGACGCATCACGGTTTTTCCTGCAGCACTTTGCACAGAAAGTTCACAGAGGTTTCCTCTGCGGACTTTCTGCTTCAATTATATCTATAGGGAAACCGCCGGCGTTTCCGTAGGTATAATTGACATGCTGCGATTTCCAAAACTGCGACTGTTTTGGAAATCGCAGCGTTTCCGCTGCACATATTTTACTGCAAAGTGGGAATGGAATGTGGCCCCTTGTGGCGAAAACCCACAGAAAAAAACTGTGGCATTCTAGCAAATCCCATCCACACATTACGGAAAAATATGTGCAGCAGACGCACTGCAATTTCCAAAACCGTTGCGGTTTTGGAAATCGCAGCATGTCAATTATACCTATGGAAACACCGGCGGTTTCCATATAGCTGTATTGAAAACATAAAGTCCACAGGGGAAACCTCTGCGGACCCTCTGTGAAAAGCACTGCGGGAAAAACCACAATGTTACCGACAAGGTTTTTCCTGCAGCCCGCTACATGGGGCCTTAGTCTTAATAAAGCCCAAGTGCCGCTTTCATTAAATTAATTGCTTCCTCATATTATGCCCCTGATTCCCCCTGACATAAATACTGCACCTCTAATGACCCCTTATATCAATGACCACCCCCTTATGTTCAGAATGCCTCCTAATATAAATGATGGCCCCTAATGGCTCCTTATATAAATAACCTCCCCCTTGTATTAATAATACCCCCTAATAACCCTTATATAAAGGACCCACCAATAACCCTTATATAAAGGATCCCCCAATAACCCTTATATAAAGGACCCCCCCATCGTCATAATGCCCCCTAATGAATCCTCCCTTTATAGTTATATTTCCCCTTCCTAACCACCCCTTATACTATTAATATACCCACACAAAAAAAGTCATACTCACCTGCGATGCTGATGAACGGAGCCGCCGGCGCTTCCTCCCTGTCCACGCGCAGAACGTAATCGCGCCGCCTGTGCTGAGAAGCAGACATCGGTCTCTGGTCTCGGGGTCTTGTAAACCGCAGGCCTGTATTGGCTTGCGGTTTACAAGTCAGTTAAGCACCAGGATGCATTGTAACTAGATCGGTGTCTGCAGACACCGATCTAGTTAGAAATAAAGGCTGTATTAATGGTGGCCCCGGGGTGGGCCCCCAAAAATTCAGTGGGCCCGGGGCAGCCGCCCCTCTGTCCCCCCCCGCTAGCTACGCCTCTGTGTCACAGCTTATCTCCTGATACTCCCTGCACTAGACACATCTAGAAATCTCTCCCACAAATCACCTATAGTCTATTGCTGCCTATGGCCATGAGAGTGTTATAAAGCATATCATTAAATGCTGTTAATAGAGCAGAAGGAAAGCCCAGGCAAGATGACAGCCTCCATATTCATGTACAGAAAATAGAATAAAATAATATCTACTCAGAACCTAAAAACATCAGAAAAACATGTTAGGGTGGGTTCACACCTGCACTTCAGTCCGTCCGCTGCCAATCCGAGTGAAAATCTCGGGGAACGGGATAGGCATCGGATAACGACAGGTTAGCAACGCAATGGTTAAAAACCCATTCATTTGAATGGGTTTTTAAAGCAATGTGCGGGTGTGCGCTTACACCCTCTGCGCTGCGAAGCCGATTTTTTTCGTCGGACACGAAGTCCTGCATGTCCGACTTTGTTTCCAACGAAAAAAAAAGGATTCGCAGCGCAGAGGGTGTAAGCGCACACCCGCGCATTGCTTTAAAAACCCATTCAAATGAATGAGTTTTTAACCAATGCGTCGCTAACCTGTCGGTATCCCATGCCGATCCCGTTCCCTGAGATTTTCACTCGGATTGGCAGTGGACGGACTCAAGCGCAGGTGTGAACGAAGCTTTATATTTCATTTATCTGGGCATAATAAATAAAAAGTTTGGTGATACATTCCCTTTAATATCTGAACAACAGTGATTAGTTATAAGACTTCTATATCAGAGAAAAGACATGGTTGTGATGCCTATACACTAGGATATAACTTTTTAACTGAAGACTGTACATGGCGTCTGATGTGTGAGTATCATGTTTTATGGCAAATGGAGCTGCTTTTTCTATGTGTTTCTGTTACACATTTTCTTAGTATTGAAAAAAACACAATTATAATTCATTAAAATTAGTTATCCATGATAGTGCATATAGAGATAGATATCGATCACCTGGTAAGACTGTACATTGGACTAGTAAGAATCCTTTTCCTTTATTGACTCCACATTTCCATGAATTTGTCATTTTAACCACTCCTACTAATATTTCTGACCACTCATACTAATATTCCATTTAGATTTTATTCTATGTAAAAACTTAATCTTCAATCCAAATCAATATGAAAAATTATATTTTTCTTTTATACGAAAGTGTGGACTAACTCCTCGCTGCTGACAATATAATTTATGGCATTGCCTTTACATGCATTTGTAATCTATGATCTATGTATTAAGATTTTAATATAAAGGGGCAACATCATTTATTGGATCTTTACATGGCAAATACAGTGAAAAATATATCCTTATGAATTGGTAAAGTGTTCAAAAGGAAAACTTGATAAGGTTTCAGTTTGCCAAAAATACAGAAGTCAGTAAGTTTGGTTAACTTCAATGTACTATATATGGTTGGCCGTACTGGCAGGAAGGGTTCCTCCCAAGTATTTTTGCGAGAGTTTTAGGTAAGAATATTAAGATTATGTGCCACCTCTATTCATAGTGACAATTTGAATATTTTCTTTAGATAGTGATGGAAAATGTATTACCAATGGCTAAAGGATGAGTAACAAAGTCATAAATATGTAGTTGTTTTCATTTTGTAATACTATGTATTTACACTACTGCTTTACCTTACTATTTATCTGATATTATATTTTTAATGTAAGAAATGGACATATTAGGATTATTTTAGTTCACTATTCTGAAAGCAGGCAGAGCTAATTAATAGGTCTTATCTACCTTAGCCTGAAGACTTGTCATGCATGGGAAGCTTATAACAGTCCTCCATATTTAAGATCTGGTAACCTAATACGAACCAACATAATGTCTCTAAAGTAGCATATTGAGCCACTTCAGTGCTTTATGATGTGTTAATGTGTGCCATTTGCAAAGACAACTGTGAATACAATCTTTTGCATACTGTGCAATTAGCACTAAAGAGGAGCTGGGGCTTTCCTATTACAGAGAGTCCCAGATGTTTTGTCCTGGTAGCTTGTGTTGGTCTGTTCTTTTGTCAGCACTAATTATCAATCAATCAAGATGAATGAATGAACTAAAGACCTTGTAAGAAGTAATTCCTTACTGATCCTTGGCAGGGAGCTAAAGATTTCGGCAGCAGTGAGTAGGAAACCTGCACCACTGACAACTGCTGGCAAATTATTAAACTTGATCACCCAACTTGGTGGACAATTGATTATGCAGAATTATTTTTCTATTGCTGGCACCATTACCTATGTATGCTTATCACTGTGTGAATCTTTGTTCAGCATATTTCAAACCAGCAGTTGATTAACCTTACATTGGGTTTTTTAATGTCTTTTTTTTTTTACATTTTATGAAAGCATTATTTACTTAGTTTATTATCTTTGTGTATGTTGCTTAATAGTAGAAACATATTTTTAAAGTGTGCAAAAAAAGCAGCCGTCTTGTAAAGGCCTTCATTATATTAGAGAAAAGTCAGCCAAACCACATGATGTTGCCAGGGAAAAGAAAAATTGGGCATGTTGATTTTTAATATGAAGTCCTTTTATTCTCCCTGGTGATAAGTTGCCTTCACTCTCCCCATAAGCTTACTCTACACTCCCTGTTAAAACTTTATAAAAGCTCAGCTGAACCAGTGTGTATGTGTAGGGGCAATTGGGAAGAATAGCTGTCAGACAACTGAATGCATCTGGGCATGTTAAAGGAGTTTTATGGGTAAATATATTGATGACCTATCCCTAGATATAAGTCTATCTATTTAAACCAGGTATCCTACAGTATTGGCACTGAGTAAAGCAAAACAATCCCCATGAGCTACTTGCTAACTGTCCTCATGTAAAGAGGAGACAGTCTTTCCTAATGGCTAAGGGTGGGTTCACACTTGCAGCGGCACTCCGTCCGCCACGAATCCGACCAAAATGTTGGAAAACTGGATAAGTACTGGATAGGGAAAGGTTTGCGATGCTTTGCTTAAAACCCCATTCACTTGAATGGGTTTTTAAAGCAATGCGCGGGTGTGCGCTTACACCCTCTGCGCCACAAACTGTTTTTTTTCACTGGAAACAGTCAGACATGCAGGACTTTGTTTCCGACGAAAAAAAATGGCTTTGCAGCGCAGAGGGTGTAAGCGCACACCCGCAGCATTGCTTTAAAAACCCATTCAAGTGAATGGGGTTTTAAGCAAAAAATCGCAAACCTTTCCCTATCAGTTTGTAGATACAGACAAAGCAATCTGCAAATCTGACCTTAGCTGTTGGCTGAACCATCGGACACCACATGCACTCTCAGTTCAGTCAACATGTTTTCGGTTGGAAGGGGGGAATAAGGCACTGCCAGACAGCTCTGGTGACAGCTTAAAAAGTAAGGAACATTTTTTTTTTCCCTTCACATCTGCTTTCAGTAGATGAGGTCATTATATCAGTTTCACAGGACTGACAATGTGTCTGTAAGGCGCTGCGGAATATCATGGCGCTATACAAGTAAGCATAATAAATAATAAATAAATAAATCATTTAGTTTAGCCGACACTCATTTAACATCAATGGCCACTTTAACAAAAACTTTTCACCACCTCCACCAACTCTAGTTCTTTGCATCATTTAATATGCACCTCTCAATTGATTCTGTAGCAGTTAGAACTTTTTCTCTAGCCCTCGCTATTCCCAAGTAGTTGGGACTGTTAGTTTCATTGACTGATATAATCTATCTACTGTCAAGTGTTTAGACTTGAACCAGACCAGATAAGGGGAAGTGATTCTAAACTCTGGCTGTGTTAGGTAATTGCCATTTGAGCAATCCTCAAAGTGATAGAACAATAACACCTTTTATCCTTCCTCCTCTGTTCCTCAGATCCTGGCCCCTCCATCTAGAAGTTACACTGCACTCTTTGCACTTAGTATCTGTTTATTCACAGATACTGGCTGGTGACGGGTTCATACAGCTTCAGTTACACAACCTTTTCTATTAAAAGATGGCTGGACCATTGTAGCAAACAAGCCCTCTGACGTCTTGTGTCCCCCTATCTCCTATAGAATGTAAGCTCTTGCAAGCAGGGCCCTCACTCCTATTGTTTGATATGTTTATTTCTTTGTCACATTGTAATGTCTCATATTGTCTGTTCATGTTTCCTCTGATTTGTAAAGTGCTATGGAATATGTTGGCGCTATATAAATAAAGTTGTTAATAATAATAATAATAATAATAATAACAATATTATTTTTATTATTATTATTATTATTATTATTATTAAGTATTATTATTATTATAAAATTGCTGTTTAACTGACAGGACTAGAAGACAGCAAGTAAAATAAATTATCTATAATCCAACACCACTCTATTTTGCACACTCAATTCACTGATTTATTGAAGATGAACTATCTCCTCATCCAATAATCAATTCACAGACACCTATTTTTTGGAGATATACAGTCATATGAAAAAGTTTGGGCACCCCTATTAATCTTAATAATTTTTAGTTCTAAATATTTGGGTGTTTGCAACAGCCATTTCAATTTGATATATCTAATAACTGATGGACACAGTAATATTTCAGGATTGAAATGAGGTTTATTGTACTAACAGAAAATGTGCAATATGCATTAAACCAAAATTTGACCGGTGCAAAAATTTGGGTACCCTTATCATTTTATTGATTTGAATACTCCTAACTACTTTTTACTGACTTACTGAAGCACAAAATTGGTTTTGTAACCTCACTGAGCTTTGAACTTCATAGTCAGGTGTATCCAATCATGAGAAAAGGTATTTAAGGTGGCCAATTGTAAGTTGTTCTCCTATTTGAATCTCCTCTGAAGAGTGGCATCATGGGCTCCTGAAAACAACTCTCAAATGATCTGAAAACAAAGATTGTTCAACATAGTTGTTCAGGGGAAGGATACAAAAAGTTGTCTCAGAGATTTAACCTGTCAGTTTCCACTGTGAGGAACATAGTAAGGAAATGGAAGACCACAGGGACAGTTCTTGTTAAGCCCAGAAGTGGCAGGCCAAGAAAAATATCAGAAAGGCAGAGAAGAAGAATGGTGAGAACAGTCAAGGACAATCCACAGACCACCTCCAAAGAGCTGCAGCATCATCTTGCTGCAGATGGTGTCACTGTGCATCTGTCAACAATACAGCACACTTTGCACAAGGAGAAGCTGTATGGGAGAGTGATGCGAAAGAAGCCGTTTCTGAAAGCACGCCACAAACAGAGTCGCCTGAGGTATGCAAAAGCACATTTGGACAAGCCAGCTTCATTTTGGAAGAAGGTCCTGTGGACTGATGAAACAAAGATTGAGTTGTTTGGTCATACAAAAAGGCGTTATGCATCGCGTCAAAAAAACACAGCATTCCAAGAAAAACACTTGCTACCCACTGTAAAATTTGGTGGCGGTTCCATCATGCTTTGGGGCTGTGTGGCCAATGCCGGCACCGGGAATCTTGTTAAAGTTGAGGGTCGCATGGATTCAACTCAGTATCAGCAGATTCTTGAGAATAATGTACAAGAATCAGTGACGAATTTGAAGTTACGCCGGGGATGGATATTTAAGCAAGACAACGATCCAAAACACAGCTCCAAATCTACTCAGGCATTCATGCAGAGGAACAATTACAATGTTCTGGAATGGCCATCCCAGTCCCCAGACCTGAATATCATTGAACATCTGTGGGATAATTTGAAGCGGGCTGTCCATGCTCGGCGACCATCAAACTTAACTGAACTGGAATTGTTTTGTAAAGAAGAATGGTCAAAAATACCTTCATCCAGGATCCAGGAACTGATTAAAAGCTACAGGAAGCGACTAGAGGCTGTCATTTTTGCAAAAGGAGGATCTACTAAATATTAATGTCACTTTTCTGTTGAGGTGCCCATACTTTTGCACCGGTCAAATTTTGGTTTAATGCATATTGCACATTTTCTGTTAGTACAATAAACCTCATTTCAATCCTGAAATATTACTGTGTCCATCAGTTATTAGATATATCAAATTGAAATGGCTGTTGCAAACACCCAAATATTTAGAACTAAAAATGATTAAGATTAATAGGGGTGCCCAAACTTTTTCATATGAGTGTAAATGCCTAAAACTTCACTTTTATTAATATTTATTTAAAAATGAATATCCCAACCCTATCAGGGCTAATAGTATTAAAATTCACTAATGCCATCAAAACAGAGCAGATCCATAAATAACTATGCACTAACTGTGCATTAACCATAGATCTATTGTTTATCACTGTGATGAAACCTCAATCTCCTATACAGAGTGGTCTCATAAATATCTTCACTTAGACCTATGGAATCTAACTGAACTGCCTAAAAATGAAGACAAGCTACAGGTTGAATCAATTTGCCAAAATACTGTCTCAGATGAAATAATCCATAGAAACCAGTACTCTTTAACTATCCTGAGACTATTGGCCTAATGCCACGCCAACAGGATTCAGAGGGACTAGGTATTCTAATCAAAAGGCAAATTAGGTTTCAACACTGCAACTGGCTTTAAATGTCCTGCTCCTCAAATCATAAATCAACTGCCCAAAGCATTTCCTCTACAAGATTCATCAGGGGCAAATAACAAGTTCCTTTGTGAGCAGTTAAAACTGCTGTTCCAAGATGTTTTAACAGAAATTTACAGCATGACCGCTCTGATGATGGCGGTCCGGATATGGCCTATTTACCGCCCTTATATATCGTCCTACTCCTCCCAAATGAGCTGAATGGCCAATCACCAATACTGCTTCTCACACGCCTACTTGATACACCCTCAGGACAAGGCCAATCACGCACTCATCCTCCACATGTGTCACATGGGACCTCCCCGCCTGTCTCAGGGAGATCCCTCCGCCTAGCGTTAGATATGGCCAATCGGCTCATAACTCACCAAGTCTCCTCCTTAAACCAGGACGTCATAATGATACAAACGCCCCCTAGGCCGAAGTAAACATGTTCCAAAAAGGCCGCTTTGTTCTATGAGCGATCGATTACATAAAACCTGCGATAAGGAAACAGATCTATTCAACCCTGCTCTGCATCAGCAAGGAAAACCTCCGTGCATCACACAAACGCAAATCTGTTCTTTAAACCAAATACCTCCTACCGCTACCAAATATACTCCCCTCAATAGGGGACACTCCCAGCTTCTCCATTCAGCCAATGTTATAGGAGTCTCTATCTATAAGACAGCAGGGGGATTGTCTACAACTCAACTAACAAAAGAACAACAATAACAAGGTTGCCGACAACTCAATGTATTAACTCCTAAATAGAACAAATGTAGAGTAGGTGAAATGCAACAAACAGTCTATATCTCATTATAATAACAAAGAATAGGTAACTATTAATAGGGATCAGGGGCGATATCAATTTATGGCCTCCTGCAAAAACAGGATTATCACTACAAATATATAAATACAAATAGGAAAAACTAGAAAGCACAAAAAAAAAAAAAAAAAAAAAAAAGGGTTCAATGATTTTTAAAGATTAGCTATATAGGTAAATATCACAAAGCTGATATGGATTATGCAATAATACGATGAATCAATCTTGGAGCATAACTACCAAATCAATGATAGAATACTATTTCGGGGTTTAATGATTGAGTAAATAGATAAATATCACAAGGAAACCAGTCCTAAAGGAAAAAGTGTATTGGGTTATGCAATAGTACGATCAATCGATTTTACAGCATAACTACCAAATCAATAATAATTGTTACCCAATGAAACAGGTAACATCAAACTGTTCATTTAATCCATGTGGTTGTAGAGTGTTCAATCTATAAATCTACTGTACTTCTTTTTTAAGGATAACATTATCCCAGTCTCGTCCTCTAGGTGGCGGTCTCACCCACTCAACAGCCTGAAATTTCAAACCACTCCTTTGCCCATTATGACAGCGCACAAAGTGACGTGCTACCGGTGTATCTCGCCTATTCTATCTAAATCCTGATCAACCTGTAAAATTCTCCAGTGTCTCCTCAACACCTCTTGAACTCTTCCAACCTGTGTGTCAAAGGTACCTATTATCCTAATCTGTTGGACTTTATTCTCCTTTTTCTTAGGAACAAGGAGACTGTTTCTGTTCATACTCATTGCCCTATGATAGGCTCTATCAACAATATTTTTTGGAAATCCCCCCATGTTGGAACACTCTGGACAGGTCTTTGGACTGGGAAATAAATTCTCCAAAGAACGAGCAATTGTGACGTATACGCAAAAATTGGCCTGTTGGTATACCCTGCTTTAACTGTGGTGGATGACAACTACTCCTATTTCCTATAGTTGCCTGTTTCCTATAGACGGTTGTATTAATTCGACCATCAGAGGATCGCATCAATTTAAGATCCAAGAATGTTAAAGATTCTGTCTGAAACTCCGATGTAAATTTCAAACTCAAATTATTGATATTCAATTCTTCAACAAAACTTTCAAATTCCAATTTGGTCCCCCTCCAGAAAATTTAAATATCATCTATATAACGAATCCATATATCGATATGCCCCATCCAGGCTATGTTTTCCTCTGAGAAGAACACAGTTTTCTCCCACCAGCCGAGGTACAGATTAGGATAGGTGGGGGCCACTGGGCTCCCCATTGCTGTCCTCCTCAGCTGGTGGAAGGTCCGCCCCTCAAAGACAAAAACATTCCTCTCCAGAACAAATTTCAACAATTTCATGACCAGATCATTATGTGATTGCATAAAGACCCCTCTTGATCTTAAATAGTATGCTACTGCTTGGTATCCCTGTTGGTGATGAATCGATGAATAAAGTGCCTCAACATCCAAACTGGCAAAGAAGACACCTTTATCAAGAGTGACCCCCTCTATCTTATTAAGGACGTCCATAGTATCTCTAGCATACGATGATAACCCCAGAACAAACGGTCTTAAGATATTATCTAGATATACACTCACGTTCTGCGTCAAACTATTAATCTGAGACACTATTGGACGTCCCCGTAAAGGGGTCACCCCCTTGTGTATCTTTGGAAGAATATAAAAAGACGCCATTACTGGATGTTGAGGCATCAAAAATTCAAATTCTGACTTACTAATTAAACGCATTTTCTTTTCAGGATTATGAGCTTTGTGATATTTACCTATATAGCTAATCTTTAAAAATCATTTAACCCTTTTTTTTTTTTTTTGTGCTTTCTAGTTTTTCCTATTTGTATTTATATATTTGTAGTGATAATCCTGTTTTTGCAGGAGGCCATAAATTGATATCGTCCCTGATCCCTATTAATAGTTACCTATTCTTCGTTATTATAATGAGATATAGACTGCTTGTTGCATTTCACCTACTCTACATTTGTTCTATTTAGGAGTTAATACATTAAGTTGTCGGCAACCTTGTTATTGTTGTCCTTTCTTAGTTGAGTTGTAGACAATCCCCCTGCTGCCTTATAGATAGAGACTCCTATAACATTGGCTGAATGGAGAAGCTGGGAGTGTCCCCTATTGAGGGGAGTGTATTTGGTAGCGGTAGGAGGTATTTGGTTTAAAGAACAGATTTGAGTTTGTGTGATGCTCGGAGGTTTTCCTTGCTGATGCAGAGCGGGGTTGAATAGATCTGTTTCCGTATCGCAGGTTTTATGTAATCGATCGCTCATAGAACAAAGCGGCCTTTTTGGAACATGTTTACTTCGGCCTAGGGGGCGTTTGTATCATTATGACTTCCTGGTTTAAGGAAGAGACTTGGTGAGTTATGAGCCGATTGGCCATATCTAACGCTAGGCGGAGGGATCTCCCTGAGACAGGCGGGGAGGTCCCATGTGACACATGTGGAGGATGAGTGCGTGATTGGCCTTGTCCTGAGGGTGTATCAAGTAGGCATGTGAGAAGCAGTATTGGTGATTGGCCATTCAGCTCATTTGGGAGGAGTAGGACGATGTATAAGGGCGGTAAATAGGCCATATCCGGACCGCCATCATCAGAGCGGTCATGCTGTAAATTTCTGCTAAAACATCTTGGAACAGCAGTTTTAACTGCTCACAAAGGAACTTGTTATTTGCCCCTGATGAATCTTGTAGAGGAAATGCTTTGGGCAGTTGATTTATGATTTGAGGAGCAGGACATTTAAAGCCAGTTGCAGTGTTGAAACCTAATTTGCCTTTTGATTAGAATACCTAGTCCCTCTGAATCCTGTTGGCGTGGCATTAGGCCAATAGTCTCAGGATAGTTAAAGAGTACTGGTTTCTATGGATTATTTCATCTGAGACAGTATTTTGGCAAATTGATTCAACCTGTAGCTTGTCTTCATTTTTAGGCAGTTCAGTTAGATTCCATAGGTCTAAGTGAAGATATTTATGAGATCACTCTGTATAGGAGATTGAGGTTTCATCACAGTGATAAACAATAGATCTATGGTTAATGCACAGTTAGTGCATAGTTATTTATGGATCTGCTCTGTTTTGAAGTTTTAGGCATTTATATCTCCAAAAAATAGGTGTCTGTGCATTTTGCAGACTCCAAGGATACTTTGAGGTATTCTCAGAGTCCGCCGCAAGGCAGGATGGTTTGGCTACTTGGAATTAAGGTTGTAGTTATGGAACAATATATCAGATAATGGGTGCATTTACAGGCTAAGGATCAAAACAGAAAATATATGGGATCAAAACCATGAGAGTACAGGAATATCCAAAATGATAGAAGCCAATCCATAGTTGAGTCCAAAAGGTCACAAATAAAGCCAAATTAGCAAGAAATTGGATAGCCAGGAGAGTAAACAAAAATCCGTAAACCAGAGAATCAACAGAAAACAGGGTAAGGTACTGAGAGGACATTCTGAGAATCCAGAGCCAGAAAACTAATGTAATCACAAGCAATGGAGGAAGAAAATTGTCAGGTTGAAAAACACCTGCCTTGGCTGATTTATTATTATTTATTTATTATGCTTACTTATATAGCTCCATCATATTCCGCAGCGCTTTACAGACATTGACAGTCACTGTCCCATATAGGGCTCACAATCTACATTCCCTATCAGTATGTCTTTGGGGTGTGGGAGGAAACAGGAGTACCCGGAGGAAACCCATGCAAACACGGGGAGAACATACAAACTCCTTGCAGATGTTGTCCTTGGCAGGATTCGAACCCAGGATTCCAGCACTGCAAGGCTAACCACTGGATGCTGAAGTACAGCCTTGATAGGCTCTGTATCTCAAACCTCTGGCTTAACAGACCCAGACAAATTTTGACTGGTAAAATAATCATAATCATGTGACCGTGAGTCACTGCTGATGTCGTGATCACATGTTCCACTATCAGCTGTTGCCGATGATGTCATCATTAAGTATCAGTGATGCTATTTAAGGGACATCATTGTATCATGCTTTTGAACACAGCATTCTTTTGCTTACCACACTGCAAAAGGTATGTGACTAATATTGTAGCTGATGTTATATGTATTGGGGAGATGTATTTAACTTTTCCCTTGGAGTTTATAACATACTGATCTTGATGGATTATGTCATAAGCAACCATCACATTTCTGTATAATATGACTGGAGAATGTTACAATGCTGGGTTTTCACTGGTATATTATATCTTCTGTTGATACTGTGATAATTGAGATGGATATTAACTTGTATCTAAAAGTTTTCATGGAATATATTTTTATTTGTTTTTATTAATTATATTATATTTTGAATTCCTCAGATGTCATGCAAATGAAGGTCTTAGGAGACTGAAACGTTCGAATACTGACGTCATGCATCGTGTGAAATTTTAACTTTTTTCGCTGTGTGTTCATATAATAAATTTTTTGCATAATGGAATAAAATGTATTATTGTTTAGCACTTGGAGTGTCGAAGTATTACATTACTATAAATTTTGACTGGTAGGCTTATCAACCTTAAAGTAACAGGCAGGACAGAAGAGAATGACAACTGCTGGGTGGAGAAGTAGCATGGATAATTAGATTCCTGACAATCTGCCTCTGATTGGACAGTGTAGGAGAATTGTGAATCACACCCCTTTGCCTACTATTCCTTGAGACCACCCACTTGACAGTAGAGAACCTATTAAGCATCTCAGGTATCACAATTAACTACAATGATTGGCAATGGTGGGGATTTTCTTGAATCAGTGGAGTAGCACATACTAGAAGATGAAAATAATTTAAGTAGGTAGAGGTAAGGAAAGGTCCTTTTTAAGTTCTGAGAAATACATTAAAAACTTTCACGTAACCAAGCAGTTGTCTCTAGAAGTTTAGAGCTTATTTTCTATTCTCCATAAGACACTGTTAAAAAACTAAGAGCAATATCAAGCCAACCTGTAAAATGGTAAGAGAAACAGAAAAATCTAACATTTGTATGTTTTACAATCACTATGTAGATTTTACTCTCAATTTGGCTTTCAGCCTATAGCAATTTATAGGTATTATGCAGGCCAAATTAATGGACATAGCTGGCAGATGCAGTATGTTGAATGCTGTAAATAAGCTATAACAATATTACATCTGGTTACATCTAACCATAAAACATTCTGTTTAAACACTAGATGCCAGAATCTAAGCTCCAGTCAACCTTTACATTGCTTTCCTTGGCAACAGCAAATATTCCTGTGTAGAAGTTGTGAATATTCAAATACAGTAATTGGGTATGATTTACATTGTTTTGAATTAACAGAAATTTCATTGTTAAGCACAAATACAGCTTCACACTAAATCACCATGCTTTTAATAGGGCCACACGAGCAGGTTAGTGTGCGTGTTCGGATTTATAACGCTCTCGGGGAGCTGACCACTGTATTAGACTTCCTGCTGCTAGGTAATATGCATGACACATTTCTAGACACTAATTCATTTATTTAATAGTAACAGTATGCAAAAACTGAGTTCAAAATGAGGCTGACAAAGAAGATATAAAAGTTTTATTAATCCATAGCTAATCAAAGGCCAGCAGAATGCATGTAATAGTAGGTATTACCAACCATATCGAATTTGAATAAATTAAATTTTGTTTCCAAAATTCTTACTAATAGGAAGCCGCCAGCCTAGAACATTTGTATTTTTAATTACACATATAGGCAGATCAGGGCAGGTGGAAAAGAACACAAAGAGTGCTGCAGAGTTTTTATTATCTATGCTTTTTCTTCGGGGATTGATAAATAGGGTCTTTTTTTTCACAAATAATTAAATATATATATTTCTATTCATGCAGATACTTGATAATATATACAGAAATATAAAAGAGTGTTGGCTATGTGCAATGATTAAACTGTTGTATTGTTATCGCATATGTGTTGTTCACAATATTGCAGAATATAAAGTCATGCAAAGGGTTAATAATGGGGATTCAAAAAGAAAGTACTTGCACAAATGTTTAGTGAAAACATGAGATGAAAAGTTTATGCTATACACAAGGAATCTCCAACTATTGGAAGAGTACAACTACCAGTACAACCCTGAGCTGCAGTCTTACACAGAAAAGACTCATATGTCTTTATATGTTCTTCTTCAATACATACTCAGAATAACATGTTATTAAAGGGGTTTTCCCATGAATTCAACTCTAAGTTTCTGACTGCAGAGAGTCCCACCACTGAGAAAACCCACTGGTCATGAGAACTGGAGACACATGTTTCCTCATCTGAATGCCTCGGAAGGTGCACTACCACACCATTTTTCTCTTTGGGACTGTTGAAGACAAGCAGAGTATAGCAGTCAACTACTTCCAGCAGCCCCATAGAGATTTATGAAATGGGAGGTATGTCTGCACATTGTTGTTAAGGAGTATAATCTCCATATCTAGCACTGTACAGCAATCTTATAAAACCCGGCATTAGAGTATGTTCACATGAAACTGAAATCTGTTTTGCTAAAACAAATATTTTATACATTATAATAGAGTTTTCTCTACAGATTGTGAATGAATTTTTACAAACCATATACAGTTGTATGGAACATCCTTTGGTTCCATGCAAAGAAATGTGTGCATTATCAGTGTTCTAGCCGTATTTTTCACAGCTAGCACACTGACCCGTTATAATTAATGGTCCTACACACAAGTCCGTATATGAGGCTGTGAGCTTGGGGCAAAACATAGAACAGTTCCTATACCTGTCCTTTTTTTGGTCCAGGTTCACTGAAAGATATTAATGGGTCCATGTAAGAAGATATCCTCCACGTGTCACTCTGCCATTTATCCCCAAAACCAGCACACGCACATGGTCGTGTGAATTTACCCTTAGGGTATATTTGCACATAACAGATTTGTTGCAGACATTTCTATCACTGAAAATCAATGCGTTTCTTTTGAATATAGTTGTTTTGTTGGTAAACACATACAGTATATTTCTGCAATTGCCTTTCAGAAGGATGGTAAAGTTGAAAAAATTCTGAAAAAAAAAATCTGTTATGTGTGAATATACCTTTATTGTTGTTCTACTTAGCTGTTTCCAGTGAAAAACAGCACAACTGTGAATACAGATCAGGGCTATTACACATGTTGCAGCACAGCTTTGGGTCAAAATAGGTACATGAAAGTTCTTTAAGAAATCTACTGAAAATTGCCATGAAAATTGGTCTTATAGAGGAAAAAGGTGGTGGTTTTCTTAAAGAAGAGAAGATGGCTAGTATGTATGATATATGGTGAAAGTGGCACAGGAAATCTGGTCTGGATTAGGAGGTGGTCCTTTCAAACAGGTGGTATTTCGAAGAGCTTTTGCTGTAGTTTATTCCTTGTTCTTCTCTGACAGCAGGCACTAGAGTCTTATGTCCCATTCAGTAGCAAAAATATAACCTACGTTAGGGGTACAAAGGTTGCAGCTGAATCTGGTGCACATACCTGTTGAATCTAAAGAACTTCCTGCAGAATAAGGTAACACAGGATACAGCTTTAGCTATCAAACTCAGGCCCATATGCAATAAGAAGGGGAAAGGGGGAAATCCATGCAACAGAGCAAAAATTGTTATAATTGGGCAGTATAGAGATGTGATAACATGTATGTGGGGAACAGTGGGAAAATGTTGTGAAGACCCAGAATACACTGACTGACAGCTAAATGGGAGTTCCAGTTTTTTTTTTACTCCCTAGAATGACTTAAAATAACATACACCATATATTCACCTGTCTATTCAGCCAGTGATCCAGCGGAGAGTCTCTGGTCGAGTCACTGGTCTTTGTTGACAATCTGTCTGTGTATGAGCACTCCAGCCAATCAGTGACTGAATATTGATCATCTGTTTGAACAGAACATCACTGCTCATGCACTGATTGGCTGACACGCTCCTATGCAGGCCAAAGGTCAGGAAGATTGAGGACCCGAAAGGAGATTCTCAGCTGGATTCCTAGTCGAAAGGGATCAAAAAAAGACAAAAAATAGAACTGGAACAGCACTTCAGTTTTTTGCAGGGATAAAGCAATTTAATCTAATTCTGCTCATCAGTTAACCCAGTTTGACATTGTGCAGATTATGTTATTTCCCCCAAAATTGGCTAAACTGAAATATAAGACATGTTTAGTCTCCCAAGTAAATTATGGAGGTTCAGAATAGCATGGGAACTATGGAGTGACTTGTTTTAATTCATTTAATTAATTAATTTGAAATACTGGATCCCACATCTTGATATACTAAGTACCTTAATGCATATTCAGGGCAGATACAGTATGCTGGCCCAGAATAACCCTTTGCAAATCAAGCATCTTCACCACTAAGGAATTTTACTCCTATTACTTCTTGACCCACTTCTTTATAGTGCATATAATATTGTATGTCATTGGCTTGCATTTCAATACAGGGTTTCTAACCAAATATCTTCCTGATACTTAGAGAGTCATATTAAGACAATGCATGTTGCCTAATGAGTTTGCAAGAAGCCCACACAGCACAACCTCTTGTTAGTAATCGTTATAGTGAACAGTGTACCCTTTCATCCATCACTAGACTCTTCGCTGTTGCCCAGGAGGGATGTATTTCCATATCTTTCATCATATCATTGCCTGTCTAGCTCACAAACATAAAAAGACAAACTCTTCCATGGTAGATTTCAACACCAATTAAAAGCCGGACAATTACAAGTGCATTTAGATGCGATTATCAAGATGAGGAAGTTCTATTGGAATTTGGTGAACAGGCAGAAGACTGTTAATGTTCCTGATAAATCTCATCTATAATGTAGTCTTGAATGTGTGGTTAAATGTGTTCAATGGTATCTTTAATAAAAAAAAAGAGACCCCTGGGTGTGTTATAGTGACAGTGGGGTTAAACATATCATCTAGTTCAATATGAATATAACATTCTGACAACAACTATATAATATTCTGAGATGTTTTGTACTCTGGGGAACCTAGGAGGCTAAAAAGCTATAAAGAAACACAATAGTAAAGGTTTTGCATGGAGACAACTGATTTTAACAACTTAATTTTTTTTTGTTACATACAGTTTGAGGTATTAACCTGTATGCCATATATTTCCTTGAAATGTTCAATTATAAGCAAAATAGATAAAAGACAATTTCTTCTGTGTAACCAATAGCAAGGTCCTTGAGTATGTACCTTTTACCACAGATGTTAGCATGTAGACTTATAGACTTAAGGTCCTTAGTTTATTAAGGCTATGGTCACATCTGTATTATAGGATCTATAGTTAGCCTTCATCACAGATTCCATGGTATGCAGTCTTACTTCTTCCATCAAAACGAGGGACATCTTGGCAGATCCTGTCATACCACTTTGTGTGAGGGTCTTGCATTGTATTATGATTTCTGTTCTGTTGACCCAAATGTGACCAAAGTCTATTATAGATTGCTACTGTATTTTAACACTATACAAATGTAGGATTAGGAAATTTCAAGACTGTACAAAATCTAGTCAAGGGAGGGCATCATAAAAAAAAACAAAAAACTACTGACTTGGTAATTAGCCCCAGTTACAGGAGGAATACAGCCTCCTAAGAAATAATACAGAGCTGATCTGGGTCCTCTAGGACCTTGCAGCTCATACAGTTTCCAGCCCCTGATCTCTAAAGTGCACTATATAAATAAAAATATAACATTATTATTATTATTATTATTATTATTATCATCATTATTCTGTGAAGTCTACTGCTTTGTTCTCTGGTTCATAATCTTTGATTGCATGTACCCTGTTAATGTCTAAAGGGACAAGAAAATGTTAATCCCTGACAGTGACAAATTTTGTTTTTGTGTTTCTGTTTTTTTCACCCTGCCTTGCAAGAACCGTAATACTTATTTTACTGAAAAACATAGCCATATGAGCCTGCAAGTGATTTGGCTATTTTCATTTTTCCCCATTATAGTGTTCACAATATAGTGAGCTTCCGAACAATGCTATACATCCCTACATCCCCTTTTGACCAAGGCTATACATGTTCTTTTTACCTTCTTGCATTCTGCCAGCAATACACTGTAAATTATACTGTCAAATTTTCATATGTAATTTTTGTATCTTCACAGATAAGCCTTGTTCTATATCCCAACTTTTTTTGTAACCAAATATAAAATATGCTATGTGTTTAATGCACAATATGTTTTGCATTTCAATATGGGCTAATAAATTGAGGCTTTGTACGAATTTAATATTACACTAAGGCATGTAAGGATGATATAATTGGAATAAAAATGATAGTCGGCATATATCCTATATTTATGAATTATAATAGTATCATATTCACAGTTTCAGATGATAGTTTTAAAAAATTATAGGTATAAATACACACTATTGTGTAACAAGAGTTAACTGCTGTATGATAGTTTTGGGCATGAATAATTGTTTCTACAATTCATGAGAAATTTTAGAGATCAAGGTGCTGTTGCCCTAAATCCCCAATCATGTTAACACACACTTCATAAACCAGTTAGACAAGCAGACAACATGGAAAGTGCAGAGGTTAAGTACACATGATTGACCTCCTAGAAGCTGTGTGCTACAGATCATTAAATATGTTGTGCTCTCCTGCTTCTGCTGGTCACACTGAAAGTGTCCAAGGAACATTATTTAATACTTAGATCTTCTTACCTACATTTCAGTGACACAAAATCAATATGCTTTCTTATCCTCAATTTAACAGATTATTATAGGCTATTAACTGTGTTTTAGCTACAATGGCAAGGAGCTACAGTGCTGCCTTGAATAGCAAATAAAAACAGAAAAAAAAATCTATCCCAGAATATGACTATAAAAACTCCAACAATATTAAAAAAAAGTGCAGCACTCCAGATATAGTGAAAAATAAATGATGGATATTTGATTACTTGTGTGAAATTCTGATTCAGTGTGAACCTTTCTCAAGAAAGATTTACATTGAACCAAAACATTGCACATGGAATAAAGTATCCATCATTTATATTTTACTATATGAAGAGTGCTGTCCATTATTTTTTACTATTGCTGGAGTTTTTATAGTTATATCCTGGGGATTTTTACCTTTTTTTGTTTGTATTTTCTTTATGCTTCTTTGGCTTTTACTACAATCTATTAGAGATGGGCGAATTGGTTCATAACTAAATGGATCCAAACGAAATATTCCAAATTGTTCAATTTTTAATAATAAAAAATATTTATACTCCCCTTTCATTACCTCTTTTGGGCCTCCTTGTGGCATCCAGTGCTCTGTCTGTGCATCCTCGGTTATGTCTGGCACCAGAGAACACGAGGAGGCCCAAAAGAAGTAAAGGAAGGTGAGTATAAATGTTTTTTTTTTATTTTTTACTCCTCCCCTGGGCCTCCACCTATTATACTCTGGGGTCTGAAGAGACCCCGGAGCATAATAATTTCACTTCTGGTTATCTCCAAACAAGTTTGGACCAAAACAAACCAGAGGATCACTTCATCTGAACATGGGAGGAAACAAATCTTCAGAGGTTTGCCCATCTTTCCTATCTATCAATCTCTTTGTAAATATCTATCAATATATCTGTTTAAATACCTACCTATTATCTATATTTTTATCTATCTTGCTATTTATTATCTATCATCTGTCTTTTAAGCAGTGTTGGACTAAAGGGCCTAGGACCCAGCAGAGGAAATTGTTCTGGGGGCCCAACCAACAGCTTCCTGCTAATAGCCTACACCATGACTCCTTCATTGAAATCTTACATATGTGCTGACTATCTGGTGTTACTAGTATATTCATCCCCTGTAGTACTGTGTATGCCCCAATAGCATCATGGCTGGTTCATTCATAATACTGTATGGGGAATGATATTGCCATGAAGCACTACACATACGTGTAAGGGAGTTGTGATGCAGACATAGCACAGGGCTGCCAGCAGGAAGTTTGAGCCCCCCCCACAGTATAATTCTCCACATGGTATATAATGCTCCCCAGTGCCCTCCACAGTATAAAATGCTCCCATAAGCAACTCCCACAGTGGGACTCACATGGTATATAATGCTCCACAGTAGGCCCACACAGTATAAAATGCTCCTCTGAGCCCTACATAGTGGCCACACTATGGAATATAACACTCCACACAGTATAATATGCTCCGCAGAGTATTATAATCAGAGGTCCATGGGAGTTGAGGGAAAACAACAAACAGTTATACTCACCTTGTCTTATCTCTCCTGGGCATCCTCGCATTGCATCTTCGCAGGCTTCTTCTTCAGGTCTGCGACTGATGTCACATGTTCCGGACGTCACTGCTGAGGCCTGTGATTGGGCCTCGGAGGTCACGTGGGAAACGCTGATGTTATGACACTAGCATGCCCCACGTAACCTCTGAGGCCCAATCACAGGCCTCAGCGATGGCGTCCAGAACGTATGATGTCAGCTACAGACCAGAAATGGCCAGAAGATGACGCCAGATCGCTGAATGCTCAGTAGAGGTAAGTACAAATGTTTGTTATTTGTACAGACCTCCTCTGAGCAGGCTTCTATTGGAAAGGAGCCCTGCGGTACATTATTGAAGTGGTCGGGCCTGTCATCAGGCTACAGATCCTGTGGGGGGACTAGGGCCATGGGCAATGCTCAGGCTGTCCCCCAATAACGCCGCCCTGCGTAAAGGCACAAGGTCCACTAGGGGATTCAATGGTACCCTGGTGGGCCAGTCTTAGCCTGCTTTTAAGTATATTGTACACTGTTGCTTGATTTGCAACATAGAAAAATGTTATTGAAATGTATAACAGTTCATATTTAATGCCACATCGAAACAAAGTATGAAATGACTTTGTAGACTATAACCCACCTACTGATAAGATCCCTCATAAATGCCTCTGTCTGAGCTTTATACACACCCTTATTCCCTCACTTGATACCTCCAGCTTGTAATCTAACAATATAATTAAGATTGAAATCTCTTCAACGGCCCTAACATATACATGTGCGAAGAATTACACTACCTGTACTATCTTCTCAACACAAACACCTACAAATTAGGCATGTACTAACTTCCAACCAAACAGAGATGTTTACATTCCTCAGAGCAGCTTTGAAAAATATCAATTGTACACACCCAACTATCAAAGGGATCCCAATGTTCTACATACAAACAAATAAGCAACAACTCTAAAGAGAAATTTAAATACATGTTATAATGGGATTTAGATCTAGGCAAGGCTTATAGTTTAGATAACTGACATAAAGCATTTAACTGATTATACCACTCTCTAAAGGAATGTATCATGCAGAACTCTCCCAAAATAATGATGGCACCTAACTCCATCAAAAATTACCAAACTGATCCCTCTTACTCGCAAACCTGTCGAAGAGATTGCAGACTCAGGGGTTCATATTTACATAACTGGTGGAACTGCCTATTCCTCAAGCCCTTTTGGTCTGTAGACAGTGGCACCTCACATTATCCTTGCTGTAAGAAGCGTTGTTGCAAAATTATGAAAAAACCAGGTAACTCCTCTACTATTAGAATTTAATGTACCTCATCACCCAGGTTCATGATATGGAAAGACATTATGTTTCATTAACCTTATCTTGGGCAAAAGTAAGGAGCAATTTGTCCCCTTTGAAACTTGCCTAATTTACAGCCTGATGAAACTCGGACTTACTACATCTTTTCTACACTTAGGCGTCTAAGTTTGCTGAATGCTAGACATCAATCCTACCTGTAACCTTTGAATAAACCCCTTATCCATAAGACTGCTTTGCTCTCACTCCCAGAAAGTGACCTTCTCTAAACCTCTAATATTTTACATGTACACGAGGTTGGTTTTAAACACCCATTTAGAGAACATAGGAAGCAACATCACTCAAGGCTTCATTTACTCTCCTCAACATATCAAGGACAAAATAAGTTAATGCTTTTCCTCTTCCTTACTCCCAATTTTTCCCTTCCCTCATATATACAGTACAGACCAAAAGTTTGGACACACTTTCTCATTCCAAGAGTTTTCTGTATTTTCATGACTATAAAAATTGTAGATTCACACTGAAGGCATCAAAACTATGAATTAACACATGTGGAAATATATACTTAACAAAAAAGTGTGAAACAACTGAAAATATGTCTTATATTCTAGGTTTTTCAAAGTAGCCACCTTTTGCATTGATTACTGCTTCGCACACTCTTGGCATTTTCTTGATGAGCTTCAAGAGGTAGTCACATGAAATGGTCTTCCAACAGTCTTGAAGGAGTTCCCAGAGATGCTTAGCACTTGTTGGCCCTTTTGCCTTCACTCTGCGGTCCAGCTCACCCCAAACCATCTCGATAGGGTTCAGGTCTGGTGACTGTGGAGGCCAGGTCATCTGGCGTAGCACCCCATCACTCTCCTTCTTGATCAAATAGCCCTTACACAGTCTGGAGGTGTGTTTGGGGTCATTGTCCTGTTGAAAAATAAATGATGGTCCAACTAAACGCAAACCGGATGGAATAGCATGCCGCTGCAAGATGCTGTGGTAACCATGCTGGTTCAGTATTCCTTCAATTTTGAATAAATCCCCAACAGTGTCACCAGCAAAGCACCCCCACACCATCACACCTCCTCCTCCATGCTTCATGGTGGGAACCAGGCATGTAGAGTTCATTTGTTCACCTTTTCTGCGTTGCACAAAGACACGGTGGTTGGAACCAAAGATCTCAAATTTGGACTCATCAGACCAAAGCACAGATTTCCACAGGTCTAATGTCCATTCCTTGTGTTCTTTAGCCCAAACAAGTCTCTTCTGCTTGTTGCCTGTCCATAGCAGTGGTTTCCTAGCAGCTATTTTACCATGAAGGCCTGCTGCACACAGTCTCCTCTTAACAGTTGTTGTAGAGATGTGTCTGCTGCTAGAACTCTGTGTGGCATTGACCTGGTCTCTAATCTGAGCTGCTGTTAACCTGCGATTTCTGAGGCTGGTGACTCGGATGAACTTATCCTCCGCAGCAGAGGTGACTCTTGGTCTTCCTTTCCTGGGGCAGTCCTCATGTGAGCCAGTTTCTTTGTAGCGCTTGATGGCTTTGGCCACTGCACTTGGGGACACTTTCAAAGTTTTCCCAATTTTTCGGACTGACTGACCTTCATTTCTTAAAGTAATGATGGCCACTCGTTTTTCTTTACTTAGCTGCTTTTTTCTTGCCATAATACAAATTCTAACACTCAATTCAGTAGGACTATCAGCTGTGTATCCACCTGACTTCTGAACAACACAACTGATGGTCCCAACCCCATTTATAAGGCAAGAAATCCCACTTATTAAACCCGACAGGGCACACCTGTGAAGTGAAAACCATTTCAGGTGACTACCTCTTGAAGCTCATCAAGAGAATGCCAATAGTGTGCAAAGCAGTAATCAAAGCAAAAGGTGGCTACTTTGAAGAACCTAGAATATAAGACATATTTTCAGTTGTTTCACACTTTTTTGTTAAGTATATAATTCCACATGTGTTAATTCATAGTTTTGATGCCTTCAGTGTGAATCTACAATTTTTATAGTCATGAAAATACAGAAAACTCTTGGAATGAGAAGGTGTGTCCAAACTTTTGGTCTGTACTGTATACAAATATACATATATATATATATATATATACAGTCATATGAAAAAGTTTGGGCACCCCTATTAATCTTAATCATTTTTAGTTCTAAATATTTGGGTGTTTGCAACAGCCATTTCAATTTGATATATCTAATAACTGATGGACACAGTAATATTTCAGGATTGAAATGAGGTTTATTGTACTAACAGAAAATGTGCAATATGCATTAAACCAAAATTTGACCGGTGCAAAAGTATGGGCACCTCAACAGAAAAGTGACATTAATATTTAGTAGATCCTCCTTTTGCAAAAATGACAGCCTCTAGTCGCTTCCTGTAGCTTTTAATCAGTTCCTGGATCCTGGATGAAGGTATTTTTGACCATTCCTCTTTACAAAACAATTCCAGTTCAGTTAAGTTTGATGGTCGCCGAGCATGGACAGCCCGCTTCAAATTATCCCACAGATGTTCAATGATATTCAGGTCTGGGGACTGGGATGGCCATTCCAGAACATTGTAATTGTTCCTCTGCATGAATGCCTGAGTAGATTTGGAGCTGTGTTTTGGATCATTGTCTTGCTGAAATATCCAAATATCCCCGGCGTAACTTCAAATTCGTCACTGATTCTTGTACATTATTCTCAAGAATCTGCTGATACTGAGTTGAATGCATGCGACCCTCAACTTTAACAAGATTCCCGGTGCCGGCATTGGCCACACAGCCCCAAAGCATGATGGAACCGCCACCAAATTTTTCAGTGGGTAGCAAGTGTTTTTCTTGGAATGCTGTGTTTTTTTGACGCCATGCATAACGCCTTTTTGTATGACCAAACAACTCAATCTTTGTTTCATCAGTCCACAGGACCTTCTTCCAAAATGAAGCTGGCTTGTCCAAATGTCAAATTTTGGTTTAATGCATATTGCACATTTTCTGTTAGTACAATAAACCTCATTTCAATCCTGAAATATTACTGTGTCCATCAGTTATTAGATATATCAAATTGAAATGGCTGTTGCAAACACCCAAATATTTAGAACTAAAAATGATTAAGATTAATAGGGGTGCCCAAACTTTTTCATATGACTGTATATATACCCTAACTCTATTGCCAGCTAGTGAAGTATAACTGTAATTTTGGGATTCTTGTTACTATTGTTTGTTCAAAGAAAAAATTGTAAACTCTGTAAACTCAATAAAAAAAACACTAAACCTTCACACTATTGAAAATGGATATATTTATTGTATATATATATATATCAATTGAAATTTGCACATCTATACATACAGTGCTGTGCAAATGTTTTAGGCAGGTATGGAAAAGTCCAAGATGTTTGGAACTACTTGCCTGCCAAGTTTCTTTAAAAACTGTGTCCACTTTCACCTAGAAGAATTGATGCTGTTTTAAAGGCAAAGGCTGGTAACACCAAACATTAATTTGATTTAGATTTCTTTTCATGTTCATTCATTTCATTTTGCTGACTTCTATTTTTGAAAGCATTCTTACAGAATTTTTCCACAGCTGTCTAAAACATTTGGACATTAGTATATATACAAATATACACATGTATATACTATACATAAATAAATGCACACTCACATGCACTAACATATACATAAATAAGTATACACATGAGGGGGCTGAACTCAAACAAATCACCTTCATTTCTCTGCTTCATGATTTCATACTTATTTGTATGCAGTGCAATCTAAATTCATAGAGAAAGTTGCTTTAGGGTTTGCTACTTTAGGTGAATTGTAATGTTGACTTACAATTAGTGGTTAGACAAGGATATACCAATGACAGAAAGACCTTTGTTCAATTCCACATCAGAGTCTATGGTCAAACATAGAGCAAGGCCAAAATGAGTTACACCATTTTATAATTTGCATGAAGTACTTAATGTTATTTTTTTGTAACCAAAGGCAATGATATGGAACAAGGTTCATCCAAAAGCATGCCTCACATAAGGCACTGCTTTCCATTTCATTGATGAATGTTAGCTTTCCATTGGTACAAATGAAACATTGGCTTATGATGGTCAAATGTGAACCTTGCACCAATATATTTTTTGGGTTGACCTTTGGTCAGGTGGTCAAGTCTCATGGGAATGAAGATACTTCTTTCTCATGTTACTCATCAGTGACCTTGTGATCCTTGAGTACTTGCCCTTGCATGTGAATGGACTAAATTAGCACTTACGGATTATTGAATTGATAAATGTCCTTCACTATAAGTATAAAGCTCTAGAGTTATTGTTACAGGGTTTGCTACATCTTTTTGATTTCTAATGTACTCTCCATCTGGTGAATAAAGCACAGGTGCAATACCCACATCTCCTCATACTTCAAATTTTTGCTTTTCTGAAAGTCTCTAGCACCTGAATTGACATAACACATCTGTTTCCTTCTAATATCGATATTTTTTCTTTTGTCAGCGGCTGGCTACCAGATGAGCTTTTGATGAATTGTAGGCACCTTCTTCGATGGTTGTTTTATGATACCATTGACATGAAATAGAAGCTCACAAGCATTGTGAATGAGCAAAGTCTTGTACTCTCCGCAGTCCATTGAATCCATATGGAAGAGAACAGCTGGTTAGATGGTTTTGATTCCTCAGGCCAATGTTTGTGTTGTCAACCGCGACTTTAACTTGCTGACCCTTGTATAATTCATAGCATCCAAGGAAATGTTGTACCTTCTATCCCATTATGTGATGGATGATGTTACTTAAAACTGATTGTCCTGTAAAACCACTCATAGCCCTGCACATTAGACACATGTAAGCAAGAAAGTGGCCAATAAATAACATAATAGTCCAGAGCTTTTCATGCTTCTAGCCACATTAAAGGATCATTAATGGATGAAGTTAAGAGGAAACTATGCAAAATATTTGTACAGTAGAAATCTCTTTATTATATTTCTGATATTAAACTGTTATTGATCATAGTGACAACAGAGATATTAATTGCTATCCTTGAAAATAATTGATGAATTTTTGATGATGCTTATCATTATTTAGTAAAAATAGTTCTTATCACAAGTATTTTAACAAAACATTTAATACATTCAGGTAAGCTGCAATTTATTACAATCTTGTGGTCCAAATTAACATATACAATGTGACTTAACATGTCTGTGTGCCTAAAGCAAGCACTGTTTAATAGAAAGCTTGTTTCTTGGCAAAAAGTAGAGACCCCCATTCACTATTTTTAGGCAAAGGCCACAGCTGTGGAAATAAGTGCAGTGAAAGCGCAGTGGAAAAAACCACTTGCATTTTCACTGCTTTTTCTACTGTGTTTTTTTATTTTTGTCTCCCTTGGGAAAAACTCCATGTTTCTGCAGGTAAAATTAACATTTCAGCACCATTTAATTTCCGCACTGTGTGGCTCAGATTAAACAAAATCTCATTTACCTTGCTGGGACTGTAAGGCCAGGGCCCCATGTGGCGTAAATTGCTGCATTCTAGCCAATCCCATCCACACATTGCAGTACAATGTGCGCAGCATTTTGGAAATCGCAGCATGTCATTTATACCTATGGAAACACTGGCAGCTTCCCTGTAGGTATAATGGAAGCAGAAATTCCACAGAGGAAACCACCGTGCACTTTCTGTGAAAAGTGTTGCAGAAAAAAACGCAATACGTTGCCACCACGTTTTTTCCCATAGTGCTTTATGGTTGCGGCCCACTACATGGGGCCTTAGCCTAAAATACAGCATTTTTACCTGTGCATTTCCACAACAGTCAAAAATGCTGCATTTTTGCAACTTGAGGCCTTGGCTCAAAAAAATACAGCAAAATCTTCAACAAAAAGAAGCAGCTTTTCCGCAATGTGGGACTTTAACCTTAGTAAGTTTCTCCTTGTTATTTTAGCCCACCTAATGCTGCTTTATATTGCCCATGTAATAAGTAGAATTCAAATAATACCCACCTAAAGAGTCCTTATAATACTGCCATTTAATAAACAATATCTGGCAGTTAAAAACCCCTGAAAAAACCTTTGCTTCTGTGGTTACCATCCTTGGGGAAGGGGATCTACTAGAAAATGAGGGCCCTGGACTGTTTCCCAATCCCCCAAGAAATCCCTAAGTAGAAGCTAGACCAGGGGTCGGAAACCTCCGGCATGCGTGCCAAGAGCGACACGCGAAGCATATTTCCCTGGCACGGCAGCCCAAGTCCTCACCCAGCAGTTTCAATCGGACCAAACACGGCCGAAACGAAACTGCTGTTATTATACTCGGGGATCTCTTCAGACCCCCGAGTATAATAAGCGGAGGCTCAGGAGAAGTGATGAAACATAAAAAAACAATGTACTCACCTTTCCTGCGCTCTGCAGCCGCTGTGTTCTGTTTGGGCGCTTCTTCCTGACTGACGTAAGAGACAGCTGACAGGACCTCTGGGGTCACGTCTGACGTCATTACGCATAATGACGCGACGTGACACCTGAGAACCAATCAGCGGTTGCTGACTACAAGCAGAAGCGCCCGAAGAGAACACAGCGGCTGCGGAGCATGGAATGGTGAGCACATTGTTTTTTGATGTTTGTAAGCTCTCTTGGCCCTCCGCTTATTATACTCTGGGGTCTGAAGAGACCCCACAGTATAATTATAGCTAGTGAGTGGCGAAAATTATAAAAGTTAGAATGTTATACCGTGTGCAGGGGCCGCTATGAGACATAATACGGTGTGCAGGGGCCACTATGAGACATAATACGGTTTGCAGGGACCACTATGGGTCATAATATTGTGTGTAGGGGCTGCTATGGAACATAATACGGTGTGCAGGGGCCACTATGGGACATAATACCAAGTGCAGGGGCCGCTATGGGACATAATACCAAGTGCAGGGGCCGCTATGGGACATAATACGGTGTGCAGGGGCCGCTATGGGACATAGTACAGTGTGCAGGGTTCGCTATGGGACATAATACAGTGTGCAAGGGCCGCTATGGGACATAATACCGTGTGCAGGGGCCGCTATGGGACATAATATGGTGTGCAGGGGCCACACCATGTGAACACAGATTTACATCAAGCTAAAAGTTCCAGTGGCCTAAGAATATATCTGCTTCCAGATACATAGTGTTTTTTCACCATAAGAATGCTTCATACGGTGCTCCTGGACACATACATTTACCACTAATTGGCGGCTGCACATGTACTTTCATTGCTTCTAATCGGAAAGTACAGGAGCGTCCCAGGAAATAGCAGTAAACGCATGCATCCTAAAGCATCTGGTGGCAGCACTTCTGTATTATGGTTTGTGGTATATGACTTTAGTTTATGGGTCATCAGACTTACAGTCATGGCCAAAAGTTTTGAGAATGACACAAATATTATATTTTCACATGATCTGCTGCCCTCTGGTTTTTATGTGTGTTTGTCAGATGTTTTTATCACATACAGAAATATAATTGCATTCATATTATGAGTAACAGAAGCTTATATTGACAGTTAGAATGAGTTAATGCAGCAAGTCAATATTTGCAGTGTTGACCCTTCTTCTTCAGGACCTCTGCAATTCTCCCTGGCATGCTCTCAATCAACTTCTGGACCAAATCCTGACTGATAGCAGTCCATTCTTGCAGAATCAATGCTTTAATTTTGTCTGAATTTGTGGGTTTTTGTTTGTCCACCCGTCTCCTGATGATTGACCACAAGTTCTCAATGGGATTAAGATCTGGGGAGTTTCCAGGCCATGGACCCAAAATCTCTATGTTTTGTCCCCTGAGCCATTTAGTTATCACCTATGCTTTATGGCAAGGTGCTCCATCATGCTGGAAAAGGCATTGTTGAGCGCCAAACTGCTCTTGGACGGTTGGGAGAAGTTGCTCTTGGAGGACATTCTGGTACCATTCTTTATTCATGGCTGTGTTTTTAGGCAAGACTGTGAGAGAGCCGATTCCCTTGGCTGAAAAGCAACCCCACACATGAATGGTTTCAGGATGCTTTACAGTTGGCATGAGACAAGACTGGTGGTAGCGCTCACCTCTTCTTCTCCGAATAAGCTGTTTTCCAGATGTTCCAAACAATCGAAAAGGGGATTCATCAGAGAAAATGACTTTACCCCAGTCCTCAGCAGTCCACTCCCTGTACCTTTTGCAGAATATCAGTCTGTCCCTGATGTTTTTTCTGGAGAGAAGTGGCTTCTTTGCTGCCCTCCTTGAGACCAGGCCTTGCTCCAAGAGTCTCCGCCTCACAGTGCGTGCAGATGCACTCACACCTGCCTGCTGCCATTCCTCAGCAAGCTCTGCACTGCTGGTAGCCCGATCCCGCAGCTGAAACACTTTTAAGAGACGGTCCTGCCGCTTGCTGGTCTTTCTTGGGCGCCCTGGAGCCTTTTTGGCACCAATGGAACCTCTCTCCTTGAAGTTCTTGATGATGCGATAGATTGTTGACTGAGGTGCAATCTTTCTAGCTGCAATACTCTTCCCAGTTAGGCCATTTTTGTGCAGTGCAATGATGACTGCACGTGTTTCTTTAGAGATAACCATGGTTAACAGAAGAGAAACAATGATGGCAAGCACCAGCCTCCTTTTAAAGTGTCCAGTGGTGTCATTCTTACTTAATCATGACAGATTGATCTCCAGCCCTGTCCTCATCAACACCCACACCTGTGTTAATGGAGCAATCACTGAAACGATGTTAGGTGGTCCTTTGAAGGCAGGGCTGCAATGATGTTGAAATGTGTTTTGGGGGATAAAGTTCATTTTCTAGGCAAATATAGACTTTGCAAGTAATTGCTGTTAAGCTGATCACTCTTTATAACATTCTGGAGTATATGCAAATTGCCATTAGAAAAACTGAAGCAGTAGACTTTGTAAAAATTAATATTGTATCATTCTCAAAACTTTTGGCCATGACTGTACAATTATTGACCGGCACTCCGAGTACATCATTTTTGATTTTTTAATTAAAATCGGCACGCCGAACAAAAAAGGTTGCCTACCTCTGAGTTAGACGTTAGTTAGTAAAATTATTTTTTTTTGCAAACAATGTTTGAGTACCTTATATTGTTATTTTATGTGCAGCACAATAAATGATCAAGAAACTGGATTTTCCCCTAAAATGAAATATAAACATTGATTAAATATTCATAAATGATAGAGTTTGGTAATTATATTTCACTTACAAAGTAATTGACTTTTTTTTTTTTTTTTTTATTCCATTTCGCTGGACATTTATGAAGTGGAGCCATTTTGGTTGTCACCTTCAAATTGACTTCTCAGATACAAATTTGGTTGAACATGCTCACAGAATGAGATTTACCATCAGATTCTGGGATACTAATTCAAAAGTAACAACCGATATGGCAGATTTAATTATGTTTCTTCATTAAAATAATAACTATAACATTACTCTAATGTCTGCATCACTAGTGCAAGGATAATTTTATGTTTAGGTGGAAATCCTCTGAACTTGTAAATGAATACTTTTCATATGTTCTGACATCTATTAACCTTCAACTCACAAGTTGAGTTGCCACAAATTAAAAAAATATGGTGGACAGCAGGAAAGTTGATAAAAAAGCCCACCTGTTCAGTTCCCCATTACTCCAGCATCACTACTTTGTTCCCTTGTCTTGCAGTGTAGAAATCTTGTACATCTGCATGATCAATGCAGCCAATCAGTTTATCAATTTTAGATGGTGGTGGCCTGATTCTTGGCCCGCCTGCTAATCAGTTTGAAGGAGATGCAAGGCAATGCTACGATATCCAGAACAGCAACTATGAAAAGTATGGAGTTCTAAATATAGATAGTGCTGGCACTTCATGGAAAAACTGAATAAGCTGCAATGCTTGCTTGAGTGCCATATGGGTTAAAGGAGAAAAAGCACCCCTCACTTTTAAGATATTTTCTCCTGAATACAGCAATACCCCATATGTGGTCAGAAACTGCTGGGTACATGATGGGGCTTGGAATGGAAAGAGCGCTATTTAGCTTTAGGAGTGCAGATTTTGCTGGAACAGTTTTTGGGTGCCATGTCGCATTTGTAGAGCCCCTAAGGTTCCAGTACATTGGAAAACCATGAAAAGTGACCCCATTTTGGAAACTATACCCATCAAGGACTTTATCAATGGCTATAATGAGCATTTTGATAAAACAGAACCCCATAAATGCTTTCCAAGAAGAAATGCACAGTGGATGCAGCAAAATGAAAATTGAATTTTTCCAAGATATATGCTATTTCAGTGCCCAATATGTCACAGCTAACTTAGTTCTCTGGTTATTGTTCTGTGTTTTCTGATTTTGTAAATACCCTACATGTGGCCCTAATCTTTTGCCTAAAAATATGACATGGCTCATAAGTGTGCGTATTTGAGGCCTAATTTCATTATTTACACTGCATTAGTGGGGACATGCACAGGCTCTGAGTTAAAATTTGAAACTACACCCCTCAAGAAATTTATCAAGGGGTATATTGAGCATTTGGGCGTAAACTGCTGTTTAGACATACAGCAGTATGGAAAGAGTACTGTGCTTTTTGGCTTCTGGAGTGTCAATTTAGAGGGACTAGTTTCAGATGCATGTCACTTTTGAAGAACCCCAGAGATGCCAGTAAAGAATTTTTTTTTATGGTGTTTACCATGTAGGTTAAATAATGCTTTATTTTTATTTTATGGGTTGATACCGACACGGCAATGCCTAAAATATATTGGTTTTTTTTTGTTTTTGTTTTTATATTTATTTTACTTAGCATGTTTGTAAAAAGGGCATTTTTTGCTATGTTATTTTATTTATTTATTTTTTATGGTTCTGATTTTTAAAAACTATTTTACGTTTTATTTTAGATCCCATTAGGGTACCTGAACCAGAGATGTTTGTAAAAAGGGCATTTTTTGCTATGTTATTTTATTTATTTATTTTTTATGGTTCTGATTTTTCAAAACTATTTTACGTTTTATTTTAGTCCCATTAGGGTACTTGAGCTGGTTTAGTGTTATACACTCCAAATACAGTAGTATGGCTGAAAGTCTTTCAGCATTAGCTGAAAGACCTAAGCAATTGATCTTACCAGGGTGATGGAACAGGCCCCATGCTGCTGAAGGAACACCACTGCCCCCCCTTCCCTGCATGCCGATGAGGTACTGTTATTTTATTATTTTAGGGAAACCCCTTAGCTGCCACAGTCATGATTGACCTGATTGAAAGGGGAACAATGCTGAGGATCAGAATTGAAAGGGATACCATGAGAAGGGGAGCCACGCTGGCGACTTAGAATTATAAGAAAGCCATGCTGGGGGCCAAATTTTAAAAAGATGCCAAAATGAGGACCAATAATGATAGGGTCATCTTCCACTGGGATATGTGCAGGTCACCAGAGGAGTAAGCAACTTATGTACAGTATTAGGGCTGTTTTATTAATCCCTTACTAGTCCTGGTTCTTTGTAAAAAAGAAGCACAAAATATATGATTTTTAGCTTTTTCATCATTATTTGGGGGTTTGGGAGGCTGTATATGCCTGTTGACTTCATTAGAGACTTTAGCTTGCATTCTATACATTGTTTTTCTTTGTGAAAACCACCCCAATAAAAACCTTTTTCTAGGCAAGTTTGAGGAGTCAGCTCAAACAGGTTTCACTTTAACATGTGTGGAATCCATATTTCTCTTCCTGCAGCCTTTCCAAATTGTAAAGTGAAAGTTGAGTTCTTTTGGACATAGAGCTGGCAGGGGGGTTAATAAATCTCTCCCATAAAGTACTATCTATGGATGAATTGCATAGCCACAAACTGTAAACTGTCAACATTCTCAAGAAATCCAAATGCTATGTATTTTTATTCCTTTGAAATACTTTTTACAAAATATTTAAACTTTTTTAAAAAAGCAACATTTCAGATTGCAAAAATTAAAAATTAAACATGTTTCTATTTTGTTGCTATCCATTCACCATTCAGCAGTTGATTCTAAATCACATTAAACTGTTTCTGTAAATGGAGAAAGAAGTACACAATGTTTTTATGGTGTTTAACAAAGCCTGAGTTATGATTAAACTGTGTATATAGTGGTGACATTGAAGTAGCTCTATGTGGGACACATCATAATTAGCACATAAAGGTTTGGTCTGAAGCCAGTACCCTCTTCTCTCTGATTTATTATTGTGGAAAGACAAAGGAATGATTCCCTTGGGAGGAGAATAAGTAATTGTGCACATGGGATAGTGAAAATCTATCAATTTCTGCATCTATTGCTGTCATCTTTCGCTGCATTAGGGTGCTAGGAAAAGCCAGTGTAATCTGTTGTACGGTGTCAATCAAAGTCTAATAACTGAAATGATGTGGCAAATGTATATTTTAATGGAAAAGGCAGGAAATAATTGTCTAAATGTTTTCTATATAATGTTCTGTTATCTCAGAGAGTTGTACTCTGCAACTAGCACAGACATATAGTACATTATATAACTAAATGTATGTGCACACCATGTCAAATTATCAAATTATTGAGTTAAGGTATCTCAGCCATAACTTTTACAAACTGAAAGCACACAGCCCTGCAATCACCATAAACAAATATGAAATGGGTTGCACTGAAGAGCTCAGTGACTTTAAACCTGGCACTGTCGTAGGAATCATGCCACCTGTGCCAAATGAAAAGTTTATGAAATGTCTGATAGATCTACCCTAAGTCAACTATAATTGTTACTGCACCTAGAAGTAACAATAGGTCAGCTACAAAATGACAGATCTACAGAATGGCACCAGTAACCGCTGAATTGCCTGCCATGTAAAAATCACCAAGTCTCTGTTGCATCATTTACTACTGAGTCCAAAAATGCTCTAGGAGGAACTGAAGAATTGCACATTTCTGTAGTTTACTCTAGAGTGATGAATTATGTTTTACTATTTGACAATCTGATGGTCGAATCTGAGCTTGGCAGATGTCCAGTAAACACCACACTATCTACTGAAATGTATAGTGACTACAGTAAAATTTTGTGGAAGAGGAATAATGGTATGGGGTTGTTTTCCTGGGTTGGGATTTTGATCAACTGTTCAAAGTGTTACTTGATACTCTGCATGGATCTCAGATGATAGGCAGAAATCTTTGTATCATGTGCTCATCTGAAGTTACATTTTATTTGTTGCATTTTCCCTGAGTGAGTAAAGACATATGGATTTTCTTTCTTCTTATTTTCATGTTTATCTCATGGGACCATGAAGACAGGTCATTGTGACGCCAAGCACGCTAGTTTTTGGTTTGTATCCTGTGACTTACCAGTGCTGCTTCGTCATGAATAGAGATGAGCGAATTTCTCAAAAGTTTGATTCGGCACTTCTATTCGAAGTTCCAAAAAAAATCACTTCGATTCCAATTACTTCGGGGCGAATATCGCTAAAAAAACACCTATTTCCTAGCTTTAGAGAGCCTGTATAGTGGTGTAGAACACTGTTCTTTGCAGTAACATGCATAGGGAGCCTACTGTGGTAGTCAAACAATACTGTGAGTCCGAATGACACGCACATGACAGGCATCGCTCTTAGAATCGATGCACACTTCACTTATTTAGACAGTTACGGGGCCAAAACTGTCCAACTAACTCAAGTGTGAACTCAGCCTTACAGGTCCATGTTAGTGCCAGGTAGAAAGAACCGTACAGAGGCCCAACATCCTACTGTAAAGTGAAAGAGCGCACTCCTTTTACACCCTCTTTTGCAGATTACACATAGATGTCTGCAGAGTGGCAAGGCGACATAATGTGGAGTTGGCAGCAGCATGAGGATACCATACAGTGACCCAGTGGAAGCGACATTAGGAGGACATACAGTGACCCAGCAGTGGCAGTGGCATGAGGAGGGCATACAGTGACCCAGTTACTGCGGCATGAGGAGGGCATACAGTGACCCAGTGGCTGCGGCATGAGGAGGGCATACAGTGACCCAGTGGCTGCGGCATGAGGAGGACATACAGTGACCCAGTGGCTGCGGCATGAGGAGGGCATACAGCGACCCAGTGGCAGCAGCATGAGGAGTACACAGTGACCCAGTGGGAAGCAGCATGAGGAGGACATAAAGTTACCCAGTTCCTCCCCTGTGTGACTTTGTTCACCCAGGCAAACAAGGTGTAGAACAGCGTGACACCGCTGTGCCCTGCACATGTGGTATGCTGGAGGAGCATACACCTTATTTAAAGGTGTTTATTATTGTGGAAACCCATAAGGAGGACCATATTCGCCATTTTGTTCCCAGTATAAAGTTGAAGGCCATTTCTCAATACAGTATTGTCAATAATTAAATAATTTGAGGGCCACAAATCTCTGCCTTTATCACGCTTTTGTTATAGGTGTTCATTAGTGGGGAAAGAAATAAGGGGCATATTTGCCATTCTCTTCAAAGTAGAAAATAAAAGGCCTTTTTGCCCTTTGCAATTACGTTTTTTCATCGAACAGTATGTCAGAAGCGAGACACCATGCACAGGGGAGGGCCGCAGGCCTAAATGATTCTGACGCAGGCACAGGTCGCAGCAGAGTAAGGGGTCGTGGCAGCAGGGGTCAGTTACAGAGGCCTGAGCTCCCAGTGTCAAGTAGTGGTCATATCTTGACCAGCAACCCAACGGTTGTAGACTGGTTGACTTGGTCATCCAATTCATCCCAAGTCACATCAGACACCCCCAGCCAAGAGTCGGTGGGTTCGTCAGACACAACCCTTAGTTGGCATGGCCCGGCAGCAGGTCCTGTGCCCTCACCTGTCCTCAACTTGCCTCTGTCCTTTTCTGTTCCCTCAGCTAGAGAAGTACTCTATGCCGTGGGCTCAGATCCACTGTACATTGAAGAGGAGGTATTATTATTATTATTTATTATTATTATTGTTTATTTATATAGCACAATTATACCATGGTGCTTTACATTTGAGGGTTTACATATGGTACACAGGATATACAAAACAGATACTACTAACAGTGACCAACTGGCACAGTGGGATACAGGGCCCTACCTGCAAGGGCTTACAATCTATGAGGGAAGAGGGATAGAGGCAGAAGGTGAGGGTAGAGGCTGTTCAGGTGGTGGTATGGAGACAGTAGCGTAATCGTGGGTTGTAGGCCTTCCTGAATAGGTGAGTCTTCAGGGCCTTCTTGAAGCTTGTGATTGTGGGGGTCAGTCTTATGTGTCTTGGTAATCAGTTACAGAGTATGGGGGATGCACGAGAGAAGTCTTGGAGACGGTTGTGTGAAGAGCGGATAAGAGCAGAGCGGAGTAGGAGGTCTTTGGAGGATCGGAGGTTACGTGGGGGCAGGTAGCGGGAGATTAGGTCGGAGATATATGGAGGGGACAGGTTGTGAATGGCTTTGTATGTCAGCATTATTAATTTGAACTCTATTCGCTGGGCAACAGGTAGCCAGTGAAGGGATTGGCAGAGGGGAGCGGCCAATGAAGAACGTGGGGAGAGGTGTATTAAGTGAGCTGCACAATTTAAGGTGGACTGGAGGGGGGCGAGAGTATTTTCTGGGAGGCCATGGAGAAGGGTGTTACAGTAGTCTAAGCGGGAGATTATGAGGGCGTGGACTAGCATCTTTGTAGTTTCTGGGGTGAGGAAGGAGTGGATTCGATGGATGTTCTTGAGTTGGAGGCGGCAGGAGGTATTAAGGGTTTGGATGTGCGGCTTCAAGGATAGGTCAGAGTCCAAGGTTATCCCAAGGCAGCGGACCCATGGGACAGTCAGCAGCTACTGCTCAGCTAAGATCTGGAGGAGACATCCGCTGCTCCCTCCGGTAGGAGGGCAAGTAGTGATGAGGAGAGTGGCATGGGAACTGGTGTTGAGGAGGACATCAGTGAACTGCATACTATAGTGGATGGCGATGTAGCCAATTGTAATTGGGAGGCGCTTCATCATCATCTGGTGAAGAGGGTTGCAGCTTGCGCATGAGGCAGTGGGGGAGTCAGCAGGGTGGCAGCAGTGGGACTTCGGGAGCTAAACGTGCCTGGGTTAGACCACCTGCTTCGCAGCAGCCTACCTGCCTGGAAAGCAGTGGTGCAGGGGTTCACGGAGGCAGTAGTGGTAGCAGTCAGTTAGCCCGGAGTGTTGGGGGTAAAATCACCTACTCGGCGGTGTGGCAGTTTTTTGTAAAGCCGCGGGAGAGGTCAACATGGCCATATGTTCAATCTGTGGGCAGAAGGTGAAGCGTGGCCAGGGTGCCAATGTTGGCACCACAGGCCTGCATCAACATATGCAGCGTCACCATAAAGTGGCCTGGGAGAGGTGTGGCTCCAATGTGGTGGTCCAGCCTGCCGCAGCAACCGATCCTGCACCCAGAGGCACGCATGCCATTTCAGGCAGTCAAGGCTCCACCACCTCAGCCAAAGGAAGCTGTGTGTCCATCCCATCATCTGCTGGTCGTGATGCTCATGCTCCTCCTCCTCCTAGTCAGTCATTGCGTCAGCAATTCATCACAGAAGCGATTTCGAGGAGACAACGGTATGCGTGCACTCATCCAACAGTGCAGAAGCTGAACGTGCTCCTGTCCAAGTTGCTGGTGCTGCAGTCCCTCCCTTTCCAAGTGGCCAAGGTTTTTTATAGGGCTGTGACATCACAGGTCCTACAGGCTGCTGATTAGCTGCACGCTTGGCATTGTGGGTGATCCCACGCTCCCAGAGTCCCTTCCCCCTTGTCCTAACATGTGCAGCGGTCATTTAAAACATTTTTTTTTTTTAAATGCGATTCGATGCATTGAAGCGTGAGGAAATCCGGAATCGTGGCGAATCGAAGATTTCCTGAAATTCGGATCGAATTCCACTTCTGCAGAATCGATTCGCTCATCTTTAGTCATGAACTTTAGTAATTTTTTTTCATATTACTAGGCATTCTTGCTCCATGGTGCTTTAGCTGGTGAAATGTCCAAATTGGACTTCTGCCAACATTACCCACCTACCACAATGGATCTTTAAACTGCATCCCTCATGACTCCTTTTTTTCTGTTTGAGTTTTGTTCAAGATTCCTTTGGCATAGAGGCTGGTATGCCTAATTTTAGCTCACAGAGGCTCTTTTATGTTGTCCATATACCTTAACTTAACTTTAGTAGTGAATAAAGGACTAAAGTGTTTCAAAGGCCTAAATGTAGAAGGCATGTTTTAGTTTTCTGCATAAGAAATGAAGCAACTTTATAAATAGTCTTATTTGACAATCCCTTATCATTTTGTGTAGGTTTCCCTTATGCAGATATGTCTCTATGGTGTCAGACAACTTAGAAATCCTATGTATTCTGATTTTTCAGTTATACTCTTTTTGGTCTGTCTACTACTCACACCAACGTATAGGTGTATTAAAGCCACACAAAATGGTTTTAAGTTGTACATACCCTTTAAATTGGAATATGTTATACCTATTTCCAGTGTGTAACTGCTTTTATCCACTATTTATTCTGTAGTCTCCATTTAATTTCTAGATGTAATCATCAGATAGGTAAAATGAAACGTGGTTATATGGAACCCTGTGTACGAGACTCTTTGTTGCTTCATCCGGTGAAAGCTTTCCTGTAAAGCAATCGGGCAGCAGCTATTTTTATATTGTGAAATGGTGTTATCACAGTTATTTTTGACACATTAAAGAGCACTAGTAGAAATACAGATTTCCATAACTGCACTCCCATCTCATTGTCTATCACACTCTTGATTTTCAGATTTCCCCTGCTTTCTCATTCTCTATGTTTTGGCAAGAATACCATGATGCTTCAACACAACATCAAATAGGCAGTTAGGCCTAATCTACATGACCAAGTGTGCATGCCAGTGTGCGTATGATGATCCGTTCCGATGGACATAGAGCAGGTCCTATCCTATTCTGTTTCATTGAAACAGAATGCATCAGAAGCCCTCCATAGAGGTAAGTACATCACGGGATGTCACTCCTAGTGCACTCCACTGCAAACTCGGCCCCACATTGGACACTTGGTCGTGAGCATGGGGCCTTAGAGTCAGTACCATCTCTCCCTGCTAGGAGTACACTATGAGTATCCTCTGCTTAACTGTCCAAAGAACATAAGTATATAGTCAGTGAGATTGCTATGTGAGATGCTTCAATATAACTGTCTAATTATCAGAGGAGTTTTTTTCCCCACTTTGGAAAACGTGCATGGTACAGTCCATGCAATTTTAATATATATGACCTACTGACACATAACGCTTCATAGACTCTAGTAGAAAATCGTGTCAGGTGAGTTTTCTTTAATACTGTTCCTAGGCAATGGTTCCAGTCTAATATAAAGAGATAGAAGCAACAAAAAAGAGACTAGCACACAGAATACTATTATGGAGTTCATGAAAAACTTTAGTTTGGGTGCAGTGTCCCTTTAACCACTTTATCTCTAGAACTTCTCTGCACTAAGATTGCTCCCCACTTAACTCGAACTGCTCCGCATCTTCAAGAGAACGTGTCACATTGAACATGAAGTCCTATTAGAGGGCAGCATGTTATAACACAGAAGGAGATGAGCAGATTGATACTGTAAATAGTATTGTGGATAAAGGATAAATTTGTACTGCAATTTTTTTCATTCTAGCTCACTGCTGGCTAAAGAGTCCAGTAAATGGTCCTACACAGTGACTGCCAACTATACCGCATTCCAAATTATTATGCAAATTATATTTTCTCTGATTTTTCTAAATGGTTGATGCAAATGACAGTCAGTATAATATTCAAATCTTCAACCGTTAGAGTATAAATCAAAAATCTAAATCTACTGTTCAAATTATGCACAACAGAGTTTCTAAACATTTTATAGGTTTTAAAGAACTAAAAATGGTTATTTGTGGAATTTGCACCATTAAGAGGTCACATTTACTGAAATCAAAAGCTATTTCAATCATGTTACATGATAACATAGGACCCCTTCTTTGATATCATCTTCACAATTCTTGCATCCATTGAACTTGTGATTTTTTGGATAGTCTCTGCTTGAATTTCTTTGCAGGATCTTAAAATAGCCTCCCAGAGCTGCTGTTTTTATGTGAACTGCCTCCCAACCTCATAGATCTTTTGCTTGAGGATACTCCAAAGGTTCTCAATAGGATTGAGGTCAGGGTAGGATGGTCGCCACACCATGAGTTTCTCTCCTTTTATGCCATAGCAGCCAATAGTAGCCAATGATGGTATTCTTTGCTGCATGAGATGGTGCATTGTCATGCATGAAGATGTTTTGCTATAAAAGGCAGTTCTTCTTTTTGTACTCTGGAAGAAGTGGTCAGCCACAAACTTTATATATTTTTCAGGAACCCTAAAGGGGCTTACCAGCTCTCTATCCATGATGTTTGCTCAAAACTTGACTCCGCTGTCTCCTTGCTAATGTTGCATACTGGTTGGCACATAGTGGCCATCCACCAGCCATTCACTACTCCATCCATTTGAATCAGTAAGATGATTACGCTTAAGTTTTTGTGAAATCTATAATGACACTTAATCCGATTTGCATAATAATTTGGAACATGGTATATTTCTGGTATGCGTTCTTATATAGGAAATTATGTAAAATACTGTGTTAGGCCACCCACTTTATTCTTTAGTTTATGGCTAGCAGGCAATTAAAGAGGACCTTTCATACCTTATAGGCTATGTGTCGCAAGAAAATGACCTATTTTTTTGAAAAAAAGTTTTATGTAAAACATATTTTGAAAGAATTTTTGAGGTTTTTAAAACAGTTTATATTATGTAAGATTTCTTTGCAGCAGCCACCTCATTTATCAGCACATTGATGATCCCAGTTATCATGTATATGTAGATAAGACACAGAATCCACTAGTCTTACTAGATGACTTCACAGCTTATCTACTCCCCTCTCTATATGATGACTTCTGTTCAGGTCTCAGAGCATGCCTAGAAAACTATCCCATACAAGTGAATAGGGTCTGCTCCAATCCATTCTGTCTGTGGACCATGGTCTTCATATAGATTACAGGAAGTCAAAGAATATTTTAATCTTAGTTGCAAATGTTGGACTTGCAAGATTTTTTTTATTTTTTTTTAAATATAGATATTAATTTGGAAAATGAAAAATGTCACAAAAAAAAAAAATGTAACATAAAAATGTGATTTAAACAATAGCTAATTTCCAGGCAACACATTCCCTTTAATTAACCCCTTCCCGACATCCGCTGTAATAGTACGGTGGATGTCGGGTGTTTAAAGATGGCGGCCGCTCGGGAGTAGTGAGGCCATCATAGCTGCTGAGTCTCTGCTGTTTTATACAGCAGAGACCTGGCGCTAATGCCAGCAATCGGTGCCCGCACTGATTGCAGGCATTAACCCCTCTGGTGTCGCCATTTTTCTGGGGATCGCTGGTACCCAGAACATGCTCTGGGGCTGGCGTCCCGTTGCTATGACAGCCAGGAGCCTTCTGAAGGCTCCCAGGCCTGTCTTTCATTAGCTACATAGAGTAGCCTGCAATAGAAATGCAGTTTTTTTTGCAATGCATTAGTATTGTAATGTATTGCATTAGTGATCAGACACCCTGGGGTTCAAGACCCCTAGGGGGTCTAATAAATGCAAAAAAAAAAATTTTTAAAAAGTAAAAAAAATATACAAAAAAATAAAAAAAATATTAAAAGTTCAAATTACCCCCCTTTCCCTAGAACACATATAAAAGTACTTAAATACTGTAAAACACATACACATTAGGTATCCCTGTGTCTGAAAATGCCCGGTCTACAAATCTATAAAAATATTTTTCCTACACGGTAAACACCATAGCGGGAAAAAAAAATCTAAAGTGCCACAAACCGCCGTTTTTTCACTGTTTTGCTGCTGATAAAAATTTGAATAAAAAGTGATCAAAGCAATAGCAATTCCCCAAAATAATATAACTAAAAAGTACACCTGGTTCCACAAAAAAAGACGCCCTATGCATCCCAGTACACGGAAGTATAAAAAAAGTTATGGGTGTCAGAACATGGCGACTTTTAGAAAAAAAAATTTTTTTGCACAGTTTTGGATTTTTGTTAAGGGGTTAAAATGTAAATAAAACCATATATATTTGGTATCCCCGGAATCGTACTGAAACATAGAATACAGGTGACATGTCATTTTGGCTGCACTGTGAACGCCGTAAATACGAAGCCCGTAAGAAAGTCACACAAATGCACTTTTTCTTCAAATCCACTCCATTCTGAATTTTTTTCCTGCTTCCCAGTACATTGTACACAATAACTAATGGTAGCATCATGAAGAAAAATTTGTCTCGCAAACATTAAGACCTCATATGGCTCTGAGAGTGGAAAAATAAAAAAGTTATGGGGTTTGGAAGGGGGGGGGAGTCAAAAACAGAATACACAGAATATGCTACAAAAACTTTATGTACTCTGCATCGGCAGAGAATTTGCCTGATTCATGATGAAGCCTGTGCCTTGTCATGACACAGGACCATCCTGCACAAGGTCTGGCACCGTGTGAGAAATTTCTGTTGTCATTTACACCACAAAGTGGTGTAAATGATGATGGATGTGTTGAGGATGATGGCCCCATACATGAGAAGCCTGTCTTGGCCACTTTGAGAAAAGTACAAAATCACAAAAACACCACTTGCGACTATTTTAGTCGTAAGTGGCATTAAGTAATTACAAATCTCCAATTTGGCATAAAAGAAAAAATTACTGGCATAAAAGAATGTTGAACTACCCCACTATACTTATCAGATGAGAAGCACCAAGTTTCATGGACTTAAACATGGCAGCCCTCCATAATGTTGCATATTAAATTGTACATGTTTCATCTTTTCCTCTATTTTGTTACATTCTATATTTTAGCCAGGTGCCCTTTATTGAGACTTCAGACTTCTCATCTTAAGTATGTTATATGTGGAATACATTATTTTAATTAAGTCTAGGGCAATTTACTTTCCTCTGAGATCCATCTCACTGAGCAATTAGAGACCTATTGATAGTAGTACATATGAATATTCAGAACAGTGTCAATTAATTAGGAGATGGCGGAATCTCATTAGAAGTACTCCAATACTTTATTGCGAAACAGAATTAGAGGTGCTTTTGTCAGTGCTTTGGATTAGTGAATATTTTACTGTGTGCTCATTTAGCATCATTGCAAGATTATGAACAGTGCCCTTTCGTTTTATCAATTAAAACTGCATTAATCTTTCTACAATATTCTTTTTAACAACATTTTAACAAATTTTAGCTTTGTTTGATGAGAAGATGCCATCAAGAAGTCACAGGCATGATGCAAAAAGTCTGTTCACTTCCTGTATGTGGCACATTGCATGCTGTACATATTTTCTGCATTTATTACATTTTCATAGAGCATTTAACCCAGTAATATTGCATACTGAATAGCTACTGTATGTTTGTACAAAAGTTTATCAAACTTGGCAGCACTGTGCATATACTGTAAGTCTGCTAGATAAAATTATTCTTAGGAACAATTCTCCAACGCAAGTTAAACTTTTTCATTTTCTTTACACTCATAGGATATATATTTTATTATTAAGCAATGTGAAATAACCTGAAATGAGATAAACCTCATTAACAGGTACTTGGCTGTCCTTTTTTAAGCCTCTAAAGGAGTTGTCCAGGACCTAGCAAAGTTTGATATTGATAACTAGATGTGGATAAATCTCTGAAGACCTCAGGGGCATGATGTCACCCAGGAGGTCACGAGAGTATGCCAGACACTGTGAGGAGTCTCAAAAGAGGTGATAAAAGGTAAGTATAAATGTTTTTTATTTTTTTACATATCCCCTGGGCCTCCACTTATTATACTATGGGGTCGAAAAAGACCTCAGAGTATAATAATTTCACTTCTGGTTCACAGGTGACAAACCCCAAAAGTTTCATGTTTGAGTGAAAATTAAACTTTTGAAAATTTGGGACAAATTCGGTTTGTTCTGAATCGGTTCACTCATCTCTACTGATGACCTATCCACAGGATAGGTCATCAATATCAGATTAGTCGGGGTCCGACATCAGCCGCCTATTTTGGCCACCTGAAGCTATGTACTAGGTATACAGCTGAAAGCAGTTTTGATCCTATTCAAGTGAATGAGAGCAGAGATGGAGTTCCAAGCATCACTGCTACAGTGTATGGACCCTCTGTACACTGAATACAGTTTTTTGTCAATATAATGTAGCAGTGGCTTTGTCAACTACAGCTCTGCTCCCATTCACTTGAATAGGAGCAGAGTTGGTTCCAAATATATACCTGGTATACAGCTTTTGATGTGCAAAACAGCTGATTGGTGTGGAGTCCAGGTGTCTGATCCCAACCAATCTGATACTGATGACCTATGCTATGGTCATCAGTTTCCAACTTTGCTAGATCCTAGACAACCCCTTTAAGGTGGCCATACACATTAGAAAAATTATGGCTGATTTTGAAGGGAATGGCTGGCCATCTAAGTATAATGGGGGTGTCCCAACTTACCCATAATGGTTGATATTGAGTTAAGAAAGTAACAAGTAATTGGACTTTAACATGTTTCATACTTTTGTTCACAAAGGAGATAACTAGCAAAGAGTGGTGTCTGGCAGAGGTGTATTCTTCTATCCCTGCGTAAAACACATAAATGCTCATGTTCATCTGGCAAATATGTATTCTATCTATTATACAGTGGGGAAAAAAGTATTTAGTCAGCCACCAATTGTGCAAGTTCTCCCACTTAAAAAGATGAGGTCGGCCTGTAATTGTCATCATAGGTAGACCTCCACTATGAGAGACAAAATGACAAAACATATCTAGAAAATCACATTGTCTGATTTTTTAAGAATTTATTTGCAAATTATGGTGGAAAATAAGTATTTGGTCACCTACAAACAAGCAAGATTTCTGGCTCTCACAGACCTATAACTTCTTCTTTAAGAGGCTCCTCTGTCCTCCACTCATTACCTGTAGTAATAGCTCCTGTTTGAAATTGTTATCAGTATAAAAGACAACTGTCCACAACCTCAAACAGTCACACTCCAAACTCCACTATGGTGAAGACCAAAGAGCTATGGAAGGACACCAGAAACAAAATTGTAGACCTGCACCAGGCTGGGAAGACTGAATCTGCAATAGGCAACCAGCTTGGTGTGAAGAAATCAACTGTGGGAGCAAGAATTAGAAAATGGAAGACATACAAGACCACTGATAATCTCCCTCGATCAGGGGCTCCACGCAAGATCTCACCCCGTGGGGTCAAAATGATCACAAGAACGGTGAGCAAAAATCCCAGAACCACACAGGGGGACCTAGTGAATGACCTGCAGAAAGCTGGGACTAACGTGACAAGGGCTACCGTCAGTAACACACTACGCGGCCAGGGACTCAGATCCTGCAGTGCCAGACGTGTCCCCCTGCTTAAGCCAGTACATATCCAGGCCCATCTGAAGTTTTCTAGAGATCATTTGGATGTTCTAGAAGAGTATTGGGAGAATGTCATATGGTCAGATGAAACCAAAGTAGAACTGCTTGTTAGAAACACAACTCGTCGTGTTTGGAGGAAAGTGAATGCTGAGTTGCATCCAAAGAACACCATATCTACTATGAAGCATGGGGGTGGCAACATCATGCTTTGGGGCTGTTTCTCTGCAAAGGGACCAGGACGACTGATCCGTGTACATGAAAGTATGAATGGGGCCATGTATCGTGAGATTTGGAGTGCAAATCTCCTTCCATCAGCAAGGGCATTGAAGATGAAACATGGCTGGATCTTTCAGCATGACAATGATCCCAAGCACACCGCCAGGGCAATGAAGAAGTGGCTTCGTAAGAAGCATTTCAAGGTCCTGGAGTGGACTAGCCAATCTCCAGATTTCAACCCTATAGAAAACCTTTGGAGGGAGTTGAAAATCCGTGTTGCCCAGCGACAGCCCCAAAACATCACTGCTCTAGAGGAGATCTGCATGGAGGAATGGGCCAACATACCAGCAATAGTGTGTGCCAACCTTGTGAAGACTTACAGAAAACGTTTGACCTCTGTCATTGCCATAATTTGCAAATAAATTCTTTAAAAATCAGACAATGTGATTTTCTGAATTTGTTTTCTCATTTTGTCTCTCATAGTTGAGGTCTACCTATGATGTCAATTACAGGCCTCTCATCTTTTTAATTGGGAGAACTTGCACAATTGGTGGTTGACTAAATACCTTTTTTTCCCCACTGTATATGGCCACCCTTACAGATTATGCATGTAAGAAAGGAACAACCAACTTGAGTTACAGAGCATAGTTCCGTTTAAAAAAGTAGTTTTCTCTCTGGAGAACCAGGCTCATATATGCATTACATGCATGACCTATTGAGTTTATTGGGAACTGTGTCATGTTTAATTTGAAGTCTTCATTTGAGGAAGTTTCCCCAGCTCATCATGTGAAGCCCAGTCTCTTAGGATGCTGAGATTTGAAGGGTTATTTCTAGTTATAAAGATGCTTTAGCTTTTGTTATTTCTGTCTGTGACTGAGAAGAAGGATTGTAGAAAACTGCTCCTGAGTTGCCTATATTCATGCAACCATGATGGAAAATGGCCGTGAAAAACATAAATTTTTCACAGCTGTTTTGCACCCAAGGAGTAGCCATTTTCACAGATCCCTCATACATTACAGTGTATGGAGAGATCAGTGAAAATGGCTAAAATGGCATGACCAATATTTTGAAGGTCCAATCACAGGCCTGACATTATTCAGAGATGTCACCGTGAACAAAAGAGGCCGGAAGACGCGCACGGCAGCCCAGGAGAGGTATGTTACACTGTTTATTATATTGAAACTCCTCCTCAGGGTCTCCGATCATTATACTGTGGGGTCTGAAGAGACCCCAAAGTATAATAATGGTTCGTGGGTGGCGATTGTGCCTTGATTTTTAGAAACCTTCGCTTTATAAGACACACTGAATTTTTGCCCCACTTTGGATGGAAAAAAGTGTGTCTTATAAAGCAAAAAATACAGTAGGCCTCATGCACATGACTGTAGTTTTTTGTAATTTTTGCAGTTGTGTGTCTGTGCTGTATTTAAGGACCACAAGTTATGGCCGGCACAGACCAATGTAGGGAATCACACAGGATCCATGATTGTGGATGGCATATTGATGTAATGCAGACATTTTTTGTGCAGATTGCAAATCAGTATTTGCGGACCATAAATCCACTATGGTCGTGTCCACGAAGCCTTAGCAAGTGTCATGCTATTAGTAGGCTTTATGGCCAGATTGCAAATTGCCATAATATGAAAAAGCAAAAAGACAAGCGAACAGGTAATGGATAGAAGGGAGGATAGGTTTGTGGTACCACTAAGAAGTCAGACGAATAAACATGCTGCAGTCAGACAACACACAAAACTCCATTAACAAGCCGAAACAGTGTATAAACAACTAGAACTGACATAAATGTTACTGAGAAGCTGCTTCAATGCACCTCTTTATTGGCTAGTCTGCTCTCCATTAAACATTTGGCCATCAGCTATCCAATGTGTATGGTAGGAGGAAGATGTGCTGTTGGAGGTAAGTTACAATTTGTGTGTCAAGAGAAAAAATAACAATAATTGCGTGTATTTATTTGTATTGCATCCAAATTTACTAATACATTAGTAAATAAATTGTATAACTAGGGGCACCAAGGAAAATGCAGAGACAATAGATTTGAAATGAATGAGCATGCTTTGCATTATCTCATTTAACTATTTCACTGTCAATAGGTAAAATACTTGTCTAAATATCCTAAGGATATTGTTTTCTTAAAAACACACACAGTTTCCTTATGAAAATGTTTAATATTAATTATTCATTTTCAAGAAAAAAAATCATATTGCAAAGTCACCTAATTCAGCTGAAATAAAGCTAATTAAAATATTATTTAATATGTGAATTGAATTAAAGTCGTATGCAAATATTGTTTTTTTAGAAAAGGGAAAGCATGTTAAACGCTGTTTGAAAAGTCACTTTTATTTGAACAATAACAGAGGAATTCTCCCCAAAAGGTTAGAAAGATAAATATTAAATCTGCTTTCACAAAGGGAGCTGCAAAACAGATATGAAATTAATATGCATGCAAAATTAATTAGCAGCATTTCATGACATCAAAACAAGTACCTGGGATACTAAATACCTTCTGGGCATTTTAAGCATATGCTAGAAATATAGTTTAATTGACTAATTACATAAATTAGGCATTAACTTTGCCACACATCAACTGTAAAACGTATCTTAATTAATTCTGAATATATTACAGATATGATGACAAGATGGGTTCAACCTATAAGATAGATGGGTAATGTTCACTTTAGGATCATGGCAAGAAGGTATTCCTTAAAACCCCATATTAAATGAAACAAGGTATAGGTTTCCTCTTTTGGCTGCAGGCATTTTTGTCTATCATATAGCAAGAACATCTCATTAAAATCAATTACACAACTGAAGATTAATTAGCTTCTTCTACATTTATTCCCAGTGATTGATGGTATATTTATCATGGTGAACTCCACTGAATATTGCATTTATCATACTTTTTCTGTTATCCTTGTACTAAACAATATACTTATTTTTTGGTGATGTTCATTAATAAAGTATCAGAAAATATATACTACTGCAATTGTATGTCTAATGCATATAAGATTATGTACAATCCAAGTTGTTTTATGTCTTGGATTTGAACCATTGCATATGTCATGTCTGTAGTATTGTGTTTGGAAATATACTATTGTACAGTTGGTTTTAATGCCAGGGCCAGAGAACAGTGATAAATTAAGAGATGGTGGTTGATGGTTAATTGATTTTGGGTAAAGAGCGTGTCCAATTAATTTGTACTAATTTACTCTGGTAACATAAAACATCATTTTTAATAAATATAATAAAACATCATTTTTAAAATGTGAATAATTAAAAATATCATGTGTTTTTATTATTTCTGTGACCTAACAGAGTAAGCTAATATTAAACCTGTTTAACCACGTTCACTTAACCATCAACCTACATCACTTAACTAACCAAAATCACATTGATCCAGTTATTTATTTACTGCTCTCTATTTACTTGTATTAAACCCAACCATACAATAGGAGATTTCCTACAATTTGTTAAAAATGTATTTTATAACTAGACATTCTATATTAAAGAGAATCAAAAGGTCACCATGGGATGCCATAATACATATTTATCAAAAATATGTGGATACAAGAGTATATTGTTAATCATTCTAGCTGAAAAATTGTTTGCATTTCAACCTAATGCTAGGTTCAGACTAGCTTTGCACCTCCTTTGTTCGGATTCATAGACCCGTTGGGATCTGTAGGGACCCAAACAATGTAGAGGCAGATCACTAAGACTAGGTTCACATCTGTGTCAGAGTCTCCAAAGTAGACTCTATCACAGAATCGCTGGAGGACTTTTCTCTCCACCGGTTTCAGTATAAACGGGTAACCTCTGTTTTAACGGATGAGCTCAGCACAAGTGTGAACCTAGCTTAAAGTAGTGGTTACACATGGAGCCCAGTGGACCCCAATGACTATAATGGTCCAACGGGTGTAAATCCTTTGTATACTGAAAGCAGCAGAGGAAAAAGTGACAATTTTCGGCAAACTTAGCCTAACACAGTAAATTAGTAGTAACTCATTGGACAACACCTTTAGTTTGACTGACAGCAGTAGACAAGGTCAGTGTCCTAAAGGCTAAAGACATTACATGGTAAAACATGGACATGGCTGTGCAAAGTTTTATTGATGACCTTACGTTACCACTGTGTGGCTTTAAAGTTCAATGCCAACAATCTGAATCTAGCAAGGTTTAAACATATCCTAGAAAATGTTACTAAGCTGAGTTATTCTCATTCAAAGGTCAGGTATGACTTTTGAACACTGATGGCTAACCTATGACATGCGTGACAGAGGTGACATACTCGCAAAAATTGATCCAGGCACTCAACCAATTGAAGATATGCTATATTTATTTAGTGAATGTGCAATCCATAAAAAGATAAACCTTTTCGGTCATGCAAGACTTTCATCAGATCAAATCTCGGATTGCCACTGGAGTGAAGAGAAGAAAATAGAAATGGAGTCAGAGGTAATTTAGCGGTGACATTGCCAGTTGAGAGGTGACACGCTGAGACGTTTTTGCTGACACGCAGCATCCGGAGGCAGGGCAACTCTCCTGCTTCCCGCTGAGAGCGCATCTCTCCTGCTTCATTGTCAGAGCGCTGCGCGAACGGCGGCCATCTTTCCTCCATTAGAGAAGTTGGTTGTTAGGGTTTTAGGGCGTTAGGCAGTGAAACCAGAACTAAATTTCCTGCAGACTTGCACCAAGACAGCTGGGAAAACTAGAACTGTGTCCCACAGCGGCAGACGGCTGGACCAAGGTCCATTACAGTGACTACAGAGGGATAGGAGAGTCATCTCAGGTGTGTGTGTTCCATACACCCCAGCCATTAAAGCAGCTAGTAAAATCTCACCCTGCTGTCAGTGTACCCCAAAACAGTTACCGCTCAGCAATACTGGGGGAAGAGAACTGCCCATCAGAGACAGTTAACCCTGCCAAGACCTCATTGTGCTACCAGTGTACCCCACCACAGTTACCACTCAGCAATTCTTGGGGAAGGGTAGTAAGTAGATTCTACTTAAATAATATTAAAACAAATAAAAGAAACCGATTGACAGATGAAGTTAGTAGCGCTTGCTTGGGCTTGAAGTGTACGAAACACCAACCGTCAATTGAAGATTTAGCAAATGAAATTCAGCAACAAAAAAGTCAGAGGGGTAAAGTAAAGAATTATTTGTTTTTGCTTTATTAATAAATACAGTACATGTATTAAAAATATAACTTTTTGTTATTAGAGCTACAAATATCACAAAATTATGGATTTTTCTTGAAGTGATACACCACCCGAGTTATGCTTTTTTCTTTTTTTTTACGAATTTTGACACACCGAGCTCAACAGGTTGGCCATCACTGCTTTAGAATGTGGACAGTAATACAAATCATTAATGACTGGAAACAAAGTGATAATAGTCTTGATCAATTTTCTAACATAAATGAGCATCTTCAGGATAACAATTCAGGGGCAGCTTATTGATTTCTATGTGTGTTTTGGAACTCTATTTCTTATTATGGCCGTAACAGTGGGACAACCAGTGACCTGCTACTGCTGCTGTAGACAATACAACCAATGATATAAATATGTAGATCACACATATAGACCACTGTAGCACAGCACTCCATATATAGAAAGATATACATAGGGCCATACTATATAGCCATATGCGCTCTCAGTGGCATAGTGTGGTTGTGCTACATTACTTAGATGTACTCTCCCAGAAACATTGCTTACCTCCATAATCATAATAGGACATCTAATAGAACATTTTAATCATGTCAAATTCCATATGAAATAAGAGACACATAGTAAGGAGTTACAGTAAAGATAGCATAGTATTATAACTTGAAGTCTGTTCTGAGTACACTCATGTGCATCATATACAATAAATGCATGTAGGCACAAAACTTTTTTGGAGTCCATGTACATGCAGATCATCAAGACAGAGAATTGTAACATATACTGTTTTTTATTGCATAAAGTTGGTCTTTGATAAACTGAGGTCCACAGTTGGGACTTGGGCAAGCTTATAAGAACAGATGCTAAAGGTAAACTGTGGTTCTACAGATGACTTTCATTCACTTTACTATAATTTATTTATTTTTTCTGAGATGTGCTTACTTGGATGACAACCTAAATTACCACAGGTTATAAACTACAAAGATTTTGTTTGAAGACATAGAAATGCATATTTATTATACACATGTAGGCATTAACAATGTAAATTACACCGCCAGCATTTACTGGTTGTTTATTAATTAGATCTTTAGAAAATCTACATTGCCTCTAGATAAATGGATAATAATGTGAAATACACAAGAAGATACACAGTCAGCTCATTAGTGTTTATGTGGGATAACTAGGTGTCATAACAAGCACTAAAGAGCATTTAAGTACAAAAGTTGCTATATACCCCTTAAAAGTACGGCCACAGTGACTCACATGCACTCACAAACTAGAAAAATGAGAAAACTTTGACTCTATAGAAGCTAACCCAAGTGTTTTATTCTTTATGATTACGATCTTCAGTAATACGCATTTATTGACAATTTATGGGGTTGTCTGGCAGGTTAATACTTAAAAATATGGTCAGGATGTTAAAAAAAACACAAAAGAAGAGATACTGACGTCACCAATTTCCTGTTATTGCAGTTTTTATTCTTTCTGAGTTCCCACTGATTTATACATTCCTACCCCTATCAGCTACTATGGTCATTTACTGGCTGAGTGGTCATTCCCTCTGTGTCAAGAAGGACCAGCAGGTATCAGAACAAGATCTGCAGGGATCAGTGGAATAAGTATTGTTTTACTTGTTTTCATGCTATCCTCACACTATGGGCACTAATACACCCCCATACCATCAGAGATGCTGGCTTTTGAACTTTGCGCTGATAACAATTCGGACAGTCCTTTTCCTCTTTGGCCCGGAGGACACGATGTCCATGATTTCCATAAACAATATGAAATGTGGACTGGTCAGACCACAGGACACTTTTTCATTTTGCGTCAGTCCATCTCAGATGAGCTCGGGTCCAGAGAAGCCGGCGGCGTTTCTAGGTGTTGGTGATTTATGACTTTCGATTTGCATGGTAGAGTTTTATCTTGCATTTGTAGATGTAGCAACAAATAGTGGTATTCTGAAGTGTTCCTGAGCCCATGTGGTAATATCCGTTACAGAATTATGTTGGTTTATAATGCAGTGCCACCTGAGCGATCGAAGGTCACAGGCATTCAATGTTGGTTTTCGGCCTTGCCGCTTACTTGCACAGATTTGTCCAGATTCTCTGAATCTTTTGATGGACTGTAGATGATGAAATCCCTAAATTCCTTGCAATTGTATGCTGAAAAATATTGATCTTAAACTGTTGGACTATTTGCTCACGCAGTTGTTCACAAAGTGGTGAACCTCGCCCGATCCTTGCTTGTGAACGACTGAGCCTTTCGAGGATGCTCCCTTTATACCCAATAATGACACTCACCTGTTTCCAATTAACCTGTTCACCTCTAAAGACTCCAAACAGGTGTTTTTTGACCACTCCTCAACTTTCCCAGTTTTTTTGGAACGTGTTGCAGGCATCAAATTCAAAATGAGTGAATATTTGCAAAAAAACAATAAAGTTTATCCGTTTGAACATTAAATATCGTGTCTTTGTAGTGTATTCAATTGAATATAGGTTGAAAAGGATTTGCAAATCATTGTATTCTGTTTTTATTTATGTTTTACACAACGTCCCAACTTCATTGGAATTGGGGTTGTATATATATATTCTGCATATGTTTTAATCCAAATGAACTGGTCCATCCAGAGATCGGTAAGCAAGATACACGGAAGGAATAGCGTACAGGAACAATGACGGCAACTGTCCAAGTTTCCAAATCTATGAGGCTTGTGATGGAGATGGGGAAAAACAAGGATAATACACACACAAAGACATAGTACAACCTATAACATAAGAGACAACAAATGTTAAAATCAAATTGAAAAGAACAGACCATACCTATATGTTAGTCAACAGAGACTTATGGATTGAGGCAAAATATGTGAATACAAGTGATCAGCAAGGCAGGTACTAGAATTAAAGGAAAGGATCAAACCGGATGTTTTCATATAACCCATGGGGATACATCGTATTAAGAACAAAAACTCATCTGCTTTCCTTCTGTGCAAGCTGTTTTTTCTAATATCCTGCTCTTGGGTGACAAGGTGACATCAGATGAAGAGGGTGGTGGCAGTGGTGATTGTAATTCCTGCCATTGAGCAGGTCCAATATCCAAGAAGCATTCCAGGAGCAGACCACGGGGAACCCCAAGGGTGGTGGTGGTTGTGGCAGACTTGTTTTCACTGTTGGCAGCAGCAAGTACACGCGGTCATCTCCCGTGTGGGAATTTTTTTGAACATTGCCAAACAATAAAGCCATGGTTATGTGCAAGATCTTCAAGCAGAAACTTAGCTGTGGCTGTGCAGGAACAAATGTAGGAACAACATCTCAATGTACTCACATGAAAAGGCATCACTCTCTTATTTGGAAATATAGATTTGACACTGGCACTGGCAGGGCAAGTGAGCAAGGCTGTTCTCCTATTCCTCCCCATGATCTTCCTCGTAGGCAAGCCACATCTATACGTAGCACTAGCACATGATTATTGTTATCAACATTACCAAGACCTATTTCTCCTCCTTCTCCTCTTCCATTCCATCGGTCATCCATAAGGGAACGTGTGGCCAGGAGAGAGCAATATGTGCCCAGTCGTCTGGCAGTTGTGCAACTTAACTCTCACCTGGCCAAGCTGCTGGCGGTGCAGTCGCTACTGTACCACTTAGTGGATTCCACTGCTTTTCGACAACTGATGGTGTGCTCTCAACCTCGATGGAGGATACCTAGCCTCAATTATTTCTCTGGGAAAGCTGTCCCTGCTTTATATTGCCATGTGTTGGGGAATGTGGGCCTTTCCTTGGATACGTCACTCTGGGGAAAGCTGCATGCCACTGTCGAAATGTGGAACCACGTCCTTGTCCAGCAATTATGGTCAAGGACAACACATGGCTTTCACGTCCACTGAGTCAATGTTTTGAGCAGCAGCAGTCACAATGTAGAAATGCAGCAAGACCAGGTTCTAGTTCCATCCCAATTGAGCAGGCTGTTCTAACATCATGCAGGGCCCATCCACCTCCTCTGGTTCTTCTTCTCTGGACTGTTTTCCACCACAATCTTCACCAGGGAAAGCCGGCGCGTCCGCTTCTCTTACTCCTCCTCCACCGTCATTACATGGGTGTAAGGCAAAGTGCTGCCATGCAGTTTTGCAAGTAATTAGCCTGGGTCAGAGGCCACACAGTGGAGGAGCTGCCTCGCTGTATCCTGTAGCAAGTATTCTGCTGGATGGTTCCTCGCCAACTCCAACTGGGCAACGTTTCCAGCGACAACAGCACCAATATTGTTGCTGCATTGCAGTTAGGACAAATAACACATTGAACCTGTATAGCGCATGTCCTTAATCTGGTGGTTTGCCGCTTTATTAACCTGTAAAGTAGCTTAAAAGAGGTGCCCTTCATAGCCAGAAAAAACTCTGCACATTTCAACCGCTCTTACGTCACAAAAAACACTTTACTTGATTTGCAGCAACAAAACAGTCTGCCTTTGCATCACCTTATCTGTTACAACTCGGTGGTACTCCACCTTAAACATGCTGGAGCATCTGTGCAAGCAGCAGAAGGCAGTGAAGATTATTTCATGCAGCAGACAACAAGGACAATGTGTTACTTCGAGATACTGTATGTCATTGGAGGTTCATGAGGGAAAGGTGCTGTCTTCTCAAGCCCTTTGAAGAAGCCACCAAATTTGGCAGCAGCGACGAATGCAGCATCAGCGATGTCATCCCTCTATTGTATTTCTTACAGGAAAACCTTACACTCATGCGAGGGAACAGTTTCCATCTTTTAGTCAACGTCATTGTCCTATGTTGATGGAGGAGATTGAGGATCCAAGTCAAGGTCGTTATGGTAGAGGAACTTGGACTCCAAACCAGAAGAGAAGGAAGACGACTCTCCCTTGGATACAGAATGGGCTCTTTATGTGTCACAGGCACAGCCAGGGGAGGAGGCTAACCCTTATCTGTTTCAAGAAGAAGATGATGATGATGACAACCACGCTGGCTAAGAACACCAACCATGGCAGGCCCCTGGGTCCACGCATATACTGGCAAGCATGGCAGGCTGTATGCTCCGCTGCTTACATAGCAACAAGCGTATTATTAGCATCAAGCAGAGGGATGAGCATGGCATGGCAGTGCTCTTAGACCTTCGCTATAAAGAAAAAAAAGAGGGAATTCTTTACTGCATTCCAAAGGGAAGAGAAATTAGAATATTATCAGGATAGGCTGTAAACCCAGCTTGCGCAGCATTTATGGAGAGTACTGCAACTTACAATACCCAGATGGCCTCTGCCCACTCCCAGCTCATCTCACTCAGCCAGTGCTCTATCTCCTCCAACAATGCCACAAGTGTTAGGGGGAGTAAAAGCAGCAGCAGCCAGGCCCAGTACAGTATCTAGAAGTTGATGTGCAGCATCCCAGAGTGCTACTGCTTTAAGTGTTTGTCTCTTGTGCCTCTGAGTTGTGTTGGTATGTTCGTCCTCTGTGTTCTATGTTAAGTGTCATTTGTATATATTGTTTGCAGCTTTCCCTGTTGTTTTTCTCCTGTGGTTCCCCTAGTGTTCAAACATTCCCCTTGGTACAGCCCTGGTCTATCAAAGGCCACTGGGCGTGGTTTGAGGAGACTTTTTTCTCCTAGACGACCATTGATGGCTCCGTTCAGTTGCAGATGAGATCCTGTGCAGTTCCTGTCTGGACTGTGCAGAGGAGTGTATGCCAACACTGAGACTGTGCTCCATTGGTCATCCAGAAAGCCTCTAGGAGGATAAAATTTCCCAAGGTTCATCCAGAGACAGCCCTGAGAAAGGGAGTTTGGCTGTCAGGACTTTGGAGGAGTTGACTCGGGACCTTAGCAAAAGATAACCAGATCCATGTCAGGACTACCCTGCACTACAGTCCCTAGTATCCATAGATGGGAGTGGCGCATGAGAGGAGTTGTAGTTGGAGTGGAGTTTTCCTTAGAGCCTTTTTCACCCCTGGGCACCCTCCTAAGACCAAGGCTGGGGAATTGGACACTGAGGTACTACTACCCCCATTTTGGAAGTTGCCTGTTGTATCATCTTTAGTTGCTGAGTAAATCATTATCCTGTTTCACTGCACAACTGGCTGCCTGAGTCATTCCTGATTTACCATCAGGGCCCTACTGAACACCATCAGACCGGCTCAGAGTAGAGAGGTCCCCTCTCAAACTGGAAGCGCCCCAGGGAAACTACCACCACCACCATCAGGTAGTGCTGCAGGACCCCCCTCAGCGGTGTCCAACCTAGGAGGGGGGCTATGGTGCGTGGTTGACTGTGCTCGGCCTAGCTGGTGGTGCCGCAACCCAGTCGGATGAGACCGGAGGATGGGAGTAGTAGTGGCGGATGCTGTGCCACTTAGCAGGCCGAGCACGCTCCCAAACGGCTCCAGTCCCACTCCTAGGCCGGACAAGGTCAAGGGGGGTCCTGCAGCACTACCGGATGGTGGTGGTAGTTGTTCTTTCCCCCGGGGCACTTCCAGTTGAAGAGGAACCTCTACCTGAGCCGGTGTGGTGTTGGTCGGAAGAACCCTGATGATAAAGCAGGCACGACTCAGGATTCAGCATTGCAGGTAAACCAAACAGCCATTTATTTAGGCAACTTGAACAAAAGGACAACAGCAGCTTCCTGATGGGGGTAGTAGTCCTGCAGTGTCCTACCCCAGCCTTGGTTCTAGGAGGGTGCCCAAAGACAGTATCGGCTCCACAAGATGGCTTCCTCTACTCCACCTCTGTACCTCTCCCAGCTTGCTATACTGGGGATAGAGTTACAGGGAGTCCTGACAGGGATCTGGTTACCTGGATACTAGGCCCGAATGAGACTCTCCTGCCAGGGTCCTCTCCTGCTCCTCCGGGCACGACACGAATTAAGTCCAGCCACTTGGAAATCTCTACTCTCTAGCTCTGAGCTGTCTTGAGATGAGCCTGGGGCTGATGTTAAACCTCCTGAGGCTGTGGTAGCGGCGGTTGGCCTTCAGTCCAGTCTGGTGGCAGGTCAGCTCTGCACACCTTGTCTGGCTTGCTGCATACACTGAACTGAACCTCAACTGTCGCCGGGGAGATTATATCTCCTCACAACCCCGCCCAGTGGCCTGTGATAGGCCAGGGCTGAACCTAGTTTGGGTTTGAACACTGCAGGGGGAAAAATACAAAGGGAAAGCTGCACAAAAATACACTTAACACAGAACAGAACTTACAGACATAAAACCCAGAGGCACACAAGACAAACACATAAATGCAGTAGCACTCTGGGATGCTGCAGTGGCAGGTCATCTGCTACTACTACTCCCATCCTCCAGTTCCCTCCATCTGTATTGTGGCATACCAACCAAAATTTTTTCAGCTTGCAGCACCAACCAGAACCACAACAGGCAACTGACACCCACAAGCTGCACCAGCAGGTACATTCGTACTTAGAGTGCACCTATTGTCCAGCAGATAACTCTGACCCAATGGAATTCTGGGCCAAGGGATTAGAGCAGTGGAAGAAGCTGGCCCAGTTTGCCATGGGAGTTTTCCCCATATTTTATGGCTAAGAGGGTGTTCAGTGTGGCCGGTGGCATTGTAACAGCTGAAAGGACAAAACTGTCCGCAGGAAAAAATTACTTTTATCAAAATGAATCAGGCAAGGATCCTTGAGGATTTTCAAACACCTCTGGCTGACGCCTCTGAATAGTGGTGTCACCATCTCACTTTATAATCATCTTCCATTTACTGTTCTACTGATGCTGACTGCTGCTACTACTAAAAAGCTACCAGTACCACCACTGCCATCACTCAGTCAGACATGTCCTGCAGCCGGATGCATCATATTATGCCCTGCCACATTGCCACACATGATGCCACAGCTGCCTAGTGCCTACCACCGCTGCCACTACTCAGTCAGACATGTCCAGCGGCCTGGTCCTCACATTAGTCCCTGCCGCACTTCCGCACATGTTACCATAGCTACCAACACTCAGGCAGACATGTCCTGTGTCGTGGTCCACCAACACATTGCACTATAGCTCACTGTTTGTGCCACTACCACAGTGTTGATTAAAAAAAAAAAAAAATGAACAATTTGGATTTCACGTCTACTCCCATCACGGGATAATTTTTGGTGTTTTTGTGGTTTTTGAAAAGCCAATTTTTTTTTCACTTTTCAAGTGGCTCACAGCCACAAATTTGTCTCCCAATTAACAATAAGCCCCTGTACTTAGAAGCCATCAGAAAGTTCAAATTTTTCTACAAAACTATTGCTTTTTGCAACATAACCGACATGTGTGTCTAATAAACCACATTCACTTTGACATAACTTTAGCTGCGTTTGCAGTCAGAGAGCATATATATATTTATATATATATATATATATATATATATATATATATATACACTGAATTGAATTAATATCCATACACTAGCATTTGATCTCAAAACAGCATCTCTATTTTGTTTGTAAATTGCTCGAAGCATGGACGCTAGTAGCCAATAATACGCATTAGCATTCAAATGACATTATGCAAAATTTCTCTAACATAACTCCATATATTAATAGGGAAATGGTTGTGATAGGTGATAGCTGCATCCTTAGGATGAAGATAGGGTTGAACGCAATGGTGGAGTACAAAGCTATCCACTCTGTGCTCCACCATTCAGGCTTCGATTGATAAAGTCTGCGGTAGGGTGTTGCAGTGGGCTTCAAGAAACAAGCAGTACCACTGCTGGAGCCTGCAGACAGCTCAGTAGTAACAAGGGTAAGTGAGTGTAAAAAAATTTTTATTTGTATGTAGTATAGCGATGGTCACTTAGAGAGCAGGAGGCATTATGTTGGGGATTCTCAAGGGAACTGGATCCACTAACTAAAACAGCCCTGAGGTAGGATATTAAAAACATCTTGGAGAACTAACCACAGATCTTGCTCAAATCCTTTTGTCTCTTCCCTGTGTAATCCCAAGGCATTATGGGAAAGGAGCTGGGAGCTCCATAATGCCTTGTGATATGTAGATGCTTAGTAGAGGGTGAAAGGCAACTCAAAACTCTACACACCTTAACTGGTGCTCTCCTCAAGGAGAGATGTCCCTGTGTAATCCCTGACAGACATGATGATTTTGAGATCAGGACTCATATCATCACTTCTGGCACACTCTAAAGCAGGGGTCGGCAACCCCTGGCACGCGTGCCACTCTTATTTCCCTGGCACAGCGGCGGAGTCCTCACCCAGCAGCTTCGATCGGACCAAACATAGCCGAAACGAAACTGCTATTATTATACTGTGGGGTCTCTTCAGACCCCCGAGTATAATAAGCAGAGACTTAGGAGAAGTGATGAAACATAAAAAACAATGATATTCACCTTGCTCCCTGTGCTACGCAGGGGCTGTGCGATCTGCAGGCGCTTCTGACAACTGACAGGGCCTCAGAGGTCACGTCTGCGTCTGACGTCATTGCGCATAATGACGAGATGTGACCCCAGAGACTCAATCAGCGGTCACTGACTACAGGCAGAAGCGCCGAAGAGAACAGAGCAGCTGCGGAGCGTGGGAAAAGGTGAGTAGCATTGTTTTTTTATGTTTGTCACCTCTCTTGGACTTATTATACTCAGGGGTCTGAAGAGAGCTATGGGACCTAATACCATGTGCAGGGACCACTATGGGACCTAATACCGTGTGCAGGGACCTCTATGGGACCTAATACCGTGTGGAGGGGCCGCTATGGGACCTAATACCGTGTGCAGGGGCCGCTATGGGACTGTGAACCGAGAGCAAGGCAGGTGGTTTGGACTCCGCAACCAGAAATGAACGCACACGCGGTAGTTCAAGAAAAGAATATATATTTACTATAAGTTAATAAAGGCTATTTGAAGGTAAAATGACAGGGATAAAGACAAGCAAAATATACAATATAGCATGAACAATTTCAAGGCAAATTCTGCAATGGTTTCTACTTTTACTCTGTCCACTTCTGCAGTATGGACACTGAATGAACAATATACTCAAAACTATCCCTAACTGACCCTGACATCACATTTGGGTGCACCCCCTTTTCCCCAGTGGTCCAGGTGGACCGCTTACAGTCCGTAGAAGCGCGCGGTGGGGCCCAAAGTCGTTCCTTTCTTTTATAGTGAAGCGTCCTCTCCTCACTGTTATCAGGATCTTGGGAGAAATGAAGTCCTCTTTAACAGGGAAACCCAATGAATGCAATGTAATCCAACAGCAGATTCCACTCAGCACACTGACAGTCCTGCCGAATCCATACACTGAGCTGGGTTGTAAGCCGGGGTTTAGCAGGTGCTGTCCAGTACATCAACAGCACTGCGAGTCTCTATCTGTGATATCCAAATACACAGTCACAATGTCAGTCTCACTGATCAGCCACTGAGCACAGTTCCTTTCACGTGGACTCACTAGTCCTGTTGTCTCTTTACACTCTGTTTGTCTCTGGACCAAGATACAGCTTAGCTGTACAGAAAAATCTCCACACCAGTTCAATACAACACTTGCCAAGATGGCTGCTGCTCTCTGTCTCGTCACTTCCTGCTGCTCTGCTCACACTCTGTCTGCAGAACAGGCAGGCTGACATAAAAGGGGGGGGGGTCTCACTCCAGCATCATGTCACAATTACAATGGCTGCTGTCTTAAAGGAACAGAATCACAGAAATACATTCAACATTAACAGTTTATACAGACAAATGAAGCTTAGGACAACATTGGCTGTCTCTTACATATTCCCCCCCACTTTAAGATTGGCAGTCCCTGCCTATGACTGTATATCCAGAGGGTTGTACTTTTATGCACAGGGTGGTAGTATACCGATGTATGGCAGGCCAAACAAACTCATCCTGCGCATACCGAACAGGGGGAATACCAGCATTTGGCCTAGTGGTCCGTCTGAGGACCGGTGGTATATTATGGGGTGCTACAGCTATGGGCTGAGAAGGACCAGCGGATTCCGCACCTGAGGGGGCACAGGCCGGAGATACAGTAGTCACAGGTGGAACATCCCCAGGAGCAGGGATCGGCCAACAATCATCCTCCTCGTCTGAGGCCCATTCCGCACCTCCATTCTCTGACTGTGGGAGCTCATTCACATTGGCAGGCCCATCATGATTTGTCCCTTCAGAATGACACAGGCGCAACATATTTCGGTGAAGTACTCGAACACAATCAGTTCCTTCTTTCTGGACCTGGTACACTGGCCCATTCGCATACTTGCGGCCAACAACACGATACGGCAAAGCCTCCCATCGGCTTTCCAATTTCCCTTGGGGTTTCTTGACACGAACTAGCACCAGGTCGCCTGGTTGCAATGGTGCTTCTTGCACTGGGGTCTTATCAGGATGGGGATGTTCTTGCAGGCGCTGCCGCACCAATCGATGGATCGTCTCAAGTCTCTGCCGGTGCGCCCGCACCCAAGAGGTTGGATCCCTCGGAGGGAACCCATCCACATCATCCAACTGTAATTCTCCTATACTTCGCCCAGACCGCCCAAAGAGAAGTGTATAAGGAGAGTACCCCGTTGTAGAATGGACCTGATTGTTATAGGCCCACACCATTTCAGACAAGAACTGAGGCCACTGTAACTTCTTGTCTTCCTCCAGAGTCCGCAGCATCTGTAGCAGAGTTCTGTTGAATCTTTCACAGGCCCCATTTCCCTGAGGGTGGTATGGAGTCGTGTGCGACTTCTTTATCCCGTAGATACGTTGAACTTCTTTCATTACGTGTCCCTCAAAGCAGGCACCCTGGTCGGAGTGGATGCGTTTAGGGCACCCATATACTCGAATGAAATCTTGGCACAGAGCACGAGCTGCTGACTCAGCTGTCTGGTCCTTGGTGGCGGTTACCACCGCAAATTTGGTGAAGTGATCCACCATTACGAGGCAATACTGGTGTCCGCTATTGGATGGGCCCACCATTAGATAGTCTATCATGACGATTTCTAAAGGTTCCTGGGTCACGATGGTTTGCAGGGGAGCTCTCTGTTCTATTGCCTTATGGATCTCACAAGTTCGACAGCTGCGGCATACTTCTTCGACCATTTGACGAAGACCAGGGCAGTAAATCAGTCGCTGTAACCAACGAAAGGTCTTCTCATGACCAAAATGTCCATTCTTATTATGAGCCTCAACTGCCAACGAGCGAGCCAGTTCACTAGGCACCACAATTTGGTATCGAATGTCGATCTCAGAAGGTAAATAGACCTTTCGGCATAGCACTCCATTTTTCATCTCCAACTTTTCCCACTGACTCAGAACAGATAATATCTCACGTGTCAGTCGTTCTCTTTCCTCTCTACAGGGCTTCTGGCCTTTCTCAACACACTTGATCATCTGTGCCAGCCCCTCATGGGTCTGTTGTATCTGTGCCCATTCCTGTCGTGAGGGACCAAAGAAAGGAGCCGTTTCAGTCCCCTCCATCTCAAACTGATTAGCGGCGATCAAGGCCTGTGAAAATCTGCTGAAGTCGGGCACCTCCACATGCTCCAACTCATGATCCACGTCTACTGTGGGGGTCTGGGCGGTTACCCTAGAAAGCCCGTCAGCATTCTGGTTCTCTGTCTTGGACCGATACTTAATGCGGTAATTGAACTTAGTCATTCGGGCTATCCACCTCTGCTCTAACGCCCCGAGCTTGGCATTTTCCAGGTGAGCTAGTGGGTTGTTGTCAGTCAGTACTAAAACTTCAGCACCGGTCAAATATTCAGAGAATTTCTCGGTCATGGCCCATACCAGTGCCAACAGCTCCAACTTAAATGAACTATAATTCTCGGGGTTTCTTTCAGAATCTCTCAAAGACCGGCTGCCGTACGCTATGACCCTCTCCTGGCCATCCTGAAGCTGGGAAAGCACTGCTCCAAGACCATACAGGCTTGCATCCGTATACAGCTGGAACGGCAAGTGGTAATCAGCATATGCCAAGATTGGGGCTGTTGTCAGTGCATCCTTTAATGCCTGGAAGGCTTGTTCCTGTTCAAGTCCCCACTTCACGGACCGGTTCTTTGGACCACCGGATGTGCCTCGTAGGAGAGCATTAAGTGGTGCTGCTACCTTGGCGAAATCCTTAATAAACCGTCGATAGTAACCGGCTACTCCAAGGAACGCCCTCACTTCTCGCAGGGTAGTCGGTATTGGCCAATCTTGAACAGCCGCTATCTTGTCTCTTGATGGTCTCACCCCTTCTCCTGATACGCGGTGACCCAAGTAATCAATTTCAGATTGGAACAACCGACATTTACTGGGTTTCAATTTGAGCCCATGTTCCCGCAATCTTCGAAATACTTGCCCCAACTGGTGGAGATGGTCTTCAAAGGTCGCAGAATACACTATAATGTCATCCAAGTAGATGAGAGTGAACTCAAAGTTGAAGTCACCGAGACATTTCTCCATCAACCGCTGAAACGTTCCGGGTGCATTTGTCAACCCGAAGGGCATCCGGTTAAATTCGTATAGTCCCATGGGCAAGATGAATGCCGTCTTCTCCTTGTCTTTTGTGGCCATCGGCACCTGCCAATACCCACTAGCCAGATCTAGTGAGGAGAAGTACCGGGCTCTCCCCAGCGCTGAGAGGGACTCCTCAATCCGTGGCAAGGGGTAGGAATCTCGTACGGTGCAAGCGTTTAACTTCCGATAGTCTACGCAAAATCGGATGGACCCATCTTTTTTTCTTACTAACACCACAGGAGCTGCCCAGGGACTCTGGCTTTCTTGGATGATCCCACCCTGTAGCATCTTAGCTAACAGTTCTTTTACTTCCTGATACAACTGTGGAGGAATTTGTCGGTAGCGCTCTCTAATTGGAGGGGTGTCTCCTGTGGGAATCTCATGGTAGATCCCTGTGGTACATCCAAAATCTTCAGCATACCGTGAAAAGGCGGCTCGGTTCTCCCACAACAGTTCATCTACCTTCTGCACCCATTCCAGAGAACATGAACTTGCATCCATCTTCATCTGTTCTCGAATTGCACGGCCATTCCATTCAGAGGTGGGTTCCTCATCTTCTCCCATGGACACAGTTATGGTCCACTCATCCCTTTCAGTCGGCTTCAGCTGCATTGGAGTTACTTTCCTTACTTCCTCCGGAGTCACATAGATGTTAGCCAGCTGCCTCCCTGGGGTCAGGTCCACACTCTGGTCCTGAGTGTTTACACATCGAAGTGGTACTCTTCCATTGCGAACTATTGCCAAGGAACGGGCCACTAGCGGATCAACACCTCCTTCGGCTGCCTGCAGTGGTTCTACCAACACAGCTATGCCCTCTAGTTTCCGACAGGTGCCTACGGGCATAGACACTATTGTCTCCCGACTGGGTGGCAGTGTAACTTTTGTATGCAAAGGAACTGAAATTCGAGCCAGAGGACGCTGCGCATCCGAACTTTTCTGTAAGCCACATGTCCGGATCAGCCGCTGGAAAGCTGTTTGAGTAGGCCGATGGGTGGTGATTTCTTTCCAATAACCGTGACCTTTCTTTTCAAAGAGGATCTGATCTAATTCTTTTAACACATTCATCCCCAAAATGACAGGGACCTTTACTTCATGTGACTCCTGTACCACCACAATGCCTTTCCTACCTAGATCTTGGCCACATACCCGGACATTCATCCAGGCCACTCCCACGACTGGAACTGGTAACTGGTTAGCTGCGACCACTCGTACGAATGTATGGGGATCATATTTCACATGTTGCTGGAAGTACCGTTCATAACAGTCTCTACTCAAGGTCGTTACTTGGGAACCCGTGTCAATCATCCCGGTAACCGGAATACCCTCCATTTCCACCTGTATAACAGGACTTGCAGCGATCAGGTCATCATTAGGGCATTCTCCCCACATAGTCTCCTTGTCAGTCTCCCCTACTACACGCCCTACAGCAGCAGGGGACTTCAGTTTAACGGCGGTCTCTCATAAGTTTGTCGCTGCTCTGGACATCTAGCAGCAACGTGGCCCATCCGTCCACACTCCCAGCAGCGTATCTCCCGTCGTTCTGGCCATCTGTTTGGGCCCCTTCGGTAAGCCCCTTCGATTTCTCCTGAGCACTGCATTAACTGATTTGGACCCCTTCGGTAGGTCCTATCCTCATCCCTCCAGCGGGGTGGTGGGTGATTCTGATTTTCTGGGTATGGACGGCTCACCCTTTCACCTCCAGTTTTCTGGAAGTCTGCAATTTTCATAGAATGTTCATCACAACGGGTGTGCAAGTGTTCCATTTGCTCTTGCAGTTTCTGCATTACTGTGAGAATTTCTTTAACCGTCCCCTTTTCTACTGTCTCTGAGCCAGAACTAGCCCCCTGTGACAAAGTAACTCCAACTGCGGTCTGGGGCTTCGGGAACATACTATTGGCACGGGAGATGGCCTCTACCTGTACATCATGGAATTTAGCATCAGTCTCTCGTCGTATAAAATCCTGCATAGTCACAGTTAAACTGTCGTCACGTATCCCCAGGACAAACTGGTCACGGAGAGTCCGATCAGGGTTACAGAAGGCTGGCGAGCCCCCTCTTTCCTTCACTTGAATATCTCGGAGCAGTTCTTGTAGGGCATTTGCATATTGGGGAAGGCTTTCATTCTCCTGTTGTACCCTCTGGAAGAACCGAGCCTGCAGAGACCCCAGCAATGCAGTTTCTCCATAAATGGTTTCTAGAATCTGGACTACTTGCTCAAATGTCTGCCTTTGTTCAAATGGCCTCAATATCACCGTGGTCTTAGCATCCCCTTGTAATGTCAATATTGCTAGCTCTACTAGTACTTCTGGTGCGGTCTGGTACATTCGCTGTATCATTCGTATCTGTTCCACCCACATACTCACTGACATATTATTGCCATCAAATTTAGCTAACTGACTTATTATAGCCCCTGCTGGCATTCTTCCTCCAGCACCATTCTCCCGAACGGGTGCGTCACCGTCCATTCTGGTAAGCGGATCCTGCCGACTACGCCAATTTGTGAACCGAGAGCAAGGCAGGTGGTTTGGACTCCGCAACCAGAAATGAACGCACACGCGGTAGTTCAAGAAAAGAATATATATTTACTATAAGTTAATAAAGGCTATTTGAAGGTAAAATGACAGGGATAAAGACAAGCAAAATATACAATATAGCATGAACAATTTCAAGGCAAATTCTGCAATGGTTTCTACTTTTACTCTGTCCACTTCTGCAGTATGGACACTGAATGAACAATATACTCAAAACTATCCCTAACTGACCCTGACATCACATTTGGGTGCACCCCCTTTTCCCCAGTGGTCCAGGTGGACCGCTTACAGTCCGTAGAAGCGCGCGGTGGGGCCCAAAGTCGTTCCTTTCTTTTATAGTGAAGCGTCCTCTCCTCACTGTTATCAGGATCTTGGGAGAAATGAAGTCCTCTTTAACAGGGAAACCCAATGAATGCAATGTAATCCAACAGCAGATTCCACTCAGCACACTGACAGTCCTGCCGAATCCATACACTGAGCTGGGTTGTAAGCCGGGGTTTAGCAGGTGCTGTCCAGTACATCAACAGCACTGCGAGTCTCTATCTGTGATATCCAAATACACAGTCACAATGTCAGTCTCACTGATCAGCCACTGAGCACAGTTCCTTTCACGTGGACTCACTAGTCCTGTTGTCTCTTTACACTCTGTTTGTCTCTGGACCAAGATACAGCTTAGCTGTACAGAAAAATCTCCACACCAGTTCAATACAACACTTGCCAAGATGGCTGCTGCTCTCTGTCTCGTCACTTCCTGCTGCTCTGCTCACACTCTGTCTGCAGAACAGGCAGGCTGACATAAAAGGGGGGGGGGGTCTCACTCCAGCATCATGTCACAATTACAATGGCTGCTGTCTTAAAGGAACAGAATCACAGAAATACATTCAACATTAACAGTTTATACAGACAAATGAAGCTTAGGACAACATTGGCTGTCTCTTACAGGACCTAATACCGTGTGCAGGGACCTCTATGGGACCTAATACCGTGTGCAGGGGCCGCTATGGGACGTAATACCGTGTGCAGGGACCTCTATGGGACCTAATACCGTGTGCAGGGACCTCTATGGGACCTAATACCGTGTGCAGGGGCCACTATGGGACCTAATATCTTGTGCAGGGACCGCTATTGGACTTAATACCGTGTGCAGGGACCGCTATGGGACCTAATACCGTGTGCAAGGACCACTATGGGACCTAATACCATGTGCGGGGACCGCTATGGGACCTAATACCGTGTGCGGGAACCGCTATTGGACCTAATACCGTGTGCAGGGACCGCTATGGGACCTAATACGTGTGCTGGGTCCTCTATATGACATTATACCATATGCTGGGGTCACTATGTGGCATAATACGGTGTGCTGAGGCCACTATGTGACATAATACGGTGTTCAGGGGTCACTATGTGACATAATACTGTGTGCTGGGGCCACTATATGACATAATACCGTGTGCAGGGACCGCTATGTGAGATAATATGGTGTGCAGAGGATGTTATGGGATATAATACCTTGTGCAGTGGCCGCTATGGGACATAATACCTTGTGCAGGGGCCGCTATGGGACATTATTCTGTATAACGGTGTGTTTTCTGAATTAAGGATGTGTTTTTGCACATAAAACACAGGCATTTTTTTTTTGTGCAAAAATGCACTATGTGAATGCAGTTTTACATTGAAGTAAAAGTTCCAGTGGCCTAAGACTATATCTGCATCCAGATACATAGTGTGTATTCACCATAAGGATGCCGCCATACGGTGCTCCTGGACACTTACATTTACCACTAATTGGCGGCTGCACATGGACTTTCATTGCTTCTAACACTAGAAGTCCCAGAGAGGGGTCATTTAACATTTCTACCTTTTGAACCCAGAGACGGGTGGAATGACCTGAAGGATTTAAGCAAACAACCTATAATCACCGCTTTTGTTCTGTAATTAAGGCCATTACTGTCACACCACAGGATTTACAATAGGCTGCTGTGGGGGGCTGCGTGTGTGTGTGTGTGTGTGTGTGTGTGTGTGTGTGTGTGTGTGTGTGAGTGAGTGTGTGTGTGTGTGTGTGAGTGGCATGTCCTTCTTGTGTGACTCACTCAGTAACTGCGATTTTTTTGCGATTTTTTTTTTTTCTGCACCCATTGACTTGAATCTAAATATACAAAAATGTAAATATACAAAAGAACAACTGTTATTTGTTTCCATGCTTTTTATTTTTGTTATGAAAATAATAAAAAAAAATACAAGGAATAAAACAATTCCACACATATTTATAATAGGCTGCTGTGGGGGGCTGCGTGTGTGTGTGTGTGTGTGAGTGGCATGTCCTTCTTGTGTGACTCACTCAGTAACTGCGATTTTTTTGCGATTTTTTTTTTTTTCTGCACCCATTGACTTGAATCTAAATATACAAAAATGTAAATATACAAAAGAACAACTGTTATTTGTTTCCATGCTTTTTATTTTTGTTATGAAAATAATAAAAAAAATACAAGGAATAAAACAATTCCACACATATTTACAATAGGCTGCTGTGGGGGGCTGCGTGTGTGTGTGTGAGTGGCATGTCCTTCTTGTGTGACTAGCATTTCAGCACTTACTCAGCAGTCTGTCTGCACTGTTGGAACATACCTGGCACTGCCTGGGTATGTCCCTGGTACATTTGCCACACGTGTATTTGTAGCAGTCAACACATCTCTCAGTTGCACAATTGTTCGTGCATCGATGGTTGACCTGACACTTCGCCCTTTTGCCAGGGCTGGGTGTGGAAGGTTGTTGCCGAAGGAGTTTCTCCTTGCATGCCTTCTTTTCAGTCACATGAGAGCCACCTAACTCTTTTGCAAGCTCAACCAGGAAGTCCACCCGTCTCTCCTGCACCCCAGTGCATGCCTGATAAAGAACATGAGCATTCAGTGCTGCCATGTCAATCATGTTGTAGAACACGGCGAATGGCCATCTCCGTGTTCCTGCACGCACGCTGTACTCCCGCACCATTTGGTCCATTACATCCACACCGCACTTTGTGTGGTTGTATTGTGTGACCGTGTTTGGCTTCCTTTTGTTGGTATCCTCAGTCTCAACCACGCTGTGCATGCTGCTGAGAATGTAGACGGCCTTCTTTCGTTTGGGTGCATACACTGTCAGTGTGGCACCAGTGGTTGAAAACACCTGAGTGGTGAATTCAGTGCGGTCCATCTGTCTAGCGGATTGAGGAATTTCCCGGCGACTCTTGTTGACTGTGCCGAGGATAGTGGTTTTCCGGCTAAGCAGTCGTTGTGCAAGTGACAATGATGTAAAGAAATTGTCCGTGGTTACAGTTCTGCCCTTGTCCATGAATGGTTCCATCAGCCTCATCACTACAGTTTCGGACAGTCTCTCCCCGCTGGGACGACTGGGGTCCTTGCCAAGATATGGGAGGACATTACAGATGTACTTTGATTTCAAGTCGCAAGCCACCCAAAACTTGATGCCAAACTTGTCTGGTTTTGTTGCAATGTATTGCAGAAAACAGCAGCGAGTCTTTGACGGGAAAAGCTGTTCATCAATAGTGATGTGTCGACCAGGGTTGTAGGATGCGATGCAGTTGGTGACAAACGATCTCCACACATCGGAGATTGCAGCAAACTTATCGGTCTCCACTCGCTCACTGCGTGTGAACATGTCATCAAAGAGTAGGTGTTGCATGATGTCTTGGAAGCGGTTTCGGGTCATAGTTGCAATGATCCTTGGGTTTGCTAGGTTTGCTGACCAGCTGTCATGTAGTGATGGAACCTTGGTCACCCCCCGCAAGATAATGACTGAAATAAATGCCATTATTTCCGGGAGACCCATGAACCAATCCACCTGCTCCGTGTGACGTGCATGTTGAGTAGTCCATTCTTGAATACTACGAAGCATGTCAAGAGTGATAAAACAGAGGAAGCTCTGAAGGCGACTCCGGACACTTCGTCTGGCCTTAGAACTTGGCTCTCCATCTGTAGGGTACGGTTCTATTGGGGTGAAATGGAGACGTTTCCCCACTTCTACTTCACGCCACACTGTGCCATCTTTTGCGGTCTCTGTCGGCTCACTCGCCAACCGAGCTCTCTTTTTTGGTAGAGGAGGAGTCTCCTCATCTGCAAGATAAATAATTTCAAATTAACATTTTGTTTTGGTTCTAAATAAAAAAGATAGTCAGGAAATAAAAATCGGTAATTTGAAAGAATCTAACCTGAAGACAGCTCAGAGTCCGAATCCAGTTGAAGGACTATGTCTTCTCTATCTGAGTCAGAAGGGTTGGTGTTGCTCAGGATCAGTTCCAATGCCTGTTGAATGGTGTGCCTTCTCTGCATTTTGTTTCTTGTGAACAAAATAGGTGAAGCAGTCCCTTCACATCCCCCACAGCACAAAAGGCTGCATGCAAATTTGCTAAGGTGTTAGCAACCTTATGCATATTCCCAGCACAACAATGCAGCTGGGGGATGGGCAGACACACTCAAGAGCATCTTACATTCTTTTGTTTACACTCTCTTACAAGACCTGAGGTGGATCAACACAATTGCCCCCTGCAGATTCCTCAAACAATGGCCACATTTACAAATGAAAGGATGCTAATTGGAGCCATCAGAGTTGTCTGTTTGGACTAAGGGTCATTTGACCCTCTTTCAGGACTTCAAGGGGGAGCTCGAAATTTCTGGGACTTCTAGTGCTAATTTGAAAGTACAGAAGCGTCCCAGGAAATAGCAGTAAATGCATGCATCCTAAAGCATCTTCTGGCATCACTTCTGTGTTATGGTTTGTGGTATATGACTTTAGTTTAGGGGTCGCCAGACTTACAATTATTGACCGGCACTCCGAGTACCTCATCTTTGATTTTTTTTTAATTAAAATCGGCACGCCGAACAAAAAAGGTTGCCAACCCTGCTCTAAAGCATGGTCAAACTAAACATTGATTTGATTTAAAGTCTTCTTTTGTTCATTCACTTTGTCTTTTCTGAATTGACATAATAAACCATTAACACTTCTATTTTTTTTTTACATTTTCCTGCCTGAAACTTTTGCATACTGTATATAAATGTAGCAGCATTTCTATGTCATCACTGAATAACCAGCTCGGTTAACACAGTGGAACATGAAGAATTTTAGGTGAATATCCACCTCAGATTCCTCTCCATTTTCTGGCTCTCAGCTTCTGAGCAGGTGACATCAAGAGTGGGTGTCTGCTATAAGAAACAGCTGACACTCGCCTGTAACACCCGTGGCTGGAGCTGAGCTTTGACTGCAGGTGTTAACCCCTTAGATGCTGCGATCAATCCTGACTACAGGATCTAAGGAGGTAGCCCCATGGGGGGGGGGCATGATGCTCTTTTGGCAGCCTGGGGCCTGTTTTGTGGCCCGGGTCTGCGATTGCCTCCTCTCGTCTCAATCCTGGATCAAGGATCAATTAGCAAGGCCTGTCAGTTTATGCATATGGATTGGCTGATGGCTGATATACATTCCAATACTTCTGTTTTGCAGTGTATAGTACTGAACCAGCTATCAGAAGATCTCTGAATCATGTCCCCTATTAGGACAAAAAAAATCTGTAAAAAAAAAAAAAAGAAAATATTAAAATACAAATAAATAAATAATCCACAATAACATGCCCTTTTTTTTCCCTTATATAGTATAAAAACACAAAACATAATATAAAACACTGTGCATTTGGTATTGCTGCGTCCATAACAAACTTTACAATAAAATGAAACCATTAGTTAACTTGCATGGTGGACAGAGAAAAAAAAACACCAGAAGTCACAATTTTTGGCCACAACAAAACTATAAAACACAACAATATTATCAATCAGCTACATCAATAGAAAAATTTCAATTTACTGGCACCTCTAGGGTTCTGCAAAAACAATATGGCGTCCAAAACTAATACCTTAAAATTTATATTCCAAAAGCTAAAGTGTAGTGAGCAGGGGCATAAATACCGGGGTAGCAGTGGTAGCAGCTGCCCTGTGGCAGCCGCTACCACGAACCCCTCAAACACTGCTATCATTATACTCGGGGGTCTTTTCAGACCCCTGAATATAATGGTCGGGAGCCCAGGGGAGGTGAGGGAACATAAAAAACACTGTAACTCACCTCTCCTATGCTCCGCAGGCTTTGGGCCTGTTGCGAGATCTGGTCCAACATTGAAGATAGCTGAAGTAGCACACCAGAGTGCATCGAAGCCAGGGAGAGGTAAGTACCATTGTTTTTTATGTTTGCATCCTGCCCTGGGTCTCCGATCATTATACTCTGGGGTCTGAAAAGACCCCAGAGTATAATAATCGTTCATGGGTTGTCCACAATGGGGCATAATACTGTGTGCAGAGGCCACTATGGGGCTTAATAATGTGTGCAGGGGCCATTATGGGGAAAAATACTGTGTGCAGGGGCCACTATGGGGCATAATACTGTGTGCAGGAGGAACTATGGGGCATAATACTGTGTGCAGGGGCCACTATGCTGCATAATACTGTGTGCAAGGGCCACTATGCTGCATAATACTGTGTGCAGGGGCCACTATGCTGCATAATACTGTGTGCAGGGGTCACTATGCTGCATAATACTGTGTGCAGGGGGCCACTATGGGGAATAATACTGTGTGCAGGGGCCACTATGGGGAATAATACTGTGTGCAGGGGCCACTATGCTGCATAATACTGTGTGCAAGGGCCACTATGCTGCATAATACTGTATGCAGGGGCCACTATGCTGCATAATACTGTGTGCAGGGGTCACTATGCTGCATAATACTGTGTACAGGGGGCCACTATGGGGAATAATACTGTGTGCAGGGGCCACTATGCTGCATAATACTGTGTGCAAGGGCCACTATGCTGCATAATACTTTGTGCAGGGGCCACTATGCTGCATAATACTGTGTGCAGGGGCCACTATGGGGCATAATAGTGTGTGCAGGAATGCGGTTTGTGCGGGGGGGGGTTGGGGGTGGCCATTCCTAGTTACGCCACTGGTAGTGCGCTAAAGTGTAGCGTGCCTTCCCTTCTGAGTTTATGTCCACATATTCAAGGCATTTATTATAAGGGGCTTATTCACTGTTCTTCCAAAGCATAACATTATAGGCCATTTGTCAGTATTTAAAGGTGTTTATTAGTGTGGAAACCCATAAGGACCATATTCGCCATTTTGTTGCCAGTATAAAGTTGCTGGCCATTTATCAATACAGTATTGTCAAAAATCAATAATTCAATAATTCTTAACAGTTATTTAAGGGTGTTTATTAGTGTGGAAAGCCATAAAGACCATATTTGCCATTTTGTTCCAAGTATAAAGTTGCTCGCCATTTTTCAATACAGTATTTTCAAAAATCAATAATTCTTAGCCACAAATCTCTACCTTTATCACACTTTCGTTATAGGTGTTCATTAGTGGGGAAAGAAATAAGGGGCATATTTGCCGTTCTCTTCAAAGTAGAAAATTACAGGCCTTTTTGCCCTATATTTATTTCCTTTGCAATTACGTTTTTTCATTGAACAGTATGTCAGACAGAGAAGTGAGAGGCCATGCACAGGGGAGGGCCACAGACCTAAAGGCTTCTGGCACAGGCATAGGTCGCAGCAGAGTGAGGGGGAGTGGCAGCAGGGGTCACTTACAGAGGCCTGAGCTCTCAGTGTCAAGTCACGATCGTGTCTTGACCAGCAACCCAACAGTTGTAGACTGGTTGACTCGGTCATCTACTTCATCCCAAGTCTCATCAGACACCCCCAGCCAAGAGTCGGTGGGTTCGCCAGACTCAACCCTTAGTTGGCATGGCCTGGCAGCAGGTCCTGTGCCCTCACCTGTCCTCAACCTGCCTCTGTCCTTTTCTGTTCCCTTAGCTAGAGAAGTACTCTATGCTGTGGGCTCAGATCCACTATACAGTGAGGAGGAGGTATGTGAAAGATCCTCAGTGCGCCAACACCGCTGTGGCCCCACCTGAGTCTTCTTTCATATAAAACTACACTCACCGCCAGTGAATGTCGGGTTCACCAGATAAATACAAGACAAGCTTTCTAAAATTTAGATATTTATTAACCCCTAAATGGGTCGGTATTAACATCTAACATATACAGTTCAGAACAGATATGCAGATATATGCAAGCATTAACAGTTACTAGTTACAAGATACAGTACAAATAAAATAAAAGGGATAAAGGTGAAATAGTTACTTTACCACACATCTCCTTGATGTGGTTCTGTAGTCCAACACTCACACATGCTCTGGTATGTGTGAGATCACCAGTGGAGGCTTCTTGGCATGTGGCATTAATTCCTAGCATCTGGCATCACAGTATATTCCAGCCTGCATGCTCTCATCACAGTCTCTCAGCATTAGTCCAGTAGTCTCATCACAAAAAAATCTCCTCATGGTGTTCTCTTGTAGTCCCAACACAAAATCTCCATAGCATAATCTCCTCGTAGTCTCAGCCCAATCTCCATAGCATAATCTCCTCCCACAGGCCTCTTACCTCATCTTTTATACCCTTTATGCCACCTCCCAGAATGAGGTCATCGGCGGCAGCAAGTCTGATTGAATAATCCACTCAAGTCCAGATTCTTTGTATATGGCCGATCCAAGTGAAATGATACAATGTTATCAGCCATATCTGATCAACCAGTGCAGACTGCACCATGCATGTTTCTTTGATCACTCAGGACTGTATAGGAATACAATGGAGCCCTGCTGTGATGGATAAAAAGCCCTATTGTTCCAGCCTGGCCACTATTGCCAATATACATCTGGGATTATGGCTGGGCACCTTATGAGTAAATGGAACTAGAGAGAAATACGCTACCCAGAGACCAAAATACAGCTCTGAATTATAGCCATATTTAAGCAGAATCATCACAAGGTACTAGAGGACAGTCAGCAGCTACTACTCAGCCAAGATCTGGAGGAGACATCCGCCGCTTCCTCCGGTAGGTGGGCAAGTAGTGATGAGGAGAGTGGCGTGGGAGCTGGTGTTGAGGAGGACATCAGTAACCTGCAGACATTAGTGGATGATGATGTAGCTGATCATAACTGGGAGTTGGGTGACGAAGGGGCTTCATCGTCATCAGGAGAAGAGGGTTGCAGTTTGCACATGAGGCAGCGGGCGAGTCAGCACGATGTCAGCAGTGGGAGGTCGGGAGCTAAACGTGCCTGGGGTAGACCACCTGCTTCGCAGCAGCCTACCTGCCCGGAAAGCAGTGGTCCAGGGGTTCACGGAGGCAGTGACAGCAGCAGTCAGTTACTGCGAAGTGTTGGGGTTAAAATCACCAAAGCAACCGCTGCAGCACCCAGTGGCACGCACCCCATTTCAGGCAGTCAAGGCTCCACCACCTCAGCCGAAGGAAGCTGTGTGTCCTTCCCATCATCTGCTGGTCGTGATGCTCCTGCTCCTCCTCCTAGTCAGTTATTGCATCAGCAATCGATCACAGAATTTATATCTAAGAGACAACAGTATGCGGCTTACACGTGCAATCATCCAACAGTGCAGAAGTTGAACGTGTACCTGTCTAAGTTGCTGGTGCTGCAGTGACTCCCTTTCCACTTGGTGGACTATGCACCTTTCAGAGAGCCGAGGTGGAGAGTCCCAAGCCGTCATTTCTTTGCCAAGAAGGCAGTACCAGCCCTGCACAAATATGTAGAAGAGAAGGTGGGCCAGTCCTTGAGCCTGTCGGTGTCTGCCAATATATGTCATTTACGGCCCACTGGGTTAATGTGGTGCCTTCCCAGACACACCAGCAACTTGGACAGGTGAAGCAGCTTCTGCCTCCACGTTCTCACGCCGTTGGTCCTGCAACAATGTCCACCTCATCCTCCACTGTCTCCTCAGCCTCCACTGCAGGAACAATTCACAGTGCTCCTCCAGCATACCATATGTGCAGGGCACAGCGGCGTCACGCTATTCTACACCTCGTTTGCCTGGGCAAACAAAGTCACACAGGGGAGGAACTGCTCCATGTCCTCAATCAAGAAATCGAATCCTGGCTTTCTCCAAGAGAACTTAAAATTGGAAGAATGATGATCGACAACGGGAAGAACATGGTGTCGGCGCTGTGTCAAGGAGGGTTGAGCCATGCGCCCTGCATGGCGCATGTGTTCAATCTGGTTGTCAAGAGTTTACTTAAGTGTTCCACCCCTCTGAAAGACATCCTAAAAATGTCAAGGAAACTTTGCATGTACTTCAGCAACTCGTACACCGCCAAGCACACCCTCCTTGATCACAACATAGGGTGATATGCCATGTTTCCACCCGTTGCAATTCAACCCTCCATATGTTGGATCGACTATATGAACAGAGAAAAACCATAAACGATTTCTTGATGATTCAAGCGGACAGAGGTACTACCATGTGTAACTTTAACTTTAGACAGTGGCAACTTATGCGTGACACCTGTCGTTTGCTCATTCTCTTTGAGGAGGCCACTTTGTTAGTCAGTCGCAAGGACTACAGGATGAACAATGTCATTCCACTGATTCACATCCTGGAAAAGATGCTTTTCAATCTGGCTGGTCAAGGGACTGGAGATGTGGCGTCTACATCTCATGGCCACATGAGCCCTGTGGGTTATGAACTGGAGGAGGAGGAGGACGAGGAGGACATTGGAGCACAAACAATGTGTAGCCAAATAGGTGGAGAGGAGGAGCAGGAGCAACCAGAACAACCAGAGGGAGATGAGGAAGATGAGGCAGATGACCCAGACACACCATGACAGTATGCAGTGGAGATGTATGCAGGGAGTCCCTTGGAGTCACTTGCACAAATGGCCCGATGCATGCTCACTTCCTTGCGCAGCAACAGCCGAATTGTCACCATTCGGCAGAGGGATGACTACTGGCTCTCCACCATGTTAGACCCTCACTACGGGTCAAAAATGGGGGCCTTTTTTACATCCGCTGAGAGGGAGGACAAACTGAACTACTATAGAGACATGCTATGTAGTCGCTGCCTATCTGCGCCATTGTCCATCCTCTCGCATGTCCAACCGGGGGGGCCCTGAGCGCTCAACCTGCACTGGCATGGCAGCTGTGGGAGAAGGTGGGGGTAGCAGGAGCAATATCGGCTCCAGCAGCAGCAGCCTGAGCCTAGAGTCGCTGATAAGCAACTTTCTTCAGTCGCATAGTGAAGAAGCTGCTCATCAGCAGCTAGACACAGAGCAGAAGTTGAACCAGCAGGTGGTGGCATACTCAGTGTGCACCCTGCCACCCGTCATTAAAGATCTGCTGGACTACTGGGCAGCCAAACTAGATTTGAGGCCGCAACTGGCCAAGTTTGCCCTGGAAAAGCTGTCCTTCCCGGCCAGTAGTGTGGCATCAGAGTGGGTGTTTAGTGCGGCAGGGACCATAGTTACCCCAAGGAGAACTCATCTGTCCACCCAAAATTTGGAGAGACTGACCTCTGTGAAGATGAATCAGGTGTGGATCAGCCAGGATTTCCACCCACCAATGCCTGATGCAGCAGATTAAATGATCCATGCTGCCACCTCCTCACTGCCACTGGGTCACTGTATGGCCTCCTAAGGCTGTTGCTACCTTCACATTATATCACCTTGCCACCTTGTAGCCTACTCACGCTGCTGCCACCTCCGTACTCTGCCACAGGGTGACTGTATGGCCTCCTCTCGCTGCTGCCACCTCCTCACTCTGCCACTGGGTCACTATATGACCTCCTAAGGCTGTTGCTACCTACACATTATATCACCTTGCCACTCTGTGGCCTACTCACACTGCTGTCACCTCCACACTCTGCACTGGGTGACTGTATGGCCTACTCACTCTTCTACCACCTCCTCACTCTGCCACTGGGTCACTTTATGGCCTCCTAAGGCTGTTGCTACCTACACATTATATCACCTTGCCACACTGTGGCCTACTCATGCCTCTGCCACCTTCGCACTCTGCCACTGGGTCACTGTATGGCCTCCTAAGGCTGTTGCTACCTCCACACTCTGTTACTGGGTCACTGTATGGCCTCCTAAGGCTGCTGACACCTCCACAATGTCACTGGGTCACTGTATGTCCTCCTCATGCCACTTCCACTGGGTCACTCTGTATACTCCTCATGCCACTGCCACTGGTTCACTCTATGGCCTCCTCATGCTGCTACCACCTCTTCACTCTGCCACTAGGTCACTGTATGGCCTCCTAAGGCTGTTTCTACCTCCACACTCTGTCACCGGGTCACAGTATGGCCTCCTCATGCTGCTGCCACTGGGTCACTCTGTTACCGGGTCACTGTATGGCCTCCTAAGGCTGTTGCTACCTCCACAATGTCACTGGGTCACTGTATGTCCTCCTCATGCCACTTCCACTGGGTCACTCTGTATACTCCTTATGCCACTGCCACTGGGTCACTGTATGGTCTCCTCATGCTGCTGCCACCTCTTCACTCTGCCACTGGGTCATTGTATGGCCTCCTAAGGCTGCTGAGACCTCCCCAATGCCACTGGGTCACTGTATGTCCTCCTCATGCTGCTGCCAACTCCACATTATGTCGCCTTGCCTCTCTGTGGCCTACTCATGCTGCTGCCACTGGGTCACTATATGGCCTCCTCATGCTGCTGCCACCGGGTCACTGTATGGCCTCCTCATGCTTCTGCCACTACTAGGTTACTGTATGCCCTCCTCATGCCGCTGCCACCTCCACATTATGTTGCCTTGCCACTCTGTAGCCTCCTCATGCTGCTGCCAACTTCACATTATATCGCCTTCCCACTCTGTGTCCTCCTCATGCTGCTGACAACTCCACATTATGTCGCTTTGCCACTCTGTGGCCTACTCATGCTGCTGCCACTTCCACATTATGTCGCCTTGCCACTCTGTAGACATCTATGTGGAATCAGCAGACGACGGTATAAAAGGAGTACGCTCTTTCACACTACAGTAGGATCTTGGGCCTCCACACAGTTTTTTCTACCTGGAACTAACATGGACCTGTAAGGCTGAGTTCACACTAAAGTTAGTTGGTTAGTTTTGGCCCTGTAACTGGCCAAATAAGTGAAGTGTGCAGTGGTTCTAAGAGCGACGCCTGTCATGTGCGTGTCATACTGACTCACATTATTGTTTCACTACCACAGTAGGCTCCCTATGCATGCTACTGCAAGGCACAGTGTTCTACACCTCTATATAGGCTTTCTGAAGCCAGGAAATTGGTGTTTTTTTTAACAATATTCACCACGAATTAATTTGGATTGAAGCAAATTTTTTGGGAAATTCGAATTGAACTGCATAATCGAACTTTTGAGATATTTGCTCATCTCTAGTTAACACACATATCAGAAAAACATCAGGGCAGATTTATTATGTATATTAGTATTATTATTTGTACTTCAGTTTTTTGTCGTGCATGACACTAAAAGTCACAATTTTTTTTACTCAAATCAGGCTTTTGTGTAAAAAATTGCAGCTTTTTCATTTCTACGCCATGCTCATCACTTTTACAAAATGGGGGCAAGGCGAGGGCTTGCAGGCCAGTTTTATCATCTCTTATGCCAGAAATCTGGTGTAAATGATTTGGGAAATTTATCAATCACGGTCAGTAGAAAACCCCAAGGAAGTTATCTTATAAATGTTCTATAAAGGCACTTGTGGCTTGCATGCACTTTTGGCACTTGGAGTGCATGGACATTACAGGGAAGCTTTATCCTCAACCTACTGGGCAGATGCACAATGAGGGTGGGTGATGGTAACAGGAAGGAGTGTTGCTTTTTCTTTTAGTTGCATGCTATTAGGGCGTTATTATAGTAATAGTGTATTCCACTCCAATTACCTGTGGGGAGATTTTATACAATGTGGGAGGATCTATTTGTTGTGGGGAACTAGTAGGGCCTGTTGACATGGCAGAAGATGAAGAGGAATTAAGGCAGTTCTGGGGCTGCCAGTGGCATAATCAGCAGGAAGATTGAGCAGGACACTTTTTTTGCAAGGGTGTACATGGCTTGAAAAGGTTGAATAACACTGTAATAAAAAATGTTCAAGACTGCAGTGCCATAGCTGAACTCCATGAAAGGCACATCAGTGCATGTGCGGTCTTGTTGCACAAATCTTACATTTTAGTTCTACTTTTTAGGAAAAGAAAACAGTTGCATATACTTGTCCTGTATGAAGATACTCTACAAAAGGACGTATCTGGTGGGAAAAGAATATAAAATGGGGTTTTCTACTAATGTTATTGATATATTCCATGCTGTGTGTATGTGTTCGTATTGCTGCAGTGGTGTTTATACAACATGAATACTCTATGGGGCATATTATGAAGACTGGTATTATTAACACCAGTCTTCATAACCCTCAGACTTATAAATCTCATAAATGACGCGCACGCTCCACCGGGCTCGGCACCTGGAGGGGAAATGTACAATAGCTCAAAGCTGGCGTAAATTTCCCAAATCATTTACTCCATTTTCTGGCATAAAAGATGATAAAACTGGCCTGCAAGCCCTCGCCATGCCCCTGTTTTGGAAAAGTGTTGAGTAGATGAAACATTCTAACGGGAGTGGGAAGTGCCATTTTATTGTTTGCCTCACTCGGCAGATATCCAAGAATCGGTCCTGACTAAAGATGTTGCTTTCTAGCAAGTAGTTGAGATGTATAGCAGATGGACGACAGCACCACTGTGTGGGGAGAAATTTGAAAGGAACTTGGTTTTGTGATGCTAAGAATAACAAAGTTTCAATGATTAGACTGCCAACAATCATAATGTTATGATATATCCTAATTATTTGCCATAGCATTATACGATGACTATAATTCTGTGGTCAACATAAGTGTCAGAGATATACTCCACAAGTTGGCTTTTATGTTGCATACTAGTGACTACCTATATCAGAAGGACCTCTTGCTAAGTGAAAAGGGTGAACTAATATCAGGGGAAAATGGACAACCTTCTATTTATATTGTATTTATAAAACAAAAAACGTCGTCATGGTTAGAATACAATTTAAGAAGTTGTTTTCATGGCTTTCTAACTATAACTTGAACTTGATACACAGATTTACAGGCAATTGACATCATCTTATGTCTTGTACATCTTATATTTTGAACAAAAGCAGACAAAAAAGCATTTTTGTAGTCTTCAACCATGGTCATCAACCTCCTTGGATCATGGATCAGTCAAAATTTTCACAGAGAAATTGAATAACCATAAATATACAGTAGATTTGGCTTGAACTGTTGGGGCTTTTAGGACAAAGCAATTCAGAAAAAAAAATGCAATTTTTTTTTTTTTTTTTGCAGGTCTTATGTTTGCAGAGTTCACCATATGGTAGGTCATTACATATATGGCGATAATAAATATACATTTGCACAGTTAAAAAAAACAACTGTTTCATTTGCCAGCACGTTCTGAGAGGCATCTTATTTATTTTTTCATATTTTCAGAGCTCTGTGAAGGCTTGTTTTTTTCAAGATGAGTTTGTATTTACCATTTATACCATGTTGGGATATATTTGTCTTTTTTAAATGACTGTTTATTTATGCTTTATTATTTTTGGAAGGCATGAAGAACACAACTCAACAAAGTAATTTTGTACTTTTTTTTTTATTTTACAGTGCTCACCTCAAAACTTATGATAATTTATGCAGAGCTCCGGAGCTCCTTTTGGTTAGTATTTATAGAAGGTATAGACTTACTTTACCCTTACCTTATCCTTTGCTTTATTCTGTGTAAATAGATATTATTGTTTTAATTCTGGGTCTTGAAATTGATAATGAATTTTATTTCCATAAATTTTAAGTGGTCAGCCTGTTCAACAAAGGGATACCTTGTCAATTGAATGCTCAGCTTCTATTCCTCCCAAACCCCATTTAAACTGAGCGTGCAAGTGTTTTCAACAAGGACCTGAGAATAAGCTTCTGCCAGACACCTCTGGTGGCAGCTTATCTCCCATGAGAACAAAAAATTGAGCATGTTAAATTTCAATATGCCAATTCCTTTTTTATCCCAACATTCTGCCAGGGAAGATTTGAGGACATGAATATATGTTGGATGGTTGTGAATCCCGTTGAAAACACCAGCCAACATTCATCTAATGTGTACAAATGTAGAAGGATTGGGTTGAAAAGTGACACTGAAAAAACAAGCTGTGGTTTCAAAGTTTAATTTTAAAACTTAAGGGGTTCTATGCTATCCAACTATAACTTACGAATAGTCCTTTATATAACTCACTTTTCAGTTTTATGAGGCATACTGTATTTCAAAGAATGTGCATGGTAGAAAAATCACTAATCCAACAAAAAGGTGGAGATGGATATTTTTAAGGATTGGTCTGTTTTTATTGGAGAAAATTATGTAGAAATATACAAGTATAATAGTTTTCAAGAATCCTTACAAGGCACTTATTTATTAACTAAAAATATTTTAAATGAACTTTCCACTTGTATTCTATGATCATAAAAGTTTTCTCTCAAGAAAAGTCTAAGCCACAATCTCTACTTTAGGCAAGTGATTAAATCCTGCCTATCTGTGTGATATCTTTCAGAAAAATAACACAAAGGAGGGGATAGCTGCAGGGGAAATCCTTTCTAAAGTCAGATCTAAAGAACATATTCCCAGAATTAAATATTAAAGAAGTTAAATATATCCTTCTGCTCGAGCACCGAGGTTTGGTGAGGCTTTCAATAGGATTAACGTTAACATTATGTTGAGCAGATGTCAACTATCTATGCAATGGGAAGTGTTTTACATTTCAATAACAATTTTTTCTCATTCTAAATAGAGCATCGATGTACAATGTACACAGAAAATGATAGATACCAGATAGATAGATAGATAGATACAATGAAACATATATATATATATATATATATATATATATATATATAGTCTGTATGTATATACATTTTTTTATATATATATATATATATATATATATATATATGTTTCATTTCATCTATATAGATTATTTATTTATATATATAATCTCAAAGAAACATAGGTAGAATGATAAGTATTAAAAAAGAAATTTAGGCATTGCTTCCACATATATATAAATCTTACTAAATTTAGAATGATAGATAGATAGATAGATAGATAGATAGATAGATAGATAGATAGATAAAAAAATTCCAGATATAAATCAGAAGCTCGGTGGTAAGAAAGATGCTATTAGAAGCCTAGATAGATAGAGGCATAGATATACAGTATATTCGAAGCTTAGTGGTAAGATAAATGTTATATTAATAGAAGCCTAGATTCAAAATATTTTTTGCAGACGTAAATAAATAATTCACTGTGGAGTTCACATATTTATTTTGGCTTGTATGAAAAGAAGTACATTTTTTATTCTAAGCCAGCACCTTTTTATTTCAACATGAAAAACTCCATATTGTGTCTGAAAGTCTTTCATGTCCAGACTTTTTGCAAATGACCTCTTTCCTGTAGAAAGTGCTTGTTTTTTTGCTGAATGCAAAGATCATTCATTGGAAAGGGATCAATGCTGCTCTTAGACACTAGGAATTAGCCATCCTTTGGTTCACTGGAGGTTAGTTATAATCACATGACCTCCTTTTGCCAGCTTTGTGGGTGGCAAGGCAGTGGTGAACTGAGGAAAAAGAAATAAAGAAGACAAGTTGAAAGGAATGAATAGAGTTCTATTAACCTTTTCAAGAGCCAATAATAAACTGTTGGTATACTTAAACCATGTATATGATTAGCAGAATAAATAGTATAATACATTGTTTCTACACACTGCAAACCGAAGTATCTTAATAAAATGTCTTTAATTCAAATAACTGCTGTTACAAAGTAATCTTAAGATTCTAAGTAGTAATTCCATTTTCATATATTAGTCAATCATAAAGTAGGTGTTTGTGAGTGTATATAAATTACCTATATTATGTATATATTATATATATTTGCTGCAGACACCTACTCTATATCTGTGGCTAAGGTGCAGGAATCCATTGACAGTTTTGGGAGAGTTAAAACTGTTGCTGCCCCTTATTGAATCAAGTACTATAGACCATTCTGGGTGGCACAGCATAGAAGTTGATTCCGTTCTGACAATGTTGTTTAGCTATCATTTGCTATTTTAAATGAATTGGAGCAATCCCCCTTTTTACAACATTTGTTTTCTATTATGGAGAGGTGCAGCAGTTGAGGGCAGACATGTGAAAGTGGCTGTTTGATTCTGTTTTTCATCCTCCTGACCCTGCCTTTGTCCCATCTCACCCTGGGAATGTCACGCCTCAGTACTTCACTTTGAGATGCTCTAGAAAGTGGCTTTGTTATTCCATTTTTTTTAGACACACACGAAATTGTTCTCATTCCCCCTGCTGTAAAAGATACTTCAAATTGGGGCTCAGTTCACAAGTGCAATGCAATTTGGCTAAGCTCAACCTTTGTTCTGCTTGTACAAATGACCAAACAGAGTACACATTATACAGTTGATCTACTGCTGCCTTAACACTGAAGTGAGAGGCTGGGAGAGAGCTAATCCCTCCAGTACCAAGGTGGCATTTTCTATGTTGGTACTATTTCCAACCTGGAAAAATGTGGAAATTTGTATTTGATGGCTTTCACAAAGACTCAGCATCCTGCTGCTCATAATCCAATATCAATTGATCCTTTTATATGAAGCGATTCATTATTTCATTTAATTATCTAGCACATAAACTGGAGAATGAGAGACAAACATTCTAAAATTACATCTTTGTCAATAAACTATTGCTCTGTATTTATATATCTTAGTATCTACAGGTTTCTGCAACTTACTAAAGTCCAGTTGGAAATTGCTGTGAGTTTGGCAAAGAAACTAAAATATCATGTCATTTTATTTTAGATCTTATTTCACTGCACAAATCTAAGGCTAGCCATGTACACTACCTATATATGTCAGTCGAATGCTTGTTTCTTCAACAGCTATCTCCCCATGACCAAACACGCATGTCTTCGGAATAGGGAGAGGGAAGTAAGGCAGAGTATAAGGGGAAGAGAATTATCTTTCTTAGCAAAAATGGATCGGTCATGTTAAAATCTTACATGTCCAACCCTTCTCTCCCCTGATATCTGCATTCGGGTGAACCTCAGGAGGTCTTCCAAAATCAATGGATTCAGCCAATATGTACCTTATGTTTTTGGCAAGTTTAAAGGAGACACGTTACATGAAAAATGTTTAAAAATTTGTAGATATCAGATTTTTCTGTTATAGAACAGAATGAGCTGCACAGATTGCTGTATAGTTTTGCAAGAAAAGATTCAGTATATCCTGTCATTTATCAATTAAAATATCTGCTCTTTCTATGCTGAGAAGTCAAGGAAGTGGTCCTATCAGTGATTGACAGCTATATCTGTATGCACAGTAATAGAGGGGAGGCTGTCAGTCACTGATAGGTCTGCCACCTCTTAACTTAGAAAGAGCAAAGATTTCAATAGATAAATAACAGGTTATACTGAATTGCATCCCACAAACCTATACATCAATCTGCTCAGCTCCCTCTGCCCTATAACATGCTGCCTGCAGTTTAAACAACATTTTCCCTGTGGTAGCTTTCCTTTTAGACTGAAATAAAAAAAACAACTTTATGATATTTAAAGACTGTATATAAAGTAATGCTAGCAGTCTATATATGCAATCACCAGTATTGTATCGGTTTATGATTCTTGAATCATCCCAACGTACATCTCATTTCTGTTTGTTATGTATATAATGGAGTCAAGAGAAGATGAGAAATTAATTACTTTGTGTGCAAACAATCTGAAAGTTTGGCCTTAGTATATACATTACAACCCAAATTCACATGTATGGTTAATTGCACCATTGAGAGGCTGATCTTGAATTGACAGGCAATTCCCTGAGTTTACATTCAATCAAGACAACAGCTTACAATGATTATGATAATTTGAGATGAGCGAATAAAAGCTGCAGAAGTGGAATTCGATCTGAATTTCAGGAAAAATTTGATTTGCATCAAATCCGAATTTCCTCGCGCTTCGTGGTAATGATTCGCATTTAGTTCAAAATGGCTGCTGTACATATTAGGACATGGGGCAAGGAACTCTGGGAATGCGGGATCACCCACAATGCCATGCGTGCAGCCAATCAGCAGCCAGCCCTGTGATGTCACATCCCTTTAACCCCTTTGCAAGCGCACATGTTTGACCGCTGCATCCAAGGTGTAAAGAACCCCCGATCAGTTATGGAGCAGGGTGTTAGCTGTCAGTTACAGTTGAAAGTCCGTGTTGCCCAGCGACAGCCCCAAAACATCACAGCCCTAGAAGAGCTCTGCATGGAGGAATGGACCAACATACCAGCAACAGTCTGTGAAGACTTACAGAAAACGTTTGATCTCTGCCACAGCCAAAAAAGGATATATAACAAAGTATTGAGATGAACTTTTGTTATTTTCCACCAAAATTTGCAAATAAATTCTTAAAAAATCAGACAATGTGATTTTCTAGATATGTTTTCTCATTTCGTCTCTCATAGTTGAGGTCTACCTATGATGTCAATTACAGGCCTCTCTTTTTTTTTTTAAGTGGCAGAACTTGCACAATTGGCGGCTGACTAAATACTTTTTTTCCCCACTGTATAGAGGCACATATTACCTATAGGACCCAATTATAAAAAAAGAGAAACATATACCACACAGTACACCACATTTTTTTTATAAATATCTCAGTTTGGAATTTTCTGTACTGTAAAGTCAAAAGGTATACTGATGCAGATGCCAAAAGGACACTATTTTGACATTCATTGGGTCAGTGGTAGCCTATGGATATGTTCAACATGCACACTGTAAACTATTAGAGACCATGATTTCTACACTGTACCAAAAAGATCCATATTTTCTATCTATAATTTGAAGTTGAGGCCTTATTGGATTATGCAACAAACCATTGGTAGAAAACACAAAACTATGTCTGGATACAAATGGCGAAATCAATGGTTTGGATTGACCTAATCAAACTCAAATCCTATAGTAATGCTGGGTAGAATCTAAATTGAGTTCATGAAAAAAAAGCCAATGTGACTAAAATAAAGCCATGTGACCTTTATGATAAAGGTCTTGCAACTAGCTATTACAGGGGTTGTCCAGGCAAAATTGGACAACCCTTTTAACTTTTAAATCAGCCGGGAGCAGTAAAAAAAAAAAAAAAAAAAGCATACTCACCTGTCCCCAATGCTCCGGTGTCCTCCCCGGAACGTCCCAGTTCTTATGCTCCAGCGGCTTCTCCCAGGTCTCTTCTTGAGTTCTGCTGAAGCCACTGATACGCCAATCAGGAGCTTCAGTGGAACTCCGGAGGAGACCTGTTAAGCAAAGGGACAGGAATCGGGGACAGATGAGTATGAAATTTTGTTATTTTTTTCACTGCCCCCAGCTGATTTAAAAGTTAAAGGGGGTTGTCCATTTTTGCCTGGGCAACCCCTTTAAGCATAAGGGATCAGTTTCTTATATGGGCAAAATACTGTATTGAGAACCTTGTTTAAAAATACAAATAATATTTTAAAAATGGCCATGTGTTTATTCCGGTCTTTTTGTCTGCTACAACAAGTATGCAATAACAGTTGCTTCTAGAAGGTGCTTTAAAGGAAATAAGTGTCTTATATGCAAAATATATATGTTTATTTTATTATTATTCTTGCACCAAATTACAGAGCATGTTAGTAATATATAAAGAATGTGCAAGTAGTGAAGGTTCTATGCCTCAAAATTGGCAAGTTAAAGTGGATCTCTGACCTTCTGTAGTGGAGATCCCTTTTATAGGGTTAATTATTGCTTCATTTTTCCCTTGTCTTCCTCTGAATTCTGTGGGAAGACATAATCAGTTAAGTGATATGTCTATCTACTAGTAGGCACAAATTAATTTTATGAGGAATGTTTAAGACTACAATTCCCTGATATGTCTAATATGTAGGCCCCATCAGTCTGAAGTCTTGGTGTTATGTATCTCCATAACTACGCATGTAATTGCACTGTTATATGTTAGTATGATTACTTTGCAGATAATATGTTAAGGTTCATTTGAAGTATTTAGAGTCTGAACTCTGACCTAGTTTGAGGTGTTGGTTTACGTGAGGCAAAGACATGTTCACCATGTAGTCTCATGCTCTGACAGATGTCAGTGCAACAAAAGGACCAGCAGGAGGCAACAAAACCCCTGAATTTTTCTTGGTTATTTTATTGCTTATTCTAGGGCAGGTATAATATAGAAATATATTTGCCATATGACCTTAATTTTATTAAAAAAAAAAAAAATCACTTGAAAAAATAGATCTCTATAAATAATCATTTAATTGATTTGTTTTCAATTTCTGACACATGAAGTAGACAACAGATATGAACATTGTCTCTAAACTGTGTTATGTAGATGTCATAAACTAAAGTTTAGTAGCCAATTTTTAGACAAAGAAGCAATTGGGAAGTGCTGTAACTAAAAAGAAATCATAATATTTCTAAAAAAATAAAAGCAGAGCTGAATATGTCAGTAGCCTTACCTAATGTCCAGAGTTTGACTGGTCCAGCAAATTACCAATGGATCCTCCGATGAGCCCAGGCTCTAACACAATATCAGTCCATCAGGAGATACCCAAAATGGAACGGTTCTATGGTCTATTTCCTAGGGGTTATTGCAGTGTGAAATCCAGGATCATTTTATCTGGTAGGCCCAAGGAAACTTAGAGCATCACTGCTAATGTCTACTTGCAAACCAATGTATTACATATTAAAAAACTCATGAGAAATCATAGTTTTCCAGTAGACTGTATATCTGATTGTTCTACAATGTATATATGTTTGTGCTGCACCCTACTTCATGCACAAGTCATCTTTGTGTCATATTATGTTGTAAGTTACTGACTACTTTACAGTGTGAGATAGTGATAGTATTTGTGAAGAAGTAAAATCTCTTATTAAATAAGATTTACTTTTAATCAAGGTTGCATAGAGTATTGTTATATAAGTTTATATAGAAGTGCAGACTTTTCATCTGCTAAAGGCAAAATGAGTATGTCAGGTGCAGACTTGATAGCAGTGCGGAAGGCTTACAGATTCTTGATCAGTTAGAATACTCCTTAAAGTTTAGTTGCAGAACCTACAAACAATATAGGTTTTCTGAGTCCCTTAAATGTCCCAAATCAAGTGTATCAACGATATAGTGGTTGATTAGAAGGCAATGACCTTTAATGCATAGGGTCCAAATCTCTCATAGTCTGCCTCTGTAATATGCACTTATATTTCAAATGTAACCCCCGATGTTAACCTGCCAGACTATAGCAGGCTTACCAGGGGGGTTGGAAATTGCAATCTTGGGTACAGAAACTATTACAGCAATTCATATGTAAGTGAAATCCTGCCATAAACAGTCTATAAAGAAAAATAACTTTATTTGCAAAATGTGCACTTGGAATAAACTAGCAGGTGACTGAACTACATGTCCCATCAGCCCTATGAACAGAGGGAGGAAGTAGGAGGAGTCTGGCAGGAGGCACATGAAAAGGAGACTGCAATGGCAGAACTGTGAGGAGTGGGGTATAAAGAAGGGGGAATCCTCTATCTGATCTTGGAGCAGATTCTGAGAGACTGTTTTATCATATCTGAGGGAGAAAGAGGGGAAAAAAAGAGACCCCTCCATTTAACTTGAAGCAGAGAGAGAGGGGGGGGGGGACAAGAGCAAGTCAGGTTCCAACAGTTTCATCTGAAGTGCAGTGAGAAAGCACAGTCACCATTTTACCTGCGGTAACCCCAGAGATAAAGCCTCCTTCATTTTGTTTTTTGAGACACTTGCTATTAAGCCACAGAGATCTCCCCTCAGAGGTGAAGAGACTAACCTGCTCTGACCAGAGCTAATATAACAGTGAGCTAAGCACTAAGAGGAGAAGCTACTTGCTGGACATCTGAATTATTCTATATGTGTGGATAACTTCCAGAGCAAAGCTTTGCTATCACAGTTTTTCATTAACATATCACATTAAGGAGGACATTGCAACTGGTTAATACTGTTATCACTGAAGACCTGCTCCTGAGAGGACAATTTTTTCCCTCTCTCCTGAACTCCTTTAGGTTTTCTAAAAATCCCTCCTGGCCAGTGATGAGTGTTTGTGACAAATGTTAATTTGTTTATCTTGTACTTCCATTCTGGGAGTTAGCAAAGGCATGGTGTGAATGGGCACCTGTGTGTAAGTTCAAGTATATAAACTTTGAATTTAACAAATTATTTTTTGAATACCTAGTCTCCTATAGTTGAACATTGCCCTTATGGAGTCTAAACAAATGCAAGTGCTAAAACTGTAACAAGGGCATTTACTGATGGCTTACTGTGTGCCAAGCTGAAAGTCATTCATCATAGGGCCTGGTTGTCTAGCATGGTAATATTGTCAGACAATTAATACTGTGTACGCCATAAGTGCTGCATGCTTTTGTACTTTGTTCATTGCGGTATATGCATTGCATCCTTGGTTCCATTTATTAATACACATCTTAAGAAAAGGTTAACTCTTCTAGGTGAGGTTTGTTTTGACTTACTACGGTCATTCATAAAAGTGAATCTACAGGTTGGCTATAGGGGTTCTCCTGAATCAACCCTTGGTGGAAAAGTCTAACCAACACCGTGTTCACAAGCCTGGTGAAGATTCGGGTGGAGGCACTGCGTGATCAAGCTGGTGAAGAGGTCAGAGTTAGAACCATTTCTGTAATCCTAAACACCCCCCTAGTGGACTCCATCAGAGGGGATGTTACACAAATATTTGCAGATTGAGACATTGGGGGGGAAATTACTAACCTATCCTTGCAGTTTTCTGGACTTGGTGGAAATGTGGTGTGTTTTTGGCACATGGCCCTTCTATGCATCAAAGTTGTGCCACATTCTATGAAAGTGGGTGGAGAGGGGCTGAGACCAAAGCAGACTGCAGCAGAGATGCCTCAGCATGACAAATTTACTATATTTCATGCCAGAAAGCTAGTGTGAGATATACCTGAAATCTATACCAGTTCCTCACTGGTGTAGATTCCAATTCTAGTGCACAGGAGTCCACCTGAATTATTAAGAGGCTGGAGACTAATTCAGGTGCACTCAAGAGCAGTGGGTGAATGGATTAAGAATGGTTTATAAGACACCACTCTCCATAAATTCCCTCCATTGTTTTTAAACAGTTGCAGATTTTCTAGATTTCTAATACCACATCATAGTTTTCACTCTAATGGTGGGCTTGGTTTATTAAGTGCTTACTGTGTAGAAGTTGTGCTCTGATCAAGGATAGTAGTCATGCCATGCCTTTTCATGATTTAAAGAGGTTGTCTAGGATAAGTGTTTTTTTTTTTTTTAGCAAGAGGGCTGAGGAAGGTGAAAAAAAAAACATAGTCACCTATCCCTGGTGCTCCGGTGTCTTCCACCACAGTCCAGTCCTGCTGCTCCTGGGGTCTTTCCTTAGGCCACTAATTGGACTCAGTAGTCACCTGCAGCAGGACTTCCATCGAAAGAAGACCCCAGGATCAGCAGGACTGGACTACAGTGGGAGACACCAGAGCACCAAGGACAGGTGAGTATGGTTTTTTTTTTCACCCGTGCCCTTTAATAGAAAAAAAAAAAACACTTATCCTGGATAACCCCTTTACGGTGTAAGCAATATACAGTATACAATTTTGCAGAAACATTACAAAATAATATGTTTTACCTATCACAAATAAGTATTATTTACCTAAATGAAAACCTCTGAAAGAATATAAGAAAAAAAATTTGGATGCAACAGAGATTGTGTGTGATCAGTAATAATTACATATAGCAGTGCAACTGCATGTAGCAGAAGGTGTACAATCATCTTCTCATGCTGTAATAATAATAATAAGTGAATTTATATAAATATTAAATATGTGGATGAACATACTAGAACTTGCCAACATGCATAACATATTAATATTTCCAAAGGACAAGAACATATAATAAAAAGTCCAACAAACAATACATTTTTTTCTCACTTTCCAGAAAAGCTGCTTTTTTTGTTACAGATTTTGTTGCGGTTTCTGGAGCCAAACCCAGTAGCGGCTTCAAAAGGAATGGTAAATATAAAGAGAGCACCTACGCTTCTACCTTCTGCTCAATCCACATCTGGCTTTGGCTCAAAAAACGAAGCAAAATCTACAAAAAAAAAGCAGCTTTTCGGCAACACGGGGCCTTAACCTATAGTAAACAATGTTACAGACCTTATTATGTAAAATAGTATATTTCAGAATGACAAACTATATAAAAACACATATAATAAATGCATTTTCAATAATTTGTACATATTGTAAAGGAATTATGCTAACATATAGTCTCTAGCAAAATTTGACTTGTAATTAAATATAATCTATCTATGTACAAAAGTGACATTTATTTCCATATACATTAATAGATTCTTGCTATTTTATCTAAAATCTACTATATTTGGCTTACACAAATGCATCTGAAGAAATTTGCAGTATAGAAGAATCACTGGTCATTGATGGGACGTAAAGATTATGCTAAGCAGCAAAGCCCCATTTAAATGAAAGATAAGCAGCTTCTCACAGCAATGTGGTATATTTGTTAAATAGTGTTCTGCAACAAAGGGTTTGGTCCATGCTCTTAGTTCCCATAGGCAGTGAAATCACTTCGGTAAACTTAAAAACCTTCAAGTACAACAAAAGAAACCAGTCCCCAAACCCAATTCTATCAGCTCCCTTTTCAGTGTCAATAAGTAAACAGAGGGAGCACAAGTAAGTTCATCAAATATAATCTAGGACTTAACTGGAAATGCATGGGGGATACTTTCAAGATGAGAAATCTGGTTTGGATCTGTGTATTGTTTGAAGCCTAGGAGACCCTAAGAAGCTGCTTAACATTTCCCAATTTCTATATTGTAAATATTAACATGTGTTTGAAAAGGAGGGCTAGTCTATTTTAGTTTCAGCTAGAGTTAAAGGATAGATCCTTGGTTCACAATATGCTCACACCTGCATTGAAAACATACAGGATGAAAACCAATATTGTGTTAGCCACTTTTATGCCCTTCTCCCTTGGCCATCTGAACAGGCTGCATGCTACTGAAACGAATTGTGGATTTATTGAAGGGAAATTAGCATAAATTATTACCAAACCTGTAAACGTGTGGGGTCCTGCTTTTGGGGAAAACAGGAGTCTATTGCAGTCCTTTCAAGCAGAAAGCTGAGCTTTACACATCGTGATGGAAAGACTGAATAGCTTTGGTTTGAAGAAGATTCCCATTTGCTTTGCACATTGATATAATTGACTTATGTGTATTTTATTCCATTTTCCCAACAACAGTTGGATCTCCTCATTTAAATGAGTCTCTAGAAAGCCTTTTTTATTTGTGTTGCATTTCTTTACAAAGAGATAAGTTCACTTTTAAAAGACACCCAGTACACACATTTCACATCCTATTCATTCCATTATTAGGGGCAATGAGTTGCACTGAAATGTGATTCCCAGTGTATACTGAGACTTATATAACAAAAATAATTAAATATAAGCTCAGTATATGGTTATTTACTATAATATATAAATAGATAATACATTACATGCAATATTATGTATAATCAAGTAAAAGAGAAATCCCAAATATTTAATTCAATGCATTAAATGTAATTATTGTATAGAATCTACTAAGCGTCAGTAGTAGTAGTAAGTACTCAATAGTACTGTAAATCTATACCTCCCTTAGCCAAAAAGGGAAAATGTCACTTACCCTATAAGATAGAATTATTTAAAATTGATAGGGAATTTGTCTCATTGTTAGGTATATCAGTATAAAAAAAATAAATTATCTATAATTAAACTGTTAACAAATGAATACTAGTTAAAATAAATGTTAAAATATTTTTTAAAAATATAAAAAAAACTAAACATAAAATTTCAATTTTTCTTTTTTAAAAATATATGTGTATAAATGTAAACCATAAATTTAAAAAAAAGTGAAAGTGGAGAAAAGTCAATAAAAGATCATCTTAAATTATTTTAGCATTATTAACAATATAAATAAAATAAAACATTCAATTAATCAATTTGGAATGAAAAGTGATTGTAATTCTAGGGTGAGTTAATTTATTTTAATCCTTTAGTCTTTTGATCTCCTTTTATCCATATACATGATAGTCACTGATCATTTCTCTGTATGTAATACATTAACCCATTTCTACTAGAGAGTCTACAGCGCAAATACGCATACTTTCCTGGAATATTGCTAGTTAATACAGTAAAGAGGAATTATTATTTTTAAAAATACAGGCTAGGCCTTCTGTAAATGAATTCTTTTTTAACTGAATTTAGAAGGTCATATTGTGTTAGTGCTCAAGTGCTTCTGTTAATATTGGGAAACGTGATTCTGCATTTCAAGTAACTAATCTGAATCACAGCAGCTATTTCAATATTAATGAAATTGTTTAATCTCCTAAATTCATCGTGTTTAAGTAACGATTTGGTGATTTATTGGTCAGCAAGGAAAACTGTCATTAATATTTTGCTTGTCCCAACATATCTTTTGTTGAACTACATCTAATTGTACAAAGCCCTCTGGGCTTAAAGATACCACATTTGTAAGATAATGTACACCCAACAAAGACACTAAAATGTTGAAATAGAAAATAAATATGTAAAATGTTTAATGATACATATACAGTCATATAAACTAGTAACTGCAGTCTTTCTCCTAAGCAGGTAGTGAAGTAAAAAGCAATTGATGACATTATAGTGACTAGGTTTATTCCAATGACAATTGTTTATTTATAACACTGTATAACACTGTCTTAAAACTTCTCAATAAGTAGAGAGACTTCAGAAAAAACTCAGGAGCTTCAGTCATACATATTTCCACGTAGAGTCAGTAATTCACTGAAACACGTTGTTAACAAATTTTCTAAATAATTTTCAATGTTATTCTTTTGCATTTATGTAATTTAAGTATTAGCTATCTGACCATTGGGATTTACATGTTTTATGCTTGCAACTTTAATGGGTTTTATTTAAAATATAAAAAAATAGAAAATGTAATACTAGTTTTAAAAGTGTGTTATATTTCAGTGTTGCATTTTATGAGTTAGACAGCAACATTTTTATCTCATTGGACACTCTTAAAAATATTTTGTTTATATTTAGGATTCAACACAATTTATTCTATATAACATTAATGATTCTATATTTTTTAATCAATAAAAACTATTTCTTCTGCCAAGTCTATGTGAACTACATTAGCAATAATTTATATAATATATTCTATATTTATAGTATAGAAAATAGTGTTCCTGTATGTATTTTAGGATGCGTGAAGAATATATATTTCATATTTTTATCATGTATTGCTACTGTATAAATATAAATTACATACTATATAATTACTATATATTACATAGGTGTAATTACAAAACACAGGTTATCCAGTTGAATTTGTTTTTTGCACCCTGTGATCTGTATTTTTGGCATAAAAATTAAAGTGATCATAATGTGCTTACAAGTTTATGTTTAAATATATAAGCTTACATAGGACTGCAGATAAGCCTACAAAGTTATCTTTACTCAGACAGTCCTTATTATTCATGGACAATGTAATAACTATTTTTATTATTAAATAAATAATTATTATGATTAAAATAATAATATTGATGCTAATAATATGCAACATTGTTAACATTAGCAATTAGCTGTTATTGATGTTCACATTGTTTGCTGGGGAGAAAGAACAAATTACCTCCAGCTGAAGTTTTTCAAGGTGGCTCAGACTAACAAAAATGTTCTTAACATCCAAACATTTCAACCAATAAAAAGTACTTTTTAACATTTATCAATACATTTATGGTATGAAAATAATAGATAATGACTGGTCATAGTCCTTCATGTTTTATGATATTTTTTACATTTTCTGATAATTATTGCATTTTGCCTTGTGTATTTGAAGAGTTATTATAGCACTGTGAGGCATATAGCTTTTATTAGTTCTGGCTAATGAAATATGTGAAGAACTGAATGAAATTTAAAGAGAATAATATTGTTTTCAGGACAATTGTTAATTTGTTGTTAAACAAATCTAAACAGTTTTGGATTTTTTTTATCTATTCTGAAACTAAATGCTTAGCTTAACTAAATGCTTATGTTGGAAGTTTTATAACAAGCAACTACTTTCAGCAGGAATAGCCTGAAATGCAAGATACGTGTGATTAATATCATGGTAATCAACTCCGAGAACTAGCAGAGTGTCACCCTGTAAGAAGAGGGAGGGTTACATGAGGCAAGCAGTGAAGATGACATGGAGACAATGATGAATTCTTCCCATACACATGTACAAACACATACACACATGCCATTTATAGTTATTTGTAGCTCTCTGTCTTATCATTTTGGGTTGAAATTGTTTTATGAAAATCTATGCCTGCACATTGTACATGATACAGTGTATGCTTTTCTTTTAGGATACATTTCATTTTATACCATGTTATCTATTATACTGGGTAACTAGACAAACTCTTGACTTTGCATTAGAGGTGTCATTAACATGCCTGTTGTTGTTTAGTTGTAATGTGTAATGTCTTAAAGCCCTCACATCTGGCTGCTTAGCAGCTGTTTAGTGTACAATGTTGTTATGAGCCTGAATGATTAGGGATTATCTGTGACATATCCCTTGGGATTTAGAATGGGATTGCAGAGGAATCAAACAATTGCTCTTACACCCTTCGGAGACCACCCTTTTCTGTATTAATCTGATGTTTTGTAACTTACATAAATAACACATTATTAATAGAGTTGGATATTGATCAACTTGCAATTGCCACTCATTTAATTTACATAAGTATCTGCTATATGTCTTCAATTTGCATACATTTGAGATAATAGACACTTGATGAAGTTGGACATGACATTTGAATTGACTAGTTAAAAGCAAAGTGATATAAATATATTCTAGCAAACTCACAAAGGCAAATCTACTGACAAGCTTTCCAAAAAGTTTATTTATGCAAAGTTTACATCTCTACATAAATGTGCAATAATATTCAGAATCCAAATTACATGCTTATATATTATACAAAGAGAAGGCAAAGTTTGCAATAATGTTTGTCAATTCTATTATTAAGGAAAAATAAAGCACATAATGCTCAGTACAGTAATAATAGTTACAACATGATAATAGTTACACATGAAAGCCTCTGACTTCCTATACATGTATATCTCTAAAAACAAAAACAACATCTAAACAGTAAAATTAAGCAGAACTCAGTGACTTAGTTTAGTTGGCCTGAGAACAAGTGCCCTCCCCCTCTTGTTAAAAAGTAAAAGCGCTGCCTTAAGTTAGCTAACAATACAAATCAGATAACAATATAGAACAAACAAAATACCACAGCCAAGCAATTTCCATGTCAAACATCCCACTGCTCAGTAGCTCCATTTGTAAGTGTGAATTGCAGACTAAGCTCCCTGCAATGCACACAGGAAGGTTTGTGCATACCTTCACACACACTGTTACTGGGTACCATCACACTTCAATTCCGGTTGCTGAGCCTTTTCACCCCTTGCCTTGTCTTCAAATGGAAATGATTTCTATTGGCCCAAGGTGTCCATGTAAATAGGTGTAAATGAAACCAGATTATTCCTTTCTCTCCCCCACGCCCCCCTCCTCTCTACTCTCCCTCTACTCTGCTCCCTCCCTCCTCCTCCTCCCAAGGCGATTGTCATATGATAGCAAAGAAGTGGCACATTAATGAAGCGCCTCTACAGGGGTCTTTTCTGTTCATGTCACCACATAAAACTATCAGATGGTTTGAGGAAGGACATGGACACAACTACTTAGCTTATCTCCCACCCAGCAAAGGAGAAATACTTTCCCCGCTTCCATTCAACTGCTGTTCAGAAAGGGAGCTTATTCCTGATGCGTAGAAGAGGATCAGAGTTTATCCAAGAAGGGTCCAGGCTGGCTAGGAATTGAATTAAGACCTGAAATACTAGAAAGTGCTAGTTCTTGTGGATTTTGCTTTTGGACAAGAACAAATCTCTTTGTTGCTACTTTCCGGATGCAAAGTGTCAACTTATAACAAGAAAGTTGAAGGTATGTTGTGGATTTTATGTTTTCTCTGTTCTGTATAATGTATAAAAAAGTGATATATAGTAAAGACTTTCCCATTCTTTTGTTGAATATATGCAGAAGTTTAGACTGATAGCTTACTATTGTTGTTTCAATCTTATACATAATCATTTTTTATATGTAGTTTTTATATTATTTAAAAAGCTGACTTGGTCACCTCTCCTCAATTACATATAGATTACCCGTGACCATATTGAAGATGCCTCGACCAGGAAGAAACACGTACAGTGATCAAAAGCCCCCTTACTCATATATATCATTGACGGCCATGGCTATCCAAAGTTCCCAAGAGAAGATGCTACCCCTGAGTGAAATCTACAAATTCATCATGGACAGATTTCCTTACTACAGAGAAAACACCCAAAGATGGCAAAACTCTCTGAGACATAACTTGTCCTTTAATGACTGTTTCATCAAGATCCCAAGGAGACCAGACCAGCCTGGCAAGGGGAGTTTCTGGGCACTTCATCCAAGTTGTGGTGATATGTTTGAAAATGGTAGTTTCCTAAGGCGTAGGAAAAGGTTCAAGGTAATGAAATCGGACCATCTTGCACCTACTAAGCCATCAGATGCAGCACAATACCTGCAGCAACAAGCAAAGCTTAGGCTTAGTGCATTGGCTGCCTCTGGTACCCATTTGCCACAGATGTCAACATATAACCTGGGGGTCTCACAAACATCCAGCTTTAAACATCCATTTGCTATTGAGAATATCATTGCCAGAGAATATAAAATGCCAGGAGGACTTGCCTTTTCCACAATGCCACCAATGTCAGCTGCCTATCCTCTTCACAACCAATTGACTACAGTTGGCAGCTCCATTGGCACCGGTTGGCCTCACATGTACAGTTCCAGCATGATAGACACTACCACACCTATATCAATGGCTAACAGTGATTATAGTGTGAGTGCTTATGGAGTGCCCATCAAGCCACTTTGCCATGGAGGACAGACTTTGCCTGCTATCCCAGTCCCTATCAAGCCTACACCAGCGGCTGTGCCAACACTTCCAGCACTCCCAACACATATCCCAGCAATATTGTCGAACTCTTCCCCATCACTCAGTCCTACTTCTCCTCAAACAGCAACCAGCCAAAGTAGCCCTGCAACACCTAGTGAAACTCTCACCAGCCCACCCACTGCCCTACTTTCTGTGGCTGTGCATTAGCTTGACAGGCTGTGCAACTCAAATCACTTCTCCAAAGTTTACTCACTTTACTTTTTTCTTCTCAAAGAAAAAGACTTATTCCAGCAAGGACGTTGACATTGTTTGTGAACTTTGTTAGTTGTTCATCCAATGTGATATTTTGTATTCTTGTTCGTTCATGAGTTCATACGCTTGAAAATGTTTCTTTTTTGCATAGCAATGTCATTCTTAAAGACACTTTTGCACACTTTTTTTCAACAGAAGGGCACGCATTTTCAGGTAACAGATTTTAAAAGCACATGTCTATATTATCCAAAAAATAGGAAATCATGCAGTGAGTATAAGATGTCCAAAATATTATCAATCTGCATAGCAGAATTATCCAGTCTTTTTTTATTTCAAGACAAAGTGCATGATTGTTTTTGCCGGATCTAACATCTTGATATAGTTTTGCTTACATTTGCAATGTATAAACACATACATATATAGGCACAGCTATAATATGAAATAATGCTAATTAGTTTCAATCATAACACTAACATTGAAAGCGATCATAATATATTTAACCATATAACCTGATAAGAAAAAAATTGTTTACACTTGTACTGCCCTAATGTACATATAGAACTTAGAAAGCAAACCATTCACTGTACTTGTTGGCTGTCAGTTGTGAGTATTAATCTCAAGGCACTGGAAAATTATCAATTAATGACACTGAATTAAAAATTGCTTATATATTTATTTTTAAGGGTAGGAGTAATATCCCTAGTTACATTGGAAACACAATATTTTGGGGGCCCTCCTTAATGTCCAGAGAAGTATTGTAAATGTTTGTGAATATGAATGAATATAAAATGTGTCTAATGCACTTTTATTTGATCCACTTTTAGTTTTAATTTAGACTATTTGCTAAAAAAAATGAAAAAAAAAATCCAAAAAAATGTACTGTTGCTGTGTGGTGAATTTAAGTTAATTACAAAAGACCCTGCTGTCATCTGAGCTGTAAAGAAATGACCACTCAGTTTCCTTGTTGTACAGAAGGCATGGCATTTGCTTATTGATGTTATTATTCACAGCATGTGTGTATGTCAGAATACAAAAATAAGTGTCACCGTTAAATTATGAACCTAGTCGTCCAAATAATATTTTCTCATTAAAATGTTAATTCAAAATGATTGTCTTTTTGTAGTAGTTTTTTTTATAGTATTAAGCTGAGTCATGGTTACTTCCTTTTACATGTGTATATGTGAGTATGTATCAATGTGTGTATTAGGTGTAATCTTTCTTTATCATTTTTATCCAGTATATGTTATATGTGATACATGACTACAAATTGAAATCTTCATCGGCTTAATGAAATCAAACATGGATTGCTGTTGAACTCTGAATATTTGCATATTTAATAACTCAGAGGAAGATTAAATAGGACAAAAGTGAATGCGATATAACTTACTAGTATCATAACAGGTATGACTGGTAATACACTACAATACGGACCAGGTTAGGTTTTGAAATCTCTGCTAGTGAATTTAAAGGGTCAAAATTAATCAAAGAAATCCGAGGCATTTGTAGAACACAACTATAAATTGTATACATTCTCATTAATTCCAAATGGATGTAAAAAATGTAACCTAGCTGGTGTCATCACTAAATGTGAAGGCATATTATACACTCAAAAAATAAAAATAAGTGTATGTAAGTAGAATGAAGCACACAAATGACAAATATATTCTAAAGTCGATAATCCTACTTTTACGGAAATAAGTACCTGCTTCTTTTTAAGTCCCTGAAGAAAATTAGTTCAGTTTCCCTTTATGTTACCCTATATACAAAACACAAAAATTACTTAAAAATAAAATGTATCATGTTGATGAATAAAAGACTTGAGGCCTGTGGATAAATAATCTTATTTATTAAGCTCAACCAAAATGTTATCAATATGATTGTGCACAGTATACTATGCGTCATGATATTATGAACAGTAACAAGTATAACATTTTCAAATACCACCTGCAACACATGGCACACTAGAGAATGTCTACTCTTTAATTCATTTTTGGACATAAAACTCTCATTTTACTAAAGGCTAAAACAAATAATTTTGGTAAACTGTTAAATATAAATTATTGTAAATATTATTGAAAAAAAATATTTTGCAACTTTTTTAAAATTTCTTAACATCTTCATACTTTTGCAAAGTACATTGTTGTATAAGCAATTTTGAAAACACGCTTGATGTACTTCATTGTAAAAACTAGTGAAAATTATAAAAAAAAAATCAGTAACAAAACTGTTGTTCTGCTAAAAAAACACTTTAATTTCAAGCTTATCAACAAGTAGGTTGACGGCTGAATAAATCAACAGCTTTGTTTTTTTTGTTTTTAAATCCTCATCAGTGACTCATGGCCAAAGTCAAACACTTTTAGGAATTGTTAAAAGAACAACAACAAAAATAACAAAAAACAAACTTAGTATACGATAATTAACAAAAATAACAGACACATTTTAAATTGCAAAATTTCAGGAATTTGATATATTTATTACAATCCATTTACCAGTAATATTAACTGTTTTAAAAGGTTAGTGATTGTTTGGAAACAATTTAACCATTTGAGGATATGAAAAACAATCAATGGGCCTTATAATGCACTAATAAATCAAACAGCAAAAAGAAAAAGAAAAATCCCAAAACGCCCCATGTCAGTCTTTTCTGAGTCCATTATTTGTTTTCACCCAACTAACAACAAATTACCTAATTAATATGTTTCAATTACAGCATGGAAAATAGACCCTCAGGACCTCCTGCAGTGCTCTTACAATAGGCTCAGACCTCACTATAGGAATTCACACTAACTTCACATCTGTTTCTTTATATCCAACTTTTGATTTGAAAAACCTTCTTAAATTCTGCTGAAAACAGTGGCAGGGTTATATGAAATATGTCCCTGTGCCAAGAGTAGATAACACATTAGAAGATCTGGGCTTTATTTGCAAGTTAGAAAGTGAAATCCTATTGAAGAGCATTAAACAAATATATTAGAATTCTGTCACTTTATGCAATTGAGTAGATCAAATAAAAGGTCCAGGCCACTTCATTCACATCAATAGAAAACCTAAAGAATGGCAAACCTAGACTGGGCCACCGATGTAGATTTAGCTTTTTTTCCCCCTCTTAGAGACAAAAAGACTGAATTCCCACAAACACATTACTGACTGGTGCACTAGGAAACCAGCACAGGAACCCCTTTGGAATTTAAATTCATGTTATCTCCCCTCCTTTTAGGATTTGTTTGCACTACAGTGCTAGTTATATTGGCATCCTCTGTTAAAAAAAGATAGCGTAAAGATTTTACAGGCACCAATTGCCTGACAGATCCATAAAGTTTTCCAGAAAAGAAAGAACAAAATCTATGTAATGTTTGCATGTTTAAAGTAGGCCTGTTTCTAAATAAAACTGGTATTATTTGTTTTATATACTAGTTTGTTAGTGGTATGAAAAACTATGTATTACTATTTTAGTTGATAGAATAAAGATAAACACCGGAACTAGAAAATGAAATTACATATACTTAAAATGGTACAGATTCTAAAACATGTACATGTCACATCTCATATCTATTATCTGTCTATCTATCTATCTATCTATCTATCTATCTATCTATCTATCTAATTAATCAGTCTAAAATTATATATATATATATATATATATATATATATATATATATATATTATCTATCTATTATAATATATAACTCTGTATAACTATATATATATATATATATATAATCTGTCTATCTATCTATCTATCTATCTATCTATCTATCTATCTATCTATCTACTACCTGCCATATGTTCACACCAACTAATCTGCACAAACACATTGCAATAGTAATAGAAAAAAAATTTACTATTTATTTACAGTAGTTCAGTAAACTTGATTACCATAAAGTTTTCTCTGCAGTGGTCGCTGTAAATTGTAACCGTCATTGCCAGTAAAAAACTGAAGGTACTATGCAAAAAACACAATTTTTGTACTGTGCTCCTATGTAGGTCACTGAATTAAGTGGTACATATATTCTTGTTAACTATTCACTTTAAACATAAGTAACACATTTGTAAGTAGCAAGATAAAATGTGCATGCTACTGTGCATTTCTAGATTTAATTTAATATTATCACTTTGTATTCATAAGCTTGACAGTAAAATGTGAGAAGCCATTATGTACACATTAAAGGGTTTCACATAGGAGTAACCATACCTACAGAACTAGTGACTCATTAGTTATTTGTCATTACACACAAACACACACTCACACAATAAACTATGCGACTAATGGACTTGTTTATACAATTGAAAATCTGAAAGACAATAGAGTATTTCCCTGATGTACTTGGTGTCTAATTATATGACTGTAGCTGGAAAAAGCTGAAATGCTTGTTGTCTTATATATAGAGGTGATAGTGTCTAACGTGGCTGCTTTGTCGGTCACATTATTACTCCTTACCTGAACCAGTGTGTTTTCCAGTACATCATAAGCTAGAATAAATAGACATATTAGAACTTAATAGGTCTAATAGTAAAATAATCAAATACAAATACTTAACAACTACTGACAAAAGTAAATATTCATTAGTTAAAATAATCTTCTCTTTCAAGCAACAGATGTGTTACTGGATCATTATTATCGCCCATTGTAGCCTGACCAAATGCTGCAGCACCAGTAATATATGATAAAGACACAGGTCTATGATTGCTAGAGCATGCAGAATAAACCAGCTGCAATGTGAAGTAGGAGGTGAATTTGCTTGTTCTGTGCAAGGACTAGTCCATGTATATAACCACAAGGATAAACTTGTAATGTGCTCAGTAACCAACACAAAGAGGTCACTAAGTTACTGTAGCTTCTGTTTAATGGTCAATGTTGTAATTAGATAGGAGGTGAGCTAGGAAGCAGATATTTATGCATAACTACGACTTGTGGATGCAACCAATAGAAATATTAATTGCTATGGACAGAGAGAAATGTACCCAAAAAAGACAAAATAAAAGGGATGACGTAATTGACAATATGTTACTGAAATCTCACAGAAGTAATGAATGTCATAAATTTTCTAGAAAATAAAGAGCATAAATTATTGTTGCTTCCAGAAATACACCACACATAGGCACTCTCCCATCGGGCTTTGCATTCTTTGCAGTGGAAGAAGCCATATTTCTGTTCTAGAAACTGGAAGACAATCTTCTTGTCGTCTGTACTGGGTGCATGCCAAAACAGTTCAAGGGAGTTCCCTGAAAATTTGGTAAAGAGGCATAAAATAACCATATGTGTATAACATTTAAACCTATAGTATGGAATAAAATAATTGTTTGTTACATGCAGTCATCATTACATTGTATTCTTTGGCCATATCTAATGTACCGCATAGAAACTCCTTGTTAGGTTAAGTTACATGAAAAGTTCCTCCAACTGCAGCTTTCAAGTTTATCATTTGGAAACAAAACTAAATTTTAGGAAGTTTCAGTAATAGATCAGTAGTTGGGAAAGCAAATTTTTCATTTGCAACTATGATTGAAAATAATGTTAGGCCGGGGCCCAAAGTTGCAAATATGTTGAAAAAAACTCTGCGTATAAGAGTACCTGCAAAGTGGATGGGACTCTGGTCCTATCCATGGGGCACCATTCCAATCCCATCCGCACATTGCAGAAAAAAAAATCAGCAGCGAAAATTCTGCGAATTCAAAAACCGTATATGGCAGCATGTCAATTATACCTATGTAAATGCTAGCGTTTTCCGTATAGATATAATAGAGACAGAAAGTTCTCAGAGTTTTCCTTTGCAGACTTTCTGTGGAAAAAAAACGCAATGCGTTTCCGCCACGCTCTTTTCCGCAGCGTTTTTCAGCTACAGCTTGCTACGTGGGGCCTTAGCCTGAACGGGGTTCTCCAGATAAATACTTTTGACGATACAGTGCCTTGCAAAAGTATTCATACCCCTTGAACTTTTTTACATTTTGTCACCTTACAACCACAAACGTAAATGTATTTTCTTGAGATTTTAAGTGATAGACCAACACAAAGTAGCAGATAATTGGAGTGGAACAAAATGATACATGATTTTCAAAATTTTAATCAAACAAAAATCTGAAAAGTGTGACGTGCAAAAGTATTCAGCCCCCTGTACTCTGATACCCCTAAATAAAATCTAGCGCAATCAATTGCCTTCAGAAGTCAATTAATCAACAGAGTCCAGCTGTGTGTAATTTAGTCCCAGTATAAATACATCTGTTCTGTGAAGGCCTCAGTGGTTTGTTAGAGAACACTAGTGAACAAACAGCATCATGAAGACCAAGGAACCCACCAGTAAGGTCACAGATAAAGTTGTGGAGAATTTTAAAGTAGGGTTAGATTCTAAAAACATATCCCAAGCTTTGAGCATCCCAAGAAGTACTGTTCAATCAATCAGCCAAAAATGGAAAAAGTATTATACAACGGCAAACCTACCAAGACATGACCGTCCATCTAAACTGACAGATCAAGCAAGGAAAACACTAGTCAGAGAAGCAGCCAAGAGGCCCATGGTCACTCTGGAGGAGCTGCAGAAATATATAGCTTAGGTGGGAGAATCTGTCCACAGGACAACTATAAGTCGTGCACTCTACAAATCTGGCCTTTATGGAAGAGTGGCAAGAAGAAAACCATTGTTGAAAGAAAGACATAAGAAGTGCCGTTTGCAGTTTGCCACAAGCCATATAGGGGACACAGAAAACATGTGGAAGAAGGTGCTCTGGTCAGATGAGTCCAAAGTTTAACTTTTTGGCCTAAATGCAAAGGGCTATGTGTGGCAGAAAAGTAACACTGCTCATCACTCTGAAAACACCATCCCAACTGTGAAACATGCTGTGGGGAGACTTTTCTTCAGTAGGACAGGGAAGCTGCTCAGAGTTGATGGGAAGATGGATGGAGCTAAATACAGGGCAATCCTGGAAGAAAACGTGTTGGAGGCTGCAAAAAACTTAAGACTGGGAAGGAGATTCACCTTCCAGCAAGACAATGATCCTAAACATACAGCCAGAGCTACAGTGGAATGGTTTAGATCAAAGAATATTCATGTGTTAGAATGGCCCAGTCAAAGTCCAGACCTAAATCCCATTGTGCATCTGTGGCAAGACATGAAAATTGCTGTTCACAGACGCTCTCCATCCAATCTGGCTGAGCTTGAGCTATTTTGCAATGAAGAATGGGCAAAAATCTCAGTCTCTAGATGTGCAAATCTGGTAGAGACATACCTCAAAAGACTTGCAGCTGTAATTGCAGCAAAAGGTGGCTCTACAAAGTATTGATAAACGGGGGCTGAATACTTTTACGCGCTACACTTTTCAGGTTTTTATTTGATTAAAATTTTGAAAACCATGTATCATTTTCCTTCCACTTCACAATTATCTGCTACTTTGTGTTGGTCTACCACTTAAAATCTCAAAAAAATACATTTAAGTTTGTGGTTGTAAGGTGACAAAATGTGAAAAAGTTCAAGGGGTATGAATACTTTTGCAAGGCACTATATATCCTTTTTAAGTATAGAAATATAGCAACATACCTGTGATTTCTTATATTGTCACATGCACTCATCATTACAGTGTATTCATTGGACACATCCAATGTACCGCATAGATACTCCTTGTGAGGATAATTTACATGAAAAGTTCCTCCAACTGCAGGTTTCAAGTTCATCATTTGGGAATAAAACTAAATATAAGCCAGTCTATGAAAAATAACCACATAGCAGTATCTCTCCTCCACCAAACTTTACACTATGCAGTCAGGCAGGTAATGTTCTTATGGAATTCGCTAAACCAAGATTTGTGATTCGTCACTTCACAGAACACATTTCCACTACTCCAGTGTCCAGTGATGGGGTGCTTTTTCCTATTCCATTAAACACTTTGCATTGTGCTTGGTGATGGAGCAGCACATTTACAAAAAGCATTGTTCACTTTATTCAGCCTCCAAAAAGGCCACTTTGGGACTACAACCTTACAAGCCTCCAAACAGGCCACTAATTGGTCTCAGCGGTCACATGAGGAGCAGAACTTCCAGCAATTAGGAGTTGGCATGAGACCGAATGGAAACGGGCAGCAGAAAACAGAGCGCTGGAGACAGGTGAGTATGCCTTTTTTAAAATTTTATGTTAATGTTAAGATGCTGGGAACTTCGCTGCTCACTTACCAAACAATGTATAGTTGTGGATTTGGGTGCTTCAGCAGTGTCAGGTAAGCAGCACAGCTCTTGACAGCCTATCCTAAGGGTAGGCCATCACTATTAGAAAGTTGGATAACCCATTTAATATTTGGGGGGCATAATTTATATTAAGGGGACAGAGAACACTGTGGGTAAAAGCAGGAATGGTGGGGGAGTGGCTCCAGAAGGAGGCATGGTTTTGTGGTAAAGGGGCATGGCTTGAACAATTTCACTGCGCCCACCACCCCTTGTAACCTAAAAAAATTTTGTGCACCCCAAACCCCCCCAATTACCCCACATAACCTGTTAAAAATTGAATCCCACCTCTGTGTAAAATTTGTCACAGATTTAGAATCCTTTTCACTTTATCAAGTTTGTTCAGTGCTGACTTGACAAGTAGGAGTCTTTATGGCATAAAATACTTCATTATTTTACCACTACCACTATCAAAATACATATTGCATAATATATCTTAACTGGTAGGCAAATTCTATTTTTTGTGGCAACTTGTTCACCTGTTATAGCAAAAATAAGAAAATGGAAGAAACCCATAATGAGTTATAGTCAATTCAACACATGCTCAGATGTTACCATAAGGCATGATACATATGACAAAGGTGTGCATCTCATGGTGCCTCCATACAGCACTGTTTTATAGAGCTCATCACACATGACATCTGAAAACAATTCTTAATTCTAATTATGCTTCTCAGAAGGTGGTGTTAGACCAAGTTTAGCTTTTTCCACCAAGGATAACTTATTTGCATAGTCCTGTAATTCCTAGCAGAGCATGTATCATTTGTAAGACTCTGCATGCTAAAACATGACTTGCAAATGCAGTCTCCTTAAAGGAATTATCCAGCTTCCAAAAATTATCTGCAACTACATCCACAGCATTGCTAAATACTCACCGTTTCCTTTTGCACCATTTTCTTGGCTTTATTTCACTTGACACTCATTGCATCACTATTATTTACAGTACATGTAGTGAATCTGAAGAAACTACATTTCCCATGATGCATCTGCCTGCTCTCATTCCCTGTTTGCTGCTCACAGGGGGGAGGGAGCTTCCAAACAAAACATCACAGCATCATGTGACCTCAAATGTAAGAGTGATTTATTAAATGTTATTTCATTGGAGGGGAGAGCAAGCAGATACATCATGGGAAACATAGTTTCTTCTATGTAGTTCCCATGCACATGAAAAAAAGTATAGTAAAATCTGAATTATGAATATATAATATATATATGTATATGTTTGCAACAATTAATATTTACATTTATATGCTTGTATATCCTTTAAAAACTTTTGCTAAAAACCATTCAGGTATGTTACAATACACAGGGTGGACCCTTCTTTAATACACTATGCATTTCCTAAGTTTTCTCATGGCTACTGTTTTAAATCTCTAGAGAATAAAGCATCTGACATGTGTTTATTGGTTTATATTTCTTTATTTTACAGTCAACCAATCAAAATGATAATATAGACAAACGGTGAAGTGCACATTGCATTATACTGCAATTTCTCATTATTATGCAAAAATGTTATATTCACAGCTACTGTCTCATCTATTTATTGTTTGGTTACTCATCTGGAAATTTTAATACTTTCTTCAGGGGCAGGGTTGGCAATAAAAAATAGATCTATATATCAAATCTTTAACATCCACCTATCATCGTGTGCCATAATACAGATGGAGTGGCTATCACGTCTGTTTACTATATGGTTTTTATCCAGTACACTGTCAGATAGAAGTTATCCTTCTTCACTTCATTGTATTAGATGCATAATCTAAAATATAAACAATCAGATTTTACATTTTACAAGTTTTTACCTAAAACTGTCTGAAATAAGCTGAGTTATGTTAGAAACATACAACAGAGTCTAAAGATAAAATTAATAGGTTTCCCATTATAAAAGCTGTGATCATGAATGGGGAGGGGGGGGTACGAAATTTTGTAAAAGATGAGAGCACAGGAATGTAGAGAATGTCATGTACACATGCCATGAATTAATAAATTCAAGAATAAATGAAAATATGTATTTCAACATTCAAACAAATGTAAATGCTGACCCTTGGCATTGGTGGAGTCCTGCAAAACAAGAGGTCAAACCCCAGAGGCTGGAACTCCACAGTTTGAATTTTGATGGTCTCATAACCATTTATGAAAGTACATGATGCCTCTCTGTATCCAAGGCCTTCTATATGCCCAAATATAGTGAAAAATTTATCTTTGTAACCCTAAGGTTACAAGGCATAGTAAAGGATCCTCAGTAGAGTGACCATTGTATGGATCCTACCAACCCAGGAAAATGTAGGATAGTTCCATGTTGTAAAATCCTTAATTAACTTTGGAATTAGGGTGGCATTTAAAAAAAAAACTATCGAGAGAGTTGCAGAAATGTATTCCCAAATAGGGGATATACCTTTCCCATTTTTGGAAGACAAAATTTAAGGCTATAAGCTTTCTGGTAGAAGGGAAACGTTGTGGCCTACAGTGCATGCCCTGCCAGCCACTCGTGTAGGAATAGAATAAAGATGGCCAGCGGAGCATGCGGTGAAGGCTTGGCCAGGACCCAAAGTGGCCAAGTCTATAGCATATGCGTGGGTTTTCGATCCTGCTGAAGATAGCATTGGCTGCTTAAGCAGTGAAGATGATGATCAGGACAGCTCATCTGCATGAAGGGGGCGTGATGCAACGGCCCAGGAGGCGGTATTTGGGGGTATGAGGATGCTGTGCTCGGAGTACAGGGGGAACGCCTCAATTAACTGGTATAAATAAAAAAGTATGATGCTCAAATAGCTTTAGCTATCTCACCAAGGGAACTAAGGCACAGCTAGCAGTCTATTACAATGGTGCATTTAAGAAATGTTTAGGTCTTTTTAGTTTAGTGAATATAGTTGAACAAAATCATTTATAGTTTAGGAATGAAGGCTTTTTTTGGTAATGCACATTTGACAGTTGGTACATCTAATATGGGTCTCCTGGGAATATAGACCAGATTGTATGTCAAAAAACATATGTTGCATGAAATAAGGCTTCCAGGCACTTTCTGTTTTTCCCTGTGGCAAAGTGTCATGCCATGGGCTGGGCTTTTCATGTGGAAAAAGCCAAATATAAGCCACATAAGTCTTATACTTAGGCTATGCTTTTGCATATGTACAGATTTATAACCTATAATTTATAAGATCATATATCTACGGTTATGTCTCAAATAACTTTAAATCATTAATTTATAACACAGACCTTCATATGGATGTTCCTTATACAGTGATGGATTTCCTTATACAGTGATTATAGTGATACAGTGATTATTTACTATGTCTTAGTGTCTAAAACATTACATTGTTAAAATTTCAGTCTTGCCTTTTTTTTCAATTTCTAAAACATTAGGCTGCACATTAGCTGAATCTCCTTCTGTGAAGTTTTCTAGTTTTGTACTTTCAGTGCTCAGATAAATTATTTACATAGTTTTCAATTATGCTTTGCATCAATATCTATAAAGATTATGGCAGTCAAGTGTTTTACCCATGTGACTACGTCCTCAGCTGCATCCTCTTCTACACAGGAGGTGGATGTGTCTTGAGTCTGAAACCAGACTCAACATATAAAACTTGGCTGGATGGTCCAACAAATCAATCAGGTCAATTCACTGGTAAAACCCCTGTATTAACGAAGTTCATGGACTAATGACACCTCTCTACAGTATAGTGCAGTACTACATGTTCTGCACTTCTCTTCTCTTTTTGGACATCAGGTTAGAGCAACTCCATGTTATTTTTCAGAAACACTGAATATACTTTTCAGAACCCTGATAAACCTCATGATCACCATCATGGACAGGGATTTATAGCTTCCAGTAGCTTTTTCTGACTTTTATGTATAAGTATTTGCTATATCTATTTTAATTATCTGCTTATTTTCCTTTAATATTCATTTTTTCCATATTTTTGGTGACATTTTGGGTTCTTCAGAACCAATTACTAGTTTTCCATAGAGTTATGGTCTCAAATTACAATGGTTTCAGCCTACAATAGTCATCCCAAGTATTGGTAAGGTTGCAGGATAGGGTAATAGGAAAGCACTTGTATACAATTGTATTGGGCAGCTTGAAGGTTTAGAAACTTGCAACAATTGAACATTTTGTTTATTTGGCCTACATTACAATGCATGACAGGTCAATGTTAGTTTGTATTGCTAAATCTGTACGGGATGTGATCTCAAACACCTCTTAAACATATGTGTGATTTTCACAGACAAAGATGAAGGTTAACATAGTTTAGAGATGAAATATAGATCTTCCTGTGTAAAACCACAGTGTTGCAGTTTAATTAAAAGAATTCATTAAATAGCTGCCCCATCCATGCTAATTAGTATGCATAATTTATGCTTTACTTAATACACAAGGGCAGTAGCCTGAATAATAAACTCAAATTAACCTTAAGTGAAAAAGATTGAATGGTCACATATTTATTTAGCTTAGGTTTGCTACCGATGAGAGGGTAAAGAGGTGAACTCTGTTTTTGCCCATTAATTTTCTTGAAAGAGATTGTGTCCTTAGAGGACAAACATGCGTAGGCTGACAAAGACAGTCATTTCACTGTAAAAATGTATAAACAAGAATTGTGAGTTTATATATGCACCTTTGGTACTAATTTTTTGGTTGTTACAGATTTTGCTATTTAACATTTTATTTTATTAACCACCACCAAAATCCACTGGTCATTCGATTATTTTGTTTAAAAATGTTGGTTACAGAGTTGCATGACTGATCCCATCTACCTTTGATGACCTTTTGAAATAGTCCAGCTGAGCGTATGGTCAGGTGTAGGCAAGCTCTAAAATCATAAAGTCATTCAAGGACAGTTACACAAAGGTTGATTTCATACTTAAAGAGGTTGTCCAGGCTAAAATATTTTTTAATTAGGTTAAAAATTAAAAAAAAAAAAAACATACCTCACCCTATCCTCCGCTGTCCTCCCATGTGACATCCCCGGGTCCCTTCCTTAGGCCACTGAAGGCTGCTGATTGGCCTCAGCAGTCACGTGTGGTGGGGATTTCCGCCAGAAGATAATAACAGAAATGCAGGACCACACTGGGAGACACCGGAGCACTGGGGACAGGTGAATATGTTTTAGGTTTTTTTTAACCTATCCCCCTCCTAATTAAAATAATACAATTTTATCCTGGACAACCCATTTAGTGTTTAGCAGCATACAATGTGTTCTTTTGGACCAAAACACTGTGGCCAGAAGTTTGTAGGAAAATATGAAAATGTCAACATACATGGGAGAGGGATTTATTCAGACAGACGTTTACTATGCCGGTCCTGATAATCCCTGTGCTGCTGGAACATGTGCCTCATTTAAGACAAGGCTCACAACTCATCATAAATCAAGTGCATTCTCCTGTGGGGCCATGCATCTGCACTGAAATCTACATCAACTCATAGTTGGCATAGATTTAAAGTATCATAAACCTGACAGGGCCAGTGGCTCCGTTCATACCACACCCCCACCACATACAATTTCAGGAGAGTAAAGATGGTGGTGTACAAGATGGACAAGGGATGATAAAATTCTCCAATGGGGATTTAGTATCATTTTTTTAGTATGATTTTGAGGCCATTTACAATGTTAAAACATACCATGGTCTAGATATGTTTTTTTCAAGCATTTGTATCTATAGCTTTTCAATATATCTTCAAAATCAACTTTAAAACTGCATGAACAAAAATACACTAAATAAAAAAGGTCTATAGTGGATATTAGCTCTGGGTCTTAGTAGTATATAATTTTATTACACTCTTCAACACTGAATTGCAACACCAAAAAGTAAAGTCTTAAAGTTATGCAAATCATGGAAGTAGCAGGTGTTACTAAGATCTGAAAATAATTTTCAAACACCTAGCTACAATCTAAGGCATGTGGGAAGAGCATAAACACCAGATTGAAGCAAAGTTTTTTTTTAGCCACGAGTCAGACGTTCATCTACAGGTGTTCCATTGACCTTATGCCACCGATCTCAAAGGCTACCATGCAAGATGGAGGATGAAATGAAGGTCTCTTCTTTTCAGTGATGAGTCATGCTTTTATCTCAAATGCAATGATAGCCAGAAATTGGTCTGCGGGCCACATGGACAATGTCAAGAAGAGGCTTTCACAATTTGATTATGATGTGGGGTTGTATAATGCACAGTAGCCAGATCACTCTAGTCTTCATTTCAGGTGCACTAACAGCTAGGTGTTACATTGATTTGGTTATAAAACCAGTGGTACGGCTATTTCCCCAAGTGTCCCAAGAGCTATTCTTTAACAGTACGGTGCCATGCCACATGTTGTTCGTGCTACTGTGAGCAACCTATGTGGCCTAAATGTGTTACCATGGCATGCAGCATCACTTTCTGCTATTGAGCACATCTCAGATGTCATTGGTTGGCAATTGCAAAGGGAGTTGCCAGCAGTTTTGATGATGTGTGTGCCCAAGTGCATTTAGCATGGCATAACATTCCTCAGACAACTATTAACCTTACTGCTATCATTCAAAGGTGTATAAGTGTATGTTTTCTGTATGTGGTGCTCATACTTTAATAAATTGAGATGTTTTGAATATTTTGTTTCCATTTTCATTAACATGTCTATTGATCCTGTGATTTTGATAATTCTAATACTTTTCCTTCTTGGTGTTGGAATTTCAATGTTTTGGAGTGTATACAATCCTTGGCTAAACACACATTCACCAAATTGTTTTACTTTTCTCATTATCTTGAGCTTTTGTGGCCTGAAGTACTAATCTACACATAATAAATTCTTAAGTAATTGTCCACATTCATGTAGTAGGATTATAATATTTTGCAGTCAAATTACACTTAAACCTGTTTAGTGTGAAAGTTCAATTAGCTATAATCAACCGATGATCCAAGATCTGTACATTATCGAGATTCAAAGATATTGGGCAGAGTTAAATAAAAACAAGCAATTTAGTGATTCAAAAATTGTTCAAAGGTCAATTAAAGAAGATAAAAGTCTGCTTGTTGAGAGTCCCACTGCCTGCAAGAACAGTGAGTGCCAGAGTCTGACGTTTGAATTCAGGGGCGCACCTCTAAGGCGAAGTGAGGCTTCCGCCTCAAGCGGCACTGTTCGTCAATGTCGGGGTGGGGGCGGCATTTTTACTATTTATTTAACATAAATCAGCCCAGGACAGGCCTCTTAAAAAAAAAAAAAAAAAAAAAAAAAGAAGCTGAGCGGGGCCTGTCCAGGGCTGGCTTACGAGATGTCCACATCTCAGCGCAGGCAGTGATACAATGACATCATCGCGCCTCCTGCACTGAGACGCGGACGTTGCGGACAAGAAGGCGGCAGCTTTATCGAGGGATCACAGGTAACCACAGCAGGTAACGGCCTATTTATTTACCTACCCCCGCGCCTGCTCGTGGCCGCCCCCTCTTCCCTTTCTACTATGGGATGCAGAAGGGGAAGCAGAGGCGGCTGTGAGCAGGTGCGGGGGTAGATAACTGAGGCCGCGGGCCTCAAATACAACTATTATTATACTCTGGGGTCTTTTCAGACCCCGAAGTATAATAATCGGAGACCAAGGGGAGGTGAGGGAACATAAAAACCATTGTTACTCACCTCGTCTGTGATCCGAAGTTGCTCCCAGCAGACTTCAGCCCTCTGGTGACGTCATCAGGTTGCGACTTCGGTCTGATCCACGTGACGTCTGTGCACAATTAAACAGGGCTGAAAGCTGCAGGGAGTGCAACGGTGGCCAGGATAGGTAAGTAGCACTGGTTTTTATGTTTGTCATCTCCCCTGGGTCTCCTATCATTATACTCTGGGGTCTGAAAAGACCCCAGAATATAATAATAGTTCATGGGTTGGCCACTATGGGGCATAATACTGTGTGCAGGAGCCACTGTGGAGCATAATACCAGTGCAGGGGCCACTATGGAGCATAATACAGTGTGCAGGGGCCACTGCGGGCCATAATACCGTGTGCAGGGGCCGTTGCGGGCCATAATACTGTGTAATACTGTGTGCAGGGGCTGCTGTGGGACATTATAGTGTGTGTAAATGGGGCGTTATAAACAGGGGCTATGGCACCTGTTTATATCATAAACTGTCTGTTTATAGTGACCATGTGATGTAATTACAGTCTTGTCACATAGACATGTATAGGACGAAGCTGGAGTTACATGACATGGCTGCTATGATATGAATGACACTATGTAAACAGAGAAGCAGTCACTGCGCTTACACAGGTACCATTCAAACAGCTGATCAGTAGGGGTCCTGGGTTTTTGAGCCCCACTGATTAGTTTATTAACGACCTGGAAAACCTTTTAATTAGTTAATACCTGGGGCATTATTAATAAGGGGCACTATTTATACAGGGTACACACGGGCATTATTAATATAAAGATGCACTTGGGGGTATTATTCATTTTGGGGGGTTATATCATATATTTTATAATTGGGGTAGCAGCAGGATGGGTGTGCAGGTGAGGACAATGTGGGTTGGATGCCTGGAAAAGTGAGGAGCCAAAGATATCTGTGTTGCAAACTTTACAGAGACAAGTCACAGCTCGAAGAAGTGGTCATGGCGGTCCAAAGGGAAGAGAAGGGAAATGTGTCCGATTAGTCAGAGACGTCACCTGTAAGTCACAAAATGTTACTGCCCTGTATCCACCTAAATTATAGAGGATAAATACCTGATTGATGGGGTCTGTCTGCTGAGACCTCCACTGAGTCTGAGAATTCGTTTTTTTTCCCCCCACTGGGTGGGAATTCAGCCTGGCTGATGCTGAATATAGGAGTGTCTCTTGGTGGATGGACGAACCCACGTGGCTCTCATTCACTTCAATGGGAGTGCCAAAGATACCAGAAGTACAGTACTCAGCTATCTGCAGTGCTCCCATTATAAAGAATGGGGGCCACGTGGGCTCGTCCGTCCACCAAGCAGAAGATGTATGAAGTTACTTTCATTGTTAATGCCGTGTTGTTGATTTCTGATACTGAAGTAATATAGGAAGAAGAATTCTTAAAAACTGTTTTATAACTTTGCGTATTGTGTATATTGTGTGATGATCACAGCATGTGAAGCTAGTAGCATGGAAACTCAATTTTTTTTTTTGGTGGGGGGGGGGGTCTTTCTATAGTCCGCCTCAAGCAGCAAAGAGGCTAGGTTCACCACTGTGTGAATTGAGTGGTTGAGTGCATGCGTAACCAACACTCCATTCACTTCTACGGGACTGAGAGAATGTGTATTCAGTTATCTCCATCAGTCTTACAGAAGTGAATGGAGCTGTGGTCACACATGGGCACTACCACTCCATTCACATAGGGAACTTGAGAGCCCTGAGATGAAAGATGAAAGAAGAAGACTAGCATAGATTCATGGGTGGTAAATATAATATTCTGGAGCAAAGGAAAAATGGAGTATTTTCCTATGGCTCTATAAAGGCCTCTGTATAATTGTAAGATCTTGTGCTCATACTGATGGCAAAAAGTCGCTTCTTCTTGGGTCAGACAATCAGACAGACAGAGGATTGTAGAACAAATATCAAAGCTTACAAGAAATATACTATACAGTCACTAGATGTAAGAATTAATAAGCACAGTCAAGTTTTAAAGGGAAATTGCATTCAGAAATGAAAAATCAATCATTGAGTTACAAAGTGAATAAGGTTGAATAAAGATGAAGGTCCTTCAAGTTCAACTTATAACCCTACAGTAGCCTATAACCCTATAATAACTCTACACTATTATCAAATAGTGTTCGTATGTGCTCCTGAGATGGTAAAAATGCACTAAGAAACATGCATAGGCCACTTTCTCATAACAGAAGTGAATCCTAGAAAAAGAATGTGTGACTATTTCTTCATACTTAAGGACTTATGAGTCAGTGAATTATGGCTCTGTATAAACTTGAAGTTGAAGCTAAATTATTTTAATCACAGATCTTTATAGAGGCCTACTTTATCCCTGCCTGCCTATGGTGTTGTATGTTGAATTCTGTATAGTTCAGATAGAAAACAATTGTGGTATACTCCATCAAATGCTATATTATGTAACTCCTCTTTCATTAAACCACTGGTTCTAAGTGAGAATGTGTAGTGTAGTTCCATACTGAGCTAATCTATTTATGGTCCAGTTGCATTATTATTAGCAAATACTACAGGGAAAGGTTCTTACATAAAATGTTGATAAGTTCATGTGATCACTCGAGTTTTTCTTTACTACACACCATTTACTATACAGCATAAAAAACTAATATAGTTACTATAATTAATTTAGTTAATATAATATTTTCACCAATGATTATTTCACTACCACTGCACCTGTTGGGATATATTGATACGGCTGGATCAAAGCATGTCCAAATGGTCCCGGGAACCGAAGACTTATTGATGTGTGTGGAGAGAAAGGTACTGGTGACTAAAGTAGAAAGTGTGAACACAGTGCATCACAGTTTGCGGTTTATGGGCCTGCCTGTGCAGCACCACACTGTAGTCATAGTCTCCATACTGACCCCAGTCCACTGCTGAAAGTGGTTACAGTTGGCAAATGAGCTTCAGAACTAAACCATGGTGCACTAGAAGAAGGTGCCTAATCTGATGAATTAAGTTTTTTAATATAGCAAGTAGGCAGTGAAGATGGGTATATGGATAACAGATGGCAACATAATGCTCTATGGTAAAGTACACCTAGAGAGGCTGTGCCATGCTTTAGCGATGTTCTGTTGGGACACCTTTGGTGATGGCATTAACAAAAATGTTACCACCTACCTAAACATTGTTGCAGAGCAAGTACACCCATAGTAATGGCAACTGTCTTTTTTAGCACAATAAGGTTACTTACCAAACTGCAGAAATTTGTTCGTAAATAACTTGAGAAGCATGAAAAAGAGTTCTATTTTTCAGACCAGCTTGACAAAGAGGTGAGGCTTGAGGCGGGACTTGAGACTGTGGGCACCAGAACTGCAGCTAAATTCTGGCACGAAGTAAGCCTCTAAAAGTTGGCATAAACTTAGACTAGACAGCTTGAATATGCACTAGATTCCTCATCCTGCATTAATGACTGTAATAAATCTGGCACATTAAGAATGGTTTAAATTTGCCCTGCTTATCTATTAGAAAATTGTGCTTATCTATTAGAAATTTGTGCTACACAAGTGACAGATTTACAAATGTTTTATACTCTAAGACTGAGGTCACACGTTGTGGAAAATCTGCTTCTTTTGATGCGGATTTTGCTATGTTTTTTTGAGCCAAAGCCAGAGTGGATTTAGCAGAAGGGAGAAATATAAGTGCTTCCTTTATATTTTCCATTCCTTAAGAAGCCATTCTTGGCTTTGGCTCAAAAAACTCCAGCAAAATTTGCAACAAAAATAGCAGCTTTTCAACAATGTGTGGCCTCAGCCTAAATAGACTAGATTCACATGACTGTGTGTGAGCCAGATGTACCAGCCTGAACAGTATACCGGGAGAGGGACTCCTAGAATTATAGTTATCTATGCTGATAGGAGTCTCTGATTCCCTGCAAAATACTGTTCCATAGTAATTACAGTACTGAACACCCGCTTATGCAGCAAGGGTCTTTTATCTCAGGGATTATATGAAGTTTACATATAAAGTCAAATTCCTTCCTAATAATAAATGCCAGACCTCAGCTACAGGTGCATCTCAATAAATTAGAATATCTTTGAAACGTTCATTCATTTCAGTAATTCAGTAATACAATTCATAATCAGCGTCTTCCATGATTGTGTGTCCTACTGAACCAGACTGAGGGATCATTTAAAGGATTAGGAAACCTTGGCAGGTGACACACTGAATATACAATACTGAACTTTTTCACAATATTCAAATTTTCTTAGATTTGGGTTTTCATTACCTGTAATCCATAATCAACATTTACAGAAATAAAACACTTGAAATAGAACATTCTGTGTGTAAGGAGTCTAGAAAATATAGGAGGTCACTTTTTTATTTTAATTACTGAAATAAACGTTTCAAAGATATTCTAATTTATTGAGATGCACCTGTATATGGAATAATCTGTATTTCCATTAGTTAATTATAAACATGGTGAATATATCAACTGCAAATAAAAAGTTAAATTGCTTAGAAATTATTTATTTCCATGAGATACATCTGTTTGGCATCTTCTAGATAAACAGTGCACTTTTTTTTGAACTTTGCTTTATGACACTGTTTTAGTAGTACCTAGTTAAATCAATTGTCCTAATAAGTGTTCTTTGCACAGCACACACTACCTGAGGTAAAGGTAGACATTTCTTCACCTCTGCAATAGCTCTAGGTTGTTTTACTACAGGAAAGCCTCTGGTTAGTTCATGGTAAGCATTCACTAGTGAAACATAACTTTACAGACTGTCATAAACTACACAGTGATTAAGGCTAAGGCCTCACTTTGCAGAAACGCAGTGTTTTTTGTTGCAGATTTTGGAGTCAGGAGTGACTTGAAAAAGAATGAAATATATAAAGGAAGCTCTTAGACATTCCCCTTCTGTTAAGTACACTCCTGACTGTGGCTAAAAAAAAAAAACTCTGCAAAATCTGCAATAAAAAATGCTGCATTTCCACAATGTGGGGCCTTAGTCTAGAGGTGTTTTGTGTTAAAAGTTGAAACCAAATTCCAAAGACACAACGCAATTATAAAAAATTTAAAAACATTAAAATCATAGACAAATTTCTGAATAGAATATTCACAATAGAATATAATTTTTATTAGAGCAAAAACTTCTAAACAGAAGTTCCTTTTTTTCTTTTTCCCAATACAATTATTTTGCACAAGAAGAAAAAGTCCCAAAACAAATAAATGTTGTATCAAACTGTGCAAAAACAATGGGGCAGATGTACTAAAAGTGTCTAAAAGTTAGGCTACTTTAATGTAAATGATCCATTTTACAAACATTGTACATTGTATTCTGTGTTTGATCTGTATGCCATCTGTGTCCTATCCATGTGTCAAGTGTTTGCCCTCCGTTTTTTTTTGCTTCCATATAAAAAAACGATGCTGTCTTCTTTATTTATTATCATCACCAAGCATCGAATCTTTGAAGAACAGATGAAACACGGACAGCACATGTATTTTTGATTTTTTTTTCTCCATGTCTCTTGGTCCATGAAAAAACAGACATTTGAATAGCTCCACACACTAGAATGGGTCAGTTTTATTTTAACGGACAGCACTCCGAAATTAGAAAGTGAATAAACCTATAATAATAATTGTGTTGAGCGGTATAAAGGCTCATAAGTATTGACAATCTGAGGTAAGAGATTATTAATCTCTTTCAACATATACCAGCAGTAAAATGTCTCCACAGGAACACTCCTTTGAGAAAACCACCCCTCCTTAAAGACCAATTGTTTCAGTGACTGATTTTTCTTCCATTATACTCTGTGGAAGCTGCCTCTATATTAATAGACCACAAAAAAAAAAAAATTTGAGCAAAATTTGAATTGGGAACCTCTCTGAAAAGACCACACATTGGACTTACATACTGTAACGTCTCTGCCTGTTCAGGTCTCTGCACCAACCTCCGCCCGCACGTGGAGGCGCAGGAGGTGTGCTCAGTTTGATTCCTTGTGTAAGATTCTTGTATTGTCTGAACACTGTCCTATTCCCTCACCTCCTTAATTGATTTTCCACCACACCCATTTCCTTCACCTCTGCTCCACTAATAGTTAATTTTGGCCTTGCCTGTGTGATTGACAGCCTGTCCTCCTATCAAGTCTGGGGCGGGTTCTTTCTTCCTATTTATTCTTTGCTCACATTCACAGTGGCGCTGGTTATTGCTTCTGCGTACCTGCCTTTTCTCCGTGCTGTTTTGTTACTTGTATTCCTATTTCTGATCTCTGGCTTTGTCTGTGACTATTCTTTTGGAAAGTGATTTTGTACTGCATTGCTCGACTGTTACCGAACCCTTGGCTAGCCGACCTCCCTTTGTTGTTGTTTTTCCTGTCTGCGTTCTGTGTTGTCACCTACATTAGGTAGGGCCCGTCGACCAGTTGCTGCTGTCGCCTAGGACAGATAGGCAAGTTAGCCAGGGACAGTGGGGGGGTTCAGCTTAGGGCTCACTGGCTTGTTGTGCCCCTCCTCCCAGGGTTCTGCAACAGCACTGGGGAATTGCTCAACTGGCAATTCCCTTACACATACACTGTGACAATGTGAAGACAGCTTTGTACTACACAATTTCACTGGACTGAAGCAAGCAAGAGCAAGAGTCTTGTAAGGGTTGGGACATCAAGGTGAAAAGTGGCTAGTATCACACTGGAACAGAGGGGCCATATCATTGTCAATGCAATCTGTCACTGAGATGCCGAGCATACAGGCCAACAGTTCCAATTTTACCAGGACAATCCCAAGAACTGGACCACAAAAGGGACAAGTTTTAAGTATACCCCAAACCAAAAGGGCATTCTTGGGGTATTCCCATTTGGGCTCTAAAGTTGTATTTTGGACCATGAAATGTCTGAATGTATCATCAAGGTTAGCAGTAAAAGGAAGAAAATGGAAAGTCACTTTAGGGTCTAGGAATGAGAAGGGAGCAATGTTAGAAACCAGGAATGAGAGAGGTAGCTGTGATGGGGTCCATGAGGAGGACCATGCTTATGACCAAGGGATATCATGTTAGGGACTAGGAATGAGAGGCAAAGGACCATTATTATGCTGGGGACTAGTAATGAGGGGGAAACCATGCTAAGGACCATGATTTACAAAGATATCATGCTGGGGACGAGGATTGAGAGAGGGAACTATGCTGGCAACTAGGAATTAGAGGAAAGCCATGCTGTGGATCAATATTTAGAAATATGTCATGCTGGGGACCAAGAATGATGGAGCCCTCTTAATATGCAGGTCTCCAGGGGAGTAAGAAAGTGTTTGGAACCTCTATGGTTATGTGTGTGGTTGGAAAGACTTTTGTACAGTACCATAGCTGTTCTGTGTAATATGCTGATATGTTACCTGTATTTGTGTGATATAATGAAGAATAAAACATTGTGTATACTTTTTTTCTTTGAGAGGACCACCCCTATAAAAGACCATTTTTCTGTGCAAATTTTGGTGTTTAGCTTAAAGGTTTCACTGTACTTGCTGATATTTTCACAATATTCCTAGCTGCCGGAGACATCAACGCAAGCGTGAACCAACCCTAACTCACAGACATGCTTCAAATCCAAAGTGTCAGTTTTATACAAAATGTAAAAGTGTCTTAAAAGCATCTGAAACACTTGATAAATATTGGTGCAAGGTATGTTAGACAGCTTTTTGGTGCAAATTACACTTTGCTTAGTAACTCTCACCTACTGCATAATAGTAGTACTAAAACATTATAATTTGTCAATTCCACCTTTAGGCTTCATGCACATGTTCAGGATGTTGATACGGAAAACCCACATCAAAATCTGCAGGTATATGCAGGGAAATCTACATGGAAAATCTGTGCTAATGGGGCGTTCACACTACCGTCGGTGACCATCAGTAGTGTCCGTTCCTATTGTCCGTTACAAGATTTTAGCATCAGACACTAGCTGAACCGTCAGAAATCCGTTAAAATTTCCATTAATTTCAATGGGTTTTTATATTGTGTCCGTTAGTGTCCATTTACACCCAATCCGTCAGAAGTCCGTTTTTTTTCCACAGACAAAAAATCCTACATGCAGGACTTTTTTGTCCGTTTGGAAAAACGGATTCTTGACGGACAGCAAGTGTCCGTTATTTTTTTAACATCGAAGTCTATGGGTAACGGACTTATAACGGACAGTAACTGATAGCCATCAGTTATTGTCCATTATTTTATGTCCGTTTTTTTTCTGCGCATGCTCAGAAAACAGAAATAAAACAAAAAAACAAAAAAAACTGACAGTGTTAAAAAAACGGACACTAACTGATGCTAATGTATCCGTTTTTTTTTAACTGACCCATTAATGTCTGTTATGATAGGTGTCCGTTTTTTTTTTGTTAACGGACACCTTTATAACGGAATCAAACGGTAGTTTGAACTCTTGCAAATTTTAGAGTGAAATGTTGCACATTTTATAGTGAAATGTTGCACTGGAAGCGGGTGCTAGTTCAGATCACATGAACGGAACCAGTCCAGAACCCTCCATCAAAAAAACTCCAGAGGAAGTCAGTAAAACAAGACTCCCTGGACAACCCCTTTAAGGTACATGTTCAAATGGTTTTGAATGGGATTTCATACCTTTAGTACATACAGTGCATTTTTACTGTATATGGATGTCACATCACAGTAAAAACAGACGTAGCACGATCATTCTTGGTGCCGTGTCCCATGCATAAACAGCCTGAAAACCAAGGCAGGTAGTCACAAACTGACTGAATGGGGCTGATCAGTCTGTGGATCTGCGGCAGTGTAAAACTTCAGTACCAATCTTAGGCTCAGTCCGAGATTTTTGCTATAGTTTCCATTGCAATTACATTAGTTTTTTTCAACACATATTTACAACTGTGTGAACATACAGAACCTTAGTTAGACACAATATTTTGTGCCTCTAAAGGATTCTGAGAATTTCCAGAGGCAAAAGAGCCCTGCAGGCTGATAGAAGATTAGACAGATGAATCCTGATCATGAATTTTCATATATTCATATGTGCTGCTGATTTATGCAAATAAACTTATGATAGGAGCACCTTAATATTAAATATATAAAATAAACCATATATATATATAAGGCATATAAGTAGTTTCTTCTCCAAACCAGAAAGACAAAATTAAAGCAATCACTTACCTGGGCCATTTACATGAATGGGCACTGTCAAATTGAAAATTAGAAAGAGTTTGCCCCTCGACATATACTGGTGACCAGTAAGTATGTTACATTTTAGAAGTCACAGTACAAGTAAAGCACAAGATAGCACGCTGATCTGTTAATACTAGTGAGAGGTATGAAGGATCACAAATATTGACAATCTGCAGTAAGAGATTATTAATATCTTTCAACATGTACCAGCATTTTAAATATACTTGCTGTTATATTTTCACAATATTCCACTGAGAAAATGAGATTTTTACCTAACTCAGGCTTGCTACAAATCCAAAGTGTCAGTTTCATATATCAGGCAATTAATTATAGTGTTTATTTTTGGGAGGATGAAACATTTTACATATATTTACTTAGAAAGCTGCATGGTTCCTCTAGAATAAATAAGGGCTATAATTCTAGAGCAGAAAACCCACAGTTTGCAAGTACTGCTCATCAATTTCCAACTGTATTAATGAGCAAAAGAGCTGAGACAGTCATTCATACTGTCTTTATGATAAGACTAACCTACAGGGCAAATCAAGATTAAGGACAAAGAGAAGACAAATTTCTGTTTAAACTCTTCCAGCTCTACAATCAATCATGCACGGCGTGTGTGTGTGTGTGTGTGTGTGTGTGTGTGTGTGTGTGTGTGTGTGTGTAGCTGGCGCTGAAAAGTAGAGCAGAAAAGGGAGTACAATTCATTCACAACAAAAACATAACTTATACAATGTACAAAGACATACTGAAAGCAAACTCATTGGGTTTATATATTTAATATTTTATGTATCTTCCAATGTAAAGACTTTAAGCCTCTCCAAATGCAAGACTGAAGGTCGGGCAATAGATTCTTTTTCTACAGGCCACAGGGGACAAAGCGTACATGTATAGTATCAGTCAAAAGATTGGACACACCTTTTCATTCCATGTTTTCTAGTTATTCTTTTTTGCATTTTTTAAATTTTCTTCACTGTAGATTAATATTGGAGACATGGAAATGGGGATTCTTTAAAGTAGTCCCCTATTTCTTTGACAGCTATGCAAACTCTTGGGTCTCTCAGATTTCTGAAGTAATCTCCTGTAGTGGTTACCACGAATGTGTTGTTTGAGAAAAAAAGAATGTGAAACAAATAAGATTTAACATTTATTAGATATTCTATTAAAACAAGTGTTGATAAAATATATCTTGATGAAAAGATAAGTCTGTCACAACTCTGCAATAGGGTAAACAATGAAAACGGTGTCATCACATAGCTGATAAAAGAACTATATATGCAAACCATAAGGTGTAATATGGCACTTGTATTTTATTGCCAAACTACCATATTAACTGGTGCTTATGGTCTACAAGGTGCGTACTGGAACTGTCACACTTTTGCTACTCCATATGTGGGAAAATATTGCTACAAATGCACTCACATAGAGGACATTTTCTCCCCTGCCATATATGTAGCTATCTTTATCATTGTGCAGGTTAACGATTGCTGGTCGAAACTCCTGTATTATATATGGCATCTGCTGAAACGCTAGATATCTATGCTAGGCATGTTGCATCTAAGTGATCCACTTTTTTAGAGCTCTGCCCCTTTGCATCTATCTCTCTGCTAATTTCAGTAGATGGAGAAAAAGGAGGGTCTATGCGTTGCTAAAAACTAAAATGCTGCTGCCTGCTCTGTAGGGTCTAGATAAAGCTACATGCATTCACTTCCTATGCATTTCTGTGCTGTTTCCAGCATTTCATCAGGGGATTAGAGTGTCGCTAGACTGGCAGATTGTTTAAACAGACGGTGGAGGTAGCCATCGGCTAGTGCCACTACCTCGCCGTTAAAATGTCGGCATAAGACTGACTACTGACAAAGGGGCACACAGTAATCTCACAGCAATGCATGTTAGACAGAATAGAAGAGAGTTTTTCATTGATCATATACCAATTCAATCTTTTGTTTACTTCACAGAAGTCCAATGTGTTTTTTTTTTTTTTTCCAAACAAATTTGTAGAAAAATACGCGGAGCGGAAATGCTGCGATTTCTAAAACCATTGCGTTTTTGGAAATCACAGCATGTCAATTACACCTATGGAAATGCCAGCAGTTTCCCTATAGGTATAACTGAAGCAGAAAGTCCACAGAGGAGAAAAACGGTGAAAAACGCTGCAGGAAAAATGTGTTTCCGCCACAGTTTTTCCCGCAGAGCTTTTTCATTGCGGACCACTACGTGGCGCCTTAGCCTAAGACAGTTCATTCGCTTAATTTTGATAATTGTCAAAAATTGACTATTGATCCTTCTATTCTTGAAGGCATTCTTCCTTTGTAGCATTTTTCACAGCCTAAAACTTTTGCACATTATTGTGCACCTGTGGCACAATACACTTGAATGCCTTCATATGTAGTTGACGTTCTGTGTCATAAAAGCTGTGTCAGCTCTGAGAAGCCAGCAGATAGGCTGTTTTTGCCATGCAGGTTAAGCATTATGGAGTAGTTATTATAGGGGTTGTCTGAGAAAAACAAAAAGTGATTCAGTGATTTTCAGATTTAAATTAGTGAAATTTACTAATATACTTTAATTTTGAAAAGTTTATTGGTGGCCGGATTTCACTATGATGTGGTCCCGGCAGTGGAAATTATTCAGTAAGTAGTGACAATGTGACACAGATCTACAAGTAGTTGCAGGGGCCTGTGTGTCAGTGGCATGATGCCCCCTTCCTTGTCTCAGCCTAAATCATAACAGAGAAGGGGGCTAAGTGAGCTAATGAACTTAGCAAGACAGTCAGCCCCTTCTTCACATTACTGCCAAACAGGAAGCAGTGGGGAAGCTCTTTGCCTATGTAGGGACATCACATCTTACAGAAGAAGCCCCACTTTTAGGACCATGTAATGGGGAGTGAAATTGGTTCTTCTATGAAACAAAATTCATGTAATACTACAAGCCACTGAAAAGCCTTTTCTGTCATCAGACGACACATTTAAAGAATGTAAAAAGACTCCAGCTTGTTGCTATACTGTATACTACTATTACATATATTGAGTATATATATTATCTAGGTCCACAACCAATGCCTTGACAGATTAAATTGGGAGTTGTAGTTTTGCAACAACTGGAGATTTAGGGACCACTGTCATCTGATATAAGCTATTACATTGCCTTGATGCTTTGTGATGTTTATTTGAAACATCACATACAGTATTAGCAGTGGTATTTTCACCATATGATGCTTTTGTTTTATTTGCATTTATGGCATGCTAGCATACAGCTGTTCATGAGCTTAGTCTACCAGGGTGCCAATAAATGTGTCGGAATTAGAACCCAGAGGAAGCTGCAAATGTATTGGTCCTAAAAGCTTTGATCTTTTGTATGCACTTCAGTGACACACTTGGGTGATTGTTAATAAAGCATATGAAGCTAATAAACATTGGATGTGATCTTGATGCAGAGTTTCTGCATCTCTTGGCCCCATTTTTACTCCTTTTAAAAGCATTCCATGCTATAAGTCTTGGGAAAAAAAAAACCTTGCTGCTAATGACTCGGTTGTAGTTTGTTGCTTCCTTGCCAGGATTATGGATAGAACAGCAGTTTGTCAACTAATGCGAATTGTAGATGTCTCTGAGAGCCCTCTAGCCTAATAATCTGCTGTGCCAGGTTCTCATTAAGAAAAACCTTCTTCCTTCCAGCCCTCTTTATCTTCTGGACCAACCAGATGGCAAAGATGAAAGAAAACATGAAGAGTTGAAATCTAACCATAAGGTTCACTTTGTTTTTGCTTATCAAAATGTTGACCAAATTTGCTAATCTTAGAAAGCTTTTGCTGTGGAAAGTCTTCAGTATTACAACATATTGAAAGTTTGCTTAGTAGTAAGTCAACTTTAGATTTACTAAATATGTATTTAGATAGAAGCCTGGGCTTCCTTACAGGAAGTGTTGAGGAATTCAGTTTATATGTTATAGGAATATTCTTTAGAATGCATAAATTGATTTCTTCAACAAACTTGCATACTGGGGTAACAAGAGATAATTTACAGCAATTGTTTAATGTACAAACGGTGTACCATTTTAATATGATACCTTGCTGCAGATCCTAAATGAAGTCTTGTATCTTTTTTCTTTCGGTTGGAAATGCCTTATAATTTTGCGTTTAAAGAGGTTGTTCAGTATTTAGGTTTTTACGACCTATCATTAGGACAGACAATAAATATCTGATTGTTGGGGGGTTGACAGGTGGCCCCCACACGATCAGCTGTATGTCACTGTTTCTGGTGCATGTACTATATACAACACAGGGCCGAAAGCAAATAGATCCAGTGCCTTTATAGTACAGTGTATAGTATAGTGTATGGTACAAGCATCAGAAGCGCCCTCATACAGCTAATCAGTGCAGGGCCACTGGTCAGCCTACCGATTATATTTTTAAGGCCTATCCTTAAATAATAACCTAATAAAGGCCTAAATACTAAACAACACCCTTAAGGGGATCTCTCAACTAACCCAATACATCTATTTCCGTAAATACATTAACCATGAAATAACAAAGCTGAAACATCTTTTCCGAACTCTGCATTATACCATTCCTTTCTTATTCCTCCTGGAAAATATATGAATAAGTAACAACTGGGCTGTACCAATCCCCTTGTTAATGAGACGTGTCGCTACACACTATGGTACTGTCATAGCATATTATATTATATATGAACAAAAAGAATGGTAATTCCCCATTGTCTATTGCTGGTGTCTTGTAAATGTAACAGAGATAGCTGAAGTACAGTACTTGACTATCTCCATGGGAGCACTGTCTACCTTGCTTGTATTCAGCCTGGCTGTGGTCAGGATGAATGTGCAGTGGGGGCTTCTGGGATCTGGAGTCATCAGGCTCTGGATCCCAGAGTCAGGCCTGGCCGCATTGTTAACAGTGACATGTGCCGCAGGGCCCCTTTCCAATAGAAGAATAACAAACATTTTTACTCATGTCTCCTGGGTGTCCGGCGATCCCGCATCATCTTCTGGTCATTTCTGGCATGTAGTTGACATCAACGTGTAACGTCTGCCGCAGACCTGAAGAAGAAGCTGGCGGAACCGGGAGCAAAGCAAGGATGCCCAGGAGGGGTAAGGCAAGGTGAGTATACTGGGGCATGCACAGTACTTTAAGGGATGACTATACTGGGAACATACTCAGTAATGCCGGATAGTCAGCACATATGTAAGATTTTAGTGAAGGACCTGTGGTGTAGGCTAATAGCAGATAGCTGTTGTGTGGGACCTTGGACCTTCAGTCTGACACTGGGTCCTGGTGGTGGGCTCCTAGAAACAATTCCACTGGTGAGCCTAGACATTCCAGTCTGACACTGAGATCAGGTGTTTGATACCTTTAAGGTGTTCCAATGTGTCAAAAAATGATGCACAAAATTTAAACAAAAAGTAAACCAACTATTCTCTTATACTTCTACCTTCTGGTCAATCCACTCCTGGCTTTGACTAAAAAAAACCTGCAAAATCTGCCACAAAAAAAGGTGAATCCGCAACGTGGGGCCTCAGCCTTATGTTGTTACTAGCAGCAGTATATAAGAAGTTGAGAAGTGATTTTGGCGGATGTAGATTCTCTTTAACCAGTTAACAGAGAAATTCTACAGCAAAAACTAAAAGTTACACAATACAATTATACTATGTTCAGTATTGTATATCAGACAAGAAAACTACCCTCATCATCCTGCGGGATGTGGTTAAACACCATCCTGATTAACACAGGTGCTGAGCAAATATTTCTGAAGCTGAAGCCTCCTTAGCCTAACACCCGTGTGTGCATGAAATTAGAATGTCAGCGTTTGATTCATGCTGCCTGGCTGTGACTGTGAAACAAATTATGTCAGTGGGAGGCAATTGCAATATTAGTCCAAGCAGATAATATTAGTGTGAAGGAGGGGCTCCACGTTCCACTATCTATCTATCTATCTATCTATCTTATTAAGACCAGCTTCTTACATGACTGTCTTTAGTTTATCTCCAGTGGTGTCAGATGTGCCTTAGTTATTAAAGGGACAGAGGCCTTTTAATAATTGTGACAAATGTTGGACCTTTCTGTGCACCAAAATTTGGACTGGCATACATTCCATTTATATTTAAAAAAAAAAAAAATATCTAAAAAAAATTAGTGGATGTCCCTATCCTTTCCAGCTTCATCCACTTCTTTAGAAAAGTAGTGTGAGAAGTGTAAAAATGGTGAAAGACTTTTCCACAGCAGAAAATTGGCGTATATTTAGTGATAAATTTCCATCACTGTGTGCAAAAGAATGTTTGATTTTCTGAAATCTTTTCTAAAGCGTAAAAGATATGCATGCTTTGTTCCTGTAAAAAGAAAACTGGTGTAAATAACCATAAGGGTATGTTCACACAGGAATTCCTCTTCATTTATTGCCGCCGACATTTTTGCCGCGGTCTAGCCGCGACAGTATTTCGTCGTGGCATCCCACTGCTGATTAAGCACGGATGAATGGACCTAATCATCAGGGAGTCTCGAGCCACGGACTCCATGGTTGAATCCGCGGCAAGATCGAGCAGGACGCTACTTTTTTGCACGTCCTACTGCGATCTCTGCCTCCCATTGAAAACAATGGGAGGCGGATTCCAGGAGGAATCTTCCCTGGATTTGGGGGCGAAATTTGCCACCAGTTCCACGGCAAATTCCAGGCTGTGAAGGCCCTGCCCTCATCACTTGGCCCAGCCCATGTCCCACCCACTTTTTAAGAAAGTGACAAAAGGTGAAAAAAGGATTAAAAAGGCGCAATTATTGGTACATTTGGTTATGTGCACCATAATTGTCTTTTTCCACTCTCTTTTTGCTTCTTTGTTTAGGTCTACATCATTACTCACATCAGTGTCTACGTTCTAACTACCATTATGCAGGATAACCAATTAGTGAAGACCTTACTAGCACAGAATTAGGGATGGGCAATAATAATTAGAGACGGGTCCCTGGCATCCTCTTCAGGTCTCTTCCAGCCTCTGTCTGACGTAATGCACGCCGAGGTCACCACTAAGGCCTGTGATTGGGCCTCAGTGGTCACAAGGGGCGTGCCAAGTGTTATGACACTTGTCGTGCCCCATTTGACTGCTGAGCCCCAATCACAGGCCTCAGTGGTGAACCTGTGGCATGTAACATCAGACAGAGACCAGAAGAAGGCAGACGCCACAAAGATGCCCAGGAGAGTTGAGGCAAGGTGAGTATAACTGTTTGTAATTTTCCCTCACCTCCTCTAGGCCTCTACTTATTATAATCTGGGGTCTGAGGAGTCCCTAAGTATAATAGTGTTTTGTGGGTGACGAACCCCAAAAGTTTAGTGTTCGGACCAACCCGAAACTTTTTGAAATTCCTTGTTGAATCTGGTTCTAAACTAATTGGTTTGCCCATTCCTACACATAAGATATATCTACACTACATATGTGCCTCATTTACTGTACATGTAATTCCTTAATGTCTTAATCAAATAGGTTAGTATGAATGAGTGATGCTTACTTTTCTCAGTCATGGGGCCAAAGTTATTAACTGAAGAATCATCATATAACGGCAAATATGGTAGATTCTACTTCAGACTCCTATCTGTCCATGGCCATTTTAATTGAAATCGAGTATGATTTTGGATCCTACTTGCCCGGTGTTCACACTGTAGACCTATTCTAGTTCCAGCAGAGGTATATTGTAGTGTAGGGTCCAATCTGAATGAGGTCGCTTGTTGTGGCAGATGGGCTTTTACAAGCTGGATCAATCATGCATATGAAGAACATAAAATTTATATGTATAGTTAGTAACTAAGTGGTAAATTTATGTGTGTATATAACAAATAGCAGCAATGTATTTTCAGCTCTATTTATATAGGTCCTGGTGCTGTTTAAAGAGTGCTGGTGTAATTTTTGTATTTGCAAATATTATAAGGAATTTAATCCAGGCGCTAAGACAATTATTTCCTGTGTAGTAAGTCTCCTAGTGAGGAGCTGGATGCAGGGGGTCCTACTTGTTATTGCCAAAGAAAGTTACTGTCAAGTTCTAATTTTCCATAATGTCCATGTAATACACAGGAGAGCTGGGTCATGCAGAAGGAGAGCTTTGACTCTTTGACTTATAGTGTGGAATTCCAAGCAAATAAATATGCATATATCTTTTACATTCATATCTGTATTTATTGTCTGCAGTAATTTAGTAACTTTAGAAATTGTGCTAATTTTTTTCAGATTGCCCAGAAAGTCCCTATGCTGTTAGATTATCTTCTAACAACTCCTAGCACCCATTGCAACACTTTAGGCCCCACATACGGAATCACAGCTACAAAAAACGCTGCAGAAAAAAAATGCTGTGAAAACATGCTGCTTTTTTATCACAGAGTTTTGAGTTTTTGCTGTGTTTTTGTCTTGATGGGGAGAAATCCATCATACTACAGATACAAATTAATGCTTCTGGATCCATTGACTACAATGAAGTCCATCAATTACCTATTATTAATGCCCATCATTTTGACAGTCACAAAAGTCCTGCGTGCAGGACTTTTTTTATATGTAACTTTTGACAGCATGTGTGATGGAGTCTCCTAATGAAAACTCTGTTGTTGATGTGAACATAGCCTAACAAGGCATCCGTGTATCCTGTCAGATACAGACATACTTCCATAAACATGACTTGTATATAATGAGAGGTAACATGCTTGAGACAAAGTGAACTCTCCTTTTATCCTGTCTCTATAAGTGTTTTGTAATTCCTTACATGCAACTGCAATGCTGAAGAGTAGTGGAGGCTGCTCTGTGTGTGTAACAGGAGAAGGCAGCAAGGGTTATTAAAAGGTTAATAAATGTTGTATGTTACAAAAATGTATATTTCTAATTTTCTGCTGACACACACACACATATACTATAAAAATATGCATATGTGATGACAACTATATATTCCTGTACATTCTCCAGAAATTTTAAAAAACATATTTTCATTAAAACTTTCAAAACAAAATATTCTGCGCTATGCAAATCAACCTTTTTTCCCGTTAAATATGAATCCAAGAAAAACATTGAGACTAATTAATTCAACTATCAATAAATTAGTTGTTTACAGCCAAACTATGCAAAACAGGTGCATTTGTAGAATATTCTTTTTCCGTATGGTTTAAATTAAATAGCAACATATTGCATATTTTTTCCACTGTAACTACTTCAGGGCAACCCATTTTGGAACATTTACAAGTATGTTTTTCCCACTGCCAGCAAACTAAAAAGTTTTACAAAATAATATGATTAAAGGTATCCGTCGGTAACTACATACCAGGAGTTATAGCTCAATTTTCATCACTTTGCACACAGCACTTACATTGCTCAACTATTAATACTCTTCAGTTTAATTTCACTAGTGTGTGAAAGATCCTAAACCCTAGTGCCATAGCTGAGCAATGGTTTTCCAAAGCTGTGTTTAATTCACATTTGTTTTTTCTGTTGAGGTTTCTATAAGTTTTGGAAGAGTAGCGTATTTTCAAAGCAACAGAAAACTTGACTTTAACTGGCTGGACCCTATTAGGCCAGGCTTACACAGTGATTTTAGGCACACGTTTTATTGCACAACCAAGGATCGCCATGTAGTAAACTATATTACAATGTAACCCTGTATTTACATTTGAGAATTTACATTAGTAAAGGAGTCACAGGGCAACACGATGATCTTAGGTCTTGAGTTGGGAGTTGCAGCCAAAATTGCCATGCAGCCCTGGACTTATATGTGAATGTGGTCCATTGGATATCTTTCAGATCCTTCATATGATAGATTCAGCACAGCATCATGGCTTCTGTCATAAGTGAAAGTCATGGCACACACATGAATAAAGCCTAAGGCTAATATCAAACAAAGCGAAGCTAAGCTAAAAAATGCAGCAAAAATATGTTGCTTTTTTATCTACAGAGTTTTTTCTAACCTGAGTTTTTGCTGCATTTCTTACCCTGCCGCATTTCTTTTCTTCATTTTTTTCCCCCCATATTAATATAGGGAAAACACATGTGATTTTGAGAACACAGCTTTTCGGCCGGGGTCCCACGTGGGATAAACATTTTACAGTCACAGAAAAGTAGAGACGGGATTCTAGCGAATCCTATCCCCACTTTGTGGTAAAAAACACACTGCAGACACATGGCGATTTCCAAAACAGTTGTGGCTTTGGAAATCACAGCATGTCAATTATACCTAGGGAAACGGCTGGCGTTTCCATATAGGTATCATTGAAGCAGAAAGTCCGCAGAGGACTGCAAGCAGGACTTTTCTCTACGCATTTTTCCACCTTTTCCAGGCGAAAACCTGGCGGACCCCATTATAGTCTCCGGGGGTAACCGCTTTTTTAAGCAGATTAGGCACAAGTGGACCCCACGAATGGAAACATAGCGTCACTTTGGTACCATAAAACACAGGATTTTTCCATAGCATTTCCACAACTGCCAAAAAAACGCTGTGTTTCCACAATATGGGATCTTAGCCTAAGACACATAGATGTAACAGCCACTAAACAAATAGCCATTGACCAGAGAAACATTTTTGTTCCATGAATTGGCATAATTGTTATCTTACATGTATTTTCTTATTTTTATATTATCGTGTTGCAAACACTTTATGAATGTATAATATAAAATTTCAAAACTTATGTTTTGAAATTTACACTTGCAGGGATGTATTTAACACATATACAGTTCCGCCAATAACTAAAGCCTAAACACTACATCTTTTATGTCTCTTTTCAGTAAAAGTATATAAATTTAATTACATTGAATTTAAATTATAATATATTATGCATTAGGTAAATTTCTATATATAGAATAAAGTTTTACAGAATTGAAGTAGTTTCTATTTAATACTATTAGTTCTATTTCATTCTAATAGTAGAGAACTATTTAATATATTTATTTCTACATATACATAATGTACATATTTTTGCAATCTGTCCATCTGTTATATGAATATAACTAGGTAAAGTTTGATGAAAACTGGATTATGCTTTTATGTTCAAGCACACCTACTTGAAGATGAAACAACTGATGTGATTACTGAAGGACTTGTAGCTCACTACATAGTCTGGTACAAGTGAACATGTTTGGGTTTACAGTGACTTATTCAGCTCATTGTCATTAGCAGAGTTGTAAGATAAAAATATATTGATATAAACATGTAATTAACATGAGAGGGATGACCGTCTGGTCACCCGTGGAATTTGATGCAGTTAAGACTTCCATGCTTTGAAGACAATTGCAAGCAATCAATACATGCAAGGCTTTTGACAGGGTTGCTAGGTTACCATGCAGAGACAACAAAAATATGCATGAAGTTAGCAAGGGAATGGATGGTAGCTTTGAAATTTAACACATTTCTTGTGAAATTTAGAAACAGTGCAAACATAGAAGTAACTAATCCAGCAGGCATTTTAATGTGAATTGTTTTAGATTAATTACAATACATTGTGGTTAGTAATTCAGTAAACAACAAAAAAAAATCAAACTCCAAAAGGGAAAACTCAGCTGGAACTCTCTGAATATTCATTATTTGGACAGCGAGGATCAGACAGCCCAATTTCATTCACACTGGATTTCCCTCCATCATCTTTACCATGCTGGCGTTTTCTATGCTGAATTAAAAATACATGCACACAAATAATATCAACTATTCAACTTGCCTGTTGATGTATTTCTTCTGTGATATAACATTTATTTTATGTGCACCTAACACTTCTAAATATTAAACAAAAGTGAATGTTGCAGATTTATCAAGATTTACCAATGCTACTTTTGTGCTAAAGATTCAGAGAATCTGGAGAAATGAATGTATACAAGGGACAATGTCGATGGTCAGTATTGGATGCCTGTGATCTACGGGCCCTACAGGCATTAGTCGTTAATGCAAATCAGTGCATGGGCTCAGGAATATTTCCAGAAATCATTGTCTTTGACCATAGACGTCTATTCCACAAATGTGAGCTAAATCTGTATCATGCAAAGAAGAAGCCATGAATCAACAATCAAACTTCTCTGGGCCAAAACTCATTTTGACTAAGGCCCCATGTAGCAGGCCGCAGCAAAAAAGCGCTAAGGGAAAAACCGCAGCAGCAATGCATCGTGGTATTTCGCGCAGCGCTTTTCACAGAAAGTCCGCAGAGGTTTTCCTCTTTGGAATTTCTATTTCCATTATACCTATAGGAAAACCACTGGCATTTCTGTAGGTATAATTGACATGCTGCGATTTCCAAGACTGTGACAGTTTTGGAAATCGCAGTAAGTCTGCTGCATGCATTTTTCTGCAATGTGTGGCTGGGATTTGCTAGTCCACTTTTACAGGGAATGTAAAACATTGCGATTTTCACTGCAGCCAAACCACGGCGTTTACGCCAAGTGGGGCCCAGGCCTCAAAATGGACTGAGGCAAAATCTAAAATTTGGTAAGAGCCACAACTTAAATTGGCCTTAATACAAAGCATACTAGACTGTCAGGGCTCCTAGGAACCAATCTATCCAATTTCTAGCTCTTCAAGGAAAACACAGCTGAAAGTTATGTCAAAGTGAAAGTGAAATGTATGAAGATGGAAAAACAGATGGTAATCAGTGAATACAAACATTTTTTGGGAAAAGGTGCTTGCCCGTGGTTTTTTTTTAGACACACATGGTTATATAGAAAAATTAGCCCATTTTGATGACTTGTAAGTGCTATACGCTTGTTATTTGGGAGACAAATTTGTGGCGGTGTTCCTAGTTAAAAAGCGATGAAGAATTTAATTTTTTTAAAATTGAATTTCAATGAAAAAAAGCCACTAAAAATTATCACTTTACGGTAACAGAATTCCACTCTAACATTGCTTTGGTATTGGAAGAAGCAATGGTGGAGTTGTTTGTTTTATTTTAATTTTATTATGCCAACAGAGTCTCTGTGGAAAGTGGATTATTTGTGGCACACCATCAGATTTTGCACCTTGCCATTGATTTGTCTTAGCTGTAATAGAATCATCATCGGATTCATCATCTTCCCCACTTTTTTGTGACTTATCATGGCAATGGGATTCCTCTATGCCCTCACAATTCCTAACATTTCCCCCTAGTTCCCCCAGTAGCACAACTTCTGCCACTACCACCTCCACCGACACTCATGTCTTCCACCTCTACCTCCTCTACCGTCCAAAAAACACTGGCAGTTCTCACCCAACTCATCAAAAAAGGAAGAATAAGAAATGCTGGGCTATGATTAAAATTTCTTTCAGTAGATGCCTACTGACTACTATAGAATGGGATCTGTGTCAGTGAAGAAGACATGGTTGACAGTACAGATAGACAGCATGGTAAATTAGGTGTTACAAAAGAGGAGGAAGACACAGAACCATGACTCAACATTTGTGTTTCACTGCTTGCAAAAACACCTTTATTCTCGGGAAGTATGACAACACTGTGGCTATTGGCATGACTGTCAAGACCAGAAGTAGTATTGCTGTCCACCCACATTGCTATTTTTAGTACTTGCACAGGTCCCCTCCTTTTGCCTGTCCCCTGCCCTGTTTTGTTCCAGTCATTTTATTGAACACTGCTTAATTATAATAGTTATTGGCAACAATTCTGACACTGTGTGTATTTTTTTATGTCTTTGTTTTTTTCCCCCCAAATAACTATTTTAAGAAAAATAGAAAAGCACTAAAAGGGTCACCTGATCAATGAGTATTATTAAACTAGGATTGCGTCGGTCAGCTTATATTTTTTCTCCATTAAAATGGAAGCTGTTTGTAAATATATTGGGTAATAAAAAAAAATTATGCTGCGTTTTACAGACCTGCAAGCTGAATGGGATTCTGGCTAATCCCATCCACACACTGCAGAAAAAAATATCTGTAGCAGAGAAGCTGCGTTTTCAAAAATGCCCGAATTTTTGAAAATCTCAACATGTCCATTATACCTACGGAAATGCTGGCATTTTCCATACAGGTATAATAAAAGCAGAAAGTCCACAGAGGAAAACTCCTTGAAAATGCAATGAAAAACGCTGCAAAAAAAATGTGACACATTTCTGCTGCATTTTCTTTCTGCAGCCTTTTTGCTGTGTTTTGTAATGTGGGGCTTTAGCCTTAGAGAGTATTTTTTTTAGATTAGCACAGGCTGCAATACTGTATATATGAGCAACAACAAAAAAAGAAATATTTTTTTCAGATTTACACTCTACCACACTGTGTATTGGGTGAGCAGAGCAGAAAAAAAACCCTCAAATAGCAGATTTTTTTTAAACATTAGCATAGGCTACAGTACTGTATATATGCACAGAAGCAGAAAAAAGAAATGAATATTTTTTTTAGAATAGCACTCTATTACACTGGGTATTGGGCGAACAGAGCAGAAAAAAACATTAAATAACAAGAGTTTTTTTTTTAGATAAGCGCAGGCTTAAATAACGTTTTTTGATATTTTTGTAGATTGGCAGAATCAGAGCTTTGGTGTTAGAACAGCAGTATGTCTCCTGATGAACCCTTGTTATTCTTGGGGGAAACGCGTAGAGACTTCTTTTTTGGCATCATCTCCATTGTGGGATATCTATTTTTATGCAGCATATACCATCTAGTTGCTCTATATGTCGAACTCTTTCAGTTTTTCTGATACAGCACTTCTGGTGGTAAAACTATTGATCTCCCTAGGTTGCTTTTAGCTAGCATGAATTAGACAGTATGGGCTTCTGGGGGGTATGTTATGCCTAAACTATGAGAGGTCTGTTTGGAGATCTCTGAGCAGTTATTGCTACAATTTTACTTATTAGCGTTATTGCTGACATTGAGAATTTTAACAAGGGTATCTCAGCTGTGAATAATCAAGCAGCTACCCTGTTGCTCATGCACAAACTCTGGGTTTGGCTTCCTATTTAAAACAGCACTGTTAACTACACTACAAAGACAGGCTGTTGATAGCAACTTTGGGGGCCGGTAGAGTTGAGAATAGGGCACTCCTCCAGTAATAAAGAACAACTCTGTTTAAGTTACACTTGTTCTGTATTGGAGTGTAGAATAGGAGGTTCCTAGTGACCCTATTAATATTTAGATGTTTATATTTAATTTCTTTTAATTTCTTTTGACCTGGGACATTTTTAATGCATACCAATAAAATTTATATTTATTTTATATTTTTTGCCATCTTAGTCGGTGATCATATTTAATGAAAATAATTTAAACTCTTGCCCAAAAAAACCCTTATAAAATATTTTTCACTAACTGGACTGACTATCAGTAAAAAGTATGTTTAAACACTGTGTATACAGATGAAACTCCTGTATTGCAAAACAGACTTGGGCAAAATTATATTATTGACAATGAAAGGGTTAATTGTCCTTTATCTATGTCTGCAATTTTGTATTAGAGCAGGAATGTAGCAGTCAGGCGCAAACAGCATAAATATGCACCCTCACTCCGTACTCTCAATGATTTCTATCACTAATTTGCCTGTAATTGTTTAAAACACATAAAATTCTACTATCCTATGATTCTCTAGCTCTATTGCTTACTAATTTGTAAGCTTTTTAGAACTGTGCTCTGTATGATGCAGTGACATGAATCACGGATCCTTCATCATTACTGAAAATGCCTCGTGATCATGCTCACAGTACCTTATTTAGTGTATATGACATCAGCACAGCGTCCACCTAGCAGAGGGGTTTATTGGCTGAGAAGCTGTCAGATGATGTCAGGTGGGTGTAGAACGTCACACAGTGACTCACTAGACATGTGTCTCTTCTGTATTTCCTGTGCAATACATGTAGCAGTGGCCATTTTTGTTAGTTTGAGATAAATTGCCATTTATTTAGTTTTATTAAAACAAACAATTTGGAATATTTAGGTTGAACCCGGCTCATAAAAAAAATCAATTTTTTCAATCATCTCTAACTACCTCTATCATAACAGAATGGCTTCACAGAAGAGATTCCAGGTGCTGAAGTAGCCAGCCTGCTATACAGACCTTTCGCCAACCAAAACTATTTGGCATATCTTGAAACAAAAAGTGTGGCAAAAAAAATTCTCCCTCTCTCATTATTCTGGCATTTGGCAAATATAAATAATTTTGGTAATCCTAATTGACCTAAAACAGGAAAGGTTTATTCTGATTTCATGTCAGATAGTGAGAAAAACATGCATATGTGTCTTTTTATATAGTGTATGTAAACTTCTAGTTTCAACTGTACTTACTAAAAGTATATGATAGCTGTCTTGAAATGTCTATTTTAGTAAATAATTATATCGTTCATAACATAACTTTTTAAGAGGGTTAGCTTTCCGTTTTTCTGATCCCCAAGCGGACCTAAAGAACAGAAAGCTGAACGCTAGTGTGAAACTAGCATCAGTTGCTTTGGCTCAAAAAAGCGAAACAAAATCTGCAACAAATAAAAGCTGCATTTCCGCAAAGTGGGGCCTTAGCCTAAGGTATCAAAATGACGCAAGTCACAGCAGCAGCAAATATATTTATCAATAAACTCACATGAAATCCCTAGAATTAGTTTGGTTTCTTTGTGTAAAGTTCTAGACATTTCTTTTACATAACCATTTCAAAAGAAAAAAAATCATATAAAAATATTATTCTGACCTTATAAAATGTTTTCTCTCCTCTATTTAGTTGGTGATGTATTTCTTGCACCTGGGTCAATTAAAATGCTTTATAGTGAGCAATCTGAAACTTACACATTAATTAACATTTACAAAGATGTAAAGAGGAAAAAGTTAAACAACACATTTCCTGGCATTTTAAAGGTCATTGTAAATAAGCGCTAGGTCTGAAATCAGCCAGCATTCCCTTAGTCATCATATAGTTTCTTATTAAGTTTTTCTGTTGTCTGAACACTATCAAGAATCCAATATGATACCAGAATAAAAAAAAATGATTTCTAGGTAATTGTTATATTGGTGTTTTATGTGTTTGTTTAATTTTACTAAAGGTGGCAACACAGATTAGTTCTCCTATTTTGTCTGGATTGGCCAACAATGTAATCTGTACAGTGGCTTAATGACACTCACGGTTGGCAAGTATTGGACTTGATGTACTTTATCCAAAGCTCAGACAATTATTTTTGTGTGGTGTAATATTTGGTATCATCATGTCTAGGTCCAAAGAGCTTTTGGAAAGAAGGTTATAAATTAACATGAGTCTGGAAAGGGATTTCAAAATCATTCATTCCACTCTCTAAAATCTACTGCTATAGAAAAGTGGTCAAAGTGTATGAGGCCTCAACCCTCCATTCAGAAGGGGTTGTACAAATAGATCTACATGAGAACTGAATTAAGAAGAAGCCATTTCTGTCCAGAAAATACATTGGGGCAAGAGCAAACACTGGAGGAATTCAGCGCAAAGTCGGCTTTCCCGTTATATGCCTGGGGCTGGAAATATCAGTGCCGTTAGTTTAGGCACCGATCTCTGCCCACTGTCAGAAGGGCGTTCCTGACAGTCTAGCTGGGCTGTGAGGAACGTCCCCCTGACCGGACTCATCCATAGACTTGTACTGGGGGGGCACTCCTCACAGCTCAGCGGCATCGCTGGGCAGTAAGGAATTCAGCACACTGTCGGCTTTCTAGCGGTATATAAAACCGCATGTGCATGACGACCTGAAAAGTCCTCTTTAAGTCATTTTTCAAAACTGTCGACGGAGTTCTGATATTAATCCCACAATATTCATCTCAGTTCATCTAGAAGTAAATTGTAAAGCTTTGTCTACATTTGGATTTGGATAAAAGTAGACTAAAAGATACAGGTGTAGCCATAAGATGTAGTAAGGTCTATAAAGTAAACTGTACCAAAGATCTCACTTATCTGTTGATCTTGCCTTGAGCAGATTGTCACCTTTGAGAAACCTGGTTGCTTTGAAGATGTATGCATGTGTGAATTTATTGTTTTGTTAAGAATGAATTCCACAAAAAGTCATTAATCAGTGTCTGAGAATGGCAATATAATGTGGTTAACTCAACACCTTGTACTGAGGGGGGGCATTCCTCACAACTCAGCGTCATCGCTGGGCGGTAAGAAACGCCCCCTCTGACAGTACAGGGCTATGGACAAGTAGTGTCAGGGGGGCATTCAACACAGCCCAACTAGACTGTCAGGAATGCCCTTCTGACAGTGGGCAGAGATCGATGCCTAAACTAACGGCACCGATATCTCCAGCCCCCAGGGTACATAACGGGAAAGCCGACAGTGCACTGAATTCAGCACACTGTTGGCTTTCTAGCAGTATATAAAACCGCATGTGCATGAGGACCTGAAAAGTCTTCTTTAAGTCATTTTTCAAAACTGTCGACGGAGTTCTGATGTTAATCCCACAATATTCATCTCAGTTCATCTAGAAGTAAATTGTAAAGCTTCGCCTACATTTGGATTTGGATAAAAATAGACTGAAAGATACAGGTGTAGCCATAAGATGTAGTAAGGTCTATAAAGTAAACTGTACCAAAGATCTCACTTATCTGTTGATCTTGCCTTGAGCAGATTGTCACCTTTGAGAAACCTGGTTGCTTTGAAGATGTATGCAAGTGTGAATTTATTATTTTGTTAAGAATAAATTCCACAAAAAGTCATTAATCAGTGTCTGAGAATGGCAATATAATGTGTTAGACTGTCAGAACATGTGGTTAACTCAACATCTTTAAAACATAACATGTAATCCACTGCATGATATATTATCTACTAATGGCTATATCTAATAGAATAGCCTAAACTCATAACAGTCAAAGCAATGTAAGGCATCACATTGTTAACATTCCTAGTACAAATAATATCAATTGCTACAATATAAAAGGTAGAACTAATAACAGGCCCAAGTAAAAGACAATTTTCCATGCAAATTGTCATTATACCTTTTAAGTCATTTGACAACTCTCCATGTGTAGACTCTGAACAATGGAATGCAGAGTCTTAAAAGGAATTCTAAGTAGTTATAGCAGGTCCAATAGCAGTCTGTGGGCAATGTTTCCTTTAAGCCTTGGCAGCAGCTATGCAGAGAGGTAAGGCAGCAGGGCAATTTACCATTAAAGGTGGGAAAAAATTGTGTGTGAAAATTTTGCAGGCCACATGCCCTGTTTATAGGCCATGCCTCCTGGTTACAAGGGATACCCTGTTTCAATGCTGTGCCCCATTATGCCATGACATAATGCCCGATTATGCCCCATCACAGTATAATGCTCTCCTAGTTTCCCCACACAATAAATTGCCCATATACTACCCACCACACACAATATAATATCCACCCATGACCCCACACACAATATAATGTCTCCCAGTGCCACCACACAGTATAATAGCTCCCTCAGTGCCCCCTGACAACACGGAGGTGAATAACGATACCTGTTTGCTGCTCAATCCCCAGGGTGTCTGTATAGCCGTTGCATTGTCCACCTGAAAATCGGCAGAGGAAAAAGTCCTGTATGTAATGAGCTACACTCAAAGGACTCTGTGTGTTACCACTATTTTAGCAGTCCGCCCCTGTGTTTTATTGATCCTCCGATGGACCAGCGCAACAGAGAGGCAATGCTAGTGTGAATGTAGCGTAGATAGACATGTTTATAAAGAGAAATGTTACCTGTACACAGAAGAAACTGAATTCTTCATGAAAATAAGAATAAAATCAACTCACATTTTTTTTTTTCTTTGTCCTTGATGGTTTATATTTATCAGCTAAGGCTAGGTTCATATCTGCGCCGGGATCTCCGTCGGGGGACCCTAATGGAGCAGCAAGCATGAAGTCAATGAAGCTCAGCTTCGGTTTAATTCGCATTGAATAGACCAATAGGGATCATTTAGAAAAAAAAAAAGTGGCACAGATAACCTTTTGGAGAAGTGGTACAGAAGATGCATGTGTACTATCTTTCTAGTTGTATGGGCATTGCTTCTACTGTAACATCTAGTCAACATCTTCTATGAATAAAACTGAAAAGAAAACATTGTCTGGTTTAGTCACAGAACTGTCATATATGGGATAACAGATATCCACCAATAGTGTTTGCTCCAAATTGATGTATGGCACATATTTAATAAAATCTGTCTCAGAAGAGCAACATTTTTATACCGTAAGTAAAATTAAGTACATTTGCTAGTAAAAAGTGATAGTTTAGCAGTAAAGTTTAGAAAATAAACCTCTGTGTAACAGAAGAATTATACAGAATAACTGGTGTGGCCTCAAATCACTGACCCGTGACAATCCACTTTTTCATGTAACAAGTGACTTTTCATATGCATATAACAGGATTCTTCTAGAGCAGGGGTAGGCGTGCCGATTTTAATTAAAAAATCAAAGATGAGGTACTCGGAGTGCCGGTCAATAATTGTAAGTCTGACGACCCCTAAACTTAAGTCATATACCCCAAACCATAATACAGAAGTGCTGCCACAAGATGCTTTAGGACACATGCGTTTACTGCTATGTCCTGGGACGCTCCTGTAATTTCCGGTTAGAAGCAATGAAAGTCCATGTGCATCCCACAAGTAGTGGTAAATGTAAGTGTCCAGGAGCACCGTATGGTGGCATCCTTATGGTGAATACACACTATGTATCTGGATGCAGATATAGTCTTAGGCCACTGGAACTTTTACTTCAATGTAAAACTGCGTTCACATGGTGCATTTTTGCACAAAAAAAAATGCCTGTGTTTTCTGTGCAAAAACACATCCTTAATGCAGAAAACACACAGTTATACAGAATAATGTCCCATAGCGGCCCCTGCACACGGTATTATGTCCCATAGCGACCCCTGCACAAGGTATTATATCCCATAACAGCCTCTGCACACCGTATTATGTCACATAGTGGCCCCTGCACACGGTATTATGTCATATAGTGGCCCCAGCACACGGTAATTATGTCACATAGTGGCCCCAGCTCACGGTATTATGTCATATAGTGGCCCCAGCACACGGTATTAGGTCCCATAGCGGTCCCTGCACACGGTATTAGGTCCCATAGCGGTCCCTGCACACCGTATTATGTCCCATAGTGGTCTCTGCACACGGTATTAGGTCCCATAGCGGTCCCTGCATATGGTATTAGGTCCCATAGCAGTCCCTGCACACGGTATTAGTTCCATAGCGGTCCCTGCATGTTCCATAGCTCTCTTCAGACCCCCGAGTATAATAAGTCCAAGAGAGGTGACAAACATAAAAAAAACAATGCTACTCACCTTTTCCCACGCTCCGCAGCCGCTCTGTTCTCTTTGGCGCTTCTCCCTGACGTCAGGGGTCACGTCGCGTCATTATGTGTTATGACGTCAGATGTAGACGTGACCTCTGAGGCCCTGTCAGCTGTCAGAAGCGCCTGCAGATCGCACAGCCGCCGCGTAGCCCAGGGAGCAAGGTGAGTATCACTGTTTTTTATGTTTCATCACTTCTCCTAAGTCTCCGCTTATTATACTCGGGGGTCTGAAGAGACCCCACAGTATAATAATAGCAGTTTTGTTTCGGCCATGTTTGGTCCGATCGAAGCTGCTGGGTGAGGACTCCACTGCCGTGCCAGGAAAATAAGCCTCGTGTGCCACTCTTGGCACGCGTGCCGGGGGTGGCCGACCCCTGTTCTAGATCCTTTATTAGACGTCCTTTCTTTGTATGCACTACTGGTAAAAATTCCAAATCAAACCACAAAAGCGACTGGTACGGCTATAAGGTTATAACCATAACCACATAGCCAAACTCTAGAAACATTTTGCTAAAATCAAAGGCTATGTATGCAGCAAATAATAGTAATAATTCAGGCAAGACAAAAATGTACACAGTAACTTTATTACAACAAAACAGTTCATGAAAACAATTAAAAAGCACTCTCATAAATATTACGTCAGCCGCCATGGTAAGAGGCTAGACCTCTGCCCACCCCAACAATATCTACAATGGTACATGAATGAGATGGAAATCAACAAATATATACATACAATAAAATGCAACCCATGAAAACATGCCAGAATTAATATAATAACAAAATGTCACATTAGCAGCAAGTACCATCTACCACAAAGAGAGGGAGGATATGAACCCAATGCGTATCACTAGCAATTTGACTTTCTCATGGGTGATCAACTGGTAAAAACTCAATGTTTGTCAATTTCTGAAAGGGGAATTCTGACAAGAGTCATTTAAGGCATCCCACCAATTGTAAGAACAGGAGTCCTGTTATTCATAGAACCCAGAGGGAAAAAGTTATGATTGTTGGCCAAGTGTCTGTGTTGCAATATCCAGTATCCATCGTAGTGTGCAAAAACATTAGGCTAGGTTCATATCTGCACTGTGCTCTCTGTCATTTGGGTCCGCCAGGGGACCCGAATGATGAAGAGCCTGACCGCCAAAAGAACAGAGACTCTGGCGCAGAAGTGAACTTAGCCTTAGGGTAGCAGCACATGACCATGTTTCACCCGTGAAACACGGTCCGTGTGTTAGCCAGATTTACTGGCTTGAACTTCGTGCTAGGAGCAGGACTCCTAACAGTATAGTTATCTATACTAGCAACATACTGTCCTGTATCAATTATAGTACTGGACAGTATGTCGCTGGGAGATAGGGCCTGCTACCATCACAGATAACTATACTGATAAGAGTCCCGCTCCCAGCACGAAGTTCAAGTCAGTAAATCTGGCTAACATACGGTCGTGTGCTGCTACCCTTAGAGAGACTAAAGCATAGAAAGCATAAGAAATAAAGGATGTTCCTAGCATGGGGAGCAGGGTATGAGTATTAGTGGACTGATTTAGGGAAAATGGCCATTTATACCACATTTAAGATAGATAGGAGAGGTGTACGACAGGCATTGGTAGGAACAATGTGTTTGGAGTAAGGATTCGGTTTTTAAGAGCAGCTGAGGTAGAAGATGAGAAGATACTTTGGTCAATGATACTCAGACAAGCACACCAGTTAGTTAACTGAATTAACATATCATTACTGCTCTCTGTATTTAATCTGCACACATTAAATAACATAGGGCAGGATTTTACTCATTACAACTAATACGCCATCTCATTCATTAGACATATAATTATAAAATTGCATAGGGACTGTTATTAATAGTATTATATGGCTGGTGATATGACATGGGTACTAACACATCTCTTACTGTGATTACAGTTGTAGTGTATGTCACAACTATTTGGTTATCACTATATGCAAGAGCTTGGAAAGATGGTTGAAATCATGTGGAGTGGGAGAGAATTTGTCCAACCCCTTGGTGTACATTATCCCTAGTTACCCCAAGTTCTCTGTCATAGTGAAAAAGATTTCTCTGTTGATTCAGTTAATTTTTTATTACTCCTTAAGTCATTCAAACTATTTTACAAAACATTCAGTTTCAGACAAATGTGACTGTAATAGAATAATCCATGAGGTTCTTTTAATAAATTAAATATGGTTCTACTCATAATACAGGTTGTGCCCCAGCTACTAGCTACAATCCTTCAGTCAACAAAACCTCTATGTGTCTTAACCACCTAGTATTAGATCATCAGCTGTTCTCCAAAAAGGTTGGCTATGCTAGGATTACATTAATACATTCCCAGCTTTTCAGATACTGTTGATACCATATAATTTAATAAGGCACAACTCTGAGTGCATAATATAAATATAGCTTTCACATTATACATTCATGGAGCCTAATGGAGATTAAGGTAGATCTATTCTATAATAAAAGTCTGCATCTTCATAGAATTGAAGAAAGTTAATGTATTCTGTGGCTTGCAAAAAGCAATCTAAACTTTTCTTCATAGTAATGATCTTTGAATTATTATATTTTTAAATATTAACTCGTGCATCATGATAGTTCTTAAATTATTATTATTTTTTTGTTTTTTTTTAACTTCTGCTAATGTTGATATAAAAATGTTACATATACAAAAATTTACCCAAGAGCAGGAAATTTGGTGAATAATCTACCCTGGTGTACTCTTTAATCGCTTGGAGCACAGTGCCATAACTCTAAAAGTCCCATCGGTTTCTACTTACTTCCTGCAACAATCACATGCCATTTCTGGCCCCAGCAGTCCCTACAAAGGCCATTGATTGTATATATAGCACATCATCATTGTAGAAAGCAGGTCACTGGAGCCTCAGTGCTTGATCATCCAGGGAGTAATGAGGCAGGAACATGTTTTTTTTAATTTTACCCCATTCCCTGCTATTGTGCAATTTTTTTGTACACTCCAGATGACACTTTTAGGCTAAGGACCCACTTAGCGTTCCGCAGCAAAAAATAGTTTTTTCCTGCAGCACTTTTCACAGAAAGTCCGCAGAAGATTCCTCTGTGCACATTTGCTTCCATTGTACCTATAGGAAACCACCATAATTTCCATAGGTATAATTGACATGCTGCGATTTCCAAAACCGCAACGGTTTTTGAAATCGCTGTTTGTCTGCAGCGCGTATTTTTTCGCAAGATGTGGTTGGAATTCACCACTTTTTTTTTCCAGTTTACACCACGTGGGGCCCCAGCTTAAAGTTCATCAAAATCTGATTGAAGGTGGGCTGACACCCAGCCCCTGCACCAATCAGCTATCTGCCAGGCCCAGTACTATAGAGTTTGTTCCGCTAAAAGAAGGCTCTGTGCATAGTATAATGGCCATGCAATGCTATTGCGACTCCCCTTGAAGTGAATGGCAGCTGAGCCACAGTAAGGGTACGTTCACATGTCGGAATCTGCCGCACATTTGGGGGTGGATTCCGGCCCCGAATCGGCCTCCCGTTGTTTTCAATGCGAGGCAGAGATCGCATCAGGAAACTGAAAAATATCAGCATCCTGCTCGATCTTGCCTTGGATTCCACAGTTGATTAGGTCCATTCATCTGGGCCTAATCATCAGTGGGAAGCTGCGACAGAATACCGATGCCTAGACCACAACCGAATATGGTAGTGGAAAATGAAGAGGAATTTCTCTTTACTTTCTGCTGTGTGAACAAACCCTAATGCTGCATGACCACTATACAATGTGCTGAGTCCTCTGCCTTCAGCTCTGTATACTGTTTAGCACTAGGCCTGGCAGCTGTCCCAGACAGCTGATTGCTGTAAAGGCTATCCATCAGCTCCCCATCTATCAGATATTGAGAGCCTATTGTGAAACTAAGGGTACAATAAGTATAACAATATTTACTTCCTAACTGGCTTGCTTAATGGCAAATACTGTATATGTGCTTGCTGGATGTTTAGGAAATGTCATTGATATTTGTTTAAAAAATAAATAGGGAATGGATTACAAGTTTGGGCCTTTGTGCATTGGTTGTTTTATTCACCAGTTATTGATGCAAAACTAAATTGCTAGTGTTACATTTGTTTGTTGTCTGATAGTTTTCTGTTTCTAGGTTTAGCCAAAATATAGCAGAAATATGTGCTCTGTGTTAAAAGATTTGATCCCTATAAAACAATTGTAACCAAACCACAAGATAGATTATAAACCTCATTCATTTTCATAAGCCAATCCCTTTAAGGCCAGGGTCCTACATGGCATAAACGCCATGGTTTGGCCGGGGAAAAGATGCAGCGTTTTACAGTCCCTGCAAAGTGGTTGGGATTCTAGCGTATCCCATCCACACATTGCAGAAAAATACCTGCAGCGGGAATGCTGCAATTTCCAAAACTGTTGCATAGGTTTCCCTATAGGTATAATAGAAGCAGAAAGTCAACAGAGGAAAACTCTGCTGACTTTCTTGAAAAGCGTTGCAGGAAAAACTCCAATGCATTTCAGTCATGGTTTTTCCCACAGCGCTTTTTCGTAGTGGCCCACTACGTGGGGCCTTAGCCTAAGGTAATGTTCAATTGCACATACTTTCTGGAATATTTCTTTGATAGTGTCTATGTTATGCCCAGAGGCGTAACACATATCTCAAGGACTCAATACAAAATCTGTGCCAGGCCCCCAATTATAATGTATCGTTTCTAGTACAGGTCTTCATATTAGGAAGAGACTCTTAATTAGCCCCCTAAGGTTCCCGGCTCCAGGTACAACTGTACACTCTGCACCCCCTCAAGTTACACCCCTGCTTATGCCTACTGACAGAGGTACACCAATTTATACAGTTGTCCTTAATTTTACCTGACATAGTACTAGCATACTTAATGAAACTACACATGTGCAACCACTAGCCCTTTAGGATAGTAACAAAATACTGTCATTTACAATTTGGTTCCACCCATAGCTTTAATTACCAAGAGGACAAAGACTGCTGAGAATTGGGAAGTGCTCAATGGCAATTCATGATCAATAAATGGTTACTGTGCATCACAATTGTTTGTTAGTTATAATGTCCCTACTGTTTCCACCCATGGCTAATTGACATACAATTGAGGAGGAAATTGCCCTTGTGATATATGTAATCTGTCACTAACATAAATAATCTGAGCACCTAACACTAGAGTAACAAATTAAACAGTCTACTAATGTGCCAAAATGTGTAAAGGACTCTCAGCAAAGTGACAGTGAGTACACATGTTGGTCACACAAGTACACATTTGTTGGGCTAATTATCAAACATTTCATCGGCCGCAAGTGCTGAATTCATTGCTAGTAAAACATTATGTTGCATGAAATAGTCATGTAACAATCCCAATTGTATACTTTGCTGACTCAGAACTCGAGTGATTTTCCCTCATTTATTTCGCTGTCTGGGTAATTGGTCTAGAAGAAATGTATTCATCTGTTTTTTTCACACGATAAAGTTTTCCCCATGCATGTTTTGTAACCTAGGCCATGCTGGGATATGAAAAATGAGAAGTATTTTTTGCAGACATTTCTATGACTGTCTCTCATTCATATGAATGGGGCTTTCAGAAATCCATGTGGTTGCCCTATTTAGATGAATAGAATATATTTCCAGTCTCATAAATTTCTAAAAAAAAAATGTGCCACATTAAAAAATGCCCTCAGTCTGCTAATTATATTTCATTTCTCTCTGATTTACTCCTGGTCTTGGATATAAACCTGCTAGACAGTTGGGCGCCATATTCTTCTTTAGAAGCAATGTGGTAAATGCAGTGCAGCACAGGGGTTGTGGCGTAAAGAAAGGGCCTTGCACCAAATGTGAACCACAATATTATCCCTCTGCATCAGAAAAATGGCCTAGAGATATTGATAGATTTCCCCCACTGATTTCAATGTGTGCGCATGACTATCAAAAAATAGAACATGTCCTATCTTTGTCTGTTTTCATGGATCCCTCAATTGACGCAGGTCTATGACGGATCCGTGAAAATAGATCCCAGACAGTTCCAAATTGTATATTTAAAAATGGCCGGTTTTCATGGTTCTTGCTCTCTACAAATGTTTCCATTAGAGATGAGCGAAGTATTCAAAAATTCGATTCGGCAACTTCGCCGGATTTCGCGATACGATTCTATTCGATCCGAATTAAATCGTGGTGAATCATGTAACAAAAACAGCTATTTATTGGCTGCAGAGAGCTGGGGTGGGTGGCAAAATGGCGGAACCCATTGGATGCCTCGGTCATGTTTGACCGCTGCATCCAAGGTGTAAAACACCGCCGATCGGTTATGGAGCAGAGTGTAAGCTGTCAGCTAACACCCTGCTCCATAACTGATCGGGGGATTTAACACCTTCGATGCAGCGGTCAAATATGCCGTGTGCGCTCCTGAAGGGGTTAAAGGGATGTGACATCACAGGGCTGGCTGCTGATTGGCTGCACGCATGGCATTGTGGGTGATCCCGCGTTCCCAGAGTTCCTTGCCCAATGTCCTAATATGTACAGCAGTCATTTTGAACTAAATGTGAATTGTTACCACTAAGCATGAGGAAATTCGGATTCGATGCGAATAGAATTTTTCCAGAAATTCAGATCGAATTCCACTTCTGCAGCTTCAATTCGCTCATCTCTACTGTAGTGTGAATATAGCTAGAGATGAGCGAATCGATTTGCTGCGATTTAATTTGGATCGAATAGAATTGTATCGCGAAATTCGGTGAAGTTGCTGAATCAAATTTTTAAATACTTCACTCATCTCTAAATATAGCCTAGGAATAAATTGTCAGTATTACCCATATCAACCTTCTCCCACTAAATTTTGATTTTTGACCTCAACCACACCACTATGGCCCCTGCTACCTGAGTATGAGGCCTGATACTAACATGGTTGATCCTCTCACATAATAGTTGATCCCATCCACACATTGCGGAAAAATATGCACAGTGGACATGCTGCTATTTCCAAAACCGCTGTTTTGGAAATCGCAGCATGTCAATTATACCTATGGAAATTCCAGCGGTTTCCTTAAAGGTATAATGGAAGCAGAAAGTCCGCAGAGGAAAGCTATGCTCACTTTCTGTGAAAAGCGCTGTGGAAAAAACCACATGCATTGCTGCCACGGTTTTTTTGCAAACTCTGCAATTTGGACTTAATATTCATGCCAGCTTCATGTCACACTATGTTTGAACCATGAACTGAACTCAATATTCATGCCAGCTTCAAATCACACTATGTGTGACCTGTGAGGGTCACAAATCACCTCCTGATAGCAAACAGATAACAGCAAGAATTACTGATCCCTCCGTCACGCACCACAAGTTTCCAGACTGTTTTTTTGACCTGTTGTAAATAACTTCTCTACTTAGATTGCAATTTTTTTTAAGGACTCTAAAATGCTTTGAAAACCATGTGTATAAAAATCTGTTAATTTTCAGTTCTTGTATCACACCATGTCTGATGAAGGGAGCGAGTACTCCTGAAAGCTTACTTATAAATATACTCAGTTAGCCTCTAAAAGGTATCGCCTGATTTCTTCACTCTTACACTACTTTCAATGGCTAACACGGTACAACATTATACTACGGTTTTTTGCTGCAGGCTGCTACATGGGGCCTTAGCCTCAAGCAGATTTCTGATGTAAATAAAAAATAAATCTGGCCACTCCCTGCAAGCACTCGCGACACCCTATTTTCAGGAAAGTGTTATTTTGTACCGCAACTGCCATTTAAAATGGCACAAACTCACGGTTTGTGACATTTTTACACCAGAAACCTGGCATGATACAAGACTAAATCTGACCTATAGTCTGACCTATAGTTTCCCTTTCACTTGGGGGGGTGCCCAAACATGTTAGACTGAGACAATTTTGGCAGGACTGGCCTACCATGTAATGTGATTGGGGGTGTTTCAACCTCTCCAAGATGATGTCAGGGTAAAGAAGGATTCTAACAGATCCTTTGTTCTCAGGGAAGATAAGCTGTCACTAAAGGTATCTTGCAGTGGCTTACTCCCCTTTTGCCATTGAGAAAACATGCATGTTTAATTGAACTGAGTGTGCTTGCATTAGGAATAGTTGTTGGTAAAGAGAGCATTTGGCTGACAGGTAATGGCATATGGTCAGCTTTACTAGTTTATAATAATGAAGGTTGAAGTTATGTGAGAGTAGCAGGGAAGGAAGGGTAGAAATACTTACAGAAAGTGCGTGCTACACTGCTTTTTTATTCAATCCACATACTGCTTATAGTTTGCGGGGAAGAAAGGGTAGAAATACTTATAGTATGTGCATGCTATGCTGTTTTTTCTTTTCGTTCTACATAAAAATACTGCTTATACTTTGGCATAGTGTTCATTTTGGAACACCTACGTATATCATCATCTGCAGGACGTATTTTAAACAACTCTTATTTAAAGCCGGGTTTATTAGTTATTATATGACATCACACTTTATATTGTTGTCCCGGATCCTCCCACAATTTATCTTGTTAATCAAATACAGAAGCTGCCGCCAGTGTCTCACAAATCACAGCCTCAAACAACCATCCTTCTTCAAAGGAGGAGGAAAGAGAGTTCAGGCAATAGCGTGTAAGGGGAGAGATGTTTAAAGTGATTTACAACCCCCCTGTGAGAAAACGCCAGACATGGACAAAGTTTTTTTTTTTTTGCACCTGGGCTATTATGAAGCAACAGAGATGATCCTTTATGGAGTAAAAAGACATTCAGATGTACAAGTAGAAGATTAGGTTGGTTCAATCTACTCAGGATCAGTAAGGAAAAATATCTCTGTACTCTCTCTTTCAAAGAGTGAAAGGGAACAGAGATTAGAGAGAGGGGAGATCTTGTGTATTCAAAGTACTAATGCAGAACTCCTTTCTTTAATGCACTCATGAAACATTTTAATTGTCTGACTTTGCATTCTAAAGCCTTGTTTGCAACCCGTAATTGCAGGCTACTTTGAACAAATAATTGAAATGCATGACTTGTATGGGCTGCTTAAACAATTTTAATGTGCTTAACCAGTAGGTGCTGGGCCTTTTTTTCTGTTCTTTGGATTACCAAATAGTTAGCAGCTGGCACTATATTCTGATTTACAGAAAGTATTGTACAATATAGACATACAAGTAAATATATGGATAGAAAGGGTGAAAGCTCACTAAACCTGCAGATGTCTATCTGTCTTTGATGGCAGGAATAAGTGCCTTATATAGTCTGCCATTGTCACAAATTAGCATGGAATAGAATTCCTTCACATACAAGTACAATAAGACATAAGGCTCTAGTAGTTTTCAGGAATGATAATGTTATTTAAACAATAATAAATCCCATTTAATACTAATTTTATAAAGAATACAGTTTACCAGTTTAGCAAAAATTTAAAAAATAAAATAAAACAAGAAAATCTGGCCATACACCTCAGATCAACTGAGCATGCATGCTTTCTGAACTCAAGATACCTTTCAGTACCTCTATTAACTCCAGGTCTGTGCATTCTGGTGCTGTTGGAATTTTGTCTCTAGCCCCGGCCATTCCTAAGCAATCAGTGCTGATAGTTTCAGTGTCAATATGCTAATTGGGCTCTCAATTGTCAGGTGGGTGGTCCCAGCTATCTGCTGCAGCCCATTACTGCCTAACTGACAGTAGAAAGCCTAATTAGCATATATATAGTGCAGAAACTAACAGCATGGTGAGGGCTAGAGAAAAAAAATTCCAACTTTGCCAGAATCAGCAGAGTCAGTGACTATTAAGGTATGCAAAGAATTGGAGTTGGTGAAAGGTCCTCTTTAATAGGGAGAAGGGAATAAACCACTGCCACACAGCTCTGGTGGCAGCTTATTTCTATTTAGAATGAAAGGATCAGTTAAAGTCCAACATGCCCAACCCTTAACATCACCATCAGGGGAAAGTTTGGCCACCACTACCTACATTAAATGGTAAGCCAATCCCCTGAAAATGTGGGCTTGGCAGACAGGCATTTGTTATGTATGGCCACTGTAAGAGACTGAATAATGTCATGTCATCATAATATAATCATAGCAATTTTAGAACATGTCTGTCTGAATTTAAAGACATGTCTTCAATCTAAATTTGTCGGTTCTTTTAGAAGAAATTATTTATTAGTAGAAACATTAAGGCTAAGGCCCCATGTAGCTGGCTGCAGTGAAAAAGCACTGTGAGAAAAATCACGGTGGAAACACATCGCGGTTTTTTCCCGCAGTGCTTTTCACATGAAAGTATGCAGAGGTTTCCTCTGTGGACTTTCTGCTTCAATTATACCCATAGGGAAGCCGCCGGCGTTTCCGTAGGTATAATTAACATGCTGCGATTTCCAAAACCAAAACAGCCCAGCTAGACTGTCAGGAACGCTCTTCTGACGATGGGCAGAGATCTGTGCCGAAACTAATGGCACTGATATCTCCAGCCCCGGGGCACATAAAGGGAAAGCAGACTTTGCGCTGAATTCAACACACTGTCGGCTTTCTAGCAGTATATAAAACCGCATGTGCCTGAAGACATGAAAGGTCCTCTTTAAAGGGGCTATCTGTGATTAGAAGAAAGAGGTGTATTTTTTTTTTTTTTTTTTATTCAAAAACAGCACTACTCTTGTCCATTACTACTGCAAGTGAATGAGACTGACTTCTAATGCCAGACATTGCCCAAGGACAACAGTGATGTGAAATTTGTAAAAAAAAAAAAAAAAAAAAAAAAAAAAGCAATTTTTTTTTTCTAATGGTGTTCTATGCAGGTTTAACTCTTACAAGCAGGGTCACTGTAATAATAGGATCTTTGTTAAAGAATCTTGCCTTTCTAGATTTCATTACAAGACAATTCAGACAAGGTTACTATCTTAATGGTGTTACATAGAAAAATAATGCATACGTTGATTTTGTTTGAACAGTAGCCTCAAGGCTATTATACTGTACATGTACTTGTACTGTTTTGGCTACTGAAGTTGTTGTTAGAAGCAATTAGGGCCATTATGACCTGGACACATTTGCATTGTAAATATCCCCCTTCCCCATACTGTATACTGTATACATATAGTTACAAACACAAGACAAGTCGCATGTGACTCTTGGAATAGTAATTAGGATTGAGATGATGATTTTCTGTTTCAATAATTTTTATTGAATTTTCAAATACACGGCATTAGAAAATACGTAAACAGTCAGTATCTCCAATATCTAAACTGGTAAAGCAAAACAATCATCTGAATAATAGGAAGGACATACACAGACACCACACACCACATAAGGAAAAGGCAGGAAGAGGAAGGGAGGGGGAAGGCAGGTCAATCAGGAATAACCATAAACATCCACGACTTATTTGGCATGGCTGGATGGGCCGGTGACAGGACTGAACCAGGTACTATAAGTTCTAAGTACAGCAGAAGGTCAGATCCAAGAGCTGAAACTCACGACTTAAAGTTTAACAGTAATGAGAAAGAGCAAAAACTAATTAGAGGAATGCGTTCCCTTGGTCAGCCAATTAACTCATCTCTTGAACAAACTAAATAATAATAATAAGCTAATCAGCTTACCAACTAACTAACCAAGGGGAAGCAATGCAGACTCGCCAACCACTTCTCCCACACCATTTTGTATTTAGGAAAGGAAAAATTCCCAAAAGCAATGACACGTTCATACGAGTGGGTGATATCAATAAGTGTGTACAGATCCTGCAATGAAGGGGGCAAAGGTTGTTTCCATTTCCGAGCGGTAACCAATTTAGCCATCACCAAAATCTTACAGGCCAATTTGCGATTAGGAAGAGGGAGCACGTCCATCTCTAAGTTAAGCATAGCCAACTGAGGGGTCCGGAGCAAAGAGCACTCCAGAAGGCCGTCCAGAAGGTCAAAAACCTCCTGCCAATATTTAGCTAGATGAGGACAAGCCCAAAAGGCGTGCAGCAACGTACCCACTCTCCCACATAGCCTCCAACAAAGAGAAGAAGAATTAGGAAACATTCGATGAATACGAGCTGGGGGGAAATACCACCTAAGAACTACCTTATATGCCGTCTCCATATGAGAACTACAAGATAGGGAAGTGTGAAATAAAGCAAAGGCCTTTTGCCACTCCTTAAGAGTCCAGGACTTTTTGAGATCTCTTTCCCAAAGACGGATAGGGTAAGTCTTCTGGAAGGAGGATCGAGGGTCAATAGAGTAATAAATCGGTCTAAGACCTTTTCGAGATGAACGTAGTAGGAAAAAGACATCAGGGTTACATCGTACTCAGAAGAAGTCATGTTTTTGTAGGCAATGTCACACTTGAAGGAATTTATAAAAGTCGTTCTTAGGCAACTCAAATTCTGCAGACAACGATGCGAAATCTCTTAGGTTACCATCTTGAAATAGTTGAGAAACAAATTGCACCCCCTTTGCGACCCAACTCTCCAGCCTCAAGGAAGGTATCACTATAAAGAACACTCTGAATGGAATATTGGATCTATCTAGCAACACTGAACTACACGCGTGGGAGTGAGCATATTTCCAAGCTACCACAGAGTATCTGGTAAAAGGCGAACAAGAGTAGCTATCCACACTAATCCAGAAAGAGGCAAAAAATATTTCTCGATACTCCTTAGTGAGAAAATAAGACTTCTCAATGTGCATCCAGTGGAGCTCTTCCTCTCTAGACAAGCCATTCGCAACCAAGGAAACCAAAGTAGCAATATAGTCCCCATGTATATCAGGCACACCTAAACCACCAAGGTTACCAGCTCTAGTCAAAATTGGGTGAGCGAGGTGGGGCTTCTTGCCCACCCAGATAAATCTAGTAAGCAGACTGTTGGCCAATTTAAAAAAGGGAGGGGGTAAGGCAATAGGCAAGGTGCGAAAGAGGTATAAAAGACGGGGAAGGAGAAGCATCTTAAAGGCCGCAATTCTACCCAGCTAGGAAATCTGCGTCAAGCCCATCCGATCCGCCTCAGTCTGTAAGGTCCGAAGAAGGGGAGAGTAGTTCGCTAGATATAGTGAGGAATGGGCAGGAGTGAGTGAGATCCCCAAGTATTGAATATTGTCAACTCTCCAGTCAAAAGGATATTTTTTCTGAAGAAGGGAAATTTCCAGATCGGTAAGATTTAACAGAAGAATTTGGGTCTTGGCTATATTTAATTTGTAGTAGGATAAAGAACTAAATACTTCAATTAATTCAAGAGAGGCTGAAAGGGAAGGACTCGGGTCAGTGAGAGACAGGATAATGTTGTCAGCATAGAGAGAGATGATATGAGAACGGCCCGCCACTTTCACCCCACTAACATCAGGATGTGATCTAAGAGCACATGCTAGGAGTTCAATAGAGAGGATAAATATTAGTGGGGACAAGGGGCAACCCTGTCGGGTACCATTGGTAGTTGCAAACTGAGTAGATAAGGTTCCGTTGACAAAAACTCTCATGGAGGGTGCGGAATACAGGGCAGTTATGGCTGATAAAAATGAACCCCCCAGACCCATTTGTCGTAAAGCCGAGAAGGCGAATGACCAATGAATGCGATCGAACGCCTTCTCAGCGTCCAGTGCCAACATCACAGATGGAAGCCTACCCCTCTGTACATGGTGCAAAAGGTTCAGTACCCTCCTAGTGTTATCAGGGGCCTGTCAACCAGCGACAAAACCCACCTGATCAGAAGAAACTAAAAGGGGGATTAGTGGGGCCAGTCTTCTAGCCAAAAGTTTTGCATATATCTTAACATCTGTATTCAATAAAGAGATGGGGCGGAAATTTTGGGAAGAGTCTGTAGATTTTCCCGGTTTAGGAATCGTGACGATCAGAGCCTCCTGATTCTCCTTGGGAAAAGAGCCCGATAACATCGCCGAGTTAAGGGGAGAAGGTTTTATAGTAGTCATTTGTCATACCGTCTAGTCTGAGAGATTTCCTAGCGGGAAGAGAAGCAATTACTTCAGCTATCTCCTCTGCTGAGATGGGCCTGTCAAGATGCTGCGCCTGCAAAGAGGAAAGGGAAGGTAGACGGAGGGAGTCCAGGAAAGATGAAATAGCTACTTCAGTGGGTTGTGTAGTGGAAGGGTCATCACGAAGGTTATAGAGGCCAGCATAATATCTGCTAAACTGATCTGCAATGTCTGAGGGACTAACCAGTTTACCTTTAGAGACTGGGTCCAGAATAAAAGGGATGCGAGACCTGAGGTGTTTTTTCTTTAGTTTAGTCGCCAACAGTCTGCCCGCACAGTTTACCTGAGAGTAGTACCTAATCTTAAGTTTTTTCAAGGACTTGTCATAATCAAATAACAATAAATCATGCAGGCGTTGCCTAGCGAGGAAGAGCTGTCCCGCGTTATATGGGGAGGGAGTAGATTTATTAAGCTGTTCCTTAGACTTAAGGTCCCCCAGGAGACTAGAGAGCTGGGCCTGCCGAGACTTCTTAACTACACGTCCCAGTCTAATGAACGATCCCCGTATGTAGGCTTTATGTGCATTCCATAAGGGGACGATCCCAACATCAGGGTTGTCATTTGCAAAATAATCTCGAAGGTCTCCCTCAATGGAAGCCCTATGAGTAGGATGGGATAGGAGAAAAGAATTACATCTCCAAAGGTAGGTCGGGGAGGAATGGCCAGGCTCGTCCACCGTAAGGGTGACCGGAGCTTGGTCAGACCACTTTATCACATCAGTAGCGGACCGAGAGGCTACTGAGAGCCAGAATCTATCTACCAAAAACATGTCAATTCTAGAATAACTATTGTGTACCTGAGAGTGATACAAGTAATCCCTTTCGGCACTATGGTGGGCTCTCCAGACATCATATAAATCATTAGAGTCTAGAAAGGTCTGCAGTGAGGGGCCCCCCCCTGCGAGACGAGGAGGATGAATCCATATACTGGTCCACCGTCAAGTTGAAATCTCCGCAGAGGAGGAGACCCCCCTTCCTAACCCGAGACACTAGGCGCATAACCCTAATGAGGAATCTAAGTTGGTGAGTGTTAGGTGCGTAGACTGAAACCAGAGTGCAGAGAACGTTATTGAGATGGCCCACTAAAATTACGTATCGACCCTTAGGATCAATCTTATCCTCTAACAGTTGGAAACATACTGTATGCTTAAAGGCAATTAAAACACCCCTAGATTTAGAAGAATAATGTGACTGAAATATTTTGGGAAAGCTGGAGTTGCGCACCCTGTGTGCGTCCTTACTAAGTAGGTGAGTCTCCTGGATGCAAAGGACGTCACAGGAGAGAGACCTAGCCTCAGACTATAAAAAGGAGCGTTTGCTAGGGCAGGCCCCTTACATTAAGGGAAGCAAAGGTAATAGCCATGACACCCACGGAGCAGCAAGCTCAAAGCCGACTTACCACCCCCACGAAGAGAGGCGAGTCCGCAACGCTCTGTAGCAGAGGAACAGCCATTAACCACCTGCCAAAGGAACAAGAGAGAACACCTGACCTGCAAAGAAAAGAAAGGGTGGAAACACAGAGGGAGGTAGGGGAGACGCCAGAAAAGAGACAAAAACCAAAGGTGAAAATGCATTTTACATAGACTACTTAAGATGAGCAACATTTGCCTGTAACAGCAAGGAAAGATTCCATCTTTTAAGAAATTTACAACCATCTTCTAGGGATTTCAACACATAAAGATCCTCTTCATGCAAGACGAGAAGACGGACTGGAAAGTCCCATCTATACTTAATCTGATTATCTCTCAATATGGCTGTGATCGGGGCCAAGAGTTGCCTTTGTTGTAGAGTAGTAGCCGGCAAGTCCGCATAGACTGAAATATTCTTATGTGGGTTCAGGAGGGAATCTTTCTTCCTAGTAGCCTGCATGAACATATCTTTAATATGAAAAAAGTGTATTTTTGCAATAACATCTCGAGGAATATCATCAGCCAGATGGTGCGGTTTGGGAAGCCGATGTGCTCTATCTATAATAAGATCTCTTGGGGAAGAGTTAGGCAAGACAGCTCTGATAAAGTCCTGCAGGTAGGACGCAAGGTCCGCATTAGGGACAGATTCAGGCACCCCTCTAAGTTTCACATTATTCCGCCTGGAGCGATCTTCTAAGTCAGCCACTTTCAGTCACAGTTGAGTAATGGCATCCTCATGGTCATAATGAGCATCAATAAGTTGGTTATGGGACAAAACAAAGTCACCAAATTTAGCTTCAATATGATGAACTCTAGCTCCTAGGTCTTGTCTGGAGGAATGAATAGGAGCCACTAAGGAGGCAAAGCTTTGCTGCATAGAGCGATGAAGGGTCTGTAGCATAGCTTTCATAGACGATTCTGTGAGCGGGGCATCTGAAGTTGGCAGACCCTCTAAGAAATCAGGAGGCGGTGAGGGATGTAAAGGGTCAGAAGAGCTGCGGCCTACCTCTCCAGCAGGAGAGGGCCCAGGGGAGAGACGCTGGCGCTGTTTGCGCGGGCTTCCAGAGTCAGGCGAGGCCTGGGAGCGGCCCGCGTCCAAAGGCCTCCCTGTAGTAAGCGATCTCACTGCGGGGGTCTCGCCGTCAGATGAAGGACTGGTGGGTGAGGAGTTACGAGCAAAGGAGCCGGATGGACAAGCCGCCGGCGGCACTGGTCTAGCCCGTCTTCCCAACAAGGCCTCAGACGCGTCTCCCGGATCTGAGGCCGAGTGTTGCGAGCCGGCGCCATCTTGGCTGGACTCTGAGGGAGTTTGAAAGAAAAAATCCAGAAGTTTGGAAGGGCCAGCCGTGTTCTTTCGCTTCCGGACCATGCTGGGGTAAGTACTGTATGGAACCAGAACCAATACTGAGCATTCGCGAGGTGCTGTTGCTGTGGAGTCGCTGGGGTGACCGAGAACTCTCTCAAACTGCGGCCATAGCGCTCGGCAGCTAGGCCACGCCCCCGAGATGATGATTTTCAATGTTAAGAGGCTGTTAGCCTAAATATAATATTTTTAAATATCCTTCCAGAATTGACAGGTTGCACATTTTAGGACCCTTCTTTATTTGCCAGAGTAGAGAGCTGCTCTAAAGATCATCATGCACTAGAGGATATAGCATGTTGGTGCATTGCAGAGACAACCTGTGATCAATTTCTCATGAGTGAATCATTCATAAAGGTATTGTCCAAAGCTGAAGACCCTTTAATCACATGTTATAGGGCACAGGCCTGGAACATATCACATTTTAATTACTGTAGTGAAATCCTATTTACATTAAAAACAATATCTTTTGGACCTCAAATCTGACATTCATATATTCCATTGTATAATGAAAAATGAAAGGTAAAAATGAACCAGTGAAATGCTAGAGTGAATGGTCACTAATGCAGTGCACGCATGCAGTATTTGTTCCAGAATCAGTGTGAAAAGACACTTAATAGGAACCCTACTAGATTATCTGGAAGGTTAGTAAACTTAGGCAGAAGATGTTTCCTATTAGGCTGCTTCAACAGTCTTCATTCATCCATGTTAAAGGTATGCATATACAGAACCTTCAATAGCTGTCAGCCAAATGCTCACTTGTCCAAAAGTTATTCCTCCTCAATCCCCTATGCACAAGTGTATTTGCTGTCAATGAGGAGAGGGAAGGAAACTGCTGAGAATAAAACAATCAGGCTTTGAAATTCAGCATGCCTGACTTGAGGTAATGTTGGGGGAGAGCCTGTGCCCCCCCATTAGGTGGTCAACTGGTTCCTTCAAAATCTGTGGGTTCAGGCTTTATTCACAGGCTCTGCAAGGAGGAATTTTTCTCCGCTGCTTTCAGTTTGGGAATGGTGGATCCCATTATAGTCAATGGGGTCCGACAGTTTCCGTGTGTAACCGCTGTTGTAGTGGTGCAGCTCTCCATCGCTCAGGTCCCCTGATGAACCCAAACAACGGAGAGCCCGACACTAGTGTGAACGTAGCATCAGCTGACACTTCTCTTATGTGTAGGAGCGTCTTAAGAGGCCACGCTGAGATGAAAGACTGGGGAATTCAACTACATATAGTGAAACTCACTTAAGATCAGATTGGACATTAATACTAAGTAAATCAGCCTGTCTATGGTCAAATACAATCAACAATAGCCATCTGTATAATACTGTACAGGAACTATTACAGCAGTGAAGGCTTCCCGAATTTGTAATTACATGAAAGAGATGTTTTCATTTGCTGTAATGACAGTTCCAAATCCCAAACAAGCTTCACTTTAAAAATACATATCCTTCTTTTGCCTGTTGGTTTTATAGGCCACATAGAATTTATTGAGCTATTTCCTTGTCAATTCTCTGCATGGGTTTTTCTGCTTTGCTCCCATAAATATGCAGCATGAAGCAGTGCCTGAGGAGTGCCTGGGCATAAAATATGTGGGGAGTATGCCAAAGCAATGTGTCCATAGGCATTTGCTGGCTACTTTATTTCTCATCTTGATACTGCTAGTGCTTACATGGGCAACTTCTTAATTCTGCGGCAGAATTTTCCAGTCACTTTGTTTTTCTAGTAATCGAAATGACAAGTGACTGAGGATAGTAAATTGTTCAATATATACACTGGACAATCTTGTCTATGGTGATACCTTCCTGCGCTTATGCTAACACATATTAAAAAATGTTACACTATGTATGGCATCAGTCATTGTTAGATTTATGGCAATTACCTTCATTGCTTAATATTAGTACATGCTCAAAGAAGTGTAAGAAAACCCCAGAGCTACTAAAATAATATTGCCTAGACATATTATCACTACAAATATGTTCTACACAGATACAGACATCTTAGTGTCACAAAATTCTACCGACTTTTTATGCTGTTTAAATTACAATTATGTTTGGATTTACAAATTCCCATCCTTGTAAAAGAAGTATGGGATTTTGTATGGGATTGTGTATGGGATTGTGATTGACCGTGATAATGTCATCTGAAACAGATTGTCCATGACTTGGAAACACGTATTTTTTTTCCTGCAGCGCTTTTCACAAAAAGTCTGCAGAGGTTTCCTTGATCCAGAGTAAGGAATTGCACCACAGTTTGTCTAGTGCTTAATATATTTCCTTTTGCTTACATTTTCTGAATTTTGCAAATGACAAAGATAGAGACACCGAGCAATAAATGGTATGGTAACTTTAAAGACACAATGATCCAAATGATAACAGATGGCGCCTCACCTTTGGTGGTTGTGTGACCACAAGTAATATGAGGAACCAAACCGGGAGAAACTGGAAGCCGCAGCTGTCACACTGTGACACCATGGAAGGTGTAAATGGAGTTTACAACAGGGACCAGGATTTTAGGGACTACGCGGGATCAGTATAATTTGGACAAATCTTTTTATCTTTTTAAGTACACACTTTTTCAAGTGTGTACTTAATTGAAGATCCACCAGGGATGGGATCTTTTTATTTCATAGAAATACACTCGGGGTCTTTCGTACCCCAAATAAAAAGATTTGTCCAAATTATACTGATCCCGCGCAGTCCCTAAAATCCTGGTCCCCGTTGTATTTTCTGGATTTTAGCAGATATGCTACCAATGTTTCAGACATCCTTCACCCTGCTAATCAGAAGACTAAAAATTAGTTGACACTCACAGCTATCCAGCAACCTTTAGCTATTTGTAAATATATTATAATTGTACAGTATGTACCTAATTTTTGTTTCTCTTCTAATTTTTATATGTATGCACCAATATAGAAATCTAAATGCCCCCTTTATTACTGTATTACTTTTCCACGGTACTGCATAGTTGCCACACCAAATGTTTTTTTCTGATTTCTAAAGGTAAACTGCAACAATTTTTGGGGCCACTAAACCATCATCGTGTTGTTATAATACTGGGGTTCAAGGTCCCAATCAGTGGCGTAACTAGGAATGGCTGGGTCCCAAGGCGAACATTTGACATGGGCACCCCCAAACCGGTTATGGGTCCCCAAACAGTAAAATATGCTTCACAGTGGCCCCCATACAGTATAATATGCTCCACACAGTGGCCCCCACCCTGTATTATATGCTTCCCGCAGTGGCCCCCACCCAGTATTATATGCCCCCAGAGTGGGCCCCACCCAGTATTATATGCCCCCCAGAGTGGGCCCCACCCAGTATTTTATGCCCCCCACATTGGGCCCCACACAGTATTATATGCTCTACAGTAGCCCCCACCCAGTAATATATGCTCCTAACAGCCCCCCCGCTTCGGTGCTATTATTATACTTTGGGGTGTCCTCAGACCCCAGAGTATAATAATTGGAGGCCCAGGGAAGGTGATTAAAAATAACAAACATTCATACTCACCTTCCCTTACCTTTCCTTGGCATCCTCGCTCCATCCTGCCGTCTTCAGCGTCTTCAGGCCCTATTCCGACGTCGCTGCTGAGGCCTGTGATTGGGCCTCAGCGGTCACGTGGGGGTGCACTGATGTCATTACGCGGTCGTGCCCCATGTGACCACTGGGGCCTGATCACAGGCCTCAGTCACATGACAGAAGAGCGCCGGAGAGAATGCTGTGCCCAGGAGAGGTGAGCATATGTATTTATTATTTTCAGTCACCTCCCCTGGGCTGCCATCTATTGTAAAGGGGCCTGCAATATGCCAGGGCCCCTTTCCAATAACAGTATGCATAGCGGTCGGGGAACCAGGTTTTCCCCAACCGCTATCATAGTGGTCCAGGGCCTGGCCATCTCCAGCTGCGACTGCGATCGTTACGCCACTGGTTTGTGGGGTTCGTGGTAGTGGCTGCCACAGGGCTCCAGGCCCCCTAATGTCCTGGGCCCTGTGGCAGCCGCTACCACTGCTACCCCAGTATTTACGCCCCTGGTCCCAATACTACCTATATCACAACTTACTGAAAGGTGAAAAAAATGTGCAATATAACTTACTAGAGATAGGTCTGTAAGTCAACTCCATGACTTCAGATGTATATGTAGTGCTCAGATGAAACTGAGGTCAGTACACCTTGCTTTACTTGCACTGCATATCGAGTGCATGTGTAATGAAACAAAGTTCCCTCAGACACATATACAAAATGAAATCCCTGAACTTTATCTATACACTGCATATGAAGCCAAAGCTGAGAAGATGAACCCTGGAATATTAATATTGCCAGATTTGAAACCCTATAATATAATTGTGTAACAACATGCTGTAGGGTTAACTCCAAACCTGGTGACAAAATCAATTTAAACAAAAAATTAAAAGGGGATCTTTGAAAACAGATATTGAAGACATATCATTAGGATGTAGCATCAATACCCAAATAATGAGGGTTTGTCTATGTGGCCACATCAATTGCTGAAAGGAAGTGGAAGCAGCACTAGGAAGGTGATAAGAAGGGGCACTGTAATTTCATAGCACCATTGCCAGATCATTCTAGTGATTGTTGAGGTCACAACAGTTGGACCCATAACAATGTATCATTGATGACATATTCTACCATAATGCCATTAATGTTTGCTCTGAGAAAAACATTTGAAGTGAACACAAATTTTAAAATTTTAATGAACAAGGTTATCCAAGACTCAAAAAAACCATGTACATAACAAATGTCACAGAAACCTTAGAACTGGTTATACCTCCTTTAGCAGACATCAGTAATTGTAACCATATGCTTTGATACAAAGGTGTCCACACATCTTCAGTAGTTAGCAGCTAATACTTCTCACCTCCCCATAGACATACACAATTGATTTGGCCAAGCATGCATGAAATTTCAATAGGGTATAATACTCTTCCATACACCACTAGCAGTGACTCATCTTAGAACAAGGAATGTTGAATTGAAATGTCTATAAAACATCAGCCGAACATTTATTACTCATTGGATGGTTGGTTAGTCCTGATGAAATTGGTGAGTTTAGCCAATACAATGAAAGTTATTTCCAGGCAACATGGGGTGCAGATTATAGTATGGGACAGTATTTCGCTGGGAGGCAGGGAGTCCTAACTATACTTCTAGGAGTCCCTCTCCCGTCACAATGTTAAGGATGGCAAATCCAGCCAACAAATGGGCTGAGTTTCATGGCTGAAATTCAATGTTGTGAATGTGGGGTTAGTGTTCAGTTTCCAAAATTATTTCCAGATAACTTTTAGTGGAAGAAAAGTGGAAACCAATCTATCCAAAAATAATATTAATGTTATCACATTTTCAAGTAAAACCCAGTATGATACACAAGCTGTTCGGAATGAGGTTCCTTGTAAATAGGAAAGAAACATTAGCATTGCACTGTAAGAACATCATATCAGCTTTAGCTCATAGTGAATTTGTATGGGGAAACCCCCAGTAACTTGAAAATCAACCTTAGGCTACTTGCACAGCAATGTGTGCATGTACAGTACAGGTCTGTGAGAAAACAGCATGGACAGCACATGGATAATAGACATGTGCAGCCTGTGCCCTCCACAGACCCATTCATTTAATTAATGACTTTAATTTACCCAAAGGCTCACAAACCCCTACACTAACCCATAGTTTAATGTGCATAAGCCCATAAGAAAGTAATGGGCCAAGGTGCTAGCCGTTAAAAGCATGGCTAGCACACAGTTGTGTGCATGGATCCTTATTGAAGGAACTGTGAATTTTTAACTCTGTGTATTATGGACAATGTAGATAGTCAATTACACAAAAGCTTTTAAACATCAGAGACTACTTCTCTTTATTATTATATCTCTTCTACTTCAACACTTGTGAATATGTATATAAAGAATGTTGGAATATATGTCCATATATATTTTTACTCTATAAAAACATAGTACTTCCACATATACTGTGCATAGAAATATTGAATTGTTGACTCTATCTTAACCCTTAGAGGTAATCAGATTTCTTAGCACAGGTCCCCAACAGATATATGCTAGGCTTCACACAGACATCAGGGAAGCTTTAATAGGACTAATAGATTCCAGCTGGGATATAGCCCTTAAACCTACATACACATGAGTTAGTGGCTTGTCCTGAATGAGGTCATATTAACATAGTGATGCAAGTCTTTGTCTATATGTTGATCTAAAGGAAAAGAGGAAGTGGGTGATTAGGTGCCCTTTTCATTGACTTTATTTCTCATTCTAATTACCCACATAAACAAAGCCAGCTTTTGCTTTGATGCTCTAATGTGGCAAATTACAAAACAATGTATCAGACTATGTGATAAGCCACTAAGTGTACAGTGAAAACAACTTTGCTTAGCATTCAACTTCTAAAAGTGGTTAGAAAAGCTGTTCTTGCCTTCTTTCTCTTCTTACAAATGAAGTGGTAAATTAAATACAGTAGGAACACTTTGTACACATAAGCATATGAATCACACAGCAATATTAGATATGTAGATTGTGAGCCCTATATGGGATGGGACAGTGACTGACATGTTTGTTAAGTGCTGCGGAATATGATGGTGCTATACAAGTAAACATAAAAAATATATATATATATATTATTGCTTTACACACCTTTTATTAAAATATTTCATGTGACTATGAACATATTAAAGGAGTTTGCCAGGTTCAGCAAATATATGTTATTGCTTGTGTAATGAAACACTATACAATGTACCCAATATATTTTCTGTATCAATTCCTTGCGGTTTCTATATCTTTGCATATTGTCATTCTTTGTTTACTTCCAGTGGATGAAAATAGGTCCATGGTCATGTCCTGTCGATCACACGATCAAAGACTGTTTGGAAGTAAACCAATATTGATAGCAAGCAGAGATCTGGAACATCACAAGGAATTGATGCAGAAACTATATTGGACAATTGTATAACATTTATTTGCCAAAACTGGACAACCCCTTTAAGTACCCCATGATAAAGCTGATGACAGAATGTGTTGGGACTTTTTTGTAAGATTCATGTTACGTTAGACAATGGTAGCTGCTTTTATAAAGACATTTACTGAAATGAAAACTGAGCGAACATTTTTTTTTCCAGTCTATGGTTTTTATTGTTTATGACAGTACAAAAAATTTGGCTGCTTCCTTTCAGATACAGCACCAGTTTTGAAAAAACAGCACCGCCTTTTTTTTTTTTTTTTTTTTTTTTTAATTATTAGCTTTGGGGGATCATCTCAGTCCAAGGTAAGCTGGATTTGTTAGCCCTTGGAATTGTAAGACACTGACATAGATTTACTATTCTGGTTGCAACTCAACCTTGGCATAAAATGTGTCAAAAGCTGTGTCATGGAAAGGAGGCATGGTTTTGCAAGGGAATGGTATGGCTTAAATGTGCCAAAATGTTACCAAAATTTTGAAGTAGAATTCTGGTCCAAATAATAAGCGGTATCAACATAGACTAGTCAGTTTACAGATACATCAAATTTATCATCTTGTTTGAGTTACTTTAATATATTTTTCACATTTTACACCGTAAACTTGGAGTTTACGTTTTCATGTGGTCAATTTGGGCTCAATGTTATGTATTTATATTATTTCTTTTTTTAATTTCTCATTCTTTTTTATTGCTTTTTTAGATCTGTTTTTTGTTTGCACAATAATAATCTGTTTACATTAATATTACATATTGGTTATGACTCAATATTGTAGTAAACTGATAGTATATAAATAATAATAATACATTTTATTTATATAGCGCCAACATATTCTGCAGCACTGTACAACTTGTATATCCTAAACATATAAAATATAGATAAATGATGATTATATAAGATTATTGTTACTTTTGCTTTAGGGTTATGAGGATCATACAGTTTTAATGCATACACTGTTTGCATGTCCTCTTAATGCCCTATTGCTCCTACAAACATATTGAATTGTGCAAATTATGCACCCTGCCTCTCCATTTAGTGCCTATTGGAGTTCCAGAAACAGAGGAATACAGCACTCAGCTGCCTTCATTGGCCCCATAGACATTGAACGAAGAAGCAGGATGATGCCTGTCCACTGAGGTTGTGCAGTGTGAAGGAATGGGGGGCTTACAGCCCACATTGTAGTGATTGGTGGCGGCCTAGTGGTGGGCCCCCCAATGATCGAACATTAACCACCTAGATAAACCACCTAGTCGAAGGTAAATGTCCTTTGTGAAACAATCCCTTTAACAGACAGAGTAATATGATCCAACAGGTTAGAAAGCAGCAAATACATTTTCAAAGGGATACTTTTGTTGTTAAATAATACACATTTTATACAATTATACAATGACTTGTCCAGTTAATGAGTGAGTCCTAAACATTGGCTATAAGCAGATTTATTATATATAACTTCACACCTTGACAGAGTGAATTTAGTGCAGTAGAATGAGAATAGCCAACAGACTATCAGGACACCTCCAGCTCTTTAGTGAATTGCACCACCATGTGACCTTTGTCTTGTTAACCTTTGGGAAATTAGACCTCAGCAGTCAGCAGAGAGTTGTTGTTATACATGGGCTGCAAATGACAATAGCTGTGTTTACATCTAAGAGAGAACGATTATCTCCTCTGCTCAGTGTAATATATCAAAGACTGCACTTGGTCAGGATTCAACAAAGGGTGCGGGTCATTAACTTTGCTGCAATTTGTTTATTTTCTGTAACCGAATCTTGGGGTGGGGGGCTTCTTTTTAATTTGCCACAGTTCCACAATGAAGGGATATTCATAGCATGCTTTTTGTATTTGCTCTTGACTATGATGAAATGATGCTATATGTTTTACACGGTGATATAAAGGAATAAATGTGTCATCTGTGGTCTAATAATCAGCAAGGACAATGTAAGCCAAAGATGATTTCAGATGATTCAATGATGAAGCCATTTTCAGGTATCTACAGTAGCAGCGGAAAACTTTAGGCACTAAAAGTATACTTTTCAAAGTCAATCTGTAACAGCAAGTATAATTATTAATATATTTGAGATGTCCCTACAAATTGTACAGTGTTGTGGAATATGTTGGTGCTATATAAATAACATTTTTTATTATTTTTATTATTATTATTATTATTATTATTATTATTATTATTATTATTATTATGTCATGAATATTTACTTATATGTATTCCTACTGTATTATAACCTAGATATAATCTACAATATAATCTATATGAACCATTTCAAACGTTCCATGGACTGTATGCCTCCAATGTACAGTATACAAATGCTATGTGTATACATCCATTTACTCCCATTAAAGACAAACATGTTTATTGAAAACATTTAGGTGTTTTTCCCATCTACAAATGGATATTTCATACCTATCCACAGGAAGCTGCTATAGTGGATGTGGAGTGCGTGCAAGATGCTCCTATTCAAGTAATAGGATGGATACTGCAGCCCTGTCCACTGCACATAGGTGGTTCCAGGGTATTGCAGCATGGCTACTATTAATTGATTAGGAGCAGCCTGAACACATTTCCCATCCACTGCACAAGCTTCTGGCGCCTGGAGGCTGCCAGAACAGCTGATCTGTGTGGGATCTGGGTGTTGGATCCCCACAGATCACATACTGATGACCTATTCTGTGGATACGTCATCAGTATAAAAACTCAATTTGGGGCCTTAAATCCCCTTTAAGATCCTTTTACCATACATCGGCTAATAAGGGCTATAGCCAAAATGCAGTGTGAACTTAGTCTTAGAACAAAAGCTAAAATTTGATTATTAGAAAATTACCATTAAAGAAAGACATGAGTTATAACAAAATGCTCATGTCTGATGGCTGAAACACAGCAGTATAGAGGCTCTGTAGAAAAAAAAATTTCTTTAGTCATCTACATACCAAAGGTAGGGCATAAAGATACAAACTGAAAACATGAATTATAGAATTCTAAGTGTGTGAATGGCAGGGAAATATATAGTAGAGAACTGATTATATATTATTATAACAATATTATATATCCATTTGCAGAATCCCAACTTTTATAATTGGGAGAAATTATGATAATAAACCAAAGCTGCAAGGATTTCAGATTCTCTTAGGCTCACATTCTCTCAGGCTGAATACAGACTGCCAAAAAGGTTTTTTACAGCCTCAAATAGAGTTTTCATACTGCTGACCTATCCACAGGATGATCTTTCTGTCCACTGCACCAGCTTCTGGTGCCCAGAGACTGTTGGTATGGTGGGATCTGTGTGGGTTTCCAGTGTTAGACCCCAACAGCCCACGTACTGATGAGTTGTGTTGTGGATAGGTCATCAGTATGAAAACTCAATTTAGAAATAGACAACCCCTTTAGGCTAAGGCCCCACCATTGCATAAAAACAGCTTTTTTGTTGCAGATATTGCTGCATTTTTTCAAACCAAACACAGGAGTGGCTACAAAAGAAATGGGAAATATAAAGGAAAAACTTCTAGTTCTCCATTTTGCTCAATCTTTGGCTCAATAAAAACCTAGCAAAATCTGCAACAAAAAAGCAGCTTTTCTGAAATATGGGGATATAGCCTTAAAGAGATTGTCTTATGAAGAAAACTCCTCTGAGGGCATATGGAAATTATGATTACATCCATTAGCCAGAGTAGAAAGCTGGCCCTTGTTCTGGCACATCCTACCTGCCCATGTAATACATAGAAGGGCCGTAACTTCAATAGCTAAAATTTCAGACTACATACAGTGACCATTAAATTGGGAATGGCCAAACACAGCTTTCCCAGTGGTTTCCAAAAACTGGGCTGACTTTAATTGAAAGAGTTTGTCCAGCTGAGATAATAACTACACAACTGCTTATATTTTGCTGGCAAAATCTGTAAAGTATTGCAAAACCACCTAACATGTAATTTACCTTCTTAACCATCAGTATTAAAATCCATTCATTTTAATACTATTTTGGTTTATAAAGCTATAATAGTTATACATTTCATAACAGCTCGATATATGAGAAAAAAAAAGTAGACTTTCTAAAAAGAGATACCGTAAGTTTTAATTAGTCACATTTTGCCGGCCTGTGACTGTGCCACCCTCCTGTGATTTTGGACATAGCACATTATGAAGTAGTTTATGAGCCTGACTGTTCAGACACTATTGTGCTCAGAAATAGTGCAAGTGGCCTGGGAAAGGAAACAATGAAATAAACCGCCTGCTCTCAGATTCTTTGCTTGCATTTTCCTCACATTTTCTGCTCAATTAGCTTCAGCTGTACCGCTGGGTATATTGTTATCATGTACACATTTCCCCAAACCAACAGATGGAACTAGCTGGAAAGTGTTGGTGCAGATAAATCAAACATGATGGATTTTAACTGACAAAAACATCTTTTCCCTGTCATCTGTTCTTTAACCTCTGCGTCTTAATGCCTTGACACACCAGAGGAGTTAGAGGATTTCAGTGCTAATTTAGACACAATCTCTTTAGATACAGAAAGATAATCCAATTGTTGCAGAGTCTTAACTTATTGTTGACATCCAGCCATGTGCTTGTCAAAAGAAATACAGTATGTTCCGAAGAAAAATAAAATTGTATTGTATAATGTATTCTTACCATTACTATTGTGTTATTTACTACATTAAAGTGTTATACTAAAATACATGTGAGACTATTCAGATAAGGGTACAATACCTCATTGAATTCACTCACCAATATGGAGTCGAAGGACCTTCTATCAGGTGCTTTACACACCTGATTTTATTTTTGTTGGATTCATAAGGAATATGGTGAAATAAAAAATTTAACTATTTAGACTTTTAGGGCTTGTATTATGGCTGCTCAAAGATTCTATAAATATATAATACAACCATGTGTGGGCTTGCCAGTAGCTAACTTGCTGGAATTTATGAACCCATCTACGCCACTTTTCTGGAATAGATAGGTGTAAATGTGGTGCATTTTAGGCACATAGCCTTTTCTTGTGCCAAAGATGCATCACTTCAGTTCTTCTGTACCCTGCTCACCACTTTTTGTGAGGCAGAAACGTGGGCAAGAGAAGGGAATACCTTGGCCAAACAAATTTACTATAACTCATGGCAAAAAGCTGACATGAGTTATACCTGAAGTCTGTGCCAGTTCCTGACTGGAATAGATTTAAGTTTTTTGTGCAGGGGAGTGCAGTCAGTGCCAGCTTGGGGAATGGATTATGACTAGCATATAGTGCACCAGTCCTAATAAATTTCCCCCATAATAGCTGGGATTTTACCAAATTTCATCTACATGCTGAATTAATGGACCTGTGTTGCAGGTTTTCGACTTTCATCAAGTCAACCTGTACTATAAATTTTTTATGCGATTTTCAACTCTGCAATGTAATTCCAACAGGTATACTCTCACAAAAACCACCCAATTTGGAACTTTTTTTTCTTTTTTTGCAGCTTTCAGAAGAACCTGCTGCTAAATTTCAGTGATGGTAATTTAGCAATGTTTTCACCCTTTGCAAATCCAGCCTATGACTGGGGACACAAATAGCAAGGTTGCAGCAGGATTAACCTTTGCAATACAATGGTTGAAAGCTGGGCTAGCCAGGTGGGAATCACAGCTGTTTTTGACTGATTTTAGCTGCAGCCAGGTCTACTGTGGACCAAACATATGTAGCCATAGCCCAAGGCCCCACGTAGAGAAACATATCACCATTCTTTTCTGCATACTTTTTTCTTTGCATTTTCGCAGCTTTCCTCTGCGAACTTTCTGCCCTTATTATATCTATATGGAAAATGGAAAACATTTCTGCAGGTATAATTGACATGCTGCGATTTTCAAAAATTTTCTGCAAAGTGTGGATGGCGTTAGCCAGAATCCAATTCACTTTGCAGGAAATGTAAAATGCAGCATTTTCGCAATGTAGGGCTTCAGTCTAAAGGAATTTTCCTAAATCATCAGCTGATGGTATATTGCTAACACACGCAATTATCTTAGAACAAATAGGCTGAGAATGAAAGTGTCAGGATTCTCAAGTTAGGTGCTATACCTTTAAGGTTACAGTGTCAACCTGGGAAGCTTCTGCAGTTTCAGAAGCTTCCTGAGCTCGTCCAATTAGCAGCTCAGGAGGTATTCATAAGACCCTCCCTCCTGACCCAGGTTGCCGACTAATTTAGTTTTCTAGTTTGGCTCTATACCTTATAGTGTGTGTTTTGGATCGCATCATTCTGACCCTTGGCTTGTTCTTTGGATATTTGTTTGCCTGCTGATTCTGCCATTGACATACCCGTTCAGATTTGAACCTTTGGCTTTATACTGAATATCACTTTTGTCTCCTGATTCTGCCTCTGGCATCTTTTCTTGGTTTTGAGCATTTGCCTGTATGACTACTCTCCAGTTTCTGATCTGCCCTGTAAGTCTATTGTAGAATCTGTTTTAATTTCGGGTTTGCAGAGCATTTATTACCAGTACAGTTACTGTTTGGTGACAATTCATACTCTGGCCATGCGGCTATGCTGGTGAAGTTATTTGGGGTTCTGTCTCTGGCTTGTAGTTCTGTTGCTGGTTTTAAATAGCTTGTTCTGCTGCTATCAGCGGTTGGCCTTGCATCTCAACCATAACAGAAATCACACAAAGTAGCCAGTGCCCAATCTTATGCCGTGCCCAGCTATAATGGCCAATGGCCATACACTGTTGCTGATAAAGCCCTCAATTTTACCCTCAATGTTGTTTATGTTCAGCATTTGGCCATTGTAGACAGGTAGGACTTTGGATGCAGAGCTGAATGAGGTGCTGGCTGTATCAATTGTCCTCACACTTAGGTCCTTTAGTTGCTACTGGACCCAGGGCCCTAAGGGGGTCCCCAAAGATCCTCTGCCATTATATTTACCATATACAGTATATACCACTATTTTAAATGCCACAAGGCAGCTGGTGTACATTTACAGATTTTTCATTGGGTCCCATGGGTATCAAGTTGCATCACTGCCTTTGACATTTTCTCTGTACAACATCCAGTCAGCTGCTGTATAGAGCACTGCAAATGTTGGAGGAATTTGGAAAAAAAATTATAAAAATACAGATTTTTCCTCTCTGTGATATACAGTATGTGAAATGTTTTCAATATAAGAGTTACCTTCCTTCATAAAAGTTGTTCATTGACAACAATGTCAAAGTCAAACAGAGTAAAACATTTTGTAATAAGAATTTAGCTAATTTTGGTGGATTAGCTGTTGCTAAAAAGCTTTCCACACATCTTACATGTACATCATTTAGTTGTACTCATGGGCTCATTTAATGGTTTTGTGCTAAAGCACTTAATTCAATTGACTCTAATCAGACTTGGCATGAAGAGCATTTAATCAGTTTACTGTATTAAATAAAATAACAAAATTAAGGGTGCAGAACAGCCCAAAAATGTAATTTGACTTTATGGCTTATATTTGGTATCAATCATATTAATAGCTACTAAGAGCATTACAGGAAAGTTTGATTACAGAATTAAATAGTTTCACGTTGTAAACAAATTTCCTTCCTGTCTAACCAGAGATCTTAAGAAAATACAAACACAGCATTTCATAGAAAAGTAGCTTATTTTATTAGACAGCAATGAGAAATTATATCCAAATTGGTTCATAAACGCCCTTGTTGGCACTTCAGATTCTTGATTTAGATTAATCGACAAGGAAGATTAAAAATAAACATTTATTCTCTTGAATTTATTTTATGAATATTATAGAGAAATATCATGTTAAAGTATCTTGAATGAAATGAAACATGCAGTATCTTAAAATGTGTTCACAGGGCAATGCAGGGGGGTTCATAGGACCTTAATACAGACGTATTAACAAACGTTTTCTGTAAGTCTTCACAAGGTTGGCACACATTGTTGCTGGTATGTTGGCCCATTCCTCCATGCAGATCTCCTCTAGAGCAGTGATGTTTTGGGTCTGTTGCTGGGCAACACGGATTTTCAACTCCTTCCAAAGGTTTTCTATGGGGTTGAGATCTGGAGACTGGCTAGGCCACTCCAGGACCTTGAAATGCTTCTTACGAAGCCACTCCTTCGTTGCCCTGGTGGTGTGCTTGGGATCATTGTCATACTGAAAGACCCAGCCAGGTTTCATCTTCAATGCCCTTGCTGATGGAAGGAGGTTTGCTCTCAAAATCACATGATACATGGTCCCATTCATTCTTCCATGTACATGGATCAGTCGTCCTGGTCCCTTTGCAAAGAAACAGCCCCAAAGCATGATGTTGCCACTCCCATGCTTCACAGTAGGTTTGGTGTTCTTTGGATGCAACTCAGCATCCAGTTCTACTTTGGTTTCATCTGACCATATGACATTCTTCCAATACTCTTCTGGAACATCCAAATGCTCTCTAGCAAATTTCGGACGGGCCCGGATATGTACTGGCTTAAGCAGGGGGACATGTCTGGCACTGCAGGATCTGAGTCCCTGGCGGCATAGTGTGTTACTGACGGTAGCCTTTGTTACGTTAGTGACAGCTTTCTGCAGGTCATTCACTAGGTTCCCCCCCGTGTGTGGTTCTGGGATTTTTGCTCACCGTTCTTGTGATCATTTTGATCCCAAGGGGTGAGATCTCGCGTGGAGCCCCTGATCGAGGGAAATTATCAGTGGTCTTGTATGTCTTCCATTTTCTAATTATTGCTCCCACAGTTGATTTCTTCACACCAAGCTGCTTGCCTATTGCAGATTCAGTTTTCCCAGCCTGGTTGAGGTCTACAATTTTGTTTCTGGTGTCCTTCCACGCAGCTCTTTGGTCTTCACCATAGTGGAGTTTGGAGTGTGACTGTTTGAGGTTGTGGACAGGTGTCTTTTATACTGATAACAATTTCAATCAGGTGCCATTACTACAGGTAATGAGTGGAGGACAGAGGAGCCTCTTAAATAAGAAGTTACAGGTCTGTGAGAGCCAGAAATCTTGCTTGTTTGTAGGTGACCAAATACTTATTTTCCACCATAATTTGCAAATAAATTCTTAAAAAAAAATCAGACAATGTGATTTTCTAGATTTGTTTTCTCATTTTGTCTCTCATAGTTGAGGTCTACCTATGATGACAATTACAGGCCTCTCTCATCTTTTTAAGTGGGAGAACTTGCATAATTGGTGGCTGACTAAATACTTTTTTTCCCCACTGTAGTTATGAATATGCAAGATGGCCCTTGATTTCTGCAAAGTTCGGCATCTAAGGAAAACTTCAGTGGTGAGCATTTTATTGTACAGAACATTTACAATAAAAACTATACAGCCAGGCTTCATTCACAAACAGAATATACATTACACATGCATGCATGCACATACAAACACAAATACTAACAGTGATCAGAACATTTAGGAATTTGTTAACAAATACTCTAAAGTTCTTAACAATTCTGTATATTACCATGTAGTGTTGATTTTGAGTCATAATCTAAAACCATATTCACATCATCATATCAGATTTTACGACCTAGTTTTAACTCTAATACCTAATAGCTATGTTTTAACCACAAAATGTAAGCTAGCAATAGACCATACCTCAAAATACTAGGATCCCACAAGTTTCCAGTTTATGGGGCAGTTTGACCGACAAATATTCCCAGAAATGTTTACTTAGGCTAAGGCCCCACGTAGCGAGCCACAGCCAAAAATTGTGTAAAAGACCATGGTGGAAATGCATCACGTTTTTTTTTCTCGCAGCATTTTTCACAGAAAGGCCACAGAGGAAAACTTTCTGCCCCTATTATACCTATACAAAAAACGCCAGCATTTTTGAAATTGCAGCATTTCTACTGCAGATTTTTTTCTGTAATGTGTGGATGGGATTAGCCAGAACCCAATCCACTTTGCAGATAATGCATTTTTGCATGGGGCCCTGGCCTCAGGGCATATTTGAACAGGTCCATGAGAACAGCACCATTTATGGTCCAATTAAAGAGACAATCCCTGAGAAATGTCAGTTTGTCCATAGGCATTTATTACATTTGCAGATTTACTGTGTTAACCACTACAGATTGTTGTGGATAAGGATCTGCACACAGAAGAATATATATCTTATACTAATTATACATTTTCCTTAGCTGTCAGTCAAATACTTGTTTCACTGCCAAGTATATACAACCAACCTATATACATGCACGCTTGGTTCAGCCGAGTATACATGTGCTGTGAATGGGGAGAGTGGAGTAAGCTGCTGCCAGACATATGTCAGTGCCTTATCTTTCATGATTCAAAAGAGACAAAAAAACAGTCACTTGTATAGACTATTTAAACCTGTCTGTTGCCATGTGATCTTCAGCGCTGTATTTTGTGTTCTTCCTGTACACTTGATAAAAGGATTTATACCCCGAAACGCGTAGTGATTGGAAAATAAAGTTTTGCTTCAAATTATATTTGGGCGAAGCGCGGTTCCTCTTTCCTCAGACCCAGAATGTGGGTCTAAGATGGTCCTTCCTGTTTATCTTTCATGAAAACCATGTCTGATCACCACAACATAAATGTAAAAAATTTTAACAAAACATCACCATTAGATTAGTCAACTGTTCCCACAGAAATCGGCAGGTATGGCCCACTTCAGTCTAATATTTGTGGTCACCTTCAGGCCTGCTACTAAATTACACTAATTTCATTTGTTTATAGGGCACATTTATTGTATACATGAGATTTGGTGCTAAAACATCAGGTTTAAAAAAATCATCTTTGTCCCCTGACCAGGTACTGAAATTATTACCTTGGGAGATTTCAGGAAAATCTACAGTAAGTGTATACGTTACCTATTATCTGAAAAGCAATCAATTGTTAAAAGTGAAAAGAGTATTAAAATAAATGAAATTGAAGAAGTAAAAATCAAACTGTAATCTGAGCAGAAAGATGCTTAAAATTCATTACAGTACATTAAGCCTGCACTGAACGGTTAGCTTCATTGCAAAATAAATAAATAGCCATTGTGCTCCATCAGCAGAAATTCTGATAAAATCAGCAAAACCCCAATTAAGATGTGAAAAATGTCACCTACTTATTTTAATGAATCATAACACCGAAAAGGGAAATCTGGAAGTAGATATTCAGTCCTACACTGCTGCACTCTTGTAGATCATAGGTGTTTAACTTGTATATTGTGTTTGTACACAAGTATATTAATCCCATTCAGTAGCTGAGAGGTAGAGTAAGCAAAAACAAAGAGGACAATACTTAAGTATTTCATTGTGCATATTCACCTTCATGTACAAATACTTAAACACTGGTGGCAAATACAATAGTTCAGATTACAATGTATGGCAAAACATAGCACCTAATCAACATTATAAGAATTATAGTGCTCTATGAACAACTACATAGGTTAATTTCATAGAACTCCAAGGTTGGTTACTAGTATTTTTATAGCCTACAGACTGAAGTATATTATCTCTTATTATACATATTCCTCAAAAATAGGGGTGCCTTGTATAGATATACCATAACTGTTTGAGATAGGAGTACCCCTTTTAATGTATAAATTGTAACAAGCGGTTGGTGCGCACTGTGTTAACAAATGGATTTGGCACTTGGGTTACTCCTGAGGTTGTTGTTTAAGTGGCTTCCTTTACCCTTTAACTGCATTAGGCTAAGGCCCCACGTAGCAGCCCACAGCAAAAAAAGCGCGGCGGCAACGCATCGCGATTTTTCCCTTAGTGCTTTTCACAGAAAGTACGCAGAGGAAATCTGCTTCAATTATATCTGTAGGTATAATTGACATGCTACAATTTCCAAAACCGCAATGGTTTTGGTACCATTTAATATTCCATATGATGTACTGAGAAGCTGGAAAAAAATTCAGAATGGGGTGGAATTGGTGAAAAACTGCATTTGTGCAACTTTCTTATGGGCTTCATTTTTACGGTGTTCACTATGCAGCCAAAAATGCATGTCATCTGTATTCTGTGGGTTGGTATGATTACGGAGATACCAATTTATACAGATTTTTTTATGTTTTAACCCCTTAAAAAAATCCAAATCCAAAAAAAAATTTCTTGGAGCTGCAATTTTTTGATACCAGTAACTTTTTTTATATTTCCATGTACGGAGCTGCATCAGGTGTCTTATGCACATTTAGTTTTTATTATTACCATCTTGAGGATTGTTTATTGCTTTGATCACTCTTATTAAAATTTTTATGAGAGCTAGGGCTTTTTGATTTTTTTTCCCAGTACAGAATTCACTGTATATGAAAAATATTTTTCTAAGTTTGTACACTGTGTGTATTCCAGAGAAAGGAAGGAGAGCGATTTGAATTTTTCTTTTTGGATCTTTTTTCTTACTGTAATTTTTAGACCCCCTAGGGGTCTTGAATCCCAGAGGGTCTGATCACTAATACTATTGCATTAATACTAATGCATTGTAGTGTTTTGTAAAATGGCAATGCTTCTATTACAGACAACACAGAGCAGCCTGTAAAAGAGTACATATAATAACAAGCCTGGGCTCCCAGCTGTCATAGTAATGGATCGTTGGCCCCAGATCCCACTCTGGGTCCAGTGATCCACCTGAAAATAGTGTGCTGGGAGAATGACCGAGGCATCAGGGTGGTTAATATAGTGAAGACCCAGCAGTTATAGTTAAAGGGAGTCTGTCATGAGAAAACTCGATATCAAGCCAGATATGGTGAACTGTAGACATTATGCTGAGCACCATCATACCTTTAGATACACGGAAGAGGATTCAGGAAGTGTTGACAGCCAAAGGTGGATTTACAAAATACTAACAAAATAATAAAAATATTAATTTAAATTTTTAGGAACAAAACCATAACAATGCCGTTACATGACAAGAATCTGCATAAGTAATCATATGCTAAATAGTTGCAAGTCAAATTTATGTATGAGATAACCAAGATGATTGTCTATAAAATGATGGTAGTCTCACATTTAAAGCTGTAGTGGATGGTGCAATATGGGGCATGAAAGTCAAGCTTTCAAAACATTGTTGCCGTTTTGCTTAACAGATTCTGAATTTTTTGGAAAAAGCTGTTTTTTGAAATATAGAAATGAAATTCAAGTTCAATGCAGTTGTTGTCTAGGTACAAGATCCAAGGGTACAGTTCCCAGGTGTAAAAACCTGAAGCTCTGGCTGGCATGCCTCCATTGTGGTTGAGACTCATTTGCATATTTTGAAAAACAACTAGGTAACAAGATATTGAGTCATCTGTTTGACTATCTAAAGCTATGGTGGTGCTCAGCATAAAGTCCCCTACAGTGCATAGTGTCTGGTTTGATATTGAGTTTCTTAGTGACAGACTTTAAGTACATTGGTGCTAATGCAATTGGGTCCTTTGACAACATTACAAATCTTGGAAAACTAAAACAGTTTACATTTCCATTGATTCAGACTATTTACTGTAGAATCTGTTAGTATGTAAATAATGCAATATTCATAAAGAACAGCTAATGACTTCACTGATCTGAACTTCTGATACTTGAACTGATAAGTTGTGTTATGATGTTCACTTTAAAGTTTTTTCCTAGCAGCTAACACTTCTTTCTGTTTATTTTCCTTAATAATTAGCCCACATGGCTAAGCAGAAATGCACAGTTAATATATTCCAACATAAAAAGCAGTGTACAGAAAGAAATGCTATTAAGAAGTTGAGTCATTTGGCCAGGGCAAATTGATAATGGCAAATGGCCTGAAATTGCAATGCTCTCTCAAAGCCGTTAAATATATTTGGAAGTGTACCCAGCTGATTAAAAAATGCTGAATACATGCAGTGTCTGGAATTAATAGAAGCTATCCTGCTCACCATTCACATGTATTACTTTTAATTGTACCTATAGCTGGTCACATGTAAAATATATTTAACTTTCATGTGTTTCTTATTAAAACAGATAGTATGACATATTATATTTATTTGCCTAATGCATATTACACTATTACGGGATTTTTGTTATATTACTATGGCATTTCAATCGTGAGCTCATGCGTGAGGGGCTCACATCTTAAGATTATGCTCAAAATTATTTTGCAGTGATAATTGTACTTGTAGTTTTATGTTGTAACCCTTCCTTTATATTACGTTATACCTTACGTCTGAAGATGCCAGATAAGGAGATTAGCATGTTGTGTTATTAGTTAATTCAATAATAATAATTATTTTATTTATATAGCGCCAACATATTCTGCAGCACTTTACAAATCAGAGGAAACATGAACAGATATTAGACATTACAATGTAACAAAATAATTAATATATCAAACAATGGGAATGAGGGCCCTGTTCGCAAGAGTTTATAATCTATGAGGAAATAGGCAGACTTACATAACAATATGCATTTAGCTACTAAGCTTCCTCTAATGGCTGGTGCAGTTAGCCAGCGTCTCACCTTTTAGGTATAGTATTTGGGTATAGTATCAGAAAGACAAAGCTCATATAACTATAAGAATATATTAGCTACAGTGGGGAAAAAAAAGTATTTAGTCAGCCACCAATTGTGCAAGTTCTCCTACTTAAAAAGATGAGGCCGGCCTGTAATTGACATCATAGGTAGACCTCAACTATGAGAGACAAAATGAGAAAACATATCTAGAAAATCATATTGTCTGATTTTTAAAGAATTTATTTGCAAATTATGGTGGAAAATAACAAAAGTTCATCTCAATACTTTGTTATATATCCTTTGTTGGCAATGACAGAGGTCAAACGTTTTCTGTAAGTCTTCACAAGGTTGCCACACACTGTTGCTGGTATGTTGGCCCATTCCTCCATGCAGATCTCCTCTAGAGCAGTGATGTTTTAGGGCTGTCGCTGGGCAACACAGACTTTCAACTCCCTCCAAAGGTTTTCTATGGGGTTGAGATCTGGAGACTGGCTAGGCCACTCCAGGACCTTGAAATGCTTCTTACGAAGCCACTCCTTCGTTGCCCTGGCGGTGTGCTTGGGATCATTGTCATGCTGAAAGACCCAGCCACGTTTCATCTTCAATACCCTTGCTGATGGAAGGAGGTTTGCACTCAAAATCTCACGATACATGGCCCCATTCATTCTTTCATGTACACGGATCAGTCGTCCTGGTCCCTTTGCAGAGAAACAGACCCAAAACATGATGTTGCCACCTCCATGCTTCACAGTAGGTATAGTGTTCTTTGGCTGCAACTCAGCATTCACTCTCCTCCAAACACGACAAGTTGTGTTTTTACCAAACAGTTCTACTTTGGTTTCATCTGACCATATGACATTCTCCCAATACTCTTCTGGAACATCCAAATGCTCTCTAGCAAACTTCAGATGGGCCCGGATATCTACTGGCTTAAGCAGGGGGACACGTCTGGCACTGCAGGATCTGAGTCCCTGGCGGCGTAGTGTTTTACTGACGGTAGCCTTTGTTATGTTAGTCCCCGCTTTCTACAGGTCATTCATTAGTTCCCACCATGTGGTTCTGGGATTTTTGCTCACCGTTCTTGTCATCATTTTGACCCCACGGAGTGAGATCTTGCGTGGAGCCCCTGATCGAGGGAGATTATCAGTGGTCTTGTATGTCTTCCATTTTCTAATTATTGCTCCCACAGTTGATTTCTTCACACCAAACTGCTTGTCTATTGCAGATTCAGTCTTCCCAGCCTGGTGCAGGTCTACAATTTTGTTTCTGGTGTCCTTCCACAGCTCTTTGGTCTTCACGATAGTGGAGTTTGGAGTGTGACTGTTTGAGGCTGTGGACAGGTGTCTTTTATACTGATAACAATTTCAAACAGGTGCCATTACTACAGGTAATGAGTGGAGGACAGAGGAGCCTCTTAAAGGAGAAGTTACAGGTCTGTGAGAGCCAGAAATCTTGCTTGTTTGTAGGTGACCAAATACTTATTTTCCACCATAATTTGCAAATAAATTCTTAAAAAAATCAGACAATGTGATTTTCTAGATGTTTTCTCATTTTGTCTCTCATAGTTGAGGTCTACCTATGATGACAATTACAGGCCTCTTTCATCTTTTTAAGTGGTAGAACTTGCACAATTGGTGGCTGACTAAATACTTTTTTCTCCACTGTATATATAGGAATCTAGAACCCATTTACATAGTGAACAGTCACATTAAGGTATATTTACACATAGCAATATGTCAGTGTCGATTGAAACTTATTGAGCACTAGTGCCTATTGTCATCAGTAGAGACAGGACTAGAATAACGGTAGGCGTAGTAGGAGGCCATCTAGAGCTCCATATTTGGCGAATGGGTTTGCAAGTTATGAATGAGGAAAAAAATATTTCTTGTTTTTTTCTTTATATATAAACAGTATTTAGAGTGGATGCATACATGCACATTACAAAACCACACAAACATCCATGCTCAGCAGAACCAAATGTGCATGTTACTGATTAAATCAGGACTGGTCCCTGTACATGGTATCAATGACAGAAGAGATCTCTGAGTGTAGAATTTCAATGTTATTTTATTTTGTACATGAAGTATTGTATGGTATAGGAGAAATCCTTCATATACCTCTACGCTTATCTCCATTAGATTAAACATTTTAGAACATGGCTGTCAGGTAAGTATCATTAGTCATATGTCACATAAATATTGCACAAATATCCAAATTGGAAAAAATGATATCTTGTCCCACACCGCCATGCAATCTCCAATATGGTACATAGGATAAAAGGTGGCAAGTGCGTAAGATATGTATCTTGCACCAAGTAGTTATTATTATAGCAATTGCACATAGAACAGACTGATGCAGTGGTTTATGGGCTGGAAGACATCACCACAGATTCTAAAGGGACATCTACTATATCAGTGGAATGGCTAAGTGCTAAGCAAATGCAGCAAGAGAGTTAGAAAATCAACAAATATTAGTATTAATTGGTACTAATTCTGATAAATGTCATTGACAAAATTGACCACTCTACAGAAGACCTCAAATATCACTCAATAGTCATTATGTGAAGAAAGTATACATAAGATATGCATTAACCACTTCAGTAGCAAGCTATTTCCCCTGGTTCAGGACCAGACATATTTTTGGGTATTTTTGTACATGTGGTTTTGAGGACTATAAAATTTTTTTTCCTTTGGGTTATTCAAACAATTTTTGTGTCATTTTTTGCTAATAAATAGGGCTTCATTTTTATGTTGTTTTTATTTTTCCATTTTTTTTATTTTAATATCTGAGAAAATGTAAACAAAAAAGGAGGGAAAATGTCTTTCACATTTTTCCTGTTTTTTTTTAATAGCACAAAGTGCTACTAAAAAAAAAAAAGAAAAAAAAATTGTTTTTGCCCTCCATTGCAGCAACTTTTACTTATTGTTGTGTTGCTGGGAACAGAGCTAGAACCTGTGATGGGGGCTTGATATCGGCAGAGGGGGTTAACTTTATTTTATTTATTTATTTTTTTGTATTTTTTTTTTTTTTAACACATTGTGCCCCCCCCCCCCATAAGGTTATAATAGACCTTTGGAGGGCATTTTAACTTTCTTTCTTTTTTTTTTTTTTTTTTTGCTGTAACTGAGGCTGAAACATACAGTCATGTCACTACCGGGTAAGAGGAGTGCCACATCAAGGTGTGTACACAGCAATTGGGAAGGCGGGGTGTGATGATATGAGGTGCAGGGATAGTCTTGGAATATCAATATCCCTCTATATTACTGCACAGCGGGGGTTGGTGCCTAGAATCAGGCTCAGCAGAGTACCTGGAAAGTGGTTAAACTACTCTCTAGTTCAGGTCTATTGTCCTGTCCCTGAGGCAAGCAGCCATTTGGTCAAAAGCCTTCATCTGCATAAGACTACAACCCCCACTAACCCAGCAGGGGTTCATTTAGACAGGATATGGTATGCAAATGATCCACATGTAACTGCCAGTCACCCTGGCACCTTTATTAGTTCTGGGGAGTTATGGTTTTATGATAATATCTGGCCTGGGGAACATCTTATAGTCGCCCCGATAAATGCCCCAGATGCGTCCAGTCAAGGCGCACGCTCGGAATATACACATAACACCGTTCAAAGGCCAGGAAAGGTGCAGGCACTGATCTCCTTACCCAAAGGGAGCTGGAGTGTCAAACTTGGAGTCTATGTATTGGGGATCTCACCAGGAACCCCATTATACTACCAGCCAGACTCTATAAACATCAGGCATAGACTTATACTGAAAAGTTATTCTGAGAGATGTAGAGAGGGGGCGGGGGTTCCTCCCCCCTGGTGACCTCACTCAGGGAGGAGACCAGGGGAGACAAAAAGGCTCCGCCCAGGCTGAACCAGGCTCTGTTGTCTTGTGGATTTGGAGATGCACGCTTTTTGGAGGCCAGCTGTGGGGGGGGGGAGCCATGTGACCAACATGTGGCTGCCATGCGGCCTAGCAGCCAGGCTTGAAGCCTTGTGACCCTGGAAGAGGTGCCACTGCATGTAAGCAACACATGCTTTGCCAAGACTGCTCTGAGCCTACCACATGGGTTCAGAGAAATGGACTAACTGCCTGCTCCAGATGGTTCTGGTGCCATCTGACCTGGTTAAGGTGCTGTGCTGCCGGTCGTCCCATAAGAAAGGGCCCTGGTTGAATCCCACTTGGAAGCCAGAGATAGCCTGCACAAGCTGGTGTTGGTAATATATATCTTTTTCTTTCTTTTATCCCCATTTTTTATTTGTTATGTACCGTGTTATGTTATTTTCACTTGTATCTGCTTGTTAATCGCTGCATGTATTCTATGTATGTGTTGAGTGTCTAGTATCGACCCATTTAGGGGTTAATAAATATATAAAATTTAGAAGGCTCGTTTGCGTACTACCCTCTGTTGACCCGCCTCACTCACGCAAAGTGGGTGTGAGGTAATCGAAGTGATTGCAGGTAAGGCCAGGTGCGGTCCCTGGTAAACTCGGATCCTTCACAGTGGTGCCTGGCAGTTACATGTGGATCATTTGCATACCATATCCTGTCTAAATGAACCCCTGCTGGGTTAGTGGGGGTTGTAGTCTTATGCAGATGAAGGCTTTTGACCAAATGGCTGCTTGCCTCAGGGACAGGACAATAGACCTGAACTAGAGAGTAGTTTAACCACTTTCCAGGTACTCTGCTGAGCCTGATTCTAGGCACCAACCCCCGCTGTGCAGTAATATAGAGGGATATTGATATTCCAAGACTATCCCTGCACCTCATATCATCACACGGGGACTGTAATAAACCATCCCTGCCTTCTCTATGGGATGTATGGCTGTAGTAACAACCAATATCCTGATCCCATAGCTGCACAATTTTGTGCAGCTGGCTAACTTTACAAGTATCAGGAGAATGGGGACTCTTGTGAGAAGGATACCGCCTTGTCAAGCTGCGTGGCAAACCTGCGATCAACCTTCTTACCTCCCACTCACACTCCGTGAGTGGACCGGGTTCATAGGGTAATATGAAAGAAGCTTTATAAATTTTATATATTTATTAACCCGATTGGGTTGGTACTAACCACTAACATATACAGAGATACACATCAATGGATTATCAAGCAAATACAGGTAAAAGCAAAATCCAGTACATAAAATAAAATGGGAATAAAAGAAAAGTATTACCCAGAACGAGTTTGTGATCTGGTTCTCTGAGCCTCCATGTGTTAGGCCTCAGGGCACTTCCTTAAGCAAGTTACAGAGCATGTATCTTTTCAGCTTCCCAGGTTAGAACTCTCTTTGGTTCTCAGGGGTGACCATATAACTCTGCCAGTCTCCTGAGTGATGTCACTAGGAGGGGAAGTCCCGCCCTCCATCCTGAAATCCCAAAAACCATGATTTGTCAAATTTCATTGCCTGATGACCGTAGGGTAAAGCAAGGGGTATGATGGGGTTCATGGCGAGTTCCCCATCATGTAGACACCAAGAATGACACCCCAATCCCCTTTGGGTAAGGAGATCAGTGTCTGGACCTTTTCCCTGTGCTCAACAGTAACATGTCTGGATTTGGATTGTTAGTCTCTGCCTGATGCACGCGAGGAATTTATCTGTGCGACGATAGGCGGGTCTTCTGGGGAAATATTGCCATAAAACCATATTCCCTTTGTTCTCTGTCTAGCTCCTGGTTGGCTGGGGATTTTTTGCTCAAACTCTCCCAACCACATCTCTGCAGGAACCCCCTGAGGAGATAGTGAGTGTAATAAGAGTATGCTAATTGAGCCAGGGACAGAACAACAAAGGGTCTTAGCACAGAGTAGAAATAACACATTTCTGGAGCCAGAAGGTTTATTATGACCAAGTGACAAGACATGAAAGACAAATATCTGACTGGAAATTCATAACTGGGGTTCTCATCATCACATCTTGCCTGCTGATTCTAAATGTAGTGGTGATTGGACAGTGCGTGCACCACTATATCAATTTTAGTGGCAGTGCTGGAGATAGCTGAAGTACAGTCCTCCATTTTCCGGATCAGTGGGGATCTGAGTAGTCAGGCCTCCACAAATCTGCAAGTTATCCGCTATCTTATGGATAGGGGATAACTATCTTAGATGGGAAAACCCTTAGAAGCCATTAGAAGAAATACTGGCAAGTCTACACAATATATCCACTGGGTTTCTTTTTGTAAAATCCAATGTTGACAATTCTCTCCTCTGTAAGACTATCTTATATGGTCAATCCCTGAGAAGTAATGACCAGTGATGTGTCATCTTTCCATGTGATATTACTAGTATAGTTAAGGAATCTTCCAGTTGTAAATCTACTTAAAATCTCTAATGTTGTTATATTGTTTTGCTGTAATGCTTACAAACGTTTCAGTTTAAAGGGGTTGTCCAAGCTATCTAAAATGCTGCTTTATGGTAGACAGTCATGTGGTGGGTTAAATAAAAAAAAACAACAAAAAAAAAAAAAAAAACCGTACCCTTCTGTTCCTGCAGTGACTGTCAGATAATCTATACTCTTGTCTTGTCACGCGCTATTTGAGGGTAGGTCACTTCTGCAATCACATGTCTTAGTATGATTTCTGAAGCCAACAGTACTGCCAAAGCAGAAGCAATTACTGTGGCAATGTGGTAAGTGCAGAAACAGAGGGATATGTTATGTTCCTTTTTTTTTTTTTAGGTCCAACATATTACTGCATTAAAGCAATATTTTTGATGACTTGGACAACCCCTTTAATCAACATACTGACAGGCCCTGCAGTGCCTTTATTTGAATCTGCTAGCTATGTTACTAACTAATTCTTGAGATAATTTTTCTGGGAAAAAAATTTAATGGGTATCAGACTGTCAGTGATCATGTTGGATTTATTCTCGTCACTTCCAAGTAATTCCCAATGCCTCTTGAGAATTTGGCAAACCTCATTATACCTACCAAAATAAGAACCCATTTTGTGCATAGTGGGGTTACCACCCCCTTTAGGTATAAGAATTCTTTATTCACTACTGTATAAGGGTACCCTTGGTCCCTGAATTGTACTTTAAATACTGACACCCAGATGTTGTTCAGCTCACAGGCAGATGGCGCTAGCACTAGCTATATCAGTATGCTACTACAATAAATCATTTAGAAAATGTAAATGCACAAAATCACTTTACTGATGGAAATTACTTTTTCAAATTGTTCATTGGAGGTTTAAAAAATTGCTGCAAATTCCACCCCAGATTTCACTACTCTGAATTTAAATTCTGCACCGCAGAAAAATCTCCATAGAGTGTGGATGAGATTTGATAAAATATAATCTACAGGGCTGGTGCTCGAATAGCCTGTAAATCAGCTCTGAAAATACTAAGCAAATACAGTGCACTAAATGTGGATGTGACCCAAAGATTACCAGGCACCATAGTTTCTTTTGCTATCTCTGTAACCCTTCTAAGTGAAGAGACCCACCTGATATGACTTCCTGTTTTAGGCCAAGGCCACATATAGCTCAGCGGCAAAAAATGGGGCTTCAAACTCAGGTTACCAAAACAGTTCTCATTTTACTAGCACAATCTGCCTGAGACTAAGGCCCCACATAGGGAAATGCAGCAAAAAACACTGTAGAAAAAAATTCTGCGGAAAGGCATCTTTTTTTTTTTTTCCGCAGCGTTTTTCATTGAGTTTTCTGCCCATATTATACTTATAGGGAAACTGCCAGCGTCTCTGCAGGCATAATTGACATGCTGCGATTTTCATATTTTCTATTTTCATGCTATACTATGTGATGTTATTTATTAGTTACAGTACTTTTACTGTATCTACAAGAGTCCCATCTTTCCTGTTTCTGCACTGAAAAGGCCAAAAGGACTCTGACCTTGACAGACTAACTAACCAGGAAAAGGCAATCATGTGTGCAAGGCTGTCACCTAGTGCGCAAATTATGATAAAATATTGTTCAGAAAAGGGAAAATATCCTTGTGCCTATGACATTCTATTGTGCTGCATTTAGGATTTGAATAGGACAGCAATTTATTTTGCACTAAAATGTTTTATAGAGATAATAAACTATTATGTCTTAGAAGACAGACTTCATAGACTCTGCAGTCTGTTGCTATCATCTCCACACTTCAGATGAGAACCTGTTAAAAATATATATATACAATTCCTCATCTTCCTAATAAATTGAACATCTAATAGCTGACAGTGAAGTAGGAAGCTGTTTTCCACAGAGCAGAAGACTATTTCCAAGATAAATGTCTCAGGATTAAATTCCTTTCAGATTTATCACAGAAATAAATAATGATGATTACTTAACCTTTAAACTTCTAGAATGCTATAAAGGAAATTCTCTACAATCTTTTATGTTTTTCCCTAAATCCCAGTATTTTGCTATTTATATTTTAGATTGACTCTTGCTTAAAGTATATAGTCCCATACTAACAGAAACTTTCTACCAGTCCTGAATTTGCTGAGGACAGAAATTATGTTGGCATTGCACTTAAAGGGTACCGGTCCTCTCAGATAACTTTTCAGAATTAGCTGTACATGAGGAATACCCTTATTTCTGGACATTTTATTAGATCATTTCTGCATCTTCAGAAGTATTGTAGGCTTTATCTTTAATTCAGTTTTCACTTAGATTTTTCTATGCTAGTGTGAGTAGACTAGTTGCTATGATATCTCCTATAGACAGTAAGTGAAAAAAACAGGAGATTATGCCCCTGACTCTCTCTCTCATTTACTCACTCACTTAGAAGCTGCATGGCAGTCATTTTGCAGTATTGAAGTGAATAAAGCTCTGAGGTTAGACTGAAAACCTCTTAGATACAACAGCATGTATATGGGTGTCTCTCTTCTTGTCTTTGATTTGGCTCCTATTCCTCCTTCCTCTCTCCTTTCTACACTAGTCTATGGGCAATACATAATCTGATAAAAGCAAAGCAGTGGTCAGCTCATCTGAAAGCGTGCATTTGATCCAGCCTCTGATACACAGACCAAATACAGCAGAGATCCCGCACTTTGTTAAAAGCCCATCATTTTATTAGTAAGCCATTAAAATCCTATATAGATATATATCTAGATATAGATATATATCTATATATACACATATGCAGAGCAGCACAAACATATAACCGGTTTACACATTTCAGGCCTACCGATCTTTAGTCATAACCATGTGTCACAGGTGTATTGCATGGATTTTATATGTTTGTGCAAAAGTAGTGCAGCATAATAAACTTGGTATCACCATAATAGTACCGACTAGCAGTATAAAGGTAATGTTATTTATGATGTCCAGTGCACCATGCAAAATTTAGACTAGCTTCAGCTATGTATATATTTATAGGTACATGTAAAATTCTATTGCCTCCATAGGCCACTGACAAGTGGTATACAATTGTTAAAGATGGTGAGAGATTTGGGTGGCAGAATAATAGTAACAAGCTATTTATGATTCCCAGTGCACCATTCCAAATTTAGAACATAAGAAAAAGATGGCAAAACTGTTTTTTTTTTGCCATCCTACTAAAAATTAATAATATTTGATCCATAAACTAAATGTCTTCCAAATCTTTGAGCAAAGACAAAGCACTTACAGTGGGGAAAAAAAGTATTTACTCAGCCACCAATTGTGCAAGTTCTCCCACTTAAAAAGATGAGGCCGGCCTGTAATTGTCATCATAGGTAGACCTCAACTATGAGAGACAAAATGAGAAAACAAATCCAGAAAATCACATTGTCTGATTTTTAAAGAATTTATTTGCAAATTATGGTGGAAAATAAGTATTTGGTCAATAACAAAAGTTTCTCTCAATACTTTGTTATATATCCTTTGTTGGCAATGACAGAGGTCAAACATTTTCTGTAAGTCTTCACAAGGTTGGCACACACTGTTGCTGGTATGTTGGCCCATTCCTCCATGCAGATCTCCTCTAGAGCAGTGATGTTTTGGGGCTGTCGCTGGGCAACACGGACTTTCAACTCCCTCCAAAGGTTTTCTATGGGGTTGAGATTTGGAGACTGGCTAGGCCACTCCAGGACCTTGAAATGCTTCTTACGAAGCCACTCCTTCATTGCCCTGGTGGTGTGCTTGGGATCATTGTCATGCTGAAAGACTCAGCCACGTTTCATCTTCAATGCCTTTGCTGATGGAAGGAGGTTTGCACTCAAAATCTCACGATACATGGCCCCATTCATTCTTTCATGTACACGGATCAGTCGTCCTGGTCCCTTTGCAGAGAAACAACCCCAAAGCATGATATTGCACCCCCATGCTTCACAGTAGGTATGGTGTTCTTTGGATGGAACTCAGAATTCACTCTCCTCCAAACACGACGAGTTGTGTTTCTACCAAACAGTTCTACTTTGGTTTCATCTGACCATATGACATTCTCCCAATATTCTTCTGGAACATCCAAATGCTCTCTAGCAAACTTCAGACGGGCCCGGATATGTACGGACTTAAGCAGGGGGACACGTCTGGCACTGCAGGATCTGAGTCCCTGGCGGCGTAGTGTGTTACTGACAGTAGCCTTTGTTACGTTAGTCCCAGCTTTCTGCAGGTCATTCACTAGGTCCCATCTAGTGTGGTTCTGGGATTTTTGCTCATCGTTCTTGTGATCATTTTGACCCCACGGGGCGAGATCTTGCGTGTATCCCCTAATCGAGGGAGATTATCAGTGGTCTTGTATGTCTTCCATTTTCTAATTATTGCTCCCACAGTTGATTTCTTCACACCAAGCTGTTTGCCTATTGCAGATTCAGTCTTCCCAGCCTGGTGCAGCTCTACAATTTGGTTTCTGGTGTCCTTCTACAGCTCTTTGGTCTTCACCATAGTGGAGTTTGGAGTGTGACTGTTTGAGGTTGTGGACAGGTGTCTTTTATACTGATAACAATGTCAAACAGGTGCCATTACTACAGGTAATGAGTGGAGGACAGAGGAGCCTCTTAAAGGAGAAGTTACAGGTCTGTGAGAGCCAGAAATCTTGCTTGTTTGTAGGTGACCAAATACTTATTTTCCACCATAATTTTCAAATAAATTCTTAAAAAAATTTAGATAATGTGATTTTCTAGATATGTTTTCTCATTTTGTCTCTCATAGTTGAGGTCTACCTATGGTGTTAATTACAGGCCTCTCTCATCTTTTTGGGAGAACTTGCACAATTGTTGGCTGACTAAATACTTTTTTTCCCCACTGTATTGGGGAAAAAACTTTTTTTCCCCACTGTCATTAAATGGATTTTATTTAATGAAAAAGTTATGGCATGTGACAACCAACAAAATGTGACAACCAAAAAAAAAAGGGCTGCTGTACAACCTGCCATTTATTACTGTCTGTGCAGTGATGCCAGATATACAATGATGACCAAACAGAAACACTGAAGTACTTAAAGCAGTGTCAACTCTATTGTGTGTCAGAAGGTGGATCCACTGAGGAACTATTAGTAATAGTCTTACCCTGGCCTGCTGCATAATGATGATAATAAAACCAGTCCCACAGCTGATCATTAAAGGAATGAGAGACATTCAAGTAATAAACAAGAGCAGCTCTTCTTTTCATTGCTGCCCTCTTGAGGTAGTCAGCAGAATACAAGTAGAATTTATAGCAACTGTATTGTCTAAATGTAAAAATTGAGGGGGTGTTCTGATAAAACTGCACAAGCTGCACAAAAAGGCATGAAAACTATGAGTTTCTTGTAGTTTTTGCCATATTTGTCAGTAGTTGTTTTTTTTTGCACATGTATTCTTGTGCAAATGAGGCCTACCTTTTTCTACTTTTACCTATTTGGTTATTGAAAAAGTAGCAGAAGTTAACCCCTTGCATTTCTTTTTTAAATATCAGTAGATACTTGGTAAAGTTAAGAGGAGTCACTTTTAAAACTAGAACAGACTTAAATCAAAACTGTAGTTTTTTTTTGTTCAGCTTCCACTTAAACAGAAAATACATGAAAGGAAAAATACACCCAAGTACTCTAAAGCCGAGCCCAGGCTGTCAATCTTATAGTTTTCTAAGGGTGCTTTTGATGAGGATGTGTTCTTGACAAGTTGTAGGCTACGGGATGTTTGAAAGCACACATTTGCATGCAATGATTGATGAAAAGAACTACGGCCAGAGGGAAAAATGTCAGAAAAAGCAAAGCTTTATACAGTAGCTTGGTTTCTAAAAAAGCAAAGGATTGCTTTTCTACAGCACACATTTGATTTACCCTATATTCTCTGTAAGAAGATGTATTTTGTCTCTATACACAGACAACAACCTTTATTAAATAAGCACAATGTTTCCCAAATTTATATTTGGAGATGATTGTGTTTTTTCCCCCATAAAAACTAGGGTATGTTACTAAAATGTGAACGCAAACCACCAATGGATATGTCCTTTTAAATAATATGGTATAAATACTGGGGGAGAAAAACCTGAAACATTCAAACCTTTTTAAGATTGTAACATGGTAATACTTGATGACTTATATTTTAGTTGGATTATATCTTAGATGATCCTTCTAATTTATTTTTCACTGAAAAAAATAACATTATAAACCAAGGTAATGGAAATCAGCAACTGTCCCAAAGGAAGAAAATGGTTTCTCTATTGCCACCTATAGGTTGTTATCCTGCAAGTCATTAATGTGTAACCATTTAAGTATTTATAATACTATTTTTTGAAACTTTTATTGGGGCAAACATCTTCTATAGCGCTGTTGTTCCAAGCTCTAGATATTGCCATGAAGCAGGCACCATGTATTAGCATTTAGATATAGGAGATGATTTTTTTTCCTATAATACAGCAATGTGCAAATGTGTCTGTACAGAAAGGGAAGAAATGGGAGGAGCCTGTCACTCCCTACCCAACATTACAGCTCACAGCAATTTATAGTCCAGAGAATGAAGATGTGTATTGCTCTGTAGAGGGTGTGTTTTACTCAGATGCTGGGATTGTTGCTATCAGGAACCCCCTGATGTGTCAGCATGTCAGGAATACACTCCTCCAATAGAGCACCACACATCTTCGTATGAGCAATACACAGAACTGTGTATTGCAGTGTGAGATGTGTATGGAAGAAGCTGTGGCTAGCTGCTATGAGATGAGAAAAATGTCTACTCTAGCTGTATAGTCAAGGCATGATATGAAATTGAGTCCCCGGTAGTGCAACAGAGCTGTCATTGTAGCCATTTACTCCTCTGAAAAGAAGGTGATCCCAATAACACAACCACCAAGCACAGCACTAGTGAAAACTAAGCTACCTTTAACAGGAAGTTTGTCTGTTGTTAATGCTTTATTGGCCAGAGTGAAAACTACAATATTTAATTTTATAAAATACTAGAGGAAGGACCCGGCTTCGTATGGGTATATTTCATTTTTTGTTTGTGTAGTGACCCCATAAGAATTGGCCAGTTTTGCACTTGACATCCAGTATGGCAGTCCAGTATAGGTATAGTCTATTTATGGCTGTGTTGCTATGGAAACCTGGTAAATGAAATGTGAACTTATATTGGCTGATGCACGTCATATGACTGAATATTTAAGGACCTGCGAACTGCTATTGACTCATGCAGGACATAAATAGCTTGGTTGCTATGGAAACCTGGTGTAAAGCTGTGTGTATGTCAAGACTGAACCTGCGATTTTCCATTGGTCCATAAGTGTCATGTGATCATATGCATCTCAGTTTGGATATCAGTGAAAAACCTGCCATCGATTGTTATGGAAAACCTGGAGTAAAGCTGTGTGTATGTGACCTTGTGTAACAGTGTCATCAACAGCGCCCTGCCCCTTTAAAGCTGACCTACAGCAGTGAAGAAAAATGGCTGGGTTGTTATTGAAACCTGGAGTGCAGCTGTGTGCATGTGGCTGACAATGCTTTGTCAGATTGGAGATGGATTTGGGTCTGCTGGGGAGTTTCAGCAGCTCGCTGTTGTCTGTAACATACCTTATCAGATTGGAGACAGGCTTGGGTCTGCTGAGAGTTTTCATTAGCTCGAGCAGCAGCCATGCATTTTGCTGCAGGGGACATGAGTAGTTTAAAAAACGTTTCAATTTATAAGAATGCTGAAAGCCAGTATGGCAGTCCAGTCAGTGGCGTAAATACCGGTTTAGCAGTGGTAGCGGCTGCCACAGGGCCTGGGACATTAGGGGACCCGGCAGGCCTCTGATATTTTTTTGTTTTTTTTAACACCAGCAGGTAACGGGCCCTATTTACTTACCGATCCCCACTCCTGTTCACGGCTGCCTGCACTTCACCTTCTGCAGAGGCGGCTGTGAGCAAGAGCGGGGATTGGTAAGTAAGGCCTGTGGGCCGTGAACCCCACAAACACTGCTATCATTATACTCTGGGGTCTTTTCAGCAGGCTTCGGTCATCCTTGGTTGTGTCCCAGATGTCGGTGGGCCAGTCCGACGTCATTATGCGTTGCGATACATGCCTGGCTCATGTGACATCTGGTCCAACATTGAAGAAGTAGCGGGAAGTGCGCATAATACTATATGAAGGAGCCACTATGATACTGTGTGCAGGGGCCACTATGGGGCAGAATACTGTGTGCAAGGGCCACTATGAGGCCTAATAGTGTATGCAGGGGCCACTATAGGGCATAATAGTGTGTGCAGGAATGCAGTTTGTGTGTGTGGGGGGTCCCATGTCAAATGTTCGCCTTGGGGCCCTGCCATTGCTAGTTACGCCACTGAGTCCAGTATAGGTACAGTCTATTTATGGCTGTGTTGTTATGGAAACCTGGTAAATTAAATGTGAACTTATATTGGCTGATACACGTGATATGACTGAATATTTAAGGTCCTGTGAACTGCTATTGACTAATACAGGTCATACATAGCTTGGTTGCTATGGAAACCTGTGTGCCTGAGGAGAGTAAGCGCCTGCGAGCTCTTATTGGCTGATAAGGGACATGTGACCGTGTGTATCGCAGTTGGAATATGAGTGAAAGACTTGCAGGCTTGTATAGACTAATGCTGGTCATTTTTTGGGAATACTGTATCTCAGGAACAGTACGTCCAAGAGAGCTGAGACCCAGTCTATAATATTCCCGGACATCTGATGTACATGTGTGCCAAATTTGGTGAGGATCGGTCCAGTCGTTTGGTCGTGCATAAAGAACAGACAGACAGACAGACAGGAACTCATTTTTATATATATAAGAGATAGATGTGACATGCAAAATTTTAAATAAATCAGCAAAAACTAAATTAAGGCTAAGGCCCCACGTGGCGTCCTGCTGCAAAAAAGTGATGCGGGAAAAGCAGCTGCGGGAAAAGCCGTGGCAGCAACACATTGCAGGTTTCTTCTGCGGACTTTCTACTTCAGTTATATCTATAGAAAAACCACCAGCATTTCCGTAGATATAATTGACATGCTGTGATTTCCAAAACCGCAGCTATCACCACTGCCACCACTCAGGCAGACACGTCCTGCAGCCTGATCCATCATATTAAATCTGCTGCACTGCCACAAATGTAGCCACAGCTACCACCACAGTCACTAGTCAGTCAGCCATAACCTGCAGCCTGGTCCATCATATCATGCCCTGTTACACCCCCACACATGTTGCCACAGCTGCCTACTACCACTTCCACCACCACCATCCATGTCCTGTGGCCTGGTCAATCATATTAGTCCCTACCACCACTGTCACACATTTTGCCACAGCTGCCACCACTCAGGCAGCTGGCCCACCACATTCTATTATACCACACTGTGGCACAGTGTTGATATATTAAAAAAAACAAAAAACAAAAAAAAACAAAACATTTTTTGATTTCACATATGCTCCCGTTACCGGATAATTTTTTTTTTTTTTTTTTTAATGTAAAGCCAATTCTTCATCACTTTTCAAAATTATTTCCCAAATAACAATAAACCTGAAGCACTTACAAGCCATCAAGGTGGGATAATTTTTCTACAAATCCATTGTTTTTGCAATATAAATTCCACATGTGTCTTAAAAAACAGGGGCAAGCAAGGGTATTTTTTGGAGAGTTTTAAATGTTAAAATGCATAAAGTGAGTGTCGGAGTATCCACTGCTTACCATTCCTTTTTCCATAGACATACATGTCAGTTTCACTTTGATATAACTTCAGCTGTGTTTGCTTTAGACAGTCAGAAGTTGGATAAGGAATCCTGAGAGTGCTATACACTATGTTTTAAGCCAATTTAACCACTTCCAGACCACCCATTGGGTATTTACGTCTGGATAGTGGTTGTCTTGTTCTTGCAGTTTTAAGCAGCTGCATCCGGAGCTCCTCTAGAGAAGACAGGGACCTCATATACAGCTATGGGATCCGCCATGATGTGGCTCCCCTCTGACCCAGCGATCACATGATCCATAGGGAATCTGAGACCGTTAGAGCTGCTGGGTCCTAGAGGACCTAGATCAGCTCAGCAGTAATGGGCAGGAGGATGTATTCCTCTTGTAACTGGGGCTATAGGTATCAGCCCCAGTTACAGGGGAAATCAGCCTCCCCCACCAAAAAAATAGTGTTCAGATTCCCCAAAAGTCTATTATGACATTTTGGGACATAATGTAAAAAATTAAATAAATAGAAAAGTAAAAAAGTTAAATATTAAAAAAAAAAAAAAATAATACACCAATATAACACCCACATCACAGGTTCTAGCTCCACCCTAGACGACACAATACAAAATAAAAATTACCATAATGGAGAAAAAAAAAAACTATTTTAAAAAGCTTTATAGTAGCATTTTATGCTATTAAAAAAAAAAGTGAAAAGGGAAAAACAGACACGTTTTCCTTCCTCTTTTGTTTGTATTTTCCCGGATATAAAAAACAAAAAACAAAAATAAAAACAACATAAAAAAGCCGCAATAATTATTTGAATAACCCAAATGACAAAAATGCTATAGCCCTCAAAACCGCACATACGAAAAAGCCAGAAAATGTGTCTGGTCCTGAACCAGAGAAATTGGTCCGGTACTGAAGTGGTTAAGCAGTGGTTCGTACCTAACTTGTTCTACTTGAAACAAATCTTGATCCCGAACCACCTGAACTTGAAACTAAACAAATCTTGCGAGGTTTGCCCATCTCTACTTAATGTATACTATCTTACCAGATGCTGAGCAACAGGTGATTCTGTATTGGCACCCAGATACAATGGCGCAACTATAGGGGTTGCCCTAGTTACAGCTATGAAAGGGCCTAGAATCCAGGGGGCACCATAGGTCACTCTCAAATTCTTTGATCTCCTTTCTGATTTTCTTTGATGGCTGGCACTATGTGTGGGTTGTAAATATATGACCCTTGCCCATTGGTGTGCTAGAGAGAGAAGATTTATGATATATAGCCTTTCACTCTTAAAAAGGAGAAAATTAACTCTGTAGGCAAAAAAATAGCATATCCGCAGGATATAGTGTTGGAGGGATCCTTTAGGATAGGCAAAAGGGAGCATGATATCTATGTTGGGTAGCTTGTGTGCACAGACATGTTGTGAGCAAGTTTTCATGGTAGTTTGGGCCCAGAAAGAGAAAAAAAAAGGAAATGTAAATGCTTCTAAAATGTACAAATGGGACACGGCTGCTGGCTGTGATGAGAAGTTGCACAGTGGGGCCCAAGCTGAGCTTTTGCATTGGGACCATGAACTTTAAGTTACGCCTCTGCACAAATATTTTACCCCAATCAAATATTGGTATGTCTTTATAGCCTCTTAAAGGCACAATAAAGAAGACAGATCATATGAAAAAAAACCATTTAAGTATTAGAGATAAAGTCCACATACAGAGTCAGGTAAACTGTTATTACTGGGGATACATTGGCAGATTTGGGTCTTAAAGGCAGTCTACTTCCTCCACTACAGAAAACATTACAATGATAAACAACATACCTTTGTTATGTATACCACTTTTGTAAATTTGTAGAAAAGCTATTTTGAAGTCTTTTGCAAATGAGCTGGTACACAGGGGGTGGGCCTTCAGCCCTGGGAGTACTGCTCTTGCCACTTTGTCCCTTACCATTCCCTGTGTGCACCACCCTATTCAGTGAGAGTTGATACTCCCATTGTTATGACATTACTCATTTTAATGGAGAGAGAGAGAGCTAAAGCGTGGTGCCCTATCCTAATTAGAAAGTGGATAATCCCTTTATTATATAAAAATTATTGTTGTGCTCATTTTTTGCATATTCTGCAAGTGGCAATACACCTTCCCCTCCTGGGATCCCCATCTCTACACACCCTTTTTCGTGATCTTACTTCTTTCTCTTCTTTTATTCTCTTTTTTACATGCCAATTACTTTTGCTTGAGAAACCTTATTTATTAACCCCTTAAGGACCCAGCCCAAAAGTGCGTTAAGGACCAGGCCTCGTTTTTCAAAACTGACATGTGTCACTTTATATGGCAATAACTTTGAGACGTCTTAACTTACACAAGTGATTTTGAGAATGTTTTTTCGTGACACATTGTACTTCATGTTAGTGGTAAACACTAATGAATATTTTTGTATTTCTTTATAGAAAAATAGGAAATTTGATGGAAATTTTGAAAAAATCGCAATTTTCAAAATGTGAAATGCTTTTCAGATAGATAGTCATACCACCCAAATACATTAATACATATTATCTACCATATCTCTGCTTTATATCGGCATCATCTTTTAATTGTCCTGTAATTTATTTTGGATGTTAGAAGGCTTACAAGTGTAACAGCGATTTTGTAGATTTACAAGAAAATTTCCCAAACTAATTTTTTTAGGGACCACTTCAGTTCTGAAGAGGATTATAAAGGCCTATATATTAGAAACCCCCATAAATCACCCCATTTTCAAAACTGCACCCCTCAAATAATTCAAAATAACATTTGGGAAGTTTGTTAACCCTTTAAGAATTTCACTGGAATTAAAACAATATGGAGGTGAAATTTAGACATTTAATTTTTTCCCACTAATTCCTTAATTTAGCCCTAAAATTAACACATTCACAAAGGGTTAAAGGAAAAAATGCATCTCACAGTTTGTTATGCAATTTCTCCTGAGCACGGAAATACCCCACAAGTGGGTGTAAACTGATGTTTGGGCGAATGGCAGCGCACGGAAGGGAAGGAGTGACACTGGGCGTCTGAAAAGCAGATTTTGCTGGAATAGTTTTCAGGTGCCATGTCTCATTTGCAAAGCTCCTAGAGTACCAATACAAAGGAAAACCCCAAAAAGTGACCCCATTTTGCAAACTACACCCCTCACAGAATTCATATAGGGGTATAGTGAGCATTTTGACCTTACAGTCGTTTCACAGATTTTGCTAACACTGGGATGTATAAATGAAACATTACTAAAATGTCACTTTATCCCCAAAGTTTTCATTTTCACAATGGGTTAAAGGAGAAAAAGCACCCCACAGTTTGCAAAATAATTGCTCCTAAACACAGCAATACCCCATATGTGGTCGTAATCTGCTGTATGGGTACATGGCAGGGCTCAGAATGGAAAGAGCGCTATTTAGCTTTTGGAGAGCAGATTTTGCTGGAATAGTTTTCAGGTACCATGTCGCATTTGCAGAGCCCCCAAAGTACCAATACAGTGGAAACCCCCTAAAAGTGACCCCATTTTGGAAACTACACCCCTCACAGAACATATCAAGGGACATAATGAGCATTTTGACCCTACAGCTGTTTCACAGATTTTATTAACATTGGGACATTAAAATGAAAAATTACTTTTTTTTTCCAATAAACCGTCAATTTAGCCCCAAATTTTTCATTTTCACAAGAGGACAAAGGAGAAAAAGCACCCCAAAGTTCGTTACACAATTTCTCCTGAACACAGAAATGCCCCATATGTGGTTGTAATCTGCTGCATGGGTACATGGCAGGGCTCAAAATGGAAAGAGCGCTATTTAGCTTTTGGAGGGCAGATTTTGCTGGAATAGTTTTTGGATGCCATGTCGCATTTGCAGAACCCCTAAAGTACCAATATAATGGAAACCTCTCAAAAGTGACCCCATTTTAGAAACTACACCCCTCAAGGAATGTATCAAGGGGTATTATCATTTAGAGCCTAAAAATGCTTCCCAAAAATTAATGTACAAAGTGAAAATTAAAGTTTTTAAAGAAATATCCAATTTCAGTGCCTAATACGTTGCGGCCACTTTGTGGCATCAGAGACATGCACTCCTAAAAGTATTAAGTGGGCTATCCAAGGGACAAAAAAATTATATATGTGGGTATAAACTGCTGCTTGGGCACGCAGCAGGGCTCAGAAGGGAAGGAGCACTGTGTTTTTTTTTTAGCTTTTGGAGTACAGATTTAGAGGGACTTTCTGGTCGCCATGATATTTTTGCAGAGCCCTGGAGGTGCCAGTAAATTGGAATTCCCCAAGAAGTGACCCCCATTTTGTAGGGGTAATTTTAGGGTCTCTGCAAATGTGCCATGGCGTCCAAAAAAACAACAATCTAAATATGCGCTCCAAAAGCACATAGCGCTCCTTCACATTTGCGCCCTGCTGTGTGCCCAAATGACAGTTTATGCCCACACGTATGACACTGGTGTACCCAGGATAACGTACTTAACAATGCCATATGTGGGTATAAACTGCTGTTTGGGCACAGCCAGGCACAGAAGGGAAAGAGCGCTATTTTGGTTTTTAGAGCACAGTTTGCTTTTTGGACACCATGCCACTTTTGCAGAGACCATGAATTGTCAGTAAAGTGGAATCCGCAGACATGTCACCCCATTTTGGAAACTATACCCTTCAAGGGATTTATCAAGTGGGGTAGCGAGCATTATTAACCCTTAAGTGTTGCATTCTTTTAATTTCCAAAAATGAATGCGCAGCTGATAATGAAAAGTTAAAAATGAAATTTTTCTATAGATACGCCATTTCAGTGCCCGATATGTTGTGCCCAGCTTATGTCTGCACAGACACACACTCCAAAAACTGGTGATCGGGGATCCCTGGCACAACAGCTTTTGGAGCGTTCATCTCTGATACAAGCCGGGCACAACATATTACGCACAGAAATGTCGTATTCCTGGAATAATTGTCATTTTCACCTTTCATCATCAGCTGCCTATTCATTTACGGATAATAAATTATAGCAACACTTGGGGGTTAAAAATGCTCACTGTACCCCTGGATAAATTCCTTCAGGGGTGCAGTTTCCAAAATGGGGTGATATGTCAGGGGATTCCACTGTACTGGCATTTCAGCTCTGCAAAAGTGCAATGGCGTCCAAAAACCAAATAGCTCTCCTTCCCTTCTGTGCCCGGCTGTGCCCAAACAGGAGTTTATACCCATATATCACATTAAGTATCTTATCCTGGGTACACCAGTGTCATACAGTCATATGAAAAAGTTTGGGCACCCCTATTAATCTTAATCATTTTTAGTTCTAAATATTTGGGTGTTTGCAACAGCCATTTCAATTTGATATATCTAATAACTGATGGACACAGTAATATTTCAGGATTGAAATGAGGTTTATTGTACTAACAGAAAATGTGCAATATGCATTAAACCAAAATTTGACCGGTGCAAAAGTATGGGCACCTCAACAGAAAAGTGACATTAATATTTAGTAGATCCTCCTTTTGCAAAAATAACAGCCTCTAGTCGCTTCCTGTAGCTTTTAATCAGTTCCTGGATCCTGGATGAAGGTATTTTTGACCATTCCTCTTTACAAAACAATTCCAGTTCAGTTAAGTTTGATGGTCGCCGAGCATGGACAGCCCGCTTCAAATTATCCCACAGATGTTCAATAATATTCAGGTCTGGGGACTGGGATGGCCATTCCAGAACATTGTAATTGTTCCTCTGCATGAATGCCTGAGTAGATTTGGAGCTGTGTTTTGGATCATTGTCTTGCTGAAATATCCATCCCCGGCGTAACTTCAAATTCGTCACTGATTCTTGTACATTATTCTCAAGAATCTGCTGATACTGAGTTGAATCCATGCATCCCTCAACTTTAACAAGATTCCCGGTGCCGGCATTGGCCACACAGCCCCAAAGCATGATGGAACCTCCACCAAATTTTACAGTGGGTAGCAAGTGTTTTTCTTGGAATGCTGTGTTTTTTTGACGCCATGCATAACGCCTTTTTGTATGACCAAACAACTCAATCTTTGTTTCATCAGTCTACAGGACCTTCTTCCAAAATGAAGCTGGCTTGTCCAAATGTGCTTTTGCATACCTCAGGCGACTCTGTTTGTGGCGTGCTTTCAGAAACGGATTCTTTCGCATCACTCTCCCATACAGCTTCTCCTTGTGCAAAGTGTGCTGTATTGTTGACCGATGCACAGTGACACCATCTGCAGCAAGATGATGCTGCAGCTCTTTGGAGGTGGTCTGTGGATTGTCCTTGACTGTTCTCACCATTCTTCTTCTCTGCCTTTCTGATATTTTTCTTGGCCTGCCACTTCTGGGCTTAACAAGAACTGTCCCTGTGGTCTTCCATTTCCTTACTATGTTCCTCACAGTGGAAACTGACAGGTTAAATCTCTGAGACAACTTTTTGTATCCTTCCCCTGAACAACTATGTTGAACAATCTTTGTTTTCAGATCATTTGAGAGTTGTTTTGAGGAGCCCATGATGCCACTCTTCAGAGGAGATTCAAATAGGAAAACAACTTGCAATTGGCCACCTTAAATACCTTTTCTCATGATTGGATACACCTGGCTATGAAGTTCAAAGCTCAGTGAGGTTACAAAACCAATTTTGTGCTTCAGTAAGTCAGTAAAAAGTAGTTAGGAGTATTCAAATCAATAAAATGATAAGGGTACCCAAATTTTTGCACCGGTCAAATTTTGGTTTAATGCATATTGCACATTTTCTGTTAGTACAATAAACCTCATTTCAATCCTGAAATATTACTGTGTCCATCAGTTATTAGATATTTCAAATTGAAATGGCTGTTGCAAACACCCAAATATTTAGAACTAAAAATGATTAAGATTAATAGGGGTGCCCAAACTTTTTCATATGACTGTACATGTGGGTATAAACTGCGGTTTGGGCACACAGTAGGGCACAGAAGGGAAGGAGCGCTATATGGCTTTTGGAGTGCAGATTCAGATGTTTGGGATCTGGATGCCATGTCATGTTTGCAGAGCCTCTAAAGAACCAGTAAAGTGGAATCCCCTAGGGAATGACCCCATTTTGAAAACTGCACCCCTCAAAGAATTTATCAAGGGGTGTAGCGGAGCATTAGTATCCCAGACGTGACTGCACAGCGGATGGGGAAAAGTGAATATGTAATCTGTGCGTAGTACATTGGGTACACTAAATTCCCTACTATTTCCCCAGTAGTTCCTATTATTGGGGGGTCACTCTGGGGGTCACTTCTGGTTTATTATCCCTCGTAAGCTCTAAATCTGGGGTGTACCCTAATATACGCTCGCACAGCTTATACATTCCCTTCCTGCCGCAGCCAGTTATGCTCTAATGATTTGGCGATTTTTGGGGTTTTTGTCTTCACATTGTACGAGTTATATTTTCTTTATTTCTCTGGTGATGTAGCCATATGAGGGCTTGTTGTTTTCAGGGTGAGATGTATTTTTTAATGACATCATTTTTAGGTGCTTACAACTTATTAAATAAATTTTATTAACTCTTTCTTGGTGGATTAAAAAACAACCCCATCAATTCTGGCACTGCGTTTTATCTTTTAAATTTTTCACCATGCAGCGTAGAGCATAAGTAACATGTTATCTTTATTCTGCGGGTCGGTATGATTACGGCGATACCTCATTTATACAGTTTTTTTATGCAATACCAATTTTGCAGAACAAAAACCCATTTGGGGACATAAATTTATTTTTTTTGCATCGCCATCTTCTAAGATGCGTAGCATTTTTATTTTTCAGTTTAGAGAGTTGGTTTAGGGCTTATTTTTTGAGGTACAACCTGTGCTTTTTATTAGTACTGTTTTGGGGTACATATGACTTTTTGATCACTTTTTATGGCATATTTTGTAAGATGAGATGGCGAAAAATCGTTACTTTTGGCGGGTTTTTTCCGTTTTTTTTTCCCCAAATTTCACCGTGTACATTAAATATGGTTTCAGTTTTATTGTACAGGTTGTTACGGACGCAACGATACCAAATATGTATTGTTTTTATTAATTTTTAGGTTTATTTTTTATATAATTCATTTTATATAGGAAAAGGGAATTTTGGGGGCTTTATTCTTTTATTAATTTTTTTCACATACTTTATTATTTTTTTTTTCCACTTTTTTTACTTTTTCTTGTGTCCCATTAGGACACCTGAGCCAGAGATGCTTTGATCTCTGGCTCAGTACTATAGACTGCAAGACACGAGCATACACGTGTCTTGCAGCCTATACAGGAAGTCAGCGCTATGGAAACACAGTGCTGACTTCCTGAGGTCTCGGCAGGATCAACCAGGTACTGGAGGCTCCAGGCAGCCTGGGGTCACTTGGCAGACCCCGGGCTGCAGATTAGAGATATCGGCACCCCCCGATCTCGCCGCGGGGGGTGCCGGGGGGGGGTCGGCAAGACGGCGGAACCCCTTGGATGCCGCTGTCATGTTTGACCGCGGCATCCAAGGGGTTAAAACCGCCGATCGGAAGGTATGGCCGACCGGGGGTTATGGAGCAGGGTGTTAGCTGTCAGATACAGCTAACACCCGGTTCCGATACCGCCCGCTCAGATAGTGAGCGGGCGGCTGGCCTCGGGCGTAGTATTACGTCCTGGTGCGCGAAGTACCTAGCGCCCAGGACGTAATAGTACGTCCAAGGTCGTTAAGGGGTTAAAAGATGGCTGGACTATTGTACCAAACAAGCCCTCTTAACTCTTGTGTCCCCCTATTTCCTCATCGACTGTAAGCTCTTGCGAGCAGGGCCCTCACTCTTATTTTTGATATGTTAGTTTCTTTGTCATATTGTAATTTTAAATACTGTCTGCTTATTTGTAAAGTGCTGTGGAATATGTTGGCATTATATAAATACATTATTATTATTATTATTATTATTACCATTAACACTCTACTTTTTCCATTGCATTAATCTCATATTTAAAAATCATACATATGTAGGCTGAACCACACACGCATGATTTCTTGAGAATTTCTGTACTTTTTTCTTTTCTAGCTTCCGTGGTTTACCATGCATTCTTGTATAATTGCTACTGATATTTTAGTCTGTTGATTTTTTTTTCTTAGCTATTTTAATATAAACCCTTTTATTTAGTTAAAAAAAATATGTTTACAGTTTTAACAATGCTCAGTCATACTTAAATTGAAAAGTTGTGGAAATCATATGATGGTGACAATAGATTCTATCGTAGAGTAAAATGATAGACAAGGCTAAGCAGGGTTATGCTTATTTATTCAAAACTTAAATTAAAGGACATAATTATGGACATATTAGGGATGGTTGGCAACTATAGCAGGACTGCTGAGGAAATTGAGGCAGTTGGATTTTAAGGAAAAGTAAATTAAGAAAAGGCTAAAGTGACAAATTATAATTTCCCCAGACTGAGCATAGAACCATTTTGGCTCATACACATGTTTCAAAGCAATGTTTTTGCGTAAGCATATCATTCTTTAGTAATTTCCTTCATGTTTGGCTGACCACATTGAAACCTTCAAGAAGAGCATCTAAATCCCTGTGTCCCTGACACATTGTTTCTTTATAGATAATAGTCAAGGAAGGCCACGCTACATTTAACTTGGCCATCTCTCAGTAGGCTGGTAGTCCACGCAAAACACAACCCATCTGAATATTCTTTGCATGCTAAACAGATCACTAGAAGCCTTTTCCCGAGGCTAGATTGTTATAAATGCTGTTTATGATCCTGCTATGACAACTGTGAAGGACATGGCCAAGAATTTATCATAGGATTATTCATCCAATGTCAGAATACCTAATAAGATTCTAAATGACCCCAGATGATAATAAGATCCATCTTGTTGCAATAAGGTATTAATAAACTTGCTTCCTTTTGATAGAGAAAACTCCAGGCATCATTACTCTGACATATTTGTTTTGCTTATATTTTGCTGCTAGTCTGGGTCTATTGGTTTACAGAGTAAATCTTTAGAAGGCCATGAGGTAGAAATAATAAACCACGCTTGAAGTAAAAGCCTGTAGGTTAAAACAAAGAATGCTCTGTTTGATGATACTGTAAATGGCACATTCCCAAGGTTCTTCCTAATTGAATTGCCATTACAAATAACAGCTTTCCAAAGTGAATTTAAGGAGGGTGTTGTCTCAAAATATAGCTGAAAATTCTACAAATAGATAATTATGCCATAAATATATCGGCTTATGCCATAATTCTTGAATACACAATTAGTTAAATATAGTTAGTTATAGATAATATATTTGTCTCTTTACTTTTTTCTCATAAACAAGATAAATGTTGAGACTATAACAGGTTCTTTATGATCGTTAATGTTAGTACTGGCTATAACAGGACACCAATTATATGTAGGACAAAGCTACAGTCAGATATCTCCCACTTTTCTGGAATTTAATGACGCTGTCTCTGTATATTATAATCATTGCACGGCAGAAGTCTTTGCTACATGTGAGTAGCCTGATTAGACAGCGCTGGTGTCCTGGGTACAAATCCAGACATGGACAAGATCTGAATGGAGTTTGTATGTTCTCCCCATATTTGTGTGAGTTTCCTCTGGGTACTCCGATTTTCTCCGATACTCCGAAGACATACTTATAGAGAATTTAGATTGTGCACTCTACTTGAGATAATGAGTGATGACAATATCTGTGAAGCGCTGTGAAATATGTTGGGGTTATATAAGTAATATAAAATAAATAAATAAATAAATAGTTGTTTACATGTAAATCCTTCTTAGTGGACTTGAGCATCTGATCTAACTACATCATAATGTGCAACTTTTCAACCCTTAAAAGAGATGGGTCTTTCTCAAGCATAATGTGAATAATGACTTTCCATTACCATAACTTAACTCAAAAAAAGTAAAAAAAAAAAAAAAAAAAAAGATCATAAAATGTTTATTTGTGGAAATAATGTAGAAGTATTGTGTAAATGGAAAGTGAAAATTTTGAATGGATGTACAAAAGCATTTAACGGAAATAAATAGGGATAATGGCAATTCTGTTTGTAAGATATATACAGTACAGACCAAAAGTTTGGACACACCTTCTCATTCCAAGAGTTTTCTGTATTTTCATGACTATAAAAATTGTAGATTCACACTGAAGGCATCAAAACTATGAATTAACACATGTGGAATTATATACTTAACAAAAAAGTGTGAAACAACTGAAAATATGTCTTATATTCTAGGTTCTTCAAAGTAGCCACCTTTTGCTTTGATTACTGCTTTGCACACTCTTGCCATTCTCTTGATGAGAAATAGTCACCTGAAATGGTCTTCCAACAGTCTTGAAGGAGTTCCCAGAGATGCTTACCACTTGTTGGCCCTTTTGCCTTCACTCTGCGGTCCAGCTCACCCCAAACCATCTCGATTGGGTTCAGGTCTGGTGACTGTGGAGGCCAGGTCATCTGGCGTAGCACCCCATCACTCTCCTTCTTGGTCAAATAGCCCTTACACAGTCTGGAGGTGTGTTTGGGGTCATTGTCCTGTTGAAAAATAAATGATAGTCCAACTAAACGCAAACCGGATGGAATAGCATGCCGCTGCAAGATGCTGTGGTAACCATGCTGGTTCAGTATTCCTTCAATTTTGAATAAATCCCCAACAGTGTCACCAGCAAAGCACCCCCACACCATGACACTTCCTCCTCCATGCTTCACAGTGGGATCCAGGCATGTAGAGTCCATTCGTTCACCTTTTCTGCATCGCACAAAGACACGGTGGTTGGAACCAAAGATCTCAAATTTGGACTCATCAGACCAAAGCACAGATTTCCACAGGTCTAATGTCCATTCCTTGTGTTCTTTAGCCCAAACAAGTCTCTTCTGCTTGTTGCCTGTCCTTAGCAGTGGTTTCCTAGCAGCTATTTTACCATGAAGGCCTGCTGCACACAATCTCCTCTTAACAGTTGTTGTAGAGATGTGTCTGCTGCTAGAACTCTGTGTGGCATTGCCCTGGTCTCTAATCTGAGCTGCTGTTAACCTGCGATTTCTGAGGCTGGTGACTCGGATGAACTTATCCTCCGCCGCAGAGGTGACTCTTGGTCTTCCTTTCCTGGGGCGGTCCTCATGTGAGCCAGTTTCTTTGTAGCGCTTGATGGTTTTGGCCACTGCACTTGGGGACACTTTCAAAGTTTTCCCAATTTTTCCCTGTCAGGTTTAATAAGTGGGATTTCTTGCCTTATAAATGGTGTTGGGACCATCAGTTGTGTTGTTCAGAAGTCAGATGGATACACAACTGATATCCTACTAAATGGAGTGGTAGAATTTGTATTATGGCAAGAAAAAAGCAGCTAAGTAAAGAAAAACGAGTGGTCATCATTACTTTAAGAAATGAAGGTCAGTCAGTCTGAAAAATTGGGAAAACTTTGAAAGTGTCCCCAAGTGCAGTGGCCAAAACCATCAAGCGCTACAAAGAAACTGGCTCACATGAGGACCGCCCCAGGAAAGGAAGACCAAGAGTCACCTCTGCGGCGGAGGATAAGTTCATCCGAGTCACCAGCCTCAGAAATCGCAGGTTAACAGCAGCTCAGATTAGAGACCAGGGCAATGCCACACAGAGTTCTAGCAGCAGACACATCTCTACAACAACTGTTAAGAGGAGATTGTGTGCAGCAGGCCTTCATGGTAAAATAGCTGCTAGGAAACCACTGCTAAGGACAGGCAACAAGCAAAAGAGACTTGTTTGGGCTAAAGAACACAAGGAATGGACATTAGACCTGTGGAAATCTGTGCTTTGGTCTGATGAGTCCAAATTTGAGATCTTTGGTTCCAACCACCGTGTCTTTGTGCGACGCAGAAAAGGTGAACGAATGGACTCTACATGCCTGGATCCCACCGTGAAGCATGGAGGAGGAAGTGTCATGGTGTGGGGGTGCTTTGCTGGTGACACTGTTGGGGATTTATTCAAAATTGAAGGAATACTGAACCAGCATGGTTACCACAGCATCTTGCAGCGGCATGCTATTCCATCCGGTTTGCGTTTAGTTGGACTATCATTTATTTTTCAACAGGACAATGACCCCAAACACACCTCCAGACTGTGTAAGGGCTATTTGACCAAGAAGGAGAGTGATGGGGTGCTACGCCAGATGACCTGGCCTCCACAGTCACCAGACCTGAACCCAATCGAGATGGTTTGGGGTGAGCTGGACCGCAGAGTGAAGGCAAAAGGGCCAACAAGTGCTAAGCATCTCTGGGAACTCCTTCAAGACTGTTGGAAGACCATTTCAGGTGACTATTTCTCATCAAGAGAATGGCAAGAGTGTGCAAAGCAGTAATCAAAGCAAAAGGTGGCTACTTTGAAGAACCTAGAATATAAGACATATTTTCAGTTGTTTCACACTTTTTTGTTAAGTATATAATTCCACATGTGTTAATTAATAGTTTTGATGCCTTCAGTGTGAATCTACAATTTTTATAGTCATGAAAATACAGAAAACTCTTGGAATGAGAAGGTGTGTCCAAACTTTTGGTCTGTACTGTATATATATATATATATATATATATATATATATATAACACACACATACACATTTGAACTGCTTGTAGAGTTTATCAGTAAAATGTGGTAAATAAAATGGAAGGGTATAGAGTTATTAACATAAATTGTAGTATTAATAACCATACAAATCATCAGATTATTTTGCCCTCCATAATGTGAGGTCAGTGATTTACCATTCTTCATCCCTGTTTTACATGAATACCAGTTATTAAGAAGAAGGGTGAACACTACTGAGAGGTTGCATCAGAGCACAGATTAAATGCAGCGCTTATAGCACTAAAGCCTGACTTCATAAGCCTTTGGGTATAGCCTCTAGCAAAATTTAGATCACAGTTTCCTTTCATTCTGAATGTGTATTAGGCATGTCCTTACCAAGCTTTCTATTCCCTGTGGAAAAAATTAACCTCTAAATATTCAGATACATACTGTAGATATTACACATAGATATTATCATTATTTATCAGTTTTAGTTTAAGATTATTGATAATAAGAATGCAGGCATTAAAGGGATTTTCTGGGATAAATTAGAAACTAACTGGGGACAGGGGTGGGTGAACAATGACGTCACCAGTGTTGGCTGCAGTGTTCACCTTGGCCTCTGCACTTCCACATTGAGCAGCCTGAGGACAGGAGGGTACAAAGGGCACACTACTCAAACTGAGGATCTGGGGTAGGTAAATATTTTTATTTTTTCCTTTTTTTAATTTACAACAACCAGGTCCCCAGCAAGTTTTGAATTTATCCCAGGAAACCCCTTTAATTCTGCAATTGTATTATCACATCAAGTGTAAACTGTAAATATTCTTGGTATATATTAAGGAATTACAATAATTATACTATTATAATTATTATTGATAGAAATTATTCTTCAAACATAAGATCACCTGTTCAAAGGCTAGCATATATATATCTAGAAACCTCAAACATCTAGACATTCACATTATCTCTCTCCTCTACAATTCATCACCATAACTTCAGTTTATGAAACAAAAACTACAGCTTTCTGTAACACTGCTACTATTACCTTAGCTTTTGATTGTGTCAACATTTTTACCCACACCAGGACTAGATGTATTAATAGGCAACCCTGGCACACCAATCTGACAAAAAAATTGAGACAAGCTGCCGGTAATGTAGAACATTGATGAAAGAAAACCCACTCAAAGGAAGACGCTACTTCATACAAACACAAAGTTCTTGTGTTTGAAGGTTTTTTTGAGACTTACAGTGGGGAAAAAAGTATTTAGTCAGCCACCAATTGTGCAAGTTCTCCCACTTAAAAAGATGAGAGAGGCCTGTAATTGACATCATAGGTAGACCTCAACTATGAGAGACAAAATGAGAAAACATATCTAGAAAATCACATTGTCTGATTTTGAAAGAATTTATTTGCAAATTATGGTTGAAAATAAGTATTTGGTCAATAACAAAAGTTCATCTCAATACTTTGTTATATATCCTTTGTTGGCAATGACAGAGGTCAAAGGTTTTCTGTAAGTCTTCACAAGGTTGCCACACACTGTTGCTGGTATGTTGGCCCATTCCTCTATGCAGATCTCCTCTAGAGCAGTGATGTTTTGGGGCAGTCGCTGGGCAACACGGACTTTCAACTCCCTCCAAAGGTTTTCTATGGGGTTGAGATCTGGAGACTGGCTAGGCCATTCCAGGACCTTGAAATGGTTCTTACGAAGCCACTCCTTCATTGCCCTGGTGGTGTGCTTGGGATCATTGTCATGCTGAAAGACCCAGCCACGTTTCATCTTCAATGCCTTTGCTGAAGGAAGGAGGTTTGCACTCAAAATCTCTTGATACATGGCCCCATTCATTCTTTCATGTACAAGGATCAGTCGTCCTGGTCCCTTTGCAGAGAAATAGCCCCAAAGCATGATGTTTCTCAGTAGGGATGGTGTTCTTTGGATGCAACTCAGCATTCACTCTCCTCCAAACACGACGAGTTGTGTTTCTACCAAACAGTTCTACTCTGGTTTCATCTGACCATATGACATTCTCCCAATACTCTTCTGGAACATCCAAATGCTCTCTAGCAAACTTCAGATGGGCCCGGATATGTACTGGTTTAAGCAGGGGGACATGTGTTTTGCCAAGGGAAAAAGATTCTTTGGATTCCGTGTTATAGAACAAAGTTATAGAATAAAACTATAATTAAGGTTACTTGACCTGTCTAGAGTGGAATGTAATGCAAAAAACCAAAATGGCTGCCCTGGATAAAATGGCTGGCCCTGACAAGATGGACATAAAGCAAGCTCATAGTAACCTTAATTTCAACTCTGTATGAGGTAATGTCTACATGGACATAAAGCCAGCTTAAAGTTCAACTGGGTAATGTCAACATGGACATAAAGCCAGCTCAAAGTTCAACTAGGAAATGTCAACATGAACATAAAGCCAGCTCAAAGTTCAACTCTGTATGAGGTGTATGTGTCCCAGGAAACATTCCAGTGGAAGTTGGCCCTTTTCACAGGAATGTGAGTCTGGAGACGAGTAAAAGCCTTACAGATGTGTATACACTTCTGTGACCGCCCACTCCTATGACGCACACAAAGGTTATATAAGATGGAAATATCTCCTGGCCGTTGTTGCAACCTTGACAGCAGATTATTGGGGATGCCTGATGCTGCGTGATGAGACCTGTCACAACGGCTTGGTGATATTTCCTGAAGATACCCTGATCGGAATTCATCAATGAAGCTTGGCAGTGTTGTAAGTGTTGATTTGGTTACCTTTTGATTAACTTTGATTATCTTTTGATTAACTTTGATTATCTTTTATACTTTTCTTAATAAAATGTTAAGCTATTGTTGATAGTCTAGTGTTTTATTCTATAACTTTGTTCTATAACACGGAATCCAAAGAATCTTTTTCCCTTGGCAAAACAACATGTCTGGCACTGCAAGATCTGAGTCCCTGGCGGCATAGTATGTTACTGATGGTAGCCTTTGTTATGTTAGTCCCAGCTGATCGAGGAAGATTATCAGTGGTCTTGTATGTCTTCCATTTTCTAATTATTTCTCGCACAGTTGATTTCTTCACACCAAGCTGCTTGCCTATTGCAGATTCAGTCTTCCCAGCCTGGTGCAGCTCTACAATTTTGTTTCTGGTGTCCTTCCACAGTTCTTTGGTCTTCACCATAGTGGAGTTTGGAGTGTGACTGTTTGAGGTTGTGGACAGATGTCTTTTATACTGATAATTTCAAACAAGTGCCATTACTACAGGTAATGAGTGGAGGACAGAGGAGCCTCTTAAAGAAGAAGTTACAGGTCTGTGAGAGCCAGAAATCTTGCTTGTTTGTGGCTGACCAAATACTTATTTTCCACCATAATTTGCAAATAAATTCTTAAATCAGACAGGTCTACCTATGATGTCAATTACAGGCCTCAATTGGTGGCTGGCTAAATACTTTTTTCCCCCACTGTATATATTGATGATGATGACCTATCCTGAGTGTCAGACCCCCACTGGTCAGTATATTCAAGAGGTTGTGGTGATACAAGCCGAGTGTCCTTTTCCCTGTCAGATGACATCACATTCATTAGTCCCATGTTACTGTATCAGCTCAGTCCCATTATAGCAGCTCAGTCCTTTCTATACCACAAACTCAGATAACTATTTAACATATTCAACTTCCTACTCCTAGGGGCATAAATAGAAATTATGGGCCCATAGCAAAAATCAGAATTGGACATCCTCTTAAAAAAAAAAAAAAAAAAAAAAAAGAGGGTAAATAAGGACAGTGGTTGTAGAAATAATGTATTAAATAATGTATTATAATAATGAATATCTCAAATTTCCATAAACAGAGCATGGGTGGGGGGATGATTTGTGATATGATTCGTAATGAATAGTTTTTGACCCAAGTTTTTAAAGGTTTTGGTTTTTAACAAAACCAAAACCTTTGTGACTCATCTTTGGCAAACTAAAATGGCCGCTGTGACATGTAAAATACAGAGAAGGAGGATCACATCGCCTGCATGATCTAGATGGGTTTCTAGCATCACCTGATTATCAGCTGATCATCAGCTGATCATGAGTGGTAGGTGGAAAGGTTACAGTGCTGATCTCACATACACAAAATATTGCTCTAGGCATCAAGGAAAAGGGTCATTTTGTGATATTCCAAGTTAGGGGACAATGGCTGCTATTGTAAGGAAAATAATACCAACTTTGTAGTAGGACTACAGAGGAGGCTACTATACAGTAGGAGGAGATCCAGTGATGCACAGTTTAGTTAGATTTTAGACTTTCTTCATTGTGTGGTGTGTGAATGCAGTTTTCACTGGACAGTTCACCCTTTTATTGTCAATATTATTTTGTTATGTCTTTTTTGCAACAAAGCACATTTTATAGTAATAGTGTCAGATTTTCCATTGCTCATTACTATTACTGTATTTTACTTATTGTTCTCTGTCAGTGTCCACAAAATGTCTTACATAGTTTTTACTGACAAAGTTAGTCCTTTTAGTGCACAATCTCATTTTGTTGAGGGTTTTTTTTGGCAATAGTCTTTTTTTGTTAATCACTACCTACAGAAAAACCGCTGTTATCCCATCAAAAAACAAGATAACTCATGCCATAGTGTGTTCTGATCTAATACCAACTGACCAGACCACTCCAGTGCTTTTAGTGCTTGGATAATTCTTTCTAAAAAAAAAAAAAAAAAAAAAAAAAAGGACATACATTGAGTATCCATATTATTGCCAATCACTATTATATAAGTAGTGAAGTAAAATGACTGTAAAAAAAACAGAGCAGGGGACAGGCTAAATGAGGTGGAGGAGAAAAAAATTCCATCCATGTAAGTACTAACAATAAGAATTTGATTGGCAACAGTAACACTACTTCTTGTTTTGGTGGTGCTGCCAGTAGCTGCAGGATTGTTGTACTTCCTGAGATTGAAGATGAAGTTTTTGATTACTTAGCTTGTTCATCTCAGTTACAGAAGAATATGGCAACTGAGATAAGATCTTGAGTCAGGCTTCTGTGTATTCCTCCTCCTCCTCTAAGGTTGTAAGATGTAATTTACAGAAGGGCCTTTCTGGACTGTCAACCATGTCTTCTTTATCTTCACTGACACAAATCCCTAGTAGTAATGGGGCACCTGCTGAGTATTCCTCCTCTTTTTGATGAGTTGGATCAGCAGCAGTCAGCCTTTTTGGCAGTAGAGGAAGCAGCAGTGGAAGAGGAATACATAACAGTTGGTGGTTGTGGTAGTAGTGGCAGGGGGTATGGTACTGATAGTCACACTGGTAGAGGCACTAGGGGAAAATCTAGAAGTAAAAATTATTAGTATATTCAAGAATTGTTAGTCTTAAAAAAGCAGGGAAAGCAATAACACTGCCGATGATGATTCTTTTGCAGATAGGACCTTGCAACAGGGTCAGGGTGACAAAGAGATATCAAAGTGACAGTGATAGTGGTGATAGTAACGATTTCAGCTAATGCACAACCCAACATCCAAAAAGCCTGTGCAAGGCAGACCTACAGGAAACTCAGGTGTGGGGGTGGTGGCACTGGTGTCGGCAGTAGCAGACACATATCCAGTACTGCTGGTATTAGCAGCAGCAACTACACATGATCTTTTTTGTAGATTGCCAAACAACAAATCCATGACAATGGGCAAGATCTGTAAGCAGAAATTTAGCCATAGCCATGCAGGAACAAATGTAGGACTACATCTCTCTGTACTCACATTAAAACGCATCATCAGTTTATTTGGCAAATTAGAATTGGCAGAAACACTGGTAGGGGAAGTGAGCAAGACCTTTCTTCTCCTTCTCCCCTTGACCTAACACATGATCGTCATCAGTGTCAGATTGGGATGTCTAGGGCCCACCAGTGGAATTGTTTCTAGGGCCCACCATCAGGACCCCTGCAGATCAGCGGTACCGAGACAGGGAAGCTAAAGGTAATAACATGTCGGGAGCCATGCTGCTCACCCACTATACCATGTGCACCACTGCACTACCTAAACCTACAGCTACACCTTGTATGACAAGTGAAAAGCGTGGCTCCAAGAATTGTTACCTTTACCTGTATCCACACTGTCCTGGAAAAGCTGATCTGCAGAGGTCCTGGCTGTTGTATCATCGCAGATGTAATATTGATGGCCTCTCCTAAGGAAGATTAGAAAGATGGATAAATCCTTTAAAGAGGTTGTCCAAGAATTGGAGCAACCCATGTAGCTGGCGGGAGGTGTAAAGTAAAAAATAAGTAAATTAAAAAGCATACTCACCTGTCCCCGGCTTCTTATTTTTACACCTCTCTGGCGGCTGCCACAGCGGTCGCGCCAGTTTATGGACAACCTCTTTTAAGGGGTTGTCTGGACCAAATTTTTCTATGGTCACTTCACTGGTCCTCCCACATAGTGGCCTCTTCACTGGTCCCCCATACTGTATGGGGAACAGTGATGGGGTCATTATATTGTGTGGAAGCAGTGATGGGGGCTAACATCCTGTGGGGGGGACATTAAAATGTGTGGGGCATATTAAAGGGGTTGTCCAAGGTTAATCTTTTTTATGGCCTATGCTCAGGATAGGCCATAAATACCTGATCGGTAGGGGGCTGACACACGGCCCCATCAGCTGTTCGGAGCCACTTCCGGAGCCCGTTCTTTACACAACACAGGGCCGGAAACAGAAATCTCCATCCGCTGTATAGCAGCCCTACGCCTTCACTGCAGCTCAGCCCCTACTAACTTCAATAAGTGCCAAGATACAGTGAAGGTGCCCAGCCCCTATACAGTGGACAGAGCTTTCTGCTTCTGGCCTTGTATTGTGTACAGAAGTGGCTCCGTACAGCTGATCGGTCCAGGGTCAGTCCTCTACAGATGAGGTATCTATGGCCTATCCTGAGGATAAACCATAACAAATTATGCCTGGACAACCCCTTTAATATACCCCGCAGGGCCCACCTAATGCGCCACACTTTAAAGAGGTTGTCCAGTATAATTTTTTTTCTTTTTTATAATTAGTCTGGGGGAGGTGAATCCCTCCCTACCTCCCCCCCCAAAAAAACCAAACATACTAAACATACTCACCTGTCTCCAGTGCTCCGGTGTCCTCCCAGAACGGTCCGGTCCTGCAGCTCCGCTGTCTTCTTTTTGCTGGAAGTCCTCACTGGCTGTGACGTCCCAGGTCCCTTCCCTTAGGCTGCTGATTGGCATCAGGGGTCACGTGACATCACAGGTAGTCATGTGCAGAGGGAACTTCAGCTAGAAGAAAACAACAGAACTGCAGTGGCCCCCACCCAGTATTATAAGCTCTACAGTGGCCCCCACTCAGTATTATAAGCTCCACAGTGGCCCCCACCCAGTATTATAAGCTCCACAGTGGCCCCCACACAGTACTATAAGCTCCACAGTGGCCCCCACACAGTATTATATCTGCCCATGTGCAGAGGGAACTTCAGCTGGAAGAAAACAACAGAACTGCAGTGGCCCCCACCCAGTATTATAAGCTCTACAGTGGCCCCCACCCAGTATTATAAGCTCCACAGCGGCCCCCACCCAGTATTATAAGCTCCACAGCGGCCCCCACCCAGTATTATAAGCTCCACAGCGGCCCCCATGCAGTATTATAAGCTCCACAGTGGCCCCCACACAGTATTATATGCGCCCAATAGCCCCCCCCCCCCCCCTCTGCTTCGGTGCTATTACTATACTCTGGGGTCTCCTCAGACCCCATAGTATAATAATCGGAGGCCCAGGGGAAGTGATTAAAAATAACAAACACTCATACTCACCTTGCCTTACCTTTCCTTGGCATCCTTGCTCCATCCTGTTGTCTTCAAGCCCTTTTCCGACATTGCTGCTGAGGCCTGTGATTGGGCCTCAGCGGTCACGTGGGGGCGCACTGACGTCATTACCAGGCTTTCCCCGACCACTATCATAGTGGTCCGGGGCCCCGGCCATCTCCAGCTGGCCTCGGGCACCATACCCGCCGAGCCCGGTCGTGGTCGCACCCCCTGCAACCATGATCGTTACGCCACTGGTCAGGGACCCGATCGGGATGGTCAGGATCCCGATCGGGCCCCCCATGACATGAGGACTAATAGTCGGGGCTCGGGGCCCACCGGTGGATTCACCGGTTCCCCAGTGGGCCAGTCCGACCCTGATCGTCATTATCATCATCATCAGCAACTGTTTCTCCTCCTCCTCCTCCACACCAATGTTAGCCATCCATAAGGGAAAGTGTGTCCAGGAAACAGCAATATATCCCCAGTTATCCAACAGATCTGCAACTTAACTCTCAGCTGGTCAAGTTGCTGGTGGTGCAGTCACTGCCATACCACTTAGTGGGTTCCAATGCATTTCACCAATTGATGGCATGCACTGAACCTCAATTTAGGATACTTGGCTGGCATTATTTCTTTAAATAGTAGTACTTGGTTTATATCGCCATGGGTCTGAGAATGTGGGCCTTTCCTTGGATACATCAGTCTGGGGAAAGATGCATACCACCGTCAACATGTGGAGCAACAATTATGGACAAGGACAATACATGGCTTTCACAGTCCACTGGGTCAGTGTTTTGAGCGGCAGCTCTCACAGTCTAGAAATGCAACAATGCCAAAGAAGGACTAGCTCCAAATAGAAAAACAAAATGGATCCACGCTTGCCTGACTCTTTATTAACGACAACGCACAATTGTATAGTGGGTAACATACATAAGTGTAAACTAAAGACACATCTTTTCAGACAGGCCTATCACAACTCCTAATGTAAACCCTTCTGTAGTTAGAATCCCTAAAACGTACCCTCCTCTGTTTATGCTTCAACATTACCTCACAGGATATGATGTCGCATCAGACTAGCTTTATATGTCCAGGCACCATCTGCATGTTAAAGGACACGACTGATGACGGCTCATACAGCTTATATATGTGTAATGACAGTAACCTCTATTACAAAATTGTCTGACCATTGTATAAACAATGCTACATCTGTTGCCGCCCCTGCTACCTCTTGTGTCACCCCCTCTACCTCATAGATTGTAAGCTCTTGCGAGCAGGGCCCTCAGTCCCAGTGTGTGAATTGACTATTTCTTTGTAATGTATCTTTTTTGTCAGTACTTGAACCCTACAAGTTGTACAGTGCTGCGGAATATGTTGGCGCTATATAAATAAAATGTATTATTATTATTATTATTATTATAAGCACATGCAAACAGTCTTGCTTTATATATCTAATGGATTAAAAAAGAAACCACCCTCTGTAAGTGTCCCTCAATCCTACACATACACTGATGAGCAAAAGGGTAACAATGTTTTGAATTTTTGACTTTCAGGATCCATAGCTCACAATGCATGATTCAAACGTGAAACTGCCATCATTTTATAGACAATCATCTTGACTATCTTGACTTGCAATTATTTAGCATATGATTAGTTATGTAGATTCTTGGCATGTAACTGCATTGTGACTATTTTGCTTCTGATGGTGGAAAAATCTTTTTCTTCTTGTATACTACAAATTACAACCTGTTCTCACATTCCCTAATATCTCAGTGTGTTATTAGGTTGATACCCAATCAAAAGTTCACTGGTTTCAATTGAAGAACAGCCATGAAGAAAATTTCCCAAAAAAGGAAAAACAGCATCATCTGTGACTGTCCACAGAGTGTTTAACATAATTTTTTCTGACAAAGTCAGTCCTGTTAATGAAAAATCTTTTCTTGAAGGGGTCATCCAGTTTTTTAAAAATATATGGGCCAAATAAGAGGATGCATCAATACACAACACTTCCTTATGTATACCCTGTTTAAATTTGCCATAGTTTACCTGATTTATTTTCCGGTCATTAACCACAGCTGTGATGCTTCATTTGCAAGCTTACTATCCCCCCTCCAGCATTTCAGCCAGCAAACAAAATGTCGCAGCACGTGACCTTCTTGAAGCTACTCATGGGAGTGATTTCTTGCCTCTTTAGATATGTGGAGGAGAGCGATGCTGCACAGACTGAAGAAGTGAGACACAAGACAGACAGGGTAATCCAATACAGACCCTGTAGCATGGAGGGAATTAGCACACAGGGGAGAATGGAAAAGGGTGGGGCACACAGAGTGAGAGCAGGCAGATGAATCATGGGAAATGTAGTTTGTTCACAGATTCAGTGCATGTAAATAACAGTGATACAAGGAGCGGCAAGTAAAATGCAGCCAAAACGGCAAATTACAGAACATCTTTTGAATATGAATGAAGAGCAACAGGGCGAGAGTCTTGGCAAAGTGAGCAAAGATTTCCTTCAGCCACAGCCACACAATTAGGTTCATTATATTGGAGACTTAAAGCTACAAAAAAAAAGTTCAGGGGCACAAGGATCCAAAGGAAAAGCCCAAGCCTGGGGATCTCTCTGCAAGAGACTTATGATGAGACCTACACATTGTTGTTGAGTCCCTGAGGAATAAGGTCTCAAACAAAATTATAGTTTGCAGCTCTCACGAAAAATAAAAAAAGACTTGTGATCTCCAGAAAACCGATCAGGCAGATTCATCATGATTTCAGGTGGAGCTTTGTCAGAGAGTGCATTTGATCCACTATATTCTGCATCTGTTCCCTAATGGGAAAAATATACTTTTACGGCCTACTATTCTGTTATGGAATTGCCAATGGAGAAATTCACCAAAAATTCAGAAAACTGGTAGATAACAGAGAGCAGTAAAACAATCTAAATCGCACACAACACTGGGAGATAGAGTCTAAGGTTGCTCACATGACTTCACTAGAGCACTCTGCAAGGCTGGTTGGTCTTTGCAGAATCTGTGGCCCAGGTTATCGCCCTAGAACCGTGATGGCGAACCTATGGCACGTGTGCCAGAGAGGGCACGCAGAGCCCTCTCAGTTGGCACGCGCGCCGTCACCATATCTCACTAACGGGGAATCCAGTACAGGATTCCCCGTTAGTGAGTGATCGCTTCTTTCAGCTGTATGTGCAAATGTACATACAGCTGAAAACTGTCAGTGTAGGCCGCGGTCCGCAGGACCGCTGCTTACACAGTACATGCTGAATTTATAAAGGCTAAACGCTGTACTCTGGAAGGACCTTCTGACGTCATAAGGTCACATGACAGGGTAGGCGTGTCTTTGCTTGTAAGAAGGTCCTTCCACATGAAGAAGTATCCCGAACAGTGGAGGAGCATGGAGAGATGTGGGGCTCAGGGTGTAGTGTGGGGGGAGAGATGTGGGGCTCAGGGTGTAGTGTGGGGGGAGATGTGGGGTTCAGGGTGTAGTGTGGGGGGGAGAGATGTGGAGGGGAGAGATGTAGGGTGCAGGGTGTAGTGTGGGGGGTAGAAATGTGGGGGGAGGGTGTAGTGTGGGGGGAGAGATGCAGAGTGTAGTGTGGGGTATAGAGATGTAGGGTGTAGTGTGGGGGTTAGAGATGTAGGGTGCAGGGTGTAGTGTGGGGGGAGAGATGTGGTGTGTAGTGTGGGGGGTAGAGATGTGGGGTTGCAGGGTGTAGTGTGGGGGAGAGATGCAGAGTGTAGTGTGGGGGAGGAGAATGTGGGGTGCAGTATGTAGGGTGTAGTGTGGGGGTTAGAGATATGGGGTGCAGGGTGTAGTGTGGGGGGAGATGCAGGGTGTAGTGGGGGGGTAGAGATGCAGGGTGTAGTGTGGGGGTAGAGATGCAGGGTGTAGTGTGGGGGTAGAGATGCAGGGTGTAGTGGGGGGTAGAGATGCAGGGTGTAGTGGGGGGTAGAGATGCAGGGTGTAGTGTGGGGGTAGAGATGCAGGGTGTAGTGTGGGGGTAGAGATGCAGGGTGTAGTGGGGGGGTGCAGAGATGCAGGGTGTGGGGAGGGAGATGCAGGGTGTAGTGGGGGGTAGAGATGCAGGGTGTAGTGGGGGGTCCAGGGTATAGTGTGGGGGGGAGAGATGTGGAATGTAGGCTGCTTGCAAGAAGGAGGAATGGGGGTTCTGGCTGCTTGTGAGCAAGAGGGGGGATGCTGGGGAGGTAGGTTAATTTAAGGTGAAATTGCCGTGTTGGCACTTTGCGATAATTTAGTGGGCTTTGGGTTGCAGTTTGGGCACTCGGTCTCTAAAAGGTTCGCCATCACTGCCCTAGAAGCTTAGTATGAGAAATGGATGCAATACAAAACTGAAATCAAACCAGAATCCAACAACAAGACAGGTCAAACCAGGAGACCATTATCAAAAGAGTAAACGTATCCAGACCGAGGTCAATCCGAGAGTTCACAGTCAACACCAAAATCAGAAGACAAGGGAATATCTGGTAAACAATTCAAGGTCAGTATAACAGCAAATAGTTATGAATAGAGCACAAGTGCCTCACTAGCAAGTATTGAACTAATACCAGGCACATGGGGAGTTCTGAACAGACTTTAAATATCGCTCCTCAGCTACTGATTGGTTCAGTCACAGAGTCCTGATTAGCTACAGAGTCAGAGAACGCTACACATTTCAGCATGGCAACCTTAAAGCAACAGTAGCAAGCAATATTTCAGTGAGAAAAATACACAATAAGAATCCTAACATTATCATCTTTTTCTATTATCATCAGTTATCTATAAAGGAATGTGTGTTCAGGTGCAGTCACTCCCATGCCATTTAGTGGAATCCAGTGTGTATCACCAATTGATGCCATGCAAACAGTCTTGATGGAGATTTTCTAGCCACCATTATTTCTCTAGGAAAACTGTCTGTGCTGGATATCTCTACATGGGCCTCTCCTTGTAAATGTCCATATGGGGAAAGGTGTATGCCACCATCAATATGTGGAACAGCAATTATGGGCAGGGACAACATATAGCTTTCATGGCTCACTGGATCAACGTTTTGAGCGTCAATGGTCATAGTCTAGAAATGCAGCAAGGGCAAGTGCTTTCTAGTCATGACATCACCTCAAGGGTGAAGGACAGGCACATTTTGAACACCATTCAGGACACATCTGCCTCCTCCAGTTCCTCCACACTAGACCATTTCCTGCCCCCAACTTCAACAGGGAAAATTATTGCTTACACTCCCCCTCCCTCATTTCATGGCTGTGAGTTGAAACGCATATTGAGTGGCACTATGGCACATGCTGGAGCATCAGTTTCAACAGCAGTATACGATGAATGATTAGTGAAAGCAGCAAACAACAGAAACAATGGAGTAGATAACTGTGAGAGGAAGAAGAACAACTTCTACCTTATGATCACTTTTGAGATGGTCCAGCTTTTTCAGCTGGCAGGCTAGGCAGTAGGCACACTGTCAATTGTAAATTGTCACTGTCCCCACACAATGTTGATGTGGCATTTGCTCCCATACAGGGATAACAAGCATGATAATCATGGTTCTTTTCTGCCTCCCAAGTGTTGTTCTCACAGTCATAGAGTTTATTCTAGCTTTTTCAGCTGAAAGGCCTGGCACACTGATAAGGTGCCACAATTTTTCTTCAAATTCCGTAATTGTAACTCATAAAGGGAAAAATTTTCAAGTGGCAGGCACACTGACAGTGTGCCACAAATTGTTCTTCAGATCCTATAGTTGCCACATACCACTTCCACTCAGTTGGCATAATGACAAGAGAATAAAACAAACAACCCCACCATTGCTTCTCCCAATACCAACACAATGTGGGTGTGGCATTCTGCAACAAATTTGTCTCCCAAATAGCAACAAGCCTGTAGCACTTACAAGTCATCAAAATGGGCCACTTTTTCTATAAAACCATTGCATTTTTCAATATAACCACCATGTGGGTCTAAAAAAACTATGGGTATTCACCTTTCCCCCAAAGGGTAATATTAGCAATTTTCTTTGAAGTTTTAAATGTTAAAATGCATAAAAGTGGCAACAGTCTATGGCTAAACTAGGAGTTTGTATGCATTACTTACAATCTGTTTTCCCATAGACATACAATGGGGAAAAAAAAGTATCTAGTCAGCCACCAATTGTGCAAGCTCTCCCACTTAAAAGATGAGATAGGCCTGTAAATGACATCATATGTAGACCTCAGCTATGAGAGACAAAATGAGAAAACAAATCCAGAAAATCACATTGTCTGATTTTAAAAGAATTTATTTGCAAATTATGGTGGAAAATAAGTATTTGGTCAATAACAAAAGTTCATCTGAATACTTTGTTATATATCCTTTGTTGGCAATGACAGAGGTCAAACGTTTTCTGTAAGTCTTCACAAGGTTGGCACACACTGTTGCTGGTATGTTGGCCCATTCCTCTATGCAGATCTCTTCTAGAGCAGTGATGTTTTGGGGCTGTCGCTGGGCAACACGGACTTTCAACTCCCTCCAAAAGTTTTCTATGGGATTGTGATCTGGAGACTGGCTATGCCTCTCCAGGACCTTGAAATGCTTCTTACGAAGCCACTCCTTCATTGCCCTGGCGGTGTGTTTGGGATCATTGTCATGCTGAAAGACCCAGCCATGTTTCATCTTCAATCCCCTTGCAGATGTAGGAGGTTTTCACTCAAAATCTCATTATACATGGCCCCATTAATTTTTCATGTACACGGATCAGTTGTCCTGGTCTCTTTGCAGAGAAACAGCCCCAAAGCATGATGTTGCCACCCCCATGCTTCACAGTAGGGATGGTGTTCTTTGGATGCAACTCAGCATTCACTCTCCTCCAAACACGACGAGTTGTGTTTCTACCAAACAGTTCTACTTTGGTTTCATCTGACCATATGACATTCTCCCAATACTCTTCTGGAACATCCAAATGCTCTCTAGCAAACTTCAGACGGGCCTGGATATGTAGTGGCTTAAGCAGGAGGACATGTCTGGAACTGCAGAATCTGAGTCCCTGGCGGCATAGTGAGATACTATGTTATGTTAGTCCCAGCTTTCTGCAGGTCATTCACTAGGTCCCCCCGTGTGGTTCTGGGATTTTTGCTCACCATTCTTGTGATCATTTTGACCCCACGGGGTGAGATCTTGCGTGGACCCCTGATCGAGGGAGATTATCAGTGGTCTTGTATGATTCCCATTTTCTAATTCTTGCTCCCACAGTTGATTTCTTCACACCAAGCTGCTTGCCTATTGCAGATTCAGTCTTCCCAGCTTGGTGCAGGTCTACAATTTTGTTTCTGGTGTCCTTCCACAGCTCTTCGGAGTTTGGAGTGTGACTGTTTGAGGTTGTGGACAGGTGTCTTTTATACTGATAACAATGTCAAACAGGTACCATTACTACAGGTAATGAGTGGAGGATAGAGGAGTCTCTTAAAGAAGAAGTTACAGGTCTGTGAGAGCCAGAAATCTTGCTTGTTTGTAGGTGACCAACTACTTATTTTCCACCATAATTTGCAAATAAATTCTTAAAAAATCATACAATGTGATTTTCTAGATATGTTTTCTCATTTTGTCTCTCATAGTTGAGGTCTACCTATGATGTCAATTACAGGCCTCTCTCATCTTTTTAAGTGGGAGAACTTGCACAATTGGTGGCTGACTAAATACTTTTTTTCCCCACTGTACATGTCTTTGTTAGGCTAGGTTCACACCTGCACCCGGTCTCCGCCTGGGGATTCCGATCCCATTCCGCTTTAAAAATGTGGAGAGAAAAGTTCTGCAAGCAGAACTTTTCTCTCCGCATTTATCGCCCTTTTCAAGCGGAAACCCGGCAGACCCATTATAGTCTATGGGGTCCGCGGGTTTCCACAGGTAACCGCTTTATTATGTGGAATAGGTTTACGTTCAAGGTGTCCCTAAGCGGACCCCCTGAACGGAAACCCAAATGCAGGTGTGAACCTAGCGTTATATGTTTGGCTGTGTTTGTCTTAGAGCTAGAAATTGGATAGGTAGGTTCATAGGAGCCCTGACAGTTTTATACACTATGTTTTAAGCCAATTTAAAGTGTGGTTCGTACCGAACTTGCTCAACCTGAAACAAATCTTGTTCCAAAACCACCCAAACCCAAAATAAAACAGATCTTGAGCCCATCTCTACTTATGGTGTATAGGGATTTATTAGATTTATGCATGCCCAACTAAAAATACTAGTAGCATAATCTGGGAATAACGCAAAACTCCAAAAAGAAGAACGACTCATTCCCTTGCTGCCAGTATTCTGTTTTGTACTGATAAGAGGCAATAATCTCAAGCTTGGCCTTAACAGGCTATGCTACTAGGTTTCAGGAAAACCAGGCATTGATCTATAGGGAGCTTCCTTGTAAAAGGTGGCACTAGAACAAGCTCCTTCTTTCTACCAAGAGATGGTTCTGCCTAAACAATTGAAGTCATGAGAGGCCATAAAAAGAGCTACTCCTCATGAACACACTTGGCAGTTTATCTTGTAAAGTTATTCAAAAGGTTAGATATGATATTAAGGACCAATAGATGAGCAAGCATATACTGGCAAATATAAACAGCAACATTAACAAAAACTTAAAAATGAATACAGTATCCTTTAAACTGGAATGGAACGCATACTTTTCCACAGCAATATGTACTGTATATCATATCAATAGATATCCCAGTTGGTAGTATGTAAAGTAGTTTTATTAGCCAGCCAGTCAGTAATGTTTTTTTTTACAAATATCATTTTGAAGACATTTGATTTGCCCCCATTTAGCACTGCTCTCCCAAGCGGATTATAGAACAGAAAGCCGTGATTAGATCAATATCTCTAAACTCTGAGGGAATATCCTTTTTATTGTGATTGATTGACTGAATAGGCACTAAGTACTACTTCACTGTCTAATTAATGGAAATTAATTGAGTCATTCAACATTTTAGTGTAAGGGTTTGGAAGTATTATTGCCTATTAAATAAAGGTAAAGAAGGAGCCATTTTAAAGGGAAGTAAATGGCACCAATTGCACAGAAATTAGTTAATCGAAAGGTCTTCATTCTTGTTTTACACAGGTTATACATTCAAGCTTATTCGACAGCTTAAAATGGCACTGGAGAACTGTGTTAATATTCTTCTATGGACAGAAATGATTTTTGGTGTCCTATTTGTACTTTGCCAAAATGAATAGGAGAAAATTCATGTTTTGACTTTATTATTACGTTATTCATCTTTATATGGTATTTCCATCCATTTTTCTAAAAAACAAAAGTACAATTTCTGGTATATTGTAGGTAATATATGGTTTTGCTTTTTTCTATCCAGAAAAGTATGAGATAAACATTGGTTTATAACATATAAAGAGACGATAGTAAAAGTTATTTAACCCTTTCCCGCTCCACGATGTAGTATTACGTCGTGCTGAGCATGTAGTTAACGCTTGAGGAATGATGTCTGAGTTTCGGCTGTATTGCATAACTTTGGGCTATTTAAAGCACCTTTCTTCATTGAAAAATGCCTGAGTAATAAGGTCCTGACTTGTTAGTTCCAGTGAAGGTATTTTTCAGCGCTTACTCTAATTTCCCTCGTTTTGACCTCTACCAGTGTACTTGTACTTGACCTTGAACTTGTTCCATCTATCCAGACTTCTTATTTACTGTATTGATTTTGTGCCACATTCCCTGACCTTTGGCCTCTTAACCAAGGTGAAAAAACTGTGTCTGTTTTGAGCTTGGCATATTTATTGACCACATCACCAACTTTTTCCCTTTGGTATCACACACCATAGTCTCTTGACCTATCTGGGTTAGCTGGCAAGAAACTGAGACTGCTACTTAAGGTAGTGACCTGGTGATTCCTTTCAGTGACAACCAGATCCCCATACAGGGATAAAAGGGTAATAACCAGAGAACCACCTAGACAACACCTTCAGGAGTAACCCAAAGCCAAATAAGTTTAGCGACACAGTGTTCCTCGCCCACTACGTTATTACATTTGGGAGATTTTACTTCCAAAACAGAACACCTAAAGAGTACAATCACTTTACTGTACTGTATATAATGTATATTTACTTTCCTGTTTAAAAAAAAAAACGGTATGGTAAAATGAAATCTGGTTGCAAAAGATTTACTCTCACAGCTGTATTGAAATGACAAATTTTATGTTCATAGCTGGTATAAGTGAATGATGTTTTGCAAAACTCATCAGAAATATTAAATCCTGGTGTTTATACAGTATATATATATATATATTTGTTTGGAAATTGCTCATGAAAATTGATAACATTCCAAATATTGTGACGATATGCTTATCTCTGCATTTTCACCTGGCATTCCCATAATTCCAGCACCAGTATGATAGGGTTTAGAGATATACAAGTACATTCTGTAGCATATGTTCAGCTGTATTCCTTGTGATTAGTTAGCATTGCATATATTATTTGTATTTTTCATCTTTAATTCTAAGCCAGATGTCTCACCATGAAACATCTGTCCTCTTCCCTCAAGCTATCGAACAGCATCATATGGGGATGGTTTTCTATTGCAGCTTTATCTGTAAAGCTGTATTATCATGAAAAAATGCACCCTGTATGGTTTCAGTTGCTGGCCCATTTTTTTCTTTTTATTTTAAATGAATACATATAGTCAAAAGCAATATGAATCTTTACTTACTGTATAAGACCTGAGAACTTCTAGAAAAACAATGAGCTTTCAATTTAAATTGTTTTGTTAGAGTAATGTGAATGAGCTCTGCTAGTAATGAAACTTTCTACATTGTTTCAGGAATGTATTTTGTGTATTAGGCCACAACTCTTGTCATGTGACCAAAGATTGCGGGGTCATCTTGCAACTCCTACACTCATGCTAGTGAATAGAGTCGCACTGCAACCCTGAGGGTCTTGTGACTGTGACTTCGTAATAGAGTTGAGCAATGTAATGAAATTGTAATTGTGGCGCCCTTGGGGTCATAATACAACTCCATTCAATAACATGCAAGCGTTTTTGTTTTTTTTAAAGTGGTTTGTGCAAAAAAAAAAAATAAAAACTAGAAGAAACTACTACTAAACTAGAAGCTACTATTCCCATTGAAATGAATGGGAAAGTTGGGCGGTGTTTTTTGAGGCAGATACACCTTAAAAATACTCATCATGAACATACCCTAAAGAGCTGACTGAATTTAAGTGTGTGACTATAATAGGATGCCACTATAGCAACAAGTCAGTGCCTGCCTAAGTATTCCACAATCAACTGTGGATGGTATTACTGAAAATCGGAAGAGTTTAGCAATTGCTCTGTTCACACACAATGACTACAGAGTTCCAAACTTCCTTTGGCATTAACATCACCCCAACAACTGAGCACTGGGAGCTTGGCTCTCATTAGCCCAACAGGTATGTTCAGGCTTGCATTACCAAGCACAAAGCCAAGCGTTAGACTGAGTAGTGTAAAGTACATTGCCACTTGTCTCTGGAGCAGTGGAATCATGTTCTGTGCAGTAATGAATAGTTTTCAGCGAACCCATTGAACGCGTTCTGCCAAACTTTGCCCAAAAGTTCGGTTCGGGTACTCCAACTTGACCCGAACCTGAACCCGAACCCTACTGAAATCAAAAATGGCTGTAAATTTTTTTTTATTTTACTTTTTAGTGATGTCCCATTATAGGACCTGAACCTGCAATACACTGATCACTGGTTCAGCACTATAGACTGCAATACATGTGTATTGCAGTCTATAGATAAAGTCAGCCTATGCAGACGCAGTCTTAGCAGGATCAACCAGGTACTGGGGGCTCTTAGCAGCCTGGGGTCACTGTCCAGACTCCAGGCTGCAGAAGATACATATGGGCACCCCCCCGATCTCCCCGCGGGGGGTGCCGAGTGGGACGTTTGGCATCCAAGGGGTTAAAACCCCTGATCGGAGGTCAGCTCCAATAGAGCATTAAGGAGCAGAGTGTTAGATGTCAGTTACAGCCAACACCCACTCCCGATGCCGCCCACGGCATTCAGTTCCTCAACAAATACCTAAGATGCCATGGTCACTATTGACTGTGGCATCTTAAGGGTTAATTAGCGGGGATCGGAGTTATCATCGTCCCCGCTGTTGCAGTGGGAGCCTGGCTGTCAAATACAGCTGGGCTCTTACGGTGACACACGGTTGCTCAGCAGTCAATCAACCAGCTTTAGGGATGAGCCCAACCCGGACCCGAACTTCAGCTCTGATGCTCGTGGTTGGGTACCCGAACGCACAAAGTTTAGCATGGAACTGAACTATGCAGTTTGGGTTCGCTCAACACTGGTAATGAATCATACTTATCTTTATGGCAGTCTGATGAACGAGTCTTGATTTGGTTAATGCCAAGAGAACATTACTTCTCTTTATTATCTTGTATCAAATGTAAAGTTTGGTGGAGGAGGGATAATGATATGTGGTTGTGTATTTGGAGTTGGCCTAGAGCTTTTAGTTCCAGTGAAGGGAATCATACTTCAGCACACTAAGATATTTTGGACAACTGTATGTATCCATCTTTGTGGGAACAGTTTGGGAAAGGCCATTTTCTGTTCCAACTTAACTATGCCCCAATACACAAAGCAAGGTCCATGTAGTGCATATTCAAACACATTTAGCATGACCACTGTGTCCAATTATAGAGATCCCACCTATAAAAAAAAAAACATAGATAAAATAGAATGAGTGCAAAGGTGTACTACATAAATGGCGCAGGGTCTGAAGCAAGAAACATAGTAGGAGAGGCTTAAAGAACTTAATCTGTATAGCCTTGAGGAAAGAAGGATATGAGTAAAACCTTTAAATATGTTAGAAGTATAAATAAGGTTCAGGTAAGGAGGGAAGTGTTTGTAATAAACTAAACATAAGAACAAGGGGACACAATATGAAATGAAATGAGGGATGATCAGAAGCAATGTAAGGAAATATTATTTCACTAAAACAGTAGTTGGGGCTTGGAACAAATGTCCAGCAGGTGTAATTGTAAAATCTACATTAAGTGAATGTAAGCATACCTGGGATAAACACATGTCTATCCTAAGATAATATAGATATAATATAAGGGCAGACTAGATGGACCATGTGGTCTCTTTCTGCCATCAATTAACTCTTTCTATGAAAGTGACTTATTAATTATAAGCATGGCTACTCACCTCTTTACTCAAGCTATTACCTGCCATCCTCCGTTTTCTTGTAACCTGACCTCCACTGTATGCTATTACAGCAAAAGATTGTCGAGGAGGGAATGTCTGAGGGACAGGTGAAGAGCCATGTCAGCTTTATCCTGGGGTAAGTATGTATAACACAGGTCAGTGAGGAGCATGGTGAGTGGATCGTGGCAGTCTAATTGATGGCTCAGGCTGCAGTGCAGATATAGTATCAGTCTAGAAGAAGAGGAGTCAGTTACATAGTTGTTATAGCCTTTCATGGCTTCTCCACCTTTTATAATCAACTAAGCATCTTTTTTGGGTACTTCAGAATAATGGGCACTTCACAAATCTAGCATACACCCATCTAGCAGCCCCCCTGCCTACACAACAGGGGCTAACAAGTCACAGTTTGGGGATCACTCTTCAGGAACATTTGACTACGTCCAAAAACTTTACCCATGTTAGAGGCTTCACATGTAATTTTCAAGACGAGGTTAGACAATTCAGATGAAAAAGAGACAAGAATTGAGAAGATATTGAGAAATACTACAGAAACAATTAGCCTTAGAGTGTAAGTTCAACTGCTATTCTTTTGCAATTACAATCTCACATTTGCTCAAAATGACAAATTGGTAAAAGAAATTCTTCTAAATGAAACATAGTGATTTCATAAATGGAAAACAAAGCTTCACAGGATAACAACCTTGTAAAACTGCACCTTTTGCCCCTTCAGAATCTATTGAGAGTAACAATCTTGAAGGTGTGTAAAGAGTTACAACGGAGCATGCTATTAATCATAATTAAGATACATGAGACAAATCCTCAGGGATTAAACTCCTCACTGTCACAAAGTATCACTTTCCCAATAGCTTTGTTCCCATGGTTTGTCTTCTTCAGCTGAAAAGCTCGCATTTGTGAATATATTGTAGATAAACTGATGCCATTTTGGAAACAGAATGAACAAAAAAATCTGGTAATAAAAAGATTTAGTATCATTAGTTATTCATTTTGACAGATATGTTTTTATAATACATACGAGTTTGACCCCACTTTTCACAGACGGTACCACAGCTAGTTGTGTAATAAGTGTGCTATAAGGACACGTCCACAAATAATCAATGATGAATGACGTTTGTGCCTGCATTCTATGGGGTGGCATTTGCCCCATAACCCAACTTGGTGCTTTCAATAATTCTTCACTGCATTGCCCAATTTTTCGAGGTTTCTGCCTCAAACTTCATATTTATCAAGAGTTTAAATACATCCAACTTGCACGGAGTACAAAGACACAAATCAATATCTCATTATGTCTGAGGCCCCACCTTGCAGAAACGCAGCTTTTTTGTAGCAGATTTTGCTGCGGTTTTTTGAGCCAAAGCTAGGAATGGCTACAAAAGGAATGGGAAATATATAGGAAGTTCTTATACTTCTACCTTCTGCTCAATCCACTCCTGGCTTTGGCTCAAAAGAACGCAACAAAATCTGCAACAAAAAAAGTTGCATTTCTCTTTCTTTTTTCAACGTGGGGCCTCAGCCCCTCAGTGACTTTATTAATAGGAGGGTCCTACGATGTCAAATATTTTGTGTGCATAAGATTTTACATATAAATGTAGATGTACAAAGCTAGTTTCAATATCAAACAGATGTTTGTACTTGTAGGATAAGTATACGCTATAATATCGCTTTAGAGTATATGTGTAAATATATATGTAAAATATTCCTTTCCTGTCATACACCATCACAAAAAGCAAGCAAGTTTCAGTGGATGAACATTCCTTGAAATTATTGCATTTGGTTTGTTTTAATATTTCCTACACCACCAAAACCTAGAAAGAAATCTCATTAGCAGAAGGCAGCTCATTCCCTATTAGCTCTGTTGCCAACTGTGAATGTCCTATTTATCAAATTAGGCTTAATGTATCACTCCACCTGATATATAATGGACTCCAGTTATTTCTTAATGTGTCCATAAAACTGTGTATAAAAGCTCTTTCAAGAACCCCTATTGCTGACTTTAGATTTTGTTGTGTATTCTAGGTTGTATCTCATGTTAGTGAGGTCCCTGAGGGTTTAGCAATTAGCATGAGGAAAGCAGTATGATAATCAGGAGAAATTAATGGTATAAAAGCACAATCTTGCATGTCCCTCAAGCATTGTTCCATGCAACTGAATAAGAAAAAACTGTAATTGATTCTTAATAAGCATATTATCTGCCACAAATGTTACTCAACTACAATGCCCTGAACTTCATACAGCCCTGTGATTTTGAAGGACTATTAGGTAAGGACCATATCTTGATTGAATTCTCTTTTCATCATAGATACATAAGTTTCTCCGCATGTTTATTTCATTAGTAGTCCTATTTATATAATATTTAATATATGTTTGGAGGTTAGAACTAGAATTTTATATCTCTACTTTCTAAATGCATAAATAACATAATATATATTATAGAAAGCAAATAATAACGGGCTATTTTATGGAAAGTTCCATCAGCTGCATAGACAATAGCCTAATTCTTCAAGTTAAAGAGTCGTCTGGTGGAGAAAAATGGCTCATAATGTGCTAGAAATATAAAAGAAGAATTACATAGGCAAGTACCATCAAATATCCTCTGACTCCAGTGGCTTAACCCCTCAGATGCCATGATCAATAGCGATTACGGTATCTGGGTGGTTCGGGGTCAAGATTGCCTCCCTTCCACCCCTCAGATCCCCCACAATGAGATTGCAGGGTTCAAGGGGCTTCCTATCCCTAATGTACATATGGGCTTAAGTAAAAAAACAAAAACAACAACGCCGAGCGGCACATAGGGTAATATTGTTTTTACAAAAAGTTGAATGACACAATGGAAATTGTGTTCAGAAAACGTGGGAAGAATAAAGTGACTAGGACGTGTCCACTATTAAATGTTAATAGTACATATGGGGCCTAGATTCCAGGTTCAAGTTCCTTTGTGTGACAGGTAAAAAGTAAAAAAAAAAAAAAAAAAAGTTTAAAAAGTTAAAAATAAAGTATAAAAATAAACAATAAAAAGTTAAAAAACACTATATCGTATAGGTCCACACTATCCAAAAATAGCATTAGTTATCCCATACAGTGGAATGCAGTAAAAAAAATATATACCGAAAATACTCAAATTAATGTATTTTGATCACCTAACATCCCCCCAAAATAGCAATAAAAAGTGATCAACAAGTCATATATATCAAATATTGGTACCAATAAAAACTACAACTTGACCCACAAATAATTTTAAAAAAAATGACATTTTATTAGTAAATATGCTGAAACATAATTCAACAATGGTATTACCGTAATCATAATGACCTGCCAGACAAAGCTGGCACGTACATTTTTTACTGTAGAGTGAACGCCATGGGAACAAAATAATAACAGAATTGTGAGTTTTTTTTTCACCCCCCCCAAAAAAAGTTAATTAAAGCTAATCAAAATATTATATGTATCCCAAAATGGTGCCAAATAAAAGTCCAAAGAATAAGCCCTCACATAGCTATGTTGACAAAAAATAAAAAGCTATGAATTTTGGAAGGCAGGGAAGGAAAGTTGCCAAGCATTAATGTTCCAAACTACTCTGCATCCTTGAGGCTAAGGCCCCACGTAGCGGGCCACAGCAAAAAAGCGCTGTGGAAAAAACGCGGCAGCAATGCAAAGTGCATGGAGGACTTTTCTCTCCGCTGCTTTCAGTATGAAAACGATGGACATCTGGCAGACCCCATTATAGTTAAGAGCCCGGTGCAGATGTGAACCTAGCCTAAGAGTTTTAAAGGAGTTTTCCATTCTTAGAAAAATAAAGTTTTTGTTGTAATAAGTTATGCACCTTTTCAAAATATAGAAGGAATTTCTTATTATAATATATTTATTTTTTAATTTATATATATATATATATACAGTACTATATAATGTTTCTGAACAAAATACACTATACAAACACCAATACTACTAATGATATGGTACCACTACATAAGGACAATAGTTAGGGTATAATGGAGGAAAGTAGTATATAAATAAAATGATCAAATAGGTCCACACACTAAGGGTCCTTTTAGGTTTTTTTTTTGAATAAGAATAAAAGGTGATGATCATTACTTGTTCACATAAGTTTGATTTCATAGCTCAATGCAGAAGCACATGCAGGAGGAAGGATCATTAAAGCAATGGTTCCTCCTCCATGTACTTTCACTGTTTGATGGTGACAAAGTCCTGACTACACTGAGTGATTTGCTGCCAGTGAACAATTATTCTGTGGGTGCTATATTAGGGTGGGTTCACACTTGCGGCGGCACTCCGTCTGCCGCGAGTCCGACCTAAATGTCGGAAAACTGGATAGGGAAAGGTTTGCGACTCTTTGCTTAAAAACCCATTCACTTGAATGCGCGGGTGTGCGCTTACACCCTCTGCGCGGCAAAACCAGTTTTTTCGTCGGAAACAAAGTCCTGCATGTCTTAAAGTGATCACATAATGAATGAACAAATGGTCACTCACAGGGTGATCACCTGAAACATTAGTGTGGTGACACAAGGGGTACCTGATGCGGCCATATCCATCCCTCAGACATTGATGCTCTGACTTCATTGTAAGTGAAACCACTGATAAATTTCAGCTACATTTAATTATTGACTGTGCAATCTTACTATTACTGCAAGCCAGTAACTTAATGAAGCTGAAAATCATTGGTGTTTTACTTACGGAGAAGTGAAAGCATCGGTGGCTATCAGGTACCATGTGTATCACCACCCTAAGGCTAAGGCTCCACTTTGAGGACAAACTACTTTTTTTGTTGCAGATTTTGTGCGTTTTTTTGAGCCAATGTCAAAATTTTCTTGAAAATGAATGGAAAGTATAAAGAAATTATATATACTCTTTCCTTCTGTTAAATCCACTCCTGGTTTTGGCTCAAAAAACTTCAGCTAAATCTGAAAAAAACAAAAAGAGTAGCTTTTCTGCAACCTGGGACCTTAGCCTAAGACAGGCCAATTATCAGGAACAAGTGTTCATATCACATCCCCAAGAAACAGAATATGGGTGTTAGAGTAAGGCTGTTACCCTCCTGACTTAATTTCAATACAGGTTTTTTTTCTTATACCAAGATGCAATAATATTGTACTGTCCCTACATACTGTATTGGTATAAAGCTATATCTCTCTATGCCAGCACATTGTATACTTAAAAATAGTTTTTCCAAGCATGCATAGTACTTCCATATAGAGAGATTTCTCCATATATCATAAGAAAAAGCTTGGTATGAGGAAAACATATCTAATGAAAAAAATATTAAAATAAGGCTTTAGCAGTTTATATTATTAAATGACTAAGTGAATTTATATATATAAATATATATACACAGTATCACAAAAAATATTTACAGTGATCACTAAATTTTGTAAATAAAACTGGCGCATTTGTTTATTTTAATTAACCAGTAACTGTCTGGGGTCTAATATTATATGAGGTCTGGATATACAGTATGTATCTTTTATAAAATCCCTTTTATAAAGGCTACACTCCTTAAACGGCCACTCCCACTTCTGCAGTGACTTTCTATTTGCGAATCACACTGTGAAGGACTCTCCCAGGTTGAGGTTTCTGTTACCCTAAAAGCTTCTCAGGCTGACATTCCTCTTACGGGAGCTTTTGGTGAAGCCTCCTGCTCTTCTACTGACTCCCTTTACTGTTTCAAAGAAAATCTGAGCTGGCCAAATGGTGCCCCCTTCAGGAAGTCAAGCTCTCAATATTCCAAAATGTTCTGCTTGTATGGAGTGTTCTACAGGCTGAAAAGCTTATCAAGTTCACTAGACACCAGCTGAAATGCCTACTGCTTTGCTGCAGCTGAGGCCCCTTTAGGGCATGGGGCCCTGGCTAAATGCCCAGTTTACCACCCCCCCCCCCTTTCCCCAATACTGACCCTGAAATCTTAGAAAATCTATTAAGGGAAGGGAGGATAGGGTGAGGATAGGGTAAGTAATATATTGCCAGAAAATAGGGCACATTTTAACACTTAAATTCCACTACTGCTTTAGAGTGTGAGCATTTTTCTTTCTTTTTATTTTTTTTTTGGGGGGGGGGCACTTTTGTAGCATGAAATCACTTTTGAACTACTGAATATCACTGTAAACTCTGCCATTTACTTTGTCAGATCAACACTATAGTCAATATACAGTTAGGTCCATAAATATTTGGACAGAGACAATATTTTTCTTGACTAGAGTTCAAATTACTAACACTAACATACAAAGCCATCCACAACCTGTCTCCTCCCTATATCTCTGACCTAATCTCCCGCTAGCTGCCCACACGTAACCTTCGATCCTCCAAAGACCTCTTACTCCGCTCTGATCTTATCCGCTCTTCACACAACCGTCTCCAAGATTTCTCCCGTGCATCCCCCATACTCTGAAACTCATTACCAAGACACATAAGACTGACCCCCACAATCACAAGCTTCAAGAAGGCCCTGAAGACTCACCTATTCAAGAAGGCCTACAACTTCCAATGACACTACTGTCAGCACACCATCATCTATACTGCCTATCCCCTCACCTTCTGTCTCTATCCCTCTTCTCTCATAGATTGTAAGCCCTTGCGGGCAGGGCCCTGTATCCCACTGTGCCAGTTGGTCACTGTTAGTATTGTACTTGTCTTGTATATTTTATGTACCGTATGTAAATCCTCAAATGTAAAACACCATGGAATTAATAGTGCTATATAAATAAACAATAATAATAAATAATAATAATAATTTTGGTTCTGTACATTACCACAATGAATTTTAACCTTTTCAGGACACAGCCTAAAAGTGCCTTCGTGACCAGGCCTCATTTTTCAAATCTGACATGTGTCACTTTATATGGCAATAACTTTGAGACGATTTAACTTACATAAGTGATTTTGAGATTGTTTTTTCGTGACACATTGTACTTCATGTTAGTGGTAAATATTGATCAATATTTTTATATTTACTTATAAAAAAAATAGGAAATTTGATGGAAATTTGGAGAAAATCGCAATTTTCAAGATGTGAAATGCTCTGCTTTTCAAACACATAGTCATATCACAAAAATACATTAATAAATATTATCTACCATATATCTGCTTTATATCGGCATCATCTTTTAATCGTCCATTCATTTATTTTGGATGTTAGAAGGCTTACAAGTGTAACAGTGATTTTCCAGATTTACAAGAAAATTTCCCAAACTAATTTTTTAGGTACCACTTCTGTTCTGAAGGGAATTATGAAGGCCTATATATTAGAAACCCCCCATAAATCACCCCATTTTCAAAACTGCACCCCTCAAATAATTCAAAACAGCATTTGGGAAGTTTGTTAACCATTAAGGATTTCACAGAAATTAAAACAATATGGAGGTGAAATTTAGACATTTCTTTTTTTTTTTCAGTAACACATTCATTTAGCCCTAAAATTAACACCTTCACAAAGGGTTAAAGGAAAAATTCATCTCAGTTTGTTATGCAATTTCTCCCGAGCACAGAAATACCCCACATGTGGGTGTAAACTGATGTTTGGGCACACGGCAGCGTACGGAAGGGAAGGAGCGACAATGGGCATTTGAAAAGCAGATTTTGCCGGAATAGTTTTCGGTGCCATGTCCCATTTGCAGAGCCCCTAAAGCACCAGTACAAAGGAAACCCCCCAAAAGTGACCCCATTTTGGAAACTACACCCTTCACAGAATTTATCATGGGGTATAGTGAGCATTTTGACCCAACAGCCTTTTCACAGATTTTATTAACATTGGAATGTGTAAATGAAAAATTACTAGAATGTCACTTTTTCCCCAAATTTTTCATTTTCACAAGGGGTTAAAGGAGAAAAAGCACCCCACAGTTTGTTAAAAAATTGTTCATGAACATGGCAATACCCCATATGTGGTTATAATCTGCTGTATGGGTACATGGTGGGGCTTGGAATGGAAAGAGCGCTATTTGGCTTTTGGAGGGCAGATTTTGCTGGAATAGTTTTCGGGTGCCATGTCGCATTTGCAGAGCCCCTAAAGTACCAGTACAATGGAAACCTTCAAAAGTAACCCCGTTTTGGAAACTATACCCCTCACAGAACATATAAAGGGATATAATGAGCAGTTTGACTCTACAGCTTTTTCACAGATTTTATTAACATCGGGACGTGAAAATGAAAAATTACTTTTTTTCTAATAAACTGTCAATTTAGTCCAAACATTTTTATTTTTACAAGAGGATAAAGGAGAAAAAGCTCCCCAAGGTTTGTTACACAATTTCTCCTGGACATGGCAATACCCCATATGTGGTCATAATCTGCTGTATGGGTACATGGTGGGGCTCGGAATGGAAAGAGCGCTATTTGGTTTTTGGAGGGAAGATTTTGCTGGATTAGATTTCGGGTGCCATGTCGCATTAGCAGAGCCCCTAAAGCACCAATACAATGGAAACCTTCAAAAGTGACCCCATTTTGGAAACTACACCCCTCACAGACACAGAACATATCAAGGGATATAATGAACAGTTTGACTCTACAGCTTTTTCACAGATTTTATTAACATCGGGATGTGAAAATGAAAAATTAGTTTTTTTTTCAATAAACCGTCAATTTAGTCCAAATTTTTTTTATTTTTACAAGAGGGTAAAGGAGAAAAAGCTCCCCAAGGTTTGTTACACAATTTCTCCTGAACATGGGAATACCCCATATGTGGTTAGAATGTGCTGTATGGGTACATGGTGATGCTCGGAATGGAAAGAGCGCTATTTGGTTTTGGAGGGCAGATTTTGCTGGAATAGTTTTCAGATGCCATGTCGCATTTCCAGAGCCCCTAAAGTACCAATACAATGGAAACCCCCAAAAAGTGACTCCATTTTAGAAACTACACCCCTCAAGGAATTTATCAAGGGGTATTATCATTTTGACCCTAAGAGTGCTTCCTGAAAATTAATGTACAAAGTGAAAATTTTAATTTTTAAAGAAATATGCCATGTCAGTGCCCAATACGTTGCACCCACTTTGTGTCATCAGAGACACGCACTCCTAAAACTATTAACTGGGCTATCCCAAGTAGAAAGAAGTTGTATATGTGGGTGTAAACTGCTGCTTGGTTACACAGCAGGGCTCAGAAGGGATGGAGCAGTGTGCTTTTTAGCTTTTGGTGTACAGATTTGGAGGGATTTTCTGGATGCCATGTTGTTTTTGCAGAGCCCTGGTGGTGCCAGTAAATTGGAATTCCCCAAGAAGTGACCCCCATTTTGTAGGAGCAATTTTAGAGTCTCTATAAATGTGACATGGCGTCCAAAAATCAACAAACTAAATCAGCGGTCCAAAAGCACATAGTGCTCCTTCACATCTGCACCCTCCTGTGTGCCCAAGCGGCAGTTTATGCCCACATGTATGACACTGGTGTACCCAGGATAATGTACTTAATGCCATATGCGGGTATAAATTGATGTTTGGGCACAGAAGGGAAGGAGCGCTATTTTGATTTTTGGAGCACAGTTTGGTTTTTCGATGTCATGCCACTTTTGCAGAGCCCCTGAATTGACAGTAAAGTAGAACCTGCTGAAATGTGACCCCACTTTGGAAAGTACACCCCTGAAGGGATTTATCAAGTGGTGTAGCGAGCATTTTTAAACTTTGAGTGCATTAATTTAATTTCCAGAAATGAATGCGCAGCTGATAATGAAAAGTGAAAATTGCAATTTTTCCAGAGATACGCCATTTCAGTGCTGATATGTTGTACCCAACTTGTGTCACCAGAGACACAACCTCCAAAAACTGTTAAGCGGGGATCCCGGACACAACAGCTTTTGGAGCATTCGTCTCTGATACAAGCTGGGCACAACGTATTACGCACTGAAATTAGGTATTCCTGGAAAAAGTGTCATTTTCATCTTCCACCATCAGCTGCGTATTCATTTCTGGAAAATTAATTAAGGCAACACTTGGGGGTTAAAAATTCTCACTGTACCCCTGGATAAATTCCTTCAGGGGTGTAGTTTCCAAAATGGGGTGACATGTCAGGGGATTCCACTGTACTGGCATTTCAGGAGCTCTGAAAGTGTCATGGTGTCCAAAAACCAAACCGTCTAAGTCTGTGCTCCAAAAACCAAAATAGCGCTCCTTCCCTTCTGTGCCCGGCTGTGCCCAAACAGCCATTTATACTCACATATGACATTAAGTACGTTATTCTGGGTACACCATTGTCATACATGTGGGTATAATCTGCAGTTTGGGCACACAGCAGGGCACAGAAGGGAAGTAGCGCTATGTGGCTTTTGGAGCGCACATTCAGATGTTTGGCATCTGGACACCATGTCATGTTTTCAGAGCCTCTAAGGTACCAGAAAAGTGGAATCCCCTAGGGAATGACCCCATTTTAAAAACTGTACTCCTCAAAGAACTTATCAAGGGGTGGAGTGAGCATTAGTATCCCAGACGTGACTGCACAGCGGATTAAGAGTGAATATGTAAGCTGTGCGGAGTACATGGGGAACACGAAATTTACTACTACTATATCCCCAGTAGCTTGTATGATTGGGGGAGGGGTCACTCTGGGGGTCAGTTCTGGTTTATTTTCCATCGTATGCTCTAAATCTGGGGTGTCCCCTGATACACTCTCGCACCGCTTATACATTTCCTTCCTGCTGCAGCCAGTTGTGTTCTAATGATTTGGCGATTTTTGGGGTTTTTGTCTTCACATTGAACAAGCTATATATATATATATTTTTTTTTTTTTTCTGGTGCTGTAGCCATATGAGGGCTTGTTGTTTGTGGTATGAGATGTATTTTTTAATAACATTTTTGAGTGCCTATGACTTATTGATTAACGTTTATTAACGCTTTCTTGGTGGATTAAAAAAAATCCTCATCAATTCTGGCATTGTGTTTTACCTATTAATTTTTTTCCACACAGTGTACAACATAAGTAACCTGTGACCTTTATTCTGTGGGTCGGTAATATTACGGCGATACCTCATTTATATTGTTTTTTTATGCTTTACTAGTTTTGCAGAACAAAAATCCATTTGGGGAAGGAAATCAATTATCTTTGCATTGCCATCTACTTAGATGCGCAAAATTTTTATTTTTCGGTTGACAGAGATAGTTGAGGGCTTATTTTTTGCGGGACAACCTGTGATTTTTATTGGTGCTGTTTTGGGGTATATGTGACTTTTCGATCACTTTTTATAGCATATTTTGTAGGGTGAGATGGCAAAAAATCATTACTTACGGCGGATTTTTTTCCGGGTTTTTTTTCCGACGTTCACCATGTAGGTTAAATAATGTTTCAGTTTTATTGTACAGGTTGTTACGGACGTGGCGATACCAAATATGTATTGTTTTTTATTAATTTTTAGGTTTTGTTTTATATAACTCATTTGATATAGAAAAAGGGAATTTTGGGGCTTTATTCATTTATTTATTTCACAAACTTTATTACATTTCTTTTGCACCTTTTTTTTTTTACATTTCTTTATTTGTCCTACAAGGACACCTGAACCAGGGATCGCTGGTTCAGTATTATAGATTGCAATACACGTGTATTGCAGTCTATAGAGGAAGTCAGCGCTATGTAGACGCATAGCCTGACTTTCTCACTTCCCGGCAGGATCAACCAGGTACTGTGGGCACCGAGCAGCCTGGTGTCACTGGCCAGACCCCGGGCTGCAGAAGACACATATGGGCACCCCCCGATCTCGCCGCGGGGGGTGAGGGGGGGGTTCATTTGGCATCACGGAACCCCTTGGATGCCGCGGTCTTGTTTGACCGCGGCATCCAAGGGGTTAAAACGTCCGATCAGAGCACAGCTCCAATGTAGGATACGGAGCAGGGTGTCAGCTGTCAGATACAGCTAACACCCGCTCCCGATGCCGCCCGCGGACCGGCGGGCCGCTAATATCAGGGAAAGTTTGTTACTGCAACAAACTTTCCCTGATATGGCGGCTACATGATCAGGACCTGAACCTATCAGGTCCTAATCATGTCTCCGTGAACACCAGCAGCTATTATTGCTGTGTTCACTGAGTTTCTGACCCTTGGGGAGACCCGATCCCCAATTTAGTAGGGTCAGTTTATAAATGTCGGCTCTTCACAAAGCCCAGCAAGCGCCGACGTTTATATACAGTGGGTGGTCCTGAAAAGGTTAAACAAAACAATTCAGATGCAGTTGAAGTTCAGACTTTCAGCTTTAATTCAGTGGGTTGAACAAAATGATTGCATAAAAATGTGAGAAATTAAGCATTTATTACACACAATCCCTTCATTTCAGGGGCTCAAAAGTAATTGGACAAATTAAATAATTGTAAATAAAATATTAATTTGTAATACTTGGTTGTTCACCCTTTGTTGGCAATGACAGCCTGATGTCTTGAGCTCATGGACATCACCAGACGCTGTGTTTCCTCTTTAATGCTCTGCCAGGCCTTTACTGCAGCGGTTTTCAGTTGCTGTTTGTTTGTGGGCCTTTCTGTCTGAAGTTTAGTCTTTAACAAGTGAAATTAGGTTGAGATCAGGTGACTGACTTGGCCATTCAAGAATATTCCACTTCTTTGCTTTAATAAACTCCTAGGTTGCTTTGGCTTTATGTATTGGGTCATTGTCCATCTGTAGTATGAAACGCCGACCAATCAGTTTGGCTGCATGTGGCTGGATTTGAGCACACAGTATGTCTCTGAATACCTCAGAATTCACCTTACTTTTTTCTTTCCATCATTCTAGTAGAGGTTGATCTTGATTTCATCTGTCCTTTTTTAGATGTTTTTTTAGCAAAGTCCAATCTAGCCTTCTTATTCTTGAGGCTTATGAGTGGCTTGCACCGTGCAGCGAAACCTCTGTATTTACTTTCATGCAGTCTTCTCTTTATGGTAGATTCGGATATTGATATGCCTACATCCTGGAGAGTGTTGTTCACTTGGTTGGCTGTTGTGAAGGGGTTTCTCTTCACCATGGAAATTATTCTGCAATGATCCACCACTGTTGTCTTCCATGGGCGTCCAGGTCTTTTTGCATTGATGAGTTCACAAGTGCTTTCTTTCTTTCTCAGGATGTACTAAACTGTAGATTTTGCCACTCCTAATATTGTAGCAATTTCTCGGATGGGTTTTTTCTGTTTTCGCAGCTTAAGGATGGCTTGTTTCACCTGCATGGAGAGCTCCCTTGACCACATTTTCTTCACAGCAAAATCTTCCAAATGCAAGCACCACACCTCAAATCAACTCCAGGCCTTTTATCTGCTTAATTGAGAATGACATAACTAAGGAATTGCCCACACCTGCCCATGAAACGGCCTTTGAGTCAATTGTCCAATTACTTTTAGTCCCTTTAAAAACAGGGTGGCACATGTTAAGGAGCTGAAATTCTGAAACCCTTCATCCAATTTTAATGTGGATACCCTCAAATGAAAGCTGAAAATCTGGACTTTATGTCCATGTCCATTATGTTACTATAACTTGAATATGTTTCAGTAAACAGTTAAAAAAAAATTTGTGTCAGTGTCCAAATATATATGGACCTACAGTGCTGGCCAAAAGTATTGGCACCCCTGCAATTCTGTCAGAAAATACTCAATTTCTTCCAGAAAATGATTGCAATCACAAATGCTTTGGTAATAATATCTTCATTTATTTTGCTTGCAATGAAAAAACACAAAAGAGAATGAAAAAAAAAGTCAAATCATTGATCATTTTACACAAAACTCCAAAAATGGGCCAGACAAAAGAATTGGCACCCTCAGCCTAATACTTGGTAGCACAACCTTTAGACAAAATAACTGCGAACAACCGCTTCCGGTAACCATCAATGAGTTTCTTACAATGCTCTGCTGGAATTTTAGACAATTCTTCTTTGGCAAATTTCTCCAGGTCCCTGAGATTTGAAGGGTGTCTTCTCCAAACTGCCATTTTGAGATCTCTCCACAGGTGTTCTATGGGATTCAGGTCTGGACTCATTGCTGGCCACTTTAGAAGTCTCCAGTGCTTTCTCTCAAACCATTTTCTAGTGCTTTTTGAAGTGTGTTTTGTGTCATTGTCCTGCTGGAAGACCCATGACCTCTGAGGGAGACCCAGCTTTCTCACACTGGGCCCTACATTATGCTGCAAAATTTGTTGGTAGTCTTCAGACTTCATAATGCCATGCACACGGTCAAGCAGTCCAGTGCCAGAGGCAGCAAAGCAACCCCAAAACATCAGGGAACCTCCGCCATGTTTGACTGTAGGGACCGTGTTCTTTTCTTTGAAGACCTCTTTTTTTTACCTGTAAACTCTATGTTGATGCCTTTTCCCAAAAAGCTCTACTTTTGGATCATCTGACCAGAGAACATTCTTCCAAAAAGTTTTTGGCTTTCTCAGGTAAGTTTTGGCAAACTCCAGACTGGCTTTTTTATGTCTCTGGGTCAGAAGTGGGGTCTTCCTGGGTATCCTACCATAGAGTCCCTTTTCATTCAGACGCCGACGGATAGTACGGGTTGACACTGTTGTACCCTCGGACTGCAGGGCAGCTAGAACTTGTTTGGATGTTATTCGAGGTTCTTTAGCCACCATCCACACAATCTTTCGTTGAAATCTCTCGTCAATTTTTCTTTTCCATCCACAGCTAAGGAGGTTAGCCACAGTGCCATGGGCTTTAAACTTCTTGATGACACTGCGCACGGTAGACACAGGAACATTCAGGTCTTTGGAGATGGACTTGTAGCCTTGAGATTGCTCATGCTTCCTCACAATTTTGCTTCTCAAGTCCTCAGACAGTTCTTTGGTCTTCTTTCTTTTCTCCATGCTCAATGTGGTACACACACAAGGACAGAGGTTGAGTTAACTTTAATCCATTTCAACTGGCTGCAAGTGTGATTTAGTTATTGCCACCACCTGTTATGTGCCACAGGTAAGTAACAGGTGCTGTTAATTACACAAATTAGAGAAGCATCACATGATTTTTCAAAGGGTGCCAATACTTTTGTCCACCCCCTTTTTTATGTTTGGTGTGGAATTATATCCAATTTAGCTTTTTAACAATTCTTTTTGTGGTTTTTCATTGAAGACAAATTAAATGAAGATATTATTACCAAAGCATTTGTGATTGCAATCATTTTCTGGAAGAAATTGAGTATTATCTGACAGAATTGCAGGGGTGCCAATACTTTTGGCCAGCACTGTAACTGTATAGTCTGCATTGCAATGATGGGTAGTAGCTTGCTTGTTTCTAAAACGCATACAACATGCCCTTACTGCTGTTAACACTTTAATAACCAGGCCTTAAAAGACCCTTATAATGAGACACATTTTAGTGTTTTTGTGCATGTTTCAGTGTTTGTTGAGCTACTAAAGTTATGTTATAGGGCTTTCCATTAACACCCTTTTTAGAGTTATTCTTTTCTTTACTAGAAGAAAACTACAAAAAGTAAAAATATATATGTATTGTAAGCTGATGGCTGGAAAAGTATTGGAAGGGATGTACATCTCGCCCAGGTTGCTCAGATGGATGAGATGAGGAAATCCAGAAAAGTTTGCTTCTCAGCAGACAACTTTGTTTGCTGGGCATTATTTAAGTGCCGTGCACCGGGCTGGATTTTTATGGAATGGCGGGTAGGTTGGTAGTGGGACCTGCCATTCCCATCCTCTCCAGTTCACACCTTGTGGACTCTTCTGGAGAAACCCAGCTGACTGGGATTGTCCTCATCAAGGGGATATAAGAAGTCTCCTGGGAGAGCAGACTTTGGCAGAACTTGGCTGGAAAGCCACAAGGAAGGTTGTACTACTGGAGACAAACCTGACTATCCAAACCTGTCTTATTGTAGGTGAGGTAACCACTTCTGTTAGTTATAGCCCAGACGGGCAGGTGTTTATTTTGTGTCTTTTTATGTTACCTGTACCAAGGAGCGGTTTTGAGTGAATAAAAAACTCAACACTTGGACCAATTGCTTGGAGTTTGTGTTTATGTCAACCTACCCAGCACCCCAGATCCTGACAGTATTTAAATGATTTTAATTTGCAAGTGACGCTTAAGTTCACACTAGCGTTATGGTTTCCGTAGTTCAGGTCTGCTTGGGGACCCGAAAGACGGATACCCTGTCCGCTTATAAAGTGGTTACATGCGGAAACCCGTAGACCCCATAGACTATAATGGGGTCCGCCAGGTTTCCACCTAGTTTTTGTCGGTTTTGTACTGAAACCGGCAAAGAAAAAAGTCCTCCTTGCAAGACTTTTCTCTCTGCCAATTTTAAGCAAATTCTGAGGCAGAGTCTCCTACTGAGACTCCAATGCAAGTGTGAATCCAACCTTACACCAAAATAATACATTAAAATGAGTTTCCTATTGCATTAAGAATGTGCTGATATATTATGTGTACAGTCTTGGAAGAATGGGACAGTTATGGAAGTAGGTTTAAATGGCATTGTCGTGTGGTGTTTTTTTTTTCTTTGTATATTTTTATTTATGGATATGCACTTTTGTTGCATAATATGTCCCCCATGAGGTCATAATAGACCCTGGGAGACATTCACATTGCTGCTTCATCTAGTCAATACACAGCACAAAATCAATACTGTTGAATACATAGCACTGAGATCTGAACAGTGGCTAACATGACTGCAATTGAGCTCTACAATTGATCTTTTTCACTGAAAAAATGTAGAAAAACTAATAAAACTTTTATTATATCAGAGTAAAATGTGGTCATATAAGATAATAAAACATATACTTGCTGGAAATTCACACTAGTTTAGGAGCAGCAGACCCTTAGCGATACATGTACCAAAGATCAATCATGGGGACATGATTATACCCCAGCTATGTGCTATAGTATGGTGTGCCATAATTTTACCAGACATCTACACCAAAAGCCTACTACCCCTATGTTCCCATGTGAGACTTAGTATATATGCAGTCACATTCCTTACATGACCACATTTTACTTGTGTATATAAAGTTATGTTTCATTAGGCTTTCCACATTTTTTTCAGTGATCTATATTGAGCCTTGGAGAACTTAACCCACAGTGATTAGTTCTGTGGTGAGCTTAGTTGTAGCACCTACAGGATAAGACATAAGTGTCTGATCATTGTGGATTTTACTGAAGGGTTGAGCATGTGCATCAATGCTTCGTTCACATGGGGCACTTGCAGGCACCTGGTTCTTGTGATCACTGGGGAGTCCCAGTAGTTGGACTTAGATTTGTATTAAAACCTTTATTTTGAGAGAGTGGTAGATGTGGCGTGCTGTGCACACCATGCAACACCCCTCATACTGTAGCTATAATTAAAAAAAAAAAAAAAATTCTATTCAAGTATTGTAGAAAGATAGCAGATTTGCTCCAAAACAGGCAACACAGCTCTCATTCTGTGGGTACACAATCTAACTAAATAGACTAGACATGGCTATGGTACTGAATTTGCACATATAGGTCCATAAGTAAATGTTGAGCATAATGTAGTATATGTGTGCGTAGGGGTGGGGTATGTATCTACATTAATTAATGGTGCATTTGGAATATACAAATTATTTTACTTCGTTATAGAAGTAGTAATAATGTTCTTGATGTTCTGATGGGTACCCTGCACATATATCTTTGAAATCCAATTAGGAAATCTGTTGTTGTTTGATATCCATCCTAACACCAACGTTTTGCCTCCACATCTAATTGAATAAAAGGAGGATTGACTATGGCTACTGGTGCTGGCTGTTCAGCAGGGCAATGGGGAACTGAGTATCTACCAGGTAGTGAAGGAGGACAGCAGCCAATTCAGGAACCTCTCCAAGGCTCAGGCCACACGTTGTGGAAAAGATGCTTTTTTTGTTGCAGATTTTGATGCGTGTTTTTTTTTTTTTTTTTTTTTTTTTTTTTTAGCTAAACCCTGGAGTGATTACAAAAGAAATGAGAAATACATAGGAAGCACTTATATTTCTGCCTCATGCTCAAAGCATTCCTGGCTTAGGCTCACAAAAATGCTGCATCAAAATCTGCAACAAAAAAGCAAGTGATCTGCAACATGGCACCTTGGCCAAAGTTACATTTCTGGATATACCCCTCATCCAATTATAGAATGTTAGGGGTCTGAAAGTATTTTACTAAACAACCAGTAAAGAGCTTCACATACATACTTTCCACATGAGTGTGGACAGAGTAATCACGAACTGTATGGTGAACCCTAGACTGCCTGAGATTGACTGCACAGATTGCGCTGCCAAACCTCATTAATGACTTTATGTAGAGCTGAAAACACGTATATTTCCAACATTCCCAGATGACATGATGCCATGGATATTTTGAGTATATGTGATATCTGCCACGAAGTCTTTTCTTCATCAACAAAGGTACAGAGTAAGTTTAAGTGAAAAAAATATAGGAAGACATTAAGCAGTTTGTATACTGCTGTGTACCGACAGTGAGATAACAGAGATGCACTCACATACTCAATGACAGAGCTGTGGCGTTCCTTGCATTACGATAATTCCAGCATATTGCAATTATGTTCCTAATTAAAATTAAGAAATTAGAGCATAGTTAAAAGGAATAATATTTTGCTCATAGCTAATTTCATTAAAGTATTAATGAGCAGGACTCATTTTATGGCTAGAGGGCAACTACTTTCTGCAGAACACCTCCGTGCTAGCTAATTTATTCATGCATGAAAAACAATCCAATGAAAAATGACTGAGCCGGGAACTGCTGGTCCTAATTAAAATATTTAAAACACCATGTCTATTCTGCTCAATCTAGCCAAATACCTAGGCTACAAGCCAGCATGGTGCCAATTAACATGGAAGAAGCAAACACACAACACCTACAGTTTCTGATTAAAGTGCATATTATTGTACCATACAATATATTGTTGCACACATATATGTAAATGTTTAATTAACCCATGTCTAAATCTCTACCATATCTAGCAACGGAAGCATTAATCTCTGAGCAGCACAGACAAAAACTGAATATACTTTTATTTATGGCAGTGCGATGCAGTCAAATATCATTTGGGATAATCTTGCGGACTGCACATCCAAGTATTTTTCTTCAGGGAAAAAGTAGAAGTGTTTTTTCCTCCAATGCTGTATAAGTCAGCATAGACAGTGTTATATGCCAAAGGCTTGTAAATACAAGGCAACAGTGGCTTAGCCTTAGGTGATACAATGCTAAACATTAATAATGGAAGCAGAGTCTGGGACCAAAATCTTTCATTAGTCTTGGATGACAACTGACACATGTAAAAGCAATGCTGTGTCTAGAGCCAAAGACTTGATTGTAAGCAGGAAGTTCAGCACGAGCCCTGGAGAGGACATTGAATGCAATTGTCACATTGAAAGCATTTTGGATACTGTTACAACTTGTAGGCAGACGGCTAGAAATGATAACTTTGATATATTGTTGATACATCATGAGATGTAACTAAACTGATCTAAAGATGGCACACAACTAGATATAGTAGTCTCCAAGGCATTTTCAGAGAAGCCTTATGGTGTATTTAAACTACAAAGTTAAATACATTTACACAAAAACAATCATGGAAGATTGGAATTGTATTGAGTCAGATCAAGACAAGACATTTGCTTAGAGATACTACTGTATATAGTATTATTAAACCTAAATACGCAGTATTTTCTTTCATACAGTTTGCAGATACTATTCCATTGTTTCCCTGTTTATCAATAATTGTGCCACATTTAAGAATTATATTATCCATCTATAAATCAAAGGCCAAAGCTATCATAAAATAATATCATGTCAGAATTAGACAGATGGTACTGTGCACCATCCATATATAAAGAATAAGGCCAGACACTGAGAATAACATCCAGCATACTGGACACGAAAAGTAGTATTATGTACTGTCCATGTTTGCAGAATAAAACCAGATACTGCGAATTATACCCAGCATATACAGGATAATAGAAGTGGTATGCCGTGGATCCAGTAGGTGGCATTGCCTCATGTGACTCTTAGTATAAGGCATCACCTGCTATGTCCACGTCAACCCAGGCAGGTTAGGGTTGCAAATAGGAGAGGCATAGTTAGTTTCTACTTGGACCATGCTACAACCGAACATGTTGAGGCTCTGGGTATGTTAGCCTTGAGGTGCTGGTGGGCTCTGGGCTAATAATGGTGGGTTCTGCTTACACTGGAGGTGAAGTAGTGCTACCTTCTTGATACACTCCACACTCTGTTTTAACCACTCCTTTCTAGACTTGACTACTATGCATACATCAGTTTATTTGGGAATTGCTATCGATCACAATATCAATTTCCACTACATACGCAGATGAGTGCAGGGCAGAAGACTCAACGGCTGTGCCTGCAATACACTGCATCCTGCTCTAACAATGTTGTGATTAGACAGACATATCTAACTCAGTCTCCAAGCTCTATCATTCAGTGGTGTAGCTATATGGAGCCTAGAGGTAGCAGTTGCTAAAGGAACTTGGAGGCTGAGGGGGTTCAAAAACCTTATTACAGCATAATAAGACACCAGTATTATACATAGCACATGGCAATTGTGAATTCTGTTACAGTTTTTGCATTGGGATCCAGGAGTTTCTAGTTAACTCTATCAATTAATGAATGAATTAATTAAACCTAGTTAAACCATTCCTGTTGATAAATCTGGAGCTGAGTGATATAAATGACACTTTTTTTTTTTTTTTTTTTTTTACGCAAATGAGCTCAAAGATTCGCAAATGTCTACTTTGCGACTTCTTTTCACACCAGAGTTGTGGAGTGGAGGGTTTGATAGATTCCCATCACAGACTTTAGGCAGCTTGTTTATAATTATGAAGGAATCGAGTAGATGATCTAAATAGGATAATAAAATAATGGATTATTGCTTCTTGGCAGGTTTATTGCATCAGTTACATAAGCATCAAATCCATAAAATGTGTGCAAATATATTTCATTTATCTGGCCAAGGGAAGTCATAATTAGCTCCAAATGTATTATTGCTGTGTACAAGTTTATTGATGCAAAATACTGGTCTAAAGCTAACCAAAAAGACAAAGTTGTCAAATTATATACAAGATGATCATAATCTATTACACAGTGTTCATCTCTGAGATAAAATTGTGGCATCTTATGACTGCCTGGTGTTAATATAAATGTGGGTCCGCTGTCCTCTGATTTTATACCTTGGAGAACGTATTCTTTGCATTCAAAGTCACTGCATTGGTGTTTCAACATTCAATTCAAATGTAATATTTAGTTTTGTGATATCTTAATTGTGACTGTGGTTAAAGCAATTAAAACTACATTGAGTAATTTTTCAGGGAAGAAGAGAGTGAGATGGTAAAACAAATTTAGACTTGGCCTAGATATGCTAATATTAGACAGTCTAATATTTTTAAGCAATTTAGTCTAATAAAGTGATGACATCTCCAGCACTCCCCTGGGTACAATATTTCAACAACAACAAACACTCTAGGCTAGCTTTATAAACAATAAACCGCGTTGCTACAATTCAATTAGCAAAACACAAATGATTTCCCCTTAAGCATTGTCATTTTTTTTTTTTTTTTTTTGCATGTTCAGAATCTCCTAAATTCCTTTGGGTTTCCGTTATAACACTTGCTAGGTATTTAGGATAACATAAAATCAGCTACCTTAATTGTTTTTAATAATACCATAATTCCTTCAACTTAAAATCACCTAAATTTCAAGAAACCTCTGGAAGTTCTAATGAATGATGATGCAAAGATTCAGAATTCTCAGCAACAATGGTTACAAATAAATTTGGTGGGGACAATCTGAGTAAGATTATTATGGGATTATAACAACAATAAAAAATATTAAAAAAATCAGTAAAATCTTGGGTTTGCATCCATCTATTCTATATACTGTTACAGCAGCCAAAACTCTAATTCGCTTAGACCAAACCAAACAACTGCTCTCTTGGTATCCCAATGAATAAAAAAGTTGACCATACCTTTCATATTGAAGAGCTCTCATCCTGAGAAGCTTGTACCTATCATGTTTTCCAGAATATCTGGAAGCCAAGACTATCATTTCCATCTTTTTCATAATTTAATACTATAGTATATAAAGTAACATTTAATACTAATATTTGATAACTTGATTTGATTTGTAAAGCAACCCTAATGTAACCATTTGTTGGGTTCCTTTTCTCTTCCCATTGTGAATATTAACATTAATATGCCTGTTCTACTTGTAGTTTTTATTGATGTGATATTCCATTTAACCCTTGTTAACTAGGAAAATGAAGCACTATATATAATAATAACTGCAATACTTGTTATTTGATAAACTTCAATAAAAAATGAAAATTTAGAAGAAAAATAAATCTCATCATGGGCAATATCAGTATGGATTTGTATGTCCTGTGTTGTCTTTCTGTAGTTTATAGGTTAAGCCCATATAGGTCCTCAATATCATATTGGCGGTTGTCCATCTTCCAGCAAACCCTCAGCTGTTTGAAGAGGCCATGGAGCTTAGGAAATCACCATTTCCTCTTCACATGCCAGTGGCACCATGTCCATTGGTTACATGGCCATGCTGCAGCTCAGTCCTGTTAAAATGAATGGGATTGAGCTGCAATACCCAACACAGCCACTGGCCTTCAAGGGGACCCCAAAGGTCTCTCTGCCACATAAAATATACCTATTTTGTAAATTGTACAAGGGAGGTAAGAGCTCTATTACAAACTTCTGTGGCCCAAAAATCTCTAATTATGCCTCTGCATAGCACCATGCTTTTTACGCTGCTGTTGTTTAAGTGCTGCATGTCTGTCTCTTGCTGCCCAAGGGCAAGAACTTAACAATCTGATGATGGCATACTGTATATCCAGCTGTAATGTCCAGGAATGACAATGGAACCTGGCTATTTAACTGGCTGATCGGCGCAGAGAAAAATGACCATTACATAATTAAACAGTGGTGTACTGTAATAATACAGCCCTAAAACCCTAAATCATTCAGCCCTAAAGACCTAGAAGAAACTCTAGGACAGTCTGTACACTATGCTTATGTAAAGTGGTGAAAGTTATCCCTTCCACAGATATAGCTTTAAGGACATGACTTGTTTAAAATGAAGAGAAGTCGCCACTCAAGATAGTCCTTATACCGTTTTTGCATGCGTTTGTGCTCTATGCATTTCTATGCATTGTAACAATAAAACATTCACTGTATTACACATGGATTACGGATTACTAATGTAGATGACTCCGATACACTGTGTATTTGTGTATGCTGCATCACCTTAACTGCAATTGCTAAGTCAATGTGCCACTTCATATTTGGGAACATTCTGGATAAGAGGCAGGACAATGATTTACCCACAGGCAGAACTCCATTGTACCAATTGGCTGTGCTGTGTGTGGTCCTATGCAGGCAGAAGCTTGATATTTTCTGTCATGCCAGGACAGGAAAAACTCCATATTAAGAGTTTTCCCATACCTTTCAGGAGAAGTCAGAGTCCTGTCCAGTACTATGGATTGTCCGTTGCGGCTATCCATCTGTGTGGACTGACTATGTGGGTCATGGGTTTAATCTGCTCTTTTCCCCAGAAGCCAAATATAAAACAGCAATAATCATGGGTAGCAGTGTTCAAGTGAATCTGGAGCATCCCCTATGACCTGGACAACTTCTATCCAAGTAATCTCAAGTGATCTCAAGTAAAGTATTTGGTTAACTTCAGGAAGCACTGGCGTAGTGGGGAGCTGGTTTCCCTGATCATCCCATTGGGTAGGCAGGTGGGGCAGGGCGCCTTGTCTTCCCCTGCTACCGTTAAACATATACATGCAAAACTTATATATCACAAATGTGAAATTAAAATACTGTAATTCCTTAATGGTTCTGAAAATAAATTACAAAAAAAACTATTATTTAGTATAAAATACATTTTCTTGAGCATACAATTAATATGTGTTATGAAGAAATCATGAAAATCACTTTATTCTATATCCTCTCAGAAAACACATTATAGGATCTACACAGCAATGCATAGGTAAGTCCAAACAGAGAGAAAAAAAAAGGCCTCTTACAGCTATGCTAATGAAAAAATGAAGCCAAAAAAATCAAAAACATTTTTGCTAGTCATTAGGCACACATATACTTGTGGTTTTCCACTCCCAAACGGATAAGGATAAGTCATTAGTATGTAATCTGTGGGGGTCCAACATCCAGAAACCACACAGATCAGCTGTTGTGGTAGCCTCCAGGCGCAGGAAGCTGCTACAGTGGAGGGGGAACATGCACAAGCTGCTCCTATTCCAGTAATAGGAGCAGAGCAGCACCATTTCTATTACTTGAATAGAAGCAGCCTGTGCGCTCTCCGTCCACAGCCGCAGCTCTGGCATCTAGAGTCTGCAGAAACAGCTGATCTGTGCCAGGTCCAGGTGTCAGACCCCCACAGATCACATACCAATGACCTACCCATAGAATAGATCATCAGTATGAAAAATCTATTTGGGGCCAGAATACTCCTTTAGGCTAAGGCCCCACACAGCAAACCGCAGCCAAAAAGTGCTGCGGAAAAGACCACTGCAAAAAACGCGTCGTTTTGCAAGTATTCCTCTGCAGACTTTCTGTCCCTATTATACCTATATGGAAACCGACAGCATTTCCGTAGATATAATTGACATGCTGCGATTTACAAAAATGCGACGGTTTTTGAAATCGCAGCATTTCAGCTGTAGATATTTTTTACAATGCGCGGATGGGATTAGCGAGAACCCCATCCACTTTTCAGGTACTGTAATAAGCAGCGTTTTTTTCTGCGGCATTTTAGCAGTGGCCAAATACGACACGTATTCGCAATGTGGGGCCCCGGCCTTAGGCTTAAGTCACATCTTGCAGATAAGAATCTTTTTTGTTGCAGATTCCACAGCTATTTTTTTGAGCCAAGGCCAAGAGTGTCCACAAATGTAATGGGAAATATATAGCAAGTACTTCTACCTTCTGCTCCATCCACTCCTGGCTTTGGTCAAAAAGCCGCAGCAAAATCTGCAACAAAAAAAGATGCTTTTCTGCAATATGGGACTTTAGCCTTAAGTGGTAAGTTTTACATCCTATGAAATTGGCCCTAATGTGTACGTTTGTGTCTGAAGACTGGAGACTTGGACTGATGTGATTAAATGATCTTTGTACAGCACTGTGGAATATGTTGGCACTATAAACAATGGAAAACACAGAAATGAAATAAATCTAGCTTAATTAAAGTGACAGCCGGATTTTGGTTCAGTTGCAAATATTTTAGCAGCCTTATTGTTCATTCAAAATATTGTTAAAAATGAGTCATGGAGTTAGAAATGTAGACCACCTTGCCAAAAATGTTTAGATTGTGCTTCTAACGCAAAAAGTGAATAGCTGTAACCAATAATGTTTTGCTTTAATTCTTTATTCTTTAGAAATAGTGTAAGATTTTGACGGCACAGTTGCTTTGGAAATAATAAAGTAAAGGTAATGTCTGTTCCACAATGTGGTTTTCGCCTGCAGCAATAACTTTACTTTTTTTGTAAGATGTGTCCGAGAAAACTGAAGACACATGCATTCTCCTTAATATGTTCCTCCTGTCACCTACAGAAGTGACAGCCTACCTAATTATATCTAATAAAGTAACAACCAGCAGTGGCACAGCAGCTATCTGAAGGAGAATGGCATTGACCTGCAGATACAGGTGCCGCCTTTAGGCATTACTGCCTTTTAGTAGCACAGTGCAGCAAATAGATACAACAGCATATTCAAATTGAAGGAATAAGCTCCCTTACAGTCTTTAGATCAAGAAAACTCCAGTCATCTAATCAAAAAAGGCACAGACAAATGTTCTTTCGCACATTAAAAGCTAGTAGTTATTGAAACGAGAACCTCCGTATTCTTTTTTATAATATCACTTTAAGCTATTGCTTTGAATTGCAGACATTCCTTTGTCATGAAGGAAAATCAAAAATTCATCAGAAGTTGTTCTTTCTTCCAGTATTTTCGAGTTCAGTGGGTTAGCAAGCTTTTTAAAAAGGAACCAACATTTGCAAAAGTTTGGGGTCCTTAAGCAATTATTAGAAGTATTACTTGATGAAACCGAAGGTGTTGAAAACAAGGAGTAAACAAAGCACCTATGAATATTAAGACTTCTTCATATTAAAAAAAAGCAATATGGATTTAATGTTTAGATGGATTTCTTTGAACATTACTTAAGCAAAGTAAGTAGCACCTTTAAGAGACATGCTTATCATATTATAAACACTATTTTATCCTTGCAGATCTTTAGTCACAGTGAAGAAGAATCTATTAATACTATTATCTCTTTTATCTCTTTAGGAAGAAAAGTAAAGAGTTTACTCTCATGTTATTTACTACTAAGCACTGAAGTGAAGGATTCTTTAGCTGACCATTACAACAGCTGTAAAATCTATATTGCAATTAAATGTAATGCTAAATATATTGATATTGCCCGGATAATGCCACATTCTGCCACTCCCAGATAGTTTCAAGGAGTATCCAGATAAATAGAATATATAATGCCTGGGGAGTGACACATAAGACCTACAGTTTTGTCAATTGCATTGCAGCATGTCAATTATACCTACGGAAATGCAGGCGTTTTCCATATAGGTATAATTGAAGCAGAAAGTCCTCAGAGGAAATTTTTTCAAACTTTCTGTCAAAAGCGCTGTGGGAAGAACCTCGATGCGTTGCCACCGCGGTTTTTCTCGCAGCACTTTTTTGCTGCGGGATGCCACGTGGGTCCTTAGCCTTAAACATAACTGTAATGAGAGTTTTGGGGGATTTCATGCTGCTCATGGTTTGGGCTCCATAAATCTCCTGAGTGTTTAATATGTGTAGCTATGATCACCATTATACTCTTACTATACTAATAGTTGATATTTATTTGAAATTCTTAGTTCTAGTTTTATTATATGGTGTCTATATAATATCTGTCAAATTTAGTAATGGTCATTGTGCTGTTACCAGAAGCAATCATCTACAAACAGTGAACAAGCTATTTTAACACATAAATAGTTATACTGTAGATATTTGGTTATGTCCAAAAATATGTTTAATCACTATTATGCTTTTATATATTTTAAATACCATGCTGAAGTTGGACACTTATTCATGGTAAATAATATTATTATCAATACAGGGCACATTGGGGATTGTTCTAAATCTAAACCATTGTGGCTAAATTGGAGACAGGAGTGGATTGTGAATCTAAGCCAGTTGTATTGTAATGGGAATTGTGAGGAATTTGGCCTGGACAAAGCTGTATTCTACCAAAACCGTCAGATGTGGCATGTAGTGCCTGCAAGGTAGATGTAACTACAGGTGCATCTCAATAAATTAGAATATTTTTGAAACATTCATTCATTTCAGTAATTCAGTCCATAATCAGCGTCTTCCATGATTGTGTGCCCTACTGAACCAGACTGAGGGACCATTTAAAGGCTTAGGAAACCTTGGCAGGTGACACACTGAGTTTACAATACTGAACTTTTTTACAATATTCAAATTTTCTTAGATTTTAGTTTTCATTAGCTGTAATCCTTAATCAACATTTACAGAAATAAAACACTTGAAATAGAACACTCTGTGTGTAAAGAATCTACAAAATATAGGAGGTCACTGTTTTAATTTAATTACTGAAAGAAATAAATGTTTCAAAGATATTCTAATTTATTGAGATGCACCTGTATTTGCTCATTGGCAGGGGCGTAACTTATGGGGATGGAGAGGGTGCAGTCACACTAGCCGGACTTGGAGGATTTGGATGGAGGACTTTTGCAGAGGGAGGTGTTGGAACATGTGATATCATCGTTATAACTTGTAGCCATAAATGTGGCCCAAGTAGGAGTACAGAACAAACAATGAAAGTTTGACAAAGTTTTGTCAAATTTAACCAATTACAGGCAGATAGTGATAGAAATCATAGAAGTGAAGGAGAATATCTGCACTGTGCTGTGAACCAGATTGTTGCAGTACAGACACTGGACAGTTAATCCTTTCATTGCCAATAATCTAATTTTGTCTGTTTGTAATAGAGCAGTTTGAACTGTAACTGTCCACAGAGTGTCTAACATTGTTTTTACTGATAAAGTCATATTGAATCAAGTTATACTACCACTCCACTATACAACTAATGATCTGTCCCAAAAGTTATTATGGTAGAGGCGCTGTAGTGTACACCTCCAAAATAAACCATGTATAACCAAGAAAGAAAAAAAAAAGTACAATAGCAAAATTATAAAAGGGAGAATAAATAAAACTTAGCTTTTATTATTAACCCCTTAGCAACCACGGACATACTATTACATGCTGGCCACTTGGGCCTTAACGCAAATGGACGTAATAGTACGTTCTGTGGTGGCTGCCCACTCGCTATTTGAGCGGACACCATCAGGAGTGGGTGTTAGCTGTAACTGACAGTTAATATCTGCTCCATTCCCCCCTGGTCAGAGATGAGCTCCGATCGGGGGTTTTAACCCCTTAGATGCCGTGGTCATGTTTAAGGGGTTCTGTTAATGTAATGAAACCCTTTGGGCCCCCCCCATGGTGATATGGGGGTGACGATATGTATTTTCCACAATCCGGGTTCTGACCAGTGACCTTGGGCTGCCAGGAACCCCACATACCTGGTCGATCCTGCTGCAATGGGAGGCAGTCTGCCTATGCGTCTGCGTAAGTGGACTTCCTCTATATATTGCACTACACATATATACACGTGTATTGCAGTGTATAGTACTGAACCAGTGTCCCCTAGTGTGACATCAAAAAAATAAAGAGTGTAAGAAAAAGTTAATAAAAGTCATATGTACCCAAAAACAATACTAATAAAAAGCACAGGTTGCAAAAAATAAGCCCTCAAACAACTCTGTCAACCGAAAAGTAAAAATGTTCCGCATCTCAGAAGATGGCTATACAAAAATAATTGATTTATGTCCCCAAATGGGTTTTTGTTCTGCGAAATTAGTAACACATAAAAAACAATATATATTGGGTATCACCATAATTGTACCGGCCCACAAAATAAAGGTAACATGTTACTTATGTTCCACACTGCATGGCAAAAAATTTAAAAGGCAAAACACAATGCCAGAAATTTTTTTTTTTTTAATCCAACAAAGAGTTGATAAAATTTATTCAATAAGTTAAAGGCACCAAAACATGGTGTTATTACAAAATGCATCTCATCCCACAAAAAAAGCCCTCATATGGCTACATCACCATAAACATAAAAAAATATATATCTTGTACAATGTGAAGGCAAAACCCCCAAAAAACAAAAATCGCCATAACATTATAACAAAACTAGCTGCGACAGGAAGGGAACATATAAGCTGTGTGAGTGTACATCAGGGTACACACCAGATTTAGAGCTTACGAGGCAAAAACAGAAGTTACTCCCAGAGTGGCCCCCCCAATCATAGGAGCTACTGGGAAAATAGTAAGGAATTTGGTGCACCCAATGTACTCCGCACAGCTTACATATTCACTTTTCACCATCCGCTGTGCATTCATTTCTGTGATTTTTGTACATGGAATAGCTCACTTAATAGTTTTAGGAGTGCATGTCTCTGATGACACAAAGTAGGCACAACATATTGGGCACTGAAATGTCATATTTCTAAAACAATTTTACTGTAATTTTCACTTTGTACATTAATTTTTGGAAAGCACTCTTGGGCTCAAAATGATAATGTCCTTTGATAAATTATCATTATCAGAGCGGTCATGCTGTGAAAATTTCTGCTGACATCTTTAAAAAAGAGTGGTTTTAACTGCTGAATTGGAATTTATTATTAGCTCCTGATGAATCTGTTGGAGGAAACGTGTTCACGTTGGGCAGCTACTGTCCAAGTAGGATAGTCAGTTCATAACTACAGTTGCAGTATTGACACAATTATTGCCTTTTCTGGGGAACCTGTGGTCTTCTGAGTCCTGTTGGTGTGGCATTAGGCCAGTATCCTCGGTATTTGGCATTAGGCCAGTATTTGGTTATTTGCAGAAACAATGAGTTTTTCTGTTTTTTTTTTTTTTTTTTCACAAAAAGAAAACCTATTGCAAAAAACCCTTAACAAAATAAGGTTTTGTACTGAAAGAGTGATTTGGCCAGTCAAAATAATGTAAGACATCCTGTGGACAGTCACAGATCAGAGTGCAACACTAATGGCAGCTCTGACACTGTATTTATAAAAATAACTATATTGCAAGCAAAAAAAGAAAAATCTTAACAAAATTAAATTTGGCACCGAAAAGCTGTCTTCACTGTCGGAGTTTTTTGCCAGTGGATTTTGAGGCGGAATCCCATTCATTTCAATGGGAGTCAGTACCATTTTTCCGGAAGAAAAAAAGCGACATGACCTATCTTCAGGCGAATTCCGCCCGCGGTGTCCGCGGCTCGAGACTCCCTCCTGATTAGACCCATTCATCTGGGCTTAATCAGGAGCAGGATTCCGCGACGGAATGCTGCTGCACTGCATCGGCATCCCGTTGCGGCAGACCGCGGAGAAATTTCCGGCGACGGAAAATGATATTCATTTTCCGCTGTGTGAACACTCCCAAAGGATACCCTGGCCAATGTATGTGTGGAAACTACAGTCACTTTACAGTACAGAGTTTCTCCATTTCTATGATTTTACTTCTTCTCTTTCTGTCTAAAATTAATTAAATCTATACTCCTCGCCTATATTTCAATAGTACTATTGCAATGTTTTTTTCTACTGTACTGGAATTGCTTTAGCTGCCGTATCATCGAATTGCGCTTCTTCTTCCTTTTCCGTATTGTATATGTTGACATGACATTGGCACTGTAACCTCTCCACCCATAACTAATGAACGATTGAGAGGCTGTCAGGTGATACCAGAAGCCCGCTTAGTTTAAGAAACTATGTGATCCCCATCCTCTGCTCTTCTACCTCGTGTTACATTTGGCAGCAGTTATTCTAGACGAATTGCAAAAGTTTTGGTTTTTTCGGAAACTGAAATTTTTGTATATTATGGATTGAAACTGGTTTGTTCCGAACCATTCACTCATCCCCTCAACCTAACTGAAATACTGTTGTGGGACCTTAAAGCAGCTGTGTATAAATGAACGCCCACAAACCTTAATGAACTGAAACAACATTGTATAGAAAAGTGGGCCAAAATTCCTCCAGAACAATGTCAAAGACAGATAAAGTCAGAAAACCAATACTTTAAGTTATTGCTGCTAAAGGTGGTTCTGCAACAGGGGTCTCAATCTCAGGAAAATGGGCTGTATATTGAAAAACGTTGAAGTTAACAGGCCACATTCCTTTCAAATGCAATGCAATACAAAATTATCATTAGTTATTTTAACTACTATAACAACAGTACATTACTATAATAATATCCTTAAGTTTAAACTTACGATAATTTTCTTACATGATTATTTTAATAATCCACTTTCTAAATGTAGGCTGGCTGCTTAGTTGGTAGCCTTAGGATAGGACTCCAGCGCTGCAAGGCACCAGTGCTACCATTGATCCTATATAAACCAACAAGGTAAAATACCGCAAAATTTTTGATGTAAATAAAACAGATCCCGACAAATTAATAACTTAAATGGCTCATATTTTAACAGGAAAAGAACACAACTACTACTTTAGGAAATTAGATGTCTCATGGCAGATAACTTTTGCGGCTTCACAGCTGATATGACAAAGACATTATCTGGGCTTTATTCCTGGTGATGACTAGGCACCAAAAGAATGAAAAATCTCACTAGATTTTTGATCTTCTGACATAGGAGGATAGCTTGACCAAATTGGCCATTAATTTCACTTAACCATTTTCTTACATGCAGGCTTGGATTGACTCACAGTCCATGGCACATTACACTCACTGTACTTCATGCAGATACTCATTGTACGACAACACGCCAAGACTATGTCTTGATATATTATACTGAGTTAATTATTTATGAATCTATCCAGTAAATTTTTGTACACTGTAGAGATATTGAACACTGATATGACATCTAGGTGCAGAGTCAAGCCAACCAGTATACTTCCTCCCTGGGCACCATCTTCTCAATCACACTGCAGTAACGCAATTATCTTGCAGTGTCTTGCTGCTGCCCCACATCTGCTGCTGTGTGGGCACGTATCCCTGGCCCACAGAGATCAACTCAAGGCATGAATCAGGCAGCAGGCTACTGACAGTACCTCAGGACAGGAACAATCAGAGGCAAAGGATAGGCAGCAAGCTACTCCTAAAAAAAAATGTTAGTAACAGTTTCAGAATTTGATAACAAGTGTCAGGTAATATTTGCATGTATCTGTATAGTGGGCCCCTAGAAGGATTTTTACTGGTGGGCCCTAGGTACCCAAGTCCGACACTGCTTGCATGTATGGTAATTTGCAATAAATAGTCACTCACTACCAATTTCTTTCTCTTTCATGGACCTGCTTAATACTTTAATGCTGTAACGCATTACTTTTTGCATTTGCTTCAACCTCTATTAGGAATTAGACAGTTTAGACACATGCTCTTTAAAATATTTGCTATGTTTTGGTCAATATATATATATACTAGCAGAAGGACCTGGCTTCACATGGGTATATTTCATTTTTTTTTTTTTTTTTTGTGTAGTGGTGCCATAAGAATTTGCCAGTTTTGCACTTGACATCCAGTATGGCAGTCCAGTATAGGTACAGGCTATTTATGGCTGTGTTGCTATGGAAACCTGGTAAATGAAATGTGAACTTATATTGGCTGATATACGTCACATGACTGAATATTTAAGGACCTGAAAACTGCTATTGACTCATACAGGTCATAAATAGCTTGGTTGCTATGGAAACCTGGTGTAAAACTGTGTGTATGTCAAGACTGAAGAACCTGTGCTCTTCCATTGGTCCATAAGCGTCATGTGATCATGTGTATCTCAGTTTGGATATCAGTGAAAAACCTGCAATTGGTTGTTATGGAAAAATCTGGAGTAAAGCTGTGTGTATGTGACCTTGTGTAACAGTGTCAATGCACAGCGTCCTGCCCCTTTAAAGTTGACCTACAGCAGTGAATAAAAATGGCTGGGTTGTTATGGAAACATGGAGTGCAGCTGTGAGCATATGGCTGACAATGCCTTGTCAGATTGGAGATGGGCTTGGGTCTGCTGGGGAGTTTCAGCAGATCACTCTTGTCTGTGACATACCTTGTCAGATTGGAGATGGGCTTGGGTCTGCTGAGAGTTTTCATTTGCTCGAGCAGCAACCATGCGTTTTGCTGCAGGAGGCATGAGTAGTTTAAAAACGTTTCAGTTTATTAGAATGCTGACATCCAGTATGGCAGTCCAGTCAGTGGCGTAAATAAAGGGTTGGCGCAGTAGCAGCTGCCACAGGGCCTGGGACATTAGGGGCCCTGATGTTTTTTTTTTTAATAGGCCGTTACATGCGCTTCACCTTCTGCGGAAGCAGAGGTGGCTGTGAGCAGGAGCGGGAATCGGCAAGTAAGGCCGAAAAGACCCCAGAGTATAATAATTGTTCATGGGTGGTCCACAATGGTGCATAATACTATGTGAAGGGCCCACTGTGGGGCATAATAGTATGTGCAGGGGCCACTATGGGGCATAATAGTGTGTGCAGGGGCCACTATAGGGCATAATAGTGTATGCAGGGGCCACTAGGGGGCATAATAGTGTGTGCAGGGGCCACTATGGGGCATAATAGTGTCTGCAGGGGCCACTATGGGGCATAATAGTATGTACAGGGGCCACTATGGGGCATAATACTGTGTGCAGGGGCCACTATGGGGCATATTAGTGTGTGCAGGGGCCACTATGGGGCATAATAGTGTGTAGGAGCCACTATGGGGCATAATAGTGTATGCAGGAATGAGGTTTGTGCAGGGGGGGTGACCCGGCTTCGCACGGGTATATTTCATTTTTTGTTTGTGTAGTGACCCTATAAGAATTGGCCAGTTTTGCACTTGACATCCAGTATGGCAGTCTAGTATGGGTACAGTCTATTTATCACTGTGTTGTTATGGAAACCTGGTAAATTAAATGTGAACTTATATTGGCTGATACACGTGATATGACTGAATATTTAACCCCTTAACGACGCAGGGCGTAATAGTACGTCCTGAGTCGCATGACGATGTATGGAGAACGCTCAGGAGCTGAGCTCTCTCCATACACCACGGGTGCCGGCTGTATAATACAGCCAGGACCCGCAGCTAACAGCAGCGATCGGTGCCTGCACCGATCGCGGCTGTTAACCCTTTAGATGCCGCGGTCAAACGCCGCCATTTTTACCTCATCGCCGCCCTCCGGAACGTCATCGGAGGGCAGCGCTTGGTTGCCATGACAGCCGGGAGCCTATTGAAGGCTCCCAGGCCTGTCATTTCAGTATAGCTATTACACGATGCCAGAGGCATCGTGTAATAGCAGTGAAGGCATTTTGCTATTCACTGCGATACAGTAGTATCGCAGTGAATAGCATGATCGATCAGACTCCCTAGGTTTCAAGGTCCCTAGGGAGTCTGATCATACAAGTAAAAGTATAAAAAAAAAAGTTTTTAAAAGTATGTAAAAATTTAAAAAAAACACAAAAGTTCAAATCACCCCCCTTACCCTAGATCAGATATAAAAGTAAATAAACAAAAGTAAACATAAACACATTAGGTATCCCCGCGCTCCAAAATGCCCGAACTATTAAAATATTAAAATATTTATCCCATACGGTGAACGGCGTATCGGGGGAAAAAAATCAAAATGGCCAAATAGCGTTTTTTTCAACACTTTGTCTCCTATAAAAAATTGAATAAAAAGTGATCAAACCATCAGATCTTTCCCCAAGTGGTATCAATAAAAACGTCATGTTGTCCTGCATAAAAAAACACCTTACCCAGCTCCATACATGTAAATTTGAAAAAGTTACAGGTGACACAATATGGCGATGCAAAATTTTTTTTTCTATTTAGCAAAGTTTTTAATTTTTTAAAAGGTATCAAAACATTACAAATACTATATAAATTTGGTATCGCCGTGTTCGTACTGACCCACAGAATACAGTTAACATGTCATTTTTACCACACAGTGAATGGTGTAAAAATTAAACCCATATGAATTTGGCGCAAATGCAGTTTTTCTCCAATTGCACCTCATTCTGAATTTTTTTCCAGCTTCCCAGTACATTGCACAGAATATTGAATAGTGACATTACAAAGTACAATTTGTTTCGCAAACAATAAGCCATCATGTGACTCTGTGAACTGAAAAATGAAAAAGTTATGGCTCTTGGAATGTGGGGAGGGAAAAACGAAAATGCAAAAACAAAAAATGGCCATTGGTCATTAAGGGGTTAAGGATCTGCGAACTGCTATTGACTAATACAGATCATAGCTTGGTTGCTATGGAAACATGAAGTAAAACTGTGTGCCTGAGGAGAGTAAGCGCCTGCAAGCTTCTATTGGCTGATAAGGGACATGTGACCATGTATATGGCAGTTGAAATATGAGTGAAAGACTTACAGGCTTGTATTAGTTAATGCAGGTCATTTTTTTGGGAATAATGTATCTCAGGAATGGTAGCTGTAACCCGATCTAAAATCTTCCCGGACACCTGATGTACCTGTGTGCCAAATTTGGTGAGGATCGGTAAAGTCGTGTGGTCGTGCATAAAGAACAGACAAATAGACAGACTGACAGAAACTCATTTTTATATATATAAGATATATATATATATATATATATATATATATATATATATATATATAAATATTAATCTGTTTTTATTTTCTGATTTTAGAATTTTAATGTACGTGATTTTTATTTTTTGATTTTAGAAAATTTATGTACACGATTATGGAGGCTGCCATCTTGTCTGAGCTTCTCCTCTGTTCTGAGCTTCTCCTCTTGTTCTGAGCTTCTCCTTCTGTTCTGAATTTAGTTATATGCTTTGCAGCATAGCCATAGGCAGCAATAGTTTGTAACCAACTTAAGGCTGAGGCCCCATGTTGCAGAAACGCAGCTTTTTTTGTTGCAGATTTTGCTGCAGTTTTTTGAGCCAAAGCCAAGAATGGCTAAAAAAGGAATGGGAACTACAGTGGGGAAAAAAAGTATTTAGTATGTTGGATTCTGGTTTGATTTCAGTTTTGTATTGCATCCATTTCTCATACTAAACAAATTACGGTGGAAAATAAGTATTTGGTCAATAACAAAAGTTCATCTCAATACTTTGTTATATATCCTTTGTTGTCAATGACAGAGGTCAAACATTTTCTGTAAGTCTTCACAAGGTTGGCACACACTGTTGCTGATATGTTGGCCCATTCCTCCATGCAGATCTCCTCTAGAGCAGTGATGTTTTGGGCTGTCGCTGGCGAACACAGACTTTCAACTCCCTCCAAACGTTTTCTATGGGGTTGAGATCTGGAGACTGGCTAGGCCACTCCAGGACCTTGAAATGCTTCTTACAAAGCCACTCCTTCGTTGCCCTGGTGGTGTGCTTGGGATCATTGTCATACTGAAAGACCCAGCCAGGTTTCATCTTCAATGCCCTTGCTGATGGAAGGAGGTTTGCACTCAAAATCTCTTGATACATGGTCCCATTCATTCTTCCATGTACATGGATCAGTTGTCCTGGTCCCTTTGCAGAGAAACAGCCCCAAAGCATGATGTTGCCACCCCCATGCTTCACAGTAGGTATGGTGTTCTTTGGATGTAATTCAGCATTCACTCTCCTCCAAACACGACAAGTTGTGTTTCTATCAAACAGTTCTACTTTGGTTTCATCTGACCATATGACATTCTCCCAATACTCTTCTGGAACATCCAAATGCTCTCTAGCAAATTTCAGATGGGCCCGGATATGTACTGGCTTAAGCAGGGGGACACGTCTGGCACTGCAGGATATGAGTTCCTGGCGGCGAAGTGTGTTACTGACGGTAGCCTTTGTTACGTTAGTCCCAGCTTTCTGCAGGTCATTCACTAGGTCACCCCGTGTGGTTCTGGGATTTTTGCTCACCGTTCTTGTGATCATTTTGACCCCACAGGGTGAGATCTTGCGTGGAGCCCTTGATCGAGGGAGATTATCAGTGGTCTTGTATGTCTTCCATTTTCTAATTATTGCTCCCACAGTTGATTTCTTCACACCAAGCTACTTGCCTATTGCAGATTCAGTCTTCCCAGCCTGGTGCAGGTCTACAATTTTGCTTCTGGTGTCCTTCCACAGCTCTTTGGTCTTCACCATAGTGGAGTTTGGAGTGTGACTGTTTGAGGTTGTGGACAGGTGTCTTTTATACTGATAACAATGTCAAACAGGTGCCATTACTACAGGTAATGAGTGGAGGACAGAGGAGCTTCTTAAAGAAGAAGTTACAGGTCTGTGAGAGCCAGAAATCTTGCTTGTTTGTAGGTGAACAAATACTTATTTTCCATCATAATTCGCAAATAAATTCTTAAAAAATCAGACAATGTTATTTTCTAGATATGATTTCTCATTGTGTCTCTCATAGTTGAGGTCTACCTATGATGTCAATTACATGTCTCTCTCATCTTTTTAAGTGGAAGAACTTCCACAATTGGTGGCTGACTAAATAATTTTTTCCCCCACTGTATATAGGAAGTTCTTATACTTCTACCTTCTGCTCAATCCACTACCAACTTTGGCTCAAAAAAACTCAACAAAATCTGCAACAAAAAAAGCTGCGATTCCGCAATGTGGGGCCTCAGCCTAAGAAGATCTTTGGGAGAGTTTTCTTAGAACACTCAGTGAAGGGCAGGAAAATAGATAAGCCATAACATTATCTATTGTCAGTTGCTAATGCAATTTTGAGTTAGTGGAGTTATCTATAAAGGTGTTATATTTTATTGTAATACTGTCTGTCTTGTCTGTGATGTAAATGTGGTTATTGCTGCAAAGAAAACCCTTATCGAATTAGTAATTTCCAGTCTATTTTTAGGCTTAGTGACAAAAGTGAAGATACTATAAAAATGTAGATAGTGACATAGAAAATTTAAACAAAAAAGAAAAAAATCTTACAAATATGTTTAACATAAAAGCTTACTTTAAAAATAGGTAATTTTCTGATACATTTCCTTTAAAGTTTGTCAATCAGTTAGCTCTGGTAACTATATTATAAATTAAAGAGGTATACAACCAGAAATGAAGTAGGACGATATTGGCTGCTAATACGTTAACAAATCAAGGAGAGACTCTCAATTACAGCACTTGTAAATAATTTTATGAAGTAAAATCCAGTTAATAGAGACATTTTATATTCTACTTATGTAGCAAAGTGGCAAATGCATGAACTGAAATGGTCACTCTTGAACTGGTTATCATACTAATGTATAAGCTTCGTTCTGCAATATTTTAAGGCTATATACTATGCACATACTGTGTGCTGGCTCAGCAGGGCTAACCGAAAAGTGTAAACCGGCAATAAACTAGAAGCAGAATCCAAACCCTTAATGAAGTGAAATAATGTAAATTACTGGAAAACTTAAGCATCTCAATTTAAGGTAATAAAATATGAATAGCAATTTGTAGGAGATAATGATTGGAATGTTTGTATCAATTCAGCATCTCAGGCTAAATATATTTCATAGAAACCAATAAGAAAACTACATAGAATAAATGTCTACAAACATGCCTTTTCCATTTACGTGGTCTGTGATCATACACTCAATTGAGCAGATTTATGCACCTTCATAGGATAGAAGCAGTGGTGGGGATGTGGCACCTACTTCTTCTGTATAAAGATACATACATGCACACACTATACTGTAAACCTAGAAAACAAATTTACTCTAGGTTCACACTTGCACTGGGGTTTCCCTGCTTCAGGTCTTCTTGGGGACCCAAAAAGCGGAAACCCAATCTGCTTACAAAGCGGTTACCCGCAGTTCCCATAGACTATAATGGGGTCCGCCAGGTTTCTGCCCAAAAAATTGCAGAGAGAAAAATCCTGCTTGCATTTTTCAAGCTGATTCGGGGACAGAATCTATGAACGGAATCCAAGCGTTGGTGTGAATCCAGCCTATGTTGCATGCGTATATGACAGTTATATACTCTTTAAGCACTGCAGAAAGGATTAGATGTCATGACATACTGTGTATTCAGTGTCAGAGTGATCTGGTCCTGTCATATGCTATATGGAGAAAAGTATTGGGACAAATTTACCCCTATTGCCAATGGTGTATAAAATCCAGCACCTAGCCACGCAGTCTGCCTTTACAAACATTTGTGAAAGAATGGTTATCTCTAAAGGGCTCACCAAATTTTACTGTGTTACTTTGATAGAATGCCACCATTGACCACCAAGTCAGTTCATGAAATTTTATTCCTCCTAAATGTTCTACAATCAACTGTGAGTGTTATTATTGAAAAGTGGAAGTGTTTAGGAACAACAGCATCTCAGCCACAAAGTGACAGACCATGGAAAGTTGCAGAGTAGGGTCGCTGAGTACTGAGGAGCATAATGTATGAATATCGCCAATGTTCCACTGACTGAAAAGCTTCAGAGTTCCAAACCTCCTCGGGCATTAACATCAGCACATATACTGGGCATACCAAGATATGTTGGCCAACTTTGTGGGACAAGTTTGGGGAAGATTCTTTTCCATTCCAGTATGACTGTACCCAGGTGTTCAAAACAAGGTTCAAGTTTGGTGTGTAAAAACTTACATAGTTACTATGATTGAAAAAGATGTCTATAAAGGGCTGGAAAGCTTTATACTGTGTGTGGAGCATTGGGGAACATAATATATACTGTGGATCGGGTCACAGTGCAGGAAACTGTAAGATACATCAGGGAGGAGCAGAGACCACAAATTATGCCTGTATGGGGCACCAAAATTTACTATGGTAGCACTTGATGCTATTCCTGCAGTACACCTTACTATAATCTTGTGCATGTGTGGAGCGGTTCATGGCTGTGTCATTCCACATACAGTACTGTATATGAACCAGACATAGCTATTGTGACATGCACAGTACTATAGAGGATGATGATACAGGGAAAATACTCAGTAATGCGCAGTGTTAGTTGCCTGGTAATCAGCATATATACAAGATTTCAGTGAAGGAGCCATGATGTAAGTTATTTCCAGGAAGAAGTTGGGTGGGCCCCCAGGACAAATTCATGTGGTAAACCTTAGGCATTTCAGTCTGACACTGCCTGGGGTAGACTATTCCTCAAAGTCACACATCTTACAAGAAGTCTTGTCACAGCTGGAGATTAAACTCTTTTGGAGGGATGCCCCCTTGTCTTTTGAGGGAATTTTATATGGAACAACTTCTCCCCAAATTTTTTGTAAAGGCCATTTATATATTTCTAAATGTTTTTTTAGACCTCTGTTCTTAAGCCTAAACAAATCCAATTATTTTAATATTACCTCATAACTGAGATCCACCATATCCCTTATCAGTTTTGTCGCACTCCTTTGCAACTTTTCCAACTCTAGGACATCCTTTTGATGCCCAAAAATGAACTACATATTCCATATGGGGCTTCAATGATTTATAAAATGGTAATATTACATCCTTGTACCTTGAATCCATACCCCTTTTAATACATGGCAATATCCTGTTGGCATTAGAAGCAGCTGATAGACATTGCATGCTGTTATTTATTCTATGATCTACAAGTACACCAAGGTCCTTCTCCACCAATGACTCTCCCAGCTTTGCTCCCTCAGGACACATGTTGCCTGCCAATTATTTTTACCCAGATGCATTATCCACATTGTACCTCATTTGCCAATTGGATGCCCAAATACTCTGACCAAGTATGCTTGGAAGTTATGCACATCCTCCATTAATTGCACTGTGCTACATAGCTTGGTGTTATCTGTGTAGCTCCCACAGAGCTCTGACCTCAGCCACATTGTACACCTTTGGGATTAACTAGAACAGAGATTGCGTAGGTGTCCCAATACTTTTGTCCATATAGTGTATATCTTAAACAGTTTAATGACAGAAGCTCGGGAGGAAGATGTTTGCAGTAGTATTATTAAAGAAGTGCTTCATGCACTACATTCTTGTAGAGTGGTTGAAATTCTTACATTTCCTGGATTCCATAATTTTCAATGGCAGTAAATCATTCCATGTCTGTATTATATATTTGGATCTGCATTGGAGTTAAGAAGAACCTTATGAATCAGGAAACGTAACTGTACAACTTGGGGTCGCTGGTCTATTCCATTCGTTCTAGAAATCATAGGATTCCAATCTTAAAGGAGATTTTAATCTAAGTAGACTCTAAATTATTATTATTTTTTTAAAAACTTCTCATTCAAGACCATTTGGTGAGTACATGGTTTAAAAACTCTATTCGCTTAAGGAAAGTCCGTTCCCTTGCAGACTCTCTGAGCTCCCATCTGGACTGAGTGCTGACACAGTGCTGTGATTGATCATAGAGAGAACTGTGTGTGACACTCCTCAATATCCACTACCGGCACTCATTTCTATGACCAGTGCAGACAGGAAACACTAAAGAATCAGTGTTCAGCTTTAGGCTATGAACTGAAAGCTAATGTGATAAAGATGTGTGATAAAAATGGTAGACCATGGGAACAGTCTGTATGAGAAAGCGAGCATGGGAAGATGTGTCTTTGACAGAAGCACATGGGGGTACATGCTGTGCAAAAGAGGGACATGGGGAGCAATCTGTTTGAGGAAGATGGGAAACTAATTTTTTTTTATAAAGTTGTCTATATTTAGACACAGTGAAACAAAGCAATATGAGATTGTTGCAAAAAGTTTACATACACTCTAACTTTGGTATCCCTTTAATATCAACAATGTACAGCATGCGAAAATATATTGCTACATTGCAAATCCTTCAGGTCCCTTAGGAGATCAAGTAAACATGCTGACCGCAACAAACTATAAGGACATAGCCAGTTATTGCATGATTATTTATCTTGTGCTCTTATTAGCTATGAGAATATTATTCAGATTATACCAGCCCAATCAGCAGTATTGCATGTCCAAACTAATTTCCATTAGTTCAAGCTTTGTCTTTCACACTACGATACTAATTCAATGAGACATCAAACACTTAGATCGACCTAAGATTCTAGGGTCAGGTATTTCTGCCCTTCTGTTCTATTAGCATTTGAGTGTAATTGTGCTTGTCATTCTTTACATGATTGATAGGTACAGGGTAACTGGCAGAGCACAACAAGTAATATGATAATATATTATTTAGTTCCATAATATCAATATGTGTTTTTTCAGTAGCAGTGTTATGCAGGTTATGATAACAAGAAACTTTAAAGCCGTAACAAAGAATAGCAGCAAAAAGCTGAAAATTTCAAAAAAATTTAAAAAAATACTTGAAACAAAATTCACATGCATTTTATTTAATTATTATACAAGGTTGTCTTATTAAGAGTTAGATTTCAAAACTAAAATTGTTTGCAAACTATTCTTAAAGGAGTTGTCTTATCCCTGTCTATACTCCTTATTAGGGATATGGACATCATTGGGGGGGATGGATGGCCTTGAGAATCAGGATCGGTTTCCCCCATGTGAATGCAACAGCGGTCACAGATGTCTTTAACAATGATAAGAAATTAAGTTTATCTTTAAAAGTTTATGCTTTTTTGAAGTAAGAAAACAAAAATTATATAAATTTAGTATTGCTGTAAGCATGCTGGCCCACAGAAAAAAGGTAATGAGTCGATTTTATCTTACAACGAATAAAATAAAAAATATTGTGAAACATTAATTTTTTTTTCACTTCTACCTAGAGGCTGTGTTCCCCTTTAACTAGGTAGCCAGATATGTAACTTAAAAAAAAAAAAAATCTTACGCTGGGTGTACGCAGTGGCATGGACTCTCTCTCGTGTGTATATATATATATATATATATATATATATATATTAGTGGTGCTTGTGTGCCAATTTGTCAGAACGGGTCCAATTGTGTTACATATCATCGCTTCCATGACGTACTCTAAAGTGCAGCCTTCATGCATCCTCAACAAACTTATGCTTCCTATGCGTTCCAGTGAATTGTTGTGTTGATCTACCTCAGTGAGCCTTCTATAGGTCTCTCCCTGCCTGCCAAATTGCTTTTCCCCATTTGAAATATAAGACAAAACGGACACACTCTCAACACTTTGCTACAGTTAGTTTGTAGAATCACTTGTCACAGGAAGTTTGGACAAATGTGTACTGTATGTTTGTGAGTAACTATGGTGCTGATCATTTTACTGTAAATGGACATCAAGAAACCTTTAGCTCTTGTGAGAAATCACAATACTGAATTATGTTCCTATTATGCTGATATATGCCTAAAGTTACTTAAATAGACATTGAGTTCCTCTGCAACAAGTGTATTAGAATGTGTTGCCCTGTCTGATGTATTTTCCAAATACATCTTACACAACACAAGCCACAACTACATTGCAGGGATTGGGGTGAGGCGGTACGAGGGGCCCTACACACTTTTTGGCATAGTACATTACATCACTAAAAAGTATGACTTGTCCTGCAAAAAAACAAACCAATATAGCTATGTAAATGGAAAATTAAAAAGTTATAGAAGGCAAGGAGTAAAAATAAAAATGAAAAAATGAAAAAAGACCGTGCCAGGATGAGATCAAATTATCTCAGAAGTATTTTAATATGCTTTATTCAAGCTGTGCCAACATTTTCTATATTCTCAGTAAAATCAGTGCATTATTAAGCATTTTATAGAATAAATTCTCCTTTACTTGTACAGTGAAGCCTTAGTTATGTGTGAGCAGATGTAAGTGAATTAGAAAATAACTACACATGCTGAGCCTCTTAATTCACGATAATGAACTTCCACTTAAAACTTCTTCTGCCGTTATTTATTCCAAGCAGTCAAGTAAATAAAATTCAATATCCAGTTTCTCTTAATAATTACTTACATTAATACTTTTTGTAACTTTGCCAAAATGGGATATGAAGCTGTTACTAGTGACATGAACACATTTTCAGTTTATATGTACTGGGGATTTTTGTGATACTGGGGAGTAAAGGTAACACATAGTATTCAATAATGAAGATATGTATGTTGTATGAGTATAACATCAAGGCCAAAAACAATAAAACCAAATGGGATGAAAGAGGTTTTACAATTACAATCTTTTTTAAATTGCACCTCTCAACTTCTTTAATCAACATCATAATGTCGACAAGCCCCACCTGACCACTGAGACCCAATCACAGTCCTTAGCAATGATCCCGGGGCAAGTGATGCCAGCCAGAGGCCAGAAGTGACCTGAAGAGGATGCCAGGAACCATGGGATGCCCAGGAGAGGTGAAATAAGGAGATTAAAACTGATTGTTAATTTTACTCACCTCCCCTGAGCCTCCACTTATTATACTCTGGGGTCTGAGAAGCTCCCAGAAGATAATAATAGCACTTCCAGCTAGTTCGGACTGAAACTAGCTAGAAGGTTGAACCTCACGAATATTCCTCCAATCTAATCATGTGAGGTTAACCCATCTCTACTTATAGTGTGGAATCCACATAAAAACTGAACATTGGCATAATCAGTAATTTGCACTATGCTAACAATCACTGGACATTCAGGGCAAATATCTTGTTAGGGCCTTTCTTTTGATGAATGGTATTTTCTGATAAAAATTTGGATTTATTTTATAGACTGTATTATAAATAGCATAAAAGGAAATATCCTAAATTATCATTTAGGACCTACTGTGCAAAATACATTTTAACATATTATATGTGTAAGGCTCAGACATGTATAATGCGGGTGCAAAAATTCTGAATTGAAAAGTTACAGAATGTATTTGCTGAATTTCTGTGCAGAAAAATCTTTCTGTAGCAGCAAAGTGGATGAGATGAAATTTTATCCACACACTGCAGAATAATTTTACACAGAATATGTGGAGTAATTGACCTGTATTTGGATTTTAGATCCACAGCAAATCCTTTTAATTCTATGGATATCCACCATAAATTTAGCTATATGAAATGCAAAGAGTGAAATTTTCTGCAAATCCACAGCCCTTATGCAACAAAATCTGCAATAAAAAACCCTCACCATATGGTGTTTTTTTCTGCAGAAAATTTCCAGCATATGTGCTGCAGACTCTGCAGCTTTTCAGTTCTGTGTGTACCCCAAGGAAAAACTGTGGTAGACACATTCAATTATACACATCACTCATAGCTAGCCAAATTATAATACCGGGATTTAAATTTTCAATCAAATAATCTCTAACTTGCTTGTTTATAATTCAGATTATGCCCACCATCTTGATTTGTTATAAATCTTTCTATATATACAGTTCTGTGCAGGTGTGGAAAAAGTGTTAGATTTCTTTTGTTCATTTACTTCATTTTCTTAACTGACAAAAATACACTAAATCAAATCACTTTTTGATGTGCCTACCCTTTGTGGGAAGAGTCCTGGAAATGATAATATGACCCCCACACAGACCTGATATCAATATCATCAAGTCTGTCTGGGTTACATGAAGAGACAGAATGATTTGACAAGCCAATATCCATAAAAGACCTGTGATTAGTTCTACTAGATGTTTGGAACAACCTCCCTACCAAGTGCCTTCAATAACTGTGTGCAATTGTACCTAGAAGAATTGATGTTGTTTTGCAGGCAAAGGTGATATTGATTTGATTTAGATTTCTCTTTTGTTCATTCACTTAAATGTGCTAGTTGACAAAAATAAACTATTAACATTTCTGTCTGTAAAAGCATTCTTGCTTTACAGAATTTTCTGCACAAATGCCTAAAACGTTTGCACAGCACTGTATATATATATATATATATATATATATATATATATATATATATATAGATATACACCTATATATATATAAGCATCCGGCCAGTCATATGGTGGCCTAATCACAGGCCTCAGCGGTGACCCCCAACCCATGACATCACAGAAAAGTGTTGGAGGTCACCAGGAAAGGCTCAAAAGAGCTAAGGAAAGGTGAGTATGAATGTTTTTTTTTTTTTAATTATTTTTTTTACACCTCTACAGGGCCTCCACCCATTATACTCTGGGGTCTGAAGAGACCACAGAATACAATAATATCACTTTCACTTTGACATAACTTTGGCTGTGTTTACCTAAGTTTGAGGCCCCATGTCACGGAAACGCAGCTTTTTTTGTTGCAGATTTTGCTGTGTTTTTTGAGCCAAAACCAAGAAAGGTTACAAAAAGAATGGGAAATATATATGAAGTAGTGATACCTCTACCTTCTTCACAATCCACTCCTGGCTTTGGCTCAAAAAAACGCAGCAAAATCTGCAACATAAAAAACTGCATTTCCGCAAAATGGTGTCTCAGCCTTGGGGCTACTAGAAACCCATCTACCTAATTTTTAGCTCTCTAAGAGTGTTCTACACTATGATTTAAGCCAATTTTAGGTGTGGTTTGTACCAATCTTGTTCGACCCAAAACAAATCAGCCGGCCAAACCCGAAATGAAACAAATCTTGAGAGGATTACGGATTACCTGATTATAATATCAAATAGTCATATAGAGTATGGGTATAGACATAAATTACAGCTAACCACATGTGACTCACACATGGTGGTTAAAGGAGGCACAATTTTTATGGTTAGCTGCAATAGGTGTCCATACTATGTTTAATTTTGCCAGTTTCACATGTTAAATGGAAAACTCCAGTCAAAAAATTAAAAAAAAAATCTCTCACAGAGTGTTTATTTGTATGGTCTAAAATATTTGTGGTCCCTGTATTCAGTTGCAGCATGGTTTATAGGCATCCATCTTTCCACCCTTAACAGCCCCTTTGTCATTAAGAAACCATTCCTTGAATTAAATATTATGCTTGATGAAGTCCTACAAAATGGAACCTTAGCGTAACTTACTACTTGGAATGAACAGGTCTCCCTACCTAAGATACCAAAATTCCCACTGACAGAGATTTGACATCATTTGAGAAGCCATTCACTCACTAAAACTACCAATAAATAGTTTTCTCAGCTGTATATATCCACATTTTAACTATATGAACTTCTCTAAAGAGATTGTACATCCGATTAGAATTTCACTAACTTCAGAATTACACTGGTACATACTCAGCCCAAATATACTGCGTAACCCATGGCCCATCAAAATGTGTTCGAACACGAGAAAACTCATATAAAATAATTTCTAGGTGGTATATGACCCAGATAGATATGTTCCTGTACTACCATTTCACTGATAGATGATGGCTATGCAATACAGACAAAGGAACTTACATACACATCTAGTGGACATGTAAAACCCTCAAACTCTTCTAAGATCTGACAACCTCTCACTCACAACTAGACCAACTTCATCATAAGATTGCTCACTTTTTTCTACATTTCAACATAAACCCAGAGATTGAGTATCAAGAAAGCAAATGATGACACTGACCCCCAACACCAATTACATCTCTGTGTTCACTGTTATATACCTGTTCTTAATTAGTTTTGTTGACAGATATTCGAATTGATGCTTTCTGTAGCATAGACATTGAGACCCTTCTATAAACTAACTTCAATTGTTCTGTCTATCACATTATCAGATGTAACAAAACCATTATTTTAACATCTACAATGTTCGGTTTAATAGAAATTCATGCAACTTTGTCATACTTATCCACCCTTATAACTATGATAACATACTCGCCCACCCTTGTAACTATAATAAAGACTTTCTTGACATTTCTGCCTATGAGCAATTTGAAAAACTTGCAATTCTTGTTCAGGAAATGCAGCCTCTTTTCAAAGAGGCTCACCATGTGATCTAATACAGATAATGACAATGAAGCAGCTCTGGACTGGGAAAGGCAAACATGACAATTGTTTTGTTTCTTTACATTTATTTTTTTAATGCTTTATACAATGTCCCAAGAACTAAGTCAGATTCAATTGACTCTGTCGATGACTGGAGGTTTTCTTTTCTGGACAAGGGTTTTTCTTGTTTGTTTGTGCTTTTTTAAATTATTTTACTACGGTCTTAGTAATGGCCACTGTCTCATTGACAGTATCCATTACTAAGGAGAGCTTTTAGTGTTAGCCAGTAAAAAAATACCAGGAAGAGTTGGGTACTGTCCAGTACCTGACCATTTGAGTGGTGGTTGGGTACTGCAGTGGACATTGGCTGGAATTATAAGGTTGGGAAAGGCCAACAATTGTTTACCTTCCTACCCTAGTAGTATTAGTCCCAGGGATTAGTCCCTCCTGAGTTTGAAAATACCAGCCAGTGGCTGCCCCAGTACCTGTCATTCACAAGTTATCAGGTACCAAATGGTAACTGACTCTTCCTGCTATCCCTGGTGATGGCGGGTAATGGGGTAATATTGAGGATAAATTGTTAGCTTTTTTAATGGCTAACAGTGAGCCCCACCTTGGTAATTAAGGATTTCAATCAGTTTGAATTCTTCCATTAGCTACCCCTCCCCTTGATTTGAAGTGTCTAATTTGCATAAGGGATATGTTATTTTTCCAGAATGGTGATAGAGCTTGGGTATTATAAAGGCATCACTGAACAACACATAAAATGTGCTGTAAGGTAGTGATGGTGGTTTTGGGGGTTAAATCAAGCTGACAGGTTCCCTTCAACTCCACCAGGTTATCATTTTCTCAGAATCTGATACAAAGTATAGCATATCCTGATGCAATTACAAAACTATAAAAAAAAACCTATATCACCTGGGGTATACTATGGAAATTCTGAAATGTGGCCTGTTGGCGATACTTGAGAATTGGAACCGGTGATCTGGAGGTTAGTGAAGTAAAATTTTGAAATGTCTGGAGTTCTTCAATGTCTATTTACATTGTCTGTGTGGCATGCAGTAAATTGTGAGATCCTCAAGCTGACCATAAATTATCATTAAAGATCTGGGTTTTTTAAACGGTCATTAATTATACTTTATCTGTCAATGGTACTTAAAAGATCAGTTATCATTGAGGAAATTTTGCTCCATAAGTTAGCGCAAATATCTTGATTACTATTTTCTCAGTAACATTAAATGTTATTGTCGTAACATTAATTTATTATTGTTCATGTGGAAATTCATAAAATTATGTATATGATGATGCATTTCTAGTTATTTATTTTAGTGTTTTAATCACTAAATCAAACTATAAAAATGTGGAACTGGGGGCAACTCATATATATATATATATATATATATATATATATATATATATAAGATGACTTTGGACACATTGAGAATTTTATGTCCATTTTTGTTGTGTGATTGTAGAGGTAGGTAACAATGGAGGTTATTGGCATATAATAACCATGCAGATTTAGTAAACAACCCTTTAATGTCTATAGGCAGGTTATTTCTCATTGTTTATTTGAGATTGCTAAAAATTATAACAATCTCTTTGTAATTCAATAATGTCAGTAAGATCTGCCAAATCTACAACAATGCTGGACAAAGACAATAGATACTTATGGATCCCTAATATTTTAACTGAATATATTTATAATTTAATGAGATTGGGAACAGCCAGATTATAATATGCTCAAGGTGTCTGGCAGCTCAACAAGAGATGTAGAACTGACACATCAGGGGACACCTTTAGGCTTTCAAAACCTTTAACCCCATTCACACTGAGTTTCAGCTGGAAAACATGGCCTGCATTTTATGCTGGGAACAGGACTCCTATCAGTATAGTTATCTATGTAAAATATATGTAAATACGATAAACACAATACACTGTTAGTCATATACCCACCATAACCCCCCATTCACACAACTTAGTTTCAGCAGAGAAACACGGCCTGCGCCTTATGCCGGGAGTGGTACTCCTAGCAGCATAGTTATCTATGTAATCATGTACTGTATTACTGTATTATTACGGGACAGTACGTTGCTGGGAGGCAGGGGCTCCTATCAGCATACAGTGGGTACGGAAAGTATTCAGACCTCTTTAAATTTTTCACTCTTTGTTTCATTGCAGCCATTTGCTAAAAGCAAAGAAAGTTCATTTTATTTCTCATTAATGTACACTCAGCACCCCATCTTGACAGAAAAAAACAGAATTGTAGATATTTTTGCAAATTTATTAAAAAAGAAAAACTGAAATATCACATGGTCATAAGTATTCAGACCCTTTGCTCAGTATTGAGTAGAAGCCCCCTTTTGAGCTAGTACAGCCATGAGTCTTCTTGGGAATGATGCAACAAGTTTTTCACATCTGGATTTGGGGATCCTCTGCCATTCTTCCTTGCAGATCCTCTCCAGTTCTATCAGGTTGGATGGTGAACATTGGTGGACAGACATTCTCAGGTCTCTCTAGAGCTGCTCAATTGGGTTGAGGTCAGGGCTCTGGCTGGGCCAGTCAAGAATGGTCACAGAGTTGTTCCGAAGCCACTCCTTTGTTATTTTAGCTGTGTGCTTAGGGTCATTGTCTTGTTGGAAAGTGAACCTTCGGCCCAGTCTGAGGTCCAGAGCACTCTGGAAGAGGTTTTCTTTCAGGATATTTCTGTACTTGGCCGCATTCATCTTTCCTTCAATTGCAACCAGTCATCCTGTCCCTGCAGCTGAAAAACACCCCTATAGCATGATGGTGCCACCACCATGTTTCACTGTTGGGATTGTATTGGGCAGGTGATGAGCAGTGCCTGGTTTTCTCCACACATACCACTTAGAATTAATGCCAAAAAGTTCAATCTTCGTCTCATCAGACCAGAGAATCTTATTTCTCATAGTCTGGGAGTCCTTCATGTGTTTTTTTTGGCAAACTCTATGCGGACTTTCATATGTCTTGCACTGAGGAGAGGCTTCCTTCGGGCCACTCTGCCATAAAGCCCCGACTGGTGGAGGGCTGCAGTGATAGTTGACTTTGTGGAACTTTCTCCCATCTCCCTACTGCATCTCTGGAGCTCAGCCACAATGATCTTTGGGTTCTTCTTTACGTCTCTCACCAAGGCTCTTCTCCCACGATTGCTCAGTTTGGCTGGATGGCCAGGTCTAGGAAGAGTTCTGGTCGTCCCAAACTTCTTCCATTTAAGGATTATGGAGGCCACTGTGCTCTTAGGAACCTTGAGTGCTGCAGAAATTCTTTTGTAACCTTGGCCAGATCTGTGTCTTGCCACAATTCTGTCTCTGAGCTCCTTGGGCAGCTCCTTTGACCTCATGATTCTCATTTGCTCTGACATGCACTGTGAGCTGTGAGGTCTTATATAGACAGGTGTGTGCCTTTCCTAATCAAGTCCAATCAGTTTAATTAAACACAGCTGGACTCCAATGAAGGAGTAGAACCATCTCAAGGAGGATCAGAAGGAAATGGACAGCATGAGAATTAAATATGAGTGTCACAGCAAAGGGTCTGAATAGTTATGACCATGTGATATTTCAGTTTTTCTTTTTTAATAAATTTGCAATAATATCTATATTTCTTTTTTTTTCTGTCAAGATGGGGTGCTGAGTGTACATTAATGAGAAATAAAATGAACTTTTTTGCTTTTAGCAAATGGCTGCAATGAAACAAAGAGTGAAAAATCTAAAGGGGTCTGAAAACTTTCCGTACCCACTGTAGATAACTATACTGCTAGGAGTCCTGTTTCTAGCATACTGTGCAGCCTGGTAAATCCGGCACACAGCTAAAAGTGAGGAAATTTAAATCCTTCAAGACAGAAAAGTGATGGCTATTCAGAAATTACTATTAACTAACCTGCTACATTTGGATCTGGCATTTTTTAGCTTCATACATAAATTTAAGTAAAACTATAATGTGCATGTGCAAAATAACCTCACAAACCACTCTATGAGGAGCAAATGGTTGGCGATCATATACTCATCTCAGTGCATATAGGCATTTTATGTATGGTGGCAGATCTGTTTGTTTAATACACCAGGTAAAGAACAGAAATTAGTGTGTATGACCTCCACTAAATGCAAAGATGCATTGTGTCAATGTAAAATAAAATGTAAAATATTTAAACAAAAGTTTAAGCGATTTTTCAAAATGTGAATCCCTCAGATTTAAAAAATTGCATATGTCTTATCATTTTAACTTACCTTAAAAGATTTCAGCACTTAAGTAAAGTTATGTATTGTGTTTATGGTATTAACATATATTTTACATACAGTTCCCATTCTATACTTTGACAAATGACATCTACGCAAGCTTTACACAGGTTAAATTTCAGGACCTATTTAGGCTGCATACTTTGCAGACAGAACATAGTACGTTAGTCCGATTTCCAGCTGGGACCAGGCTCGAGTTTATACGAGATATGTTACCCCTTTGTTTGCTACTGACAAGCGTAAAGAGGCACTTTCACTGCTGATAATAATGGTTAATTTATCACATACAGAAGTGGCTGACCTCTGAGCGTCCCAGCCTCTTCATCACCTTCACAGCTGCTCAAACTAATTGTTAAAGCCAAGAGTAAATGAAAATCAACTGTGCTAATAATGAATGAAGCCTATTACCCGAAACAGCACATTGCTTTACAAAGGTTTATCAGGAAACATTATAACCAGACCTCGTGGTCACAGTTCCCTGTTATATAAATTGAACGGATCATGCAATGGGGCAAATACTTCGGAATACTAAATGAAAATAAAAGATTATTTACCTTGCCTATTAAGAGGTTTAATTTAGAAAATGAGAAAATCTGATGACAGAAGTTTTCCAAAGTCATTTTTAGTTGATTCTTACTACTAAACTTTGTCATATTTGTTGTTGTTGTTATGTTAAATATTCTACTTTACAATGGAGCCACTTACAAGAATTTATAAGGGGATTGCATAACTAGAAATTACCCATTATGATATTAGTGGAATAGCTCACTTTAGCAGCAGCAGTTTCACATTGATATAATGCACAGCTATGGAAGTTTTTTTAAAGCAGCTTGTGACCACTAACAAAACTGTAAGGCAAATACAGAGAAAATGAAGTGTTGTCGCCAATAATGTTAATATCTTCAATAATAACATTACAATATATTAGACATTTTAAACTTTTATGAGCAAGTATGCAATATGTTACAAACATTAGTATAATAATATAGTACATAGATTATTCTATAGTAGTAAAATAAAGTTCATAGAGTGTTCTAGTGAAAAATAACAAATCCTTGTATGAAAATATACTCAAGCAAGTACTGAATGAATATTAAAGCAACGCCCACCGCATATAGTAAGTCAGCACCTCCTAGTAAAAAAATAAATGTGCATGGCAAACAAAAACAAGCAGCAGTATTCTATAGGTGCTGAAATATATGCAAACATTAAATATTTCATTAAGATTAAATTGTATTACTGTAATTTTACAATAGACACAGTAGCAGTAGCTGCGGTCAACATTGGTTATTTTGGGCAGCACTACAGATCTGTTCATGATACAGACAGAAGGCTACAGCATATGATAGAAGAAACTTCTAAAGTAGGAAGAAAGTGTACAGTATGTGGCAGTGGCAATGGTTAAGACTGTTGTATTGCTGAACAAAGAATCGCATTGGAGAAATTTACTAAGAGATTGGTCTCATACACCAGTTGTTATCCAAACTTTGCTGGAGTAAGATACAAGAAATGTAATATAAGGCTCTGGTCTTTTAATAAAATTGTCGTGTTATTGCTTGTTGGGCTCCAAGGTGGTAGAAAATTGCCGAAGTCACACATTTGTGTGCTAATGAGGCTTGGAACTGTTTCTGTTGTAAACACATTGATAAATTCCTCCAAGGCATATCACATAGTGAAACCTCCAAAAATCCACCACTTTATTTCAACCTGATTTCTTCTAACAGATTTTCAGTTCATAAATTCACTATGCATACTGGCCAACTATTTCAAAAACACCATTTTTCAATGTAATTTTGGTTGGTCCCCTCAGTGAGGTTTAGCTTTATCAGGATGGTGGCTCTGTGGTTAGCATTACTGCCTAGAAGGGTCATGTGCTCAAAACCTACCTGGGGAAATATCTGCACAGAGTGTGAAGGATCTCTCTGTCTATGGGTTTCCTCTGGGTACTTAGGCTACTATGCCCTCTACAAAGACATATTGATAGGGAATTTAGATTGTGAGCCCTACTGGGAACAGTGAACCACGATGTCAGTAAAGTTCTGCAGAATATGCTGTTGCTACATTTTCAGCTATTAAACATAATATTGTTCAACCTGAAAAAGAGGGCAACTGATTCCACTGCTGTTTATTCTGATCTTTCTAGAAACTTTCTGCTAAATCTTGTAAAAACCAAGGGAGAAAACCTTATAGCAACATGTATTCAGTGGCAATGAATATTAAAGGAAGAGCCTGACCTATATTATTTGTAAGTGTTTCTAGGGTTGACCATATCAAGTAAATGGAAAACTTTATTAAAAAAAAAAGTCACCAAGTGTACTAGCAAGAACTGACAACCTGGCGCTTATGATGGAGTGATTAGAAGTAGGGAACTTATATCAAAGCCTGTCTTTTTCTTTCTCTGCTCTGTTCTGTTGAAGCCCACGGTGGTCACAATTCCTTTAACAATATTTATAATGAAGGATCAATGTTGCAGATGTCAACCCTGATTATCTCCAAAGGCTCCTCCTGCTCAGCTCTTCCCCGGGGCTGACTGTAAATGTACCTGATTCCCAATTCTCAAACACAAAAAGTGCAGCGAGCATGAAAGCAGAGCTGACTAATAAAGTTTGCATATCCCTAAGAACAAGAGCATACAATGAAGAAGAAAAGGAATGGGAAGATTAAATAAAAACAGTACAGATGGCTGGGAAAACATGAAAATTTAAACAGGCTGGAAGTTTGAATCTTTATTTCTATCCTATAATTTACACTCCAGTACATGGGATTATAATCACATATATTTGATCTACAGTTGCAAAAAGAGGTCAGTTTGGTAATACGTATATCAACTTATTAGTAGAAAAATATCTATATATGTACAACTGATCATATATTGATGCATACATTGAGAAAACGATTAAATGAGAAACAATAATGGATCTGTACCATGTCTGCTAAGCCTAGGGAGAAGTGACATGATGGCATTTTTTTGCCAAATATTTAAAGGGGTTGCCTCATCAAGATAAAACTATTTTTTATTGAAGCAGGGTCGATGACCAGTTGTCCACCACAGATCTAGACAGGAGCAGTACTATTGTATGAATGGCCAACCTTGTAATACACAGACGCCTTCCATGTGGCTAATAAATTAGGTTCCCAATAGGAAACCAACTTAGGCCAGGGCCCCACGTTGCGAAAACGCTGTTTTATATTACCTGCAAAGTGGTTGGGATTCTGAGTAATCCTATTCATAAATTGCAGAAAAAAAATCTGCAGTGGAAATTTAGCAATTTCAAAAACGCTTGCGTTTAACTTCTATGAACTTTTTAATGGTAGGAATTGAAAAAAACACTACAATTCTACCATTGTTTTTTACATTATTACATTTTGCACCATTGACTGTGGAGCACATATATGTTAACTTTATTCTACAAGTCTTTACAATTATACCAATACCCAATATCTATAGGTTTATTTTAATACTTTTTTCTGCAGATGGAGCTGTGTGAGAATTTGCTTTTCCTGTACAATAAGTACAATGATTTAATTTGATTGTGTTTCTTTATCTGAGGTGCAAAAAAAAAAATAAAATATTTTTGCTTGTTTTTTTATTTATGGTATCTACTGTACAGGTTAAATAGTCCAGTAAGAATTTATCCTGCTGTGACTGACCAGTGTTGGTGCTGTGGCACTGAGAAAGATACCCTGTATCACATCTAGTGTGATTGTGACGTTCTTAGGCCCTTCTGGGAGGCTGTGTTCGACCTGTATGCTAAGGTCTGTAGTCGCACCGTCACAGCAACTCCCCAACTGGCTCTTCTTTCGGTTATCCCTGGCAGGATTTCTGTGGTAAAGAAGGATCTCCTGCGATACTTTCTCACGGCTGCCAGAACTGTCATCCCCAGGCACTGGCGGAGCACTGCTGCACAATCCCTGGTTGAATTCCTATAGGAGCTTCTCCAAATAAGGAAAATGGAGGCCCTGGTGGCGGAGGATTCCTTCAATCCCTCCAAATTTGACGCTCTCTGGTGGCCTTGGGTGGTGTATCAGGAGTCGACTGAGGTCTCCTCTTTCTTCTCCTGATCCGGAACTACTCTACTTTACTATTCTCCTTCCCCTTTCCTCTTAAGAGGTTACTGGTCATTCTACCCTCCCCCTAATGTCTCCCCTCCTCATTTCCCCACCTGTGTGTTGTTCTTGCTGTGTGTTTCCCTTGTTTGTTTGTCTGTCCGTCCCTCATTTCTCCACAGACGATGTTATTCAGATTCCATATACCTGGGCCTTCGCCCCTTTGTTAGTACATTGTGTCTTCAAACTGTGGACGGGGTTCTTTCCTAGCCTCTTATGTTTAGGCAAGGCCTGCATGCCTTTGCGCCTCTTGCTTGTTTATAATATTGTTTTTTTGGGGGGGGGGGGGTTTCTGTTTCTTCTTCTTTATTTTCTCCCCTTTTGTATTGTATTTAAAAAATTTTTTAATAAACATTGATTAAACATAAATAGTGCAGTAATTTAATATATCAGGTTGTTACAGATGTAGCAATACCAAATATGTGTATTTTTTTTTCATTTGTTAGGGGCACAATGGATGCCGTGAAGGATGGGGATACAAATCCATAGAAACTGCAGTCACTATTGACCATGGTTTAATATGGTCGCAATTGGTGTTATCACCAACTGTGTCATTTTGAGTGGGAGTTCTGCTTTCAGCAACACAAATTCACATGACCATGATACAGGTGCATCTCAATAAATTAGAATATCTTTGAAACGTTTATTTATTTCAGTAATTAAATGAAAAAAGTGACCTCCTATATTTTCAAGATTCTTTACACACAGAGTGTTCTATTTCAAGTGTTTTATTTCTGAAAATATTGATTATGAGAGGTAATGAAAACCCAAATCTAAGAAAATTTGAATATTGTGAAAAAGTTCAGTATTGTAATTCAGTGTGTCACCTGCCAAGGTTTCCTAAGCCTTTAAATGGTCCCTTAGTCTGGTTCAGTAGGACACACAATCATGGAAGACGCTGATTATGAATTGTGTTACTGAATTACTGAAATGAATGAACGTTTCAAAGATATTCTAATTTATTTAGATGCACCTGTGAAATGGAATTTTTCACAGCCATTTTGCACCTTAAGGTTGGTCATTTTCAGGGATCCCCCATACATTTGAGCGTATTGAGGGATCTGAAAAAATGTGTAAAACAGACTGAAAAAAAAAAAAATCGGTAGTGTGAATAGTTCCCATACACATACTGAATTTAATACAGCTGTGTGACAGCTGTTAAAAAAAAAAGGCTGATTATCACTGTTATGTGACTATAGTTTTAGGGTTAGGCTCCTGCTGCAATTGTGCTGGCACACCTCCTGTGGCGGCCTGAAGAAAATTATGTACATGCATGGCATTCTGTATTAAGTACCCCTTGCAGATAAAATACACATATACATGAATCTGCATTAAGGGGTTCCTGACATCGTTTCTGTCATTCTCATAAATATATATGTGTAGTTTCAGTTGAAAGAAGTGGCTATGGCAAAAGTTAATGCTTTGAATGGGTGTTTTTGTCTCCTTTACTTGATTTTAATAATATTTTTTGCTTGTGTATGTCTATATTTTGTCACATTATGTGTTCCTCAGGAGGTCAAAAGACATTCACACTGTATAATTTTTTGCTTTGTAGATTTCCACTGTAACCAGGGCATCCATAGAAGCCCTAGTTACATGTCAAAATGGCCCCCATCACTGGCAAAGCTGATCTGGGTTCAATAGGAGTGTCAGCTCTGCTGCTTCTTGTATTTACCACATATCTCTCATTGAGCATTATGCAGTGTGAAAAGGAAAAAACAGAGACAATGATACACCACTACTATCTTCTTCTCTAAATCCTGCTAGATTGCAGGACCAGACAATTTAAGCCGGTGCCGCATTAAACTCACAATCAAATGCCATACATATACAGTGCTTGGTCATTATGTGGTTAAAAGTTACTATGTTGCACTGTCGCTGTTTATAAGGTAAGCCCACATTTTAATTTTGTTAAAGAAAAGAAATATTGGATTAAGTCTTACAGTCTTATCAAAACAATTGTAAAAGCTCATTATAGTCAATAGCAAAATATACTGTTATACATAGTACATTTAAGCAAAAAGTCAATGGCGTTTATTTAAACAGTTGCACGATCCACTACCACCATAACATGATGTAGTGAACTTTTTAAAGGACCATTTAGATGCAAATTTTAACCTTTAGCGCTACACAAATACACAGAAAGATGCAGAATTGTCTAAACTTTATTTTGTTCATTAAGGCAGTAAAGCATTTATTTAATTTAATAATATTGCAATATCTGCGACATTAAGAGCCCACTGATTTACGTATTCAATAAGGGCATATTCTACAAACGCTACAGCCAATTAAAACCTGCCTCACTGAAATGCAAAAGGTGAATAGCACTAGGACAAATAAATGTTTAGTTTGTTACTTGCATGTTAGCCACTGATTTATACCAATTCTGATCATCTAATCATTGTATTTGACATAATAAAACACAGAAAATCTTCATTTTATATATAGGATAATTTTTTGTCTGTAATTTAATAAATGAATTCACCTTCAATTGCCATTACAGGTGCATCTCAATAAATTAGAATATCTGTGAAATTTTTATTTATTTTAGTAAAAAGTATTAAATAGAAAAGCAACCTCCTATATTTTCTAGATTCTTTACACACAGAGTGTTCTATTTCAAGTGTTTTATTTCTGTAAATGTTGATTATGGATTACAGATAATGAAAACCCAAATCTAAGAAAATTAGAATATTGTAAAAAAGTTCAGTATTTTAAATTCAGTGTGTCACCTGCCAAGGTTTCCTAAGCCTTTAAATGGTCCCTCAGTCTAGTTCAGTAGGACACACAATCATGGAAGACGCTGATTATGAATTGTATTACTGAATTACTGAAATGAATGAACGTTTCAAAGATATTCTAATTTATTGAGATGCACCAATATTTTCATGTTACAGTGCCTTGCGAAAGTATTCGGCCCCCTTGAACTTTTCAACCTTTTGCCACATTTCAGGCTTCAAACATAAAGATATAACATTTAAATTTTTTGGTGAAGAATCAACAACAAGTGAGACACAATTGTGAAGTGGAATAAAATTTATTGGTTATTTTAAACTTTTGTAAAAAATAAAAAACTGAAAAGTGGGGCGTGCAATATTATTCGACCCCTTTACTTTCAGTGCAGCAAACTCACTCCAGAAGTTCAGTGAGGATCTCTGAATGATCCAATGTTGTCCTAAATGACTGATGATGATAAATATAATCCACCTGTGTGTAATCAAGTCTCCGTATAAATGCACCTGCTCTGTGATAGTCTCAGGGTTCTGTTTAAAGCGCAGAGAGCATCATGAAGACCAAGGAACACACCAGGCAGGTCCGTGATACTGTTGTGGAGAAGTTTAAAGCCAGATTTGGATACAAAAACATTTCCCAAACTTTAAACATCCCAAGGAGCACTGTGCAAGCGATCATATTGAAATGGAAGGAGTATTAGACCACTGCAAATCTACCAAGACCCGGCCGTCCCTCTAAACTTTCATCTCAAACAAGGAGAAGACTGATCAGAGATGCAGCCTAGAGGCCCATGATCACTCTGGATGAACTGCAGAGATCTACAGCTGAGGTGGGAGAGTCTGTCCATAGGACAACAATCAGTCGTAGACTGCACAAATCTGGCCTTTATGGAAGAGTGGCAAGAAGAAAGCCATTTCTCAAAGATATCCATAAAAAGTCTCATTTAAAGTTTGCCACAAGCCACCTGGGAGACACACCAAACATGTGGAAGAAGGTGCTCTGGTCAGATGAAACCAAAATTGAACTTTTTAGCCACAATGCAAAACGATATGTTTGACGTAAAAGCAACACAGCTCATCACCCTGAACACACCATCCCCACTGTCAAACATGGTGGTGGCAGCATCAAGGTTTGGGCCTGCTTTTCTTCAGCAGGGACAGGGAATTTGGTTAAAATTGATGGGAAGATGGATGGAGCCAAATACAGGACCATTCTGGAAGAAAACCTGTTGGAGTCTGCAAAAGACCTGAGACTGGGACGGAGATTTATCTTCCAACAAGACAATGATCCCAAACATAAAGCAAAATCTACAATGGAATGGTTCACAAATAAACGTATCCAGGTGTTAGAATGGCCAAGTCAAAGTCGAGACCTGAATCCAATCGAGAATCTGTGGAAATAGCTGAAAACTGCTGATCACAAGCGCTTTCCATCCAAAATCACTGAGATCACCCCACTTTTCAGTTTTTTATTTTTTACAAAAGTTTAAAATATCCAATAAATTTTGTTCCACTTCACGATCGTGTCCCACTTGTTGTTGATTCTTCACCAAAAAATTAAACTTTTATATCCTTATGTTTGAAGCCTGAAATGTGGCAAAAGATTGAAACGTTCAAGGGGGCCGAATACTTTCGCAAGGCACTGTATGTGTCTAAGTGGGGTCACTTTTGCATATTAAACCAAATTTTGGCAACTTGAAGCAAATTTTGAAGCAAGTTTTTTAAATATTTAAAAAAAGTATTTTAGCATATTAAAGTTATTGTTCTAACTTATCATCTATCCACAGGTTGCAAATTTTGGACAACCTCCTAATCCTGCATTCACACATCAAGTTTCACCCATGAAACTTAGTCCGTGTGTTTGCTAGATTTATCGGCCTCAACATCATGCTGGGAGAGGGACTCCTAGCATTATAATTAGGTATGATGTTAGGAGTCCCTGCCTCCCAGCAACATACTGTCCTGTACTATATTCACTAAGGGAGAGTATATTGCTGGGAGGCCTTGATATAAGTAACCCAATGGAGCACTACATTGCCATTAGTATGAAAAATACATTTTAAGGCTAAGCCCCATGTTTTTCCTGCAGCGCTTTTCACAGAAATTCTGCAGAGGTTTCCTCTGCAGACTTTCTGCTTCAATTATACCTATGGGGAAACTGCTGTATTTCCGTAGTTATAACTGACATGCTGCAGTTTCCTAAACCGCAACGGTTTTGGAAATCACAGCGTGTCTGCTACGTGTCTTTTTGCAGTGATTGTAAAAACCACGACGATTCCACCATGGCCAAACCGCAGTGTTTATGCCATGTGGGGCCCCTGAGCTTGAGCTAAGATAGTAATACACTTGATAACTGAATGATTTCACTGTCTTAGGCTGAGGCCCACATTGTGGAAACGCAGCTTTTTTGTTGCACATTTTGCTGCGTTTTTTTGAGCCAAAGCCAGGAGTGGCTTGAGCAGAAGGTAGAAGTAGAAGAATTTCTTATATATTTCCCATTCCTTTTGCAGCCATCCTTGTCTTTGACTCATAAAAAACAAAAAAGCTGCATTTTCACAACATGGGCCTTAGGCTAAGACAGTGAAATCATTCAGTTATCAAGTGTATTACTATCTTAGCTCAAGCAAGTTGTACATAACCAGTTGTATAGTATAACCTACAAAGACTGAAACATTGTGCAGTTTGTGGATTACAATATGTATATAAAACAATTACCCCAGAGACTTAACACATAGCGAACCATAATTTGAACACAAATGGGCACAGGGTCAGCGGGTAACCAGAAACAGCACAATATTACATGTATTTCTCATTTATCATGGACTTGGCACAGATTGTACCACTGAATCACCAGGGACTGGACACATTTTACAGTACACACATTGTAACATAATAAACACGTAATGTGCCAGAAGTCATTTATATTGTGTTTATTCCTGTTGGGCTGGCCTGTCTAATGACAGGAATCATTCAGCAACTTGTGCGCAAGCATTTTTGTCAAATGAGATATTAAGCAAACATTTTGAGAACACTCAACAGAATAAGTAACAGAAAGAACGGTCAGCATTTTTCAAATTATTCCTGTTGAAAAAAAAAAAGGTTTTCCTAACAAAAGTTTTTTGTGGATTAACCCTCTGAAGGCATCTTCAATCCTTTTAAAACAATTAAGGATAAAATATGTAATTAGTGACATTTTGCATAGTAAATTAAGAAGGCTACAAGTATGTTTTTGGTGTGTGGAAGAAAAATAAATGAAGGTCATGAAAACGTTTGAAGAACATACAAACTACCCACTTTCCTTGGTTGAATGGAACCTATGACATGTTTGGGTTCCATACTAGTTTCTAAAAAATGTCATGCAGATCTCTTAAACTCACCGCTATATGGTGTAGAAATAGTATAAGCATACAGTGCTCTTTAACCCTTTAAGAACGCAGGGTAGTTTATATGTTAATGCTTAGTGTCTTTTTTCAGATTTTCTTTTTCCACCTTCCAAATGTGTAACTATTTTATTTTTTTGTCAACATAGCAAAGTGAGGGCTTATTCTTTGTGTGACGCATTGTTCTTTTATTTGGCACCATTTTGGGTTACATATAATGTTTTATATGTTTTAGTAACGTTTTTTTTGGGGGGAGGTCCATGTGAAAAAACCTACAATTCTATCATTAGTTTTTGCATTTTGTTTTTACGGCATTCACTCTGCATTAAAAATGAAATGGCAACTTTTGTCCGCTGGCTCATAAGGATTGCGGTAATAGCATATTCATATTGGTTTTATTATGTTTTCCTGCTTTTACTAATAAAACGTAATTTTTTTAAATAAACAATTGTCCTGGGGCCACTGTATTCTGACACTTTTTACTGTTGACGGAAATATGTAAGGGCTCTTTATTTGCAGGGTAAGTTGTAGTTTTTATTGGTAGCATTTTTTTGTATGTATGACTTTTTGATCACTTTTTATTGCTATTCTTGGGGGGAAGTGAGATGATCAAAATATGTTAATTTGTGCATTGCACTATATATTTTTTTTACGGCGTTCACCATATGGAATCAATAGCACTATTTTTGGACAGGGCGGACGCACATAGGCATACCTAACATGTTTGTTTATTTTATTTTGTTTTTGGCTGGGTTTTTTAAGAGGATCCCATCGAACCACCCAGATGCCATGACCACTATTGATCTTGACACCCAGATGCCATGACCTTAGCCTTACTCTCTTTTCCAGGTTTTAGAACAGAGAAGAGAGAAGATGCTTATCCTGATGTTGCCCAGGTGAGGGATTAAGAATTCAGTAAAACTCTGGTACCCACAGAGACAAATTAAAAAAATGCTATGCGTAAAGAGTACTGTCTCTCAAGATGTCTCAGGCAGCATCAGGCTTTATTAATACAACCAATTCAACTATAACATATATTCACAATGAAAGTCACCTTATACTATATTAGGAGCAATGTGACTTATGTAACTTTTACAATGGTAAAGGGTATCCCTTACTTGTGTAAGGAGTACACATATAATTAAAATATTAAAATATTGAATATTATAATAAAAGTAAAAATTACCAGGAATTGTTGTTATTTATAGCTTAGTTGATGAACCCCCAGTCAAAAGTCTAGATATAGCTGATGCAGGGCACTTGCTGACCAGGTTACCTATACATCAGTACAAATGTTCTAACACCAGTAATAAAATAGCCAATGTAGCAATGTTTTATACTCAACACTATTCTCTCATAAACTTAATGACATATGTTTATAGATGCCCAGATTACTACAAAATCTTTTTTGCAGAACACTGATAGTGTAATATTGCATAGTATTTTTAATGCCCTTCAAGCCCTTGATTTGCTCAAGGTCACTAATGGTAAAGCCTGTATATCATATCATATATAATACTTCAGTTATATATTAGTTTATTACCAGACTCTGGCACTTACCTGCTGCCCCTAATAGCTGTAGTAATGAGCGTTCCAGTTTAGATGGCACAAGTCCATTGGTAGTGTTTCATTTCCTTGAAGTTCCAGCTATTACATGGAGACTTGTAATTCCACAGGTCTCGAGGTTAGACTGGGAGAGACCTATTAGTGGTAGAACTAGTTGAATATAGATAATATATGTGTGAACACCAAAGAACACCGAACACTGAGCATTTCTTGTAGATAATTGAATGTTGAGATATGCCATAGAGGGTTCATATAACATAGTCAAATGCTTTATTCAGCTTCTTCAGTGGAAAAATCCCCCACTTCTTGTTCTTATACACTAATCTGAGTGTAACATTTCAAGGTTTTCCATAAAACTTATAGGGAAATAAATACTTACCTGATATAAAAATGAAATTTACATAATCAATATGTGTTTTTAAAAAAGAACAGTGGGTAAACAGAAAAACGCATTGACACACACATAATCATAAGGGAAGCAAAACATACAATACCCAGGAAGGGACCTAACATTAACTCCCCAGGACAGGATCTTAAAAGTACATATGGTAATAAACAAGAAAAAGGAAGAGGGAATATGATGCAAGGAAACCAATGGAACGGAGAAAGGAATAAGATCAAGGAAGAAAAGAAGAGGGAAAAGGAGGAGGTAGAGAGGATAGAAAGAGGGAGAAAAAGAAAGGAGAAAAAAATTGAGGGAGAGCGTAGTGGTATAGGGGGTGGAACCCCCAACCAACCCCCCTTCTACGCAGAACAATCCACGCACCCAGGATGAGGACAGTGATTAGAAATCCATGCCCAATATACATCACTTATTCTCAGGAATTGTCCTGTTCTTTGATGGAGATCTTGGTGCTGTTCTTGAAAAGGATGAAGTTAGCAGTGACTAACTGAGCTACAGTACAATACAGCTGAATCTTTGGTTACCTTAAATTATCACCATCGCAATTATTTTCTTTTGTATTTGTACTACTAATAGATTTATGCCTTGTAACAGGCCATTGCACGACATAATTATATGGATGGTTCTCCATCGCTGATCCCAGGTGATTGAATTTGTGATGCACTAAATTCGTATATAAAATTACAAATTCAAAATCTGAAGAGGCAATCAAAGAAGCTGACAAATAAGAAATATGATCATTATACAGTGCAGTCTGCCATCGCAGATCAAGGAAGAGCATGTTGTTATTCCTAGGACTCATTTTAGGATGTTCTGCAATAATGTTGGAATTAAAAGGGTGCTTGGAGGGAATATAGTCGGCAATCTATGAATTCAGCTTTGACTTTTGGGAAAAGAACAATATTTGTTTCTTTTCCTGCCTCATTTATGTTGTAATAAACACTGTTTTGTAATTGTTTTGCGTTTGCTTTGAATAAGTAATTGGACGCATCTCCATATGGTGAATTACTTTTGTGTTCCATGCAATGCACCCCAGAGTTCTTTAAAGGGTCTCAAAGCAGAGGCATAGAAAGACAAAATTAGCTTAATTAACATCATGCTCATTATAAATTAAAGTCAACAAGACATGCAGATTTTAAAAATAAGCAGTGCAGTTCTAAAACTGCTTTTCTGGTGTATTTGTCTAAATTTGTAAGTCCATTGGTCAAGACATGAACATTTAAAACATTTACGCAATTTCACTTTATATTGCTACATTTTTATTCTACATTTCCTTTTCATGAACTCTAAACTTGTTTGGTTAGGCTTTGTCACACACAAATACGCTGGAAGCAGTATCTAAAATATACCTCCAACAGAAAGTTCCAGCATACAGTACAGCACTCATACACTGCCATGTAAAAATAGATTGGGCATACTGTATATGCCAGGGCATTGTGGATGGCTATAACTGAATTGTATATAACACTGAGCAACATTTTGGCTGGCATAGGGGGGCATTGTTGTCAACACTGGGTGACAGTTTGGTTAGTTGTCAGGGAATATTGTGGTTAGTACTGTATGGAGGCCATACTGTCACTGGCATTTTGAAGAGAAAAATGTATAATTGACAAGAGGATTGTAATTCATTTTTTTTTTTTTTTTTAAATATGTTCTTTTGCAATTTAGGTGTGTGTACAGTGTACAAACAAAATTTTATCCTTGCTTTGGAGTTGCCAAAAAAGCAAAACAAAACACGTTTAAGGTGGTAATGTATAGGCTTCTTTTAACATGTTTGCAGTAAAGAAGAAATAATTCACCTGATATTTTAGCAGGGCCACTATCATAAACAGCATTATTCAATTGGGATATAGTATTATAACAATATTAGATCATTGTCTTATAGTTTCCATATTTTCAGTTGGAAATGATAAAATAAAAATTCCTGAGTACCCCATTTCACTTCAGAGACTTTATTTTCTAAAGTTTCTATTCTAGAATACAGGTCTACAACCTCATTTTACAGTGTATACATGTTCAGCTTTACTTGAGGTCTCAAGCCTGGTTATCATTATGTAAAGTCCACCTTTAGAGAATGATGGACATCATTTTGTAGAGCTGGAATAAGTTTTACATGTCTGAAGAGGCAACCCTGTATCATGTCTGTCTTACTTAGTGAGATTGCTTAATTATATGATTGTGAATTTGCCAAGGCACAGTAATGAGCGCTAAGAGGCTCCACAACTTCTGACACAATACACAAGTCAGGAATGGGCACATCAAACTTGTTATATTCTGGTAACCATATAGCAATTGTTTCATTATTGAATACAATTTAAACTTATCACCCTCATCCACTCTCCATGGTGCTGCACCTCACTACATTTCCTCCCTCATTTCTGTCTACCACCCAACCCGTGCTCTCTTTGGCTAATGACCTAAGACTAATATACTCTATTATCAGAACCTTCCACTCTCGCATCCAAGACCTCTCTGGAGTTGCACCACTCCTCTAAAATGTGCTACCCTGGACAATCAGATTGACTCACAACTTCTACAAATTTAATGGCATCCTAAAGTCATCTCTTCAGGCAGCTCTATCGCAATTCCTAACCTAAATGCTTCTCCAGTTAGGCTCTGTTCACTCCACCCCCATTATCCCACAGTACACGATGCCTTATTGTAACTTTGTATGCCCAAGCACTCTGGATCTGTTCATAAAAGGACACTGGCTTGTGATGGCTCATACAAATTTATTTGTGTAATTAAAATAACCTTTATCATAAAAATGGTGGCTCCACTGTATAATCATTACTACCTCTTGTGTCACCCCCTCTACCTCATAGCTATGGAGATTTTGAATTGAAAACAAAAAAATCAAGTTTTCCACAGATTTGCAAACAACTGAAATCAATGACCATTAGAAGGTTTTGTTGGATATTCAGCTACAGACATCCTTCTGCTGAGTCAAAGGAATTTGAGCTCACTATACAGTGTTTTTTAGCATCTGTTTGGAAACTTGTCAGTTACTGTATGTTCTACCAGTAGATCATGGACAGGTGCCAAATAGATCTTGGGCTAGATATATCTCATATTGAACTACATAGCTACTGCACCACTCACTGCTCTTTTGTCATAGAGAAAATAGATGTCTCCAACATGCGGTACAGGAGTACCATCAAAGTTTGGGTTCAAAGCGCTCCGTCAAACTTTATTCAAAAGTTTGGTTAGAGTACCCGAACTTGACCCAAACCTGAACCCCATTGAAATCAATGGGGAACTGAACTTTGTGACCCAAAAATGGCTGTAAAACTTTTTGTTTTTACTTTTTAGTGATGTCCCACTATGGGACCTGAACCAGCGATATACTGATCACTGGTTCAGCACTATAGACTGCAGTACATGTGTATTGCAGTCTATAGAGGAAGTCAGCCTATGCAGATGCATAGGCTGACTTCCTCTCTTCTTGGCAGGATCAACCAGGTACTGGGGGCTCCTGGCCAGACCCCACGCTGCAGAAGATATATATGAGCACCCCCCGATCTCGCCGAAGAGGGTGCCGAGGGGGACATTTGGCACAACGGAATCCCTTGGATGCCACAGTCATGTTTGATCGCGGCATCCAAGGGGTTAAAACCCTCGATCAGAGCTCAACTCTGATCGGGGGTAAAGGAGCAGGGTGTTAGGTGTCAGTTACAGCTAACACCCGCACCCGATGCCGCCCGCGGCATTCAGTTTCAATGACAAACACCTAAGATGCTTTGGTCGCTATTGACCGCGGCATATTAAAGGTTAAACAGCGGGGATCAGTGTTATCACCGTCCTCGCTGTTGCAGCGGGAGCCTGGCTACAGCTGGGCTCCCACAGTGATCGCACCGCCTCTGCTTAGGAGCTCGCTCGATCACCATAACGTACATGTACATGGGGATGAGGTAACTACCCACATTCTCCCACGTACATGTACGTGACAATAAGTGAAGGGGTTAAAGCTGGTTGATTGGCTGCTCAGCAGTCAATCAACCAGCTTTAGGATGAGCCGAACCCGAACCTGGACCCGAACTTCAGCAGTGACGTTGGGGGTCGGGTTTGGGTTCGCTCAACACTATACAGGAGCATTACTCATCTTCACTTTAGGTAGTTCTGCATGGGGTTGTAAGGATGGTATAGTTTTATTGTAAATGGCAGCAATCTGGTGACATTGTAAAGGTGTCCATCCAGTAGCATTGTTAATAGGAGCACCCTGATGGCACTCTAAATAGAAGCACCATCATAGTGCACATTTCATCACTATTGTTTGTGACCCACCATAGTAAAATTCTTAAAAATACTTTCATTTTTATGGTGATTGTTCAATTAAAGCAGAGGTAAGCAATGACATAAGGAAAAGAGCTCAATTCATTTACTTGTGAATTTAGATATCTCATGGTAATTTCTGGCGAGAAAATTGGGCTGTAAGTCAGATGATTAATTTGGAGCTATTCTCCATTTTGGCTCCCAGTATCATCAGTTCCTCTCTACTGCTAAATCTATGTGTATTGGATTGGATAACTTAGGTGCATTATTAATATCAAAAATGGACTTTAGACAGTTCTGTAGAAATAGTAAGATCAAGGGTTTTATAAAGTTTTCACTCTTAGAAAAAGTCCTTCTCTTCATGCTAAAACAGTGTTTAGTGCTTTTCTCTTGGTTAGGCAATACAAATTACTTATTTTTATTGTTTTCTGAAAAATAATGTTCTCATTATTAAACATCTGGCTTCATTCATGCAGGTTCGGCCTCCAATGTTTATAATTCTAATTTGAAGCGCTGCAAATTAATATGCTGATTTTTGTAATGTTTATCTTAACCTGTTCAGAGAAATTATGACTACAAATATCTCTTACAAAACATGGTCTAAACAACCAGCTTGTTCAAACACCATAAGAGGCAATGCAGTCTCCTACAGATGATTAGAACCACTTCAGAGGCAATCATGATTAGCACGTTGGCTGGAAGCCATATGCTACACATAAAGCATATTCCTGCATGTTCTGATGCTGTCCCTGGCTAATAAACCCACCTCTGGTGTCTCTAATAAACAGCTTCTAGAGCGCCAGATGGTTTGTTCGAAAGACTGGATTTTTCCTCAAGCAAGAAAGAAATGGGGCATTTCTGCTAGTAGGTATCATGAAAATGTTACTTCCTAATATAGTAGTCTGAAAAACAAATCTAGATGTACAGAATCGTTCTGTAATATGTGCATGAAATCAACAAAAACAATGCCTACTCTGGATGACTATGTAAGTCTGTGCACTTTGTTGCATGCAGTAGATTAATAAAGGAAATGACATATTTAAAAGATCAGACACCATATTTTCCAAGGATAAAGGCTTTAAGGTTTCAACTGGAAAACAAGACCAGAAGGTTACAATTAAGATGTGGGAAATGTAAAGTATAATAATTTAATAATGTTACCATATATGTATAAAAATGAAAGCCAAACCTAGAAATAAATGATAACAGTAAACACAGTAAACATTTCCATACTATTTGACAGGATTTACTTTATATTCCTGAAACTGTCTTGGAAAAATCCTGTACACAAGGGTAAATTTACTGCTGATCTATTCCATTTTGGCTAGGCAATATCTTAGAGACTGGCCTTAGAGACTGGGCAGGCCTTAAAAATCTTTGTGTCTTACTGCAGACAGGGTATTGGAGAAGAGACTCATGCTCCATCCAGTTGTTTTACAACCAGACACAGGAGAGTAAGGATAAGAAGGAGGAAATGGCTGATCTTCTGGGACACGTAGAGAAAATGTCTTGATATATTTTTTTGACTACCACATGAGACAAATGGGATCAATTGAGAAGGGTAATTTATGTTTTTGTGCCTTCTATGTATTATATTCCTTTAATGTTTAGGTAAAGTCTTTTTACGCAGCCAATTTCCCCACTGCCAGAACCCAAACTATGAGGAGGGGGATGTGGCTGATCTCATTGGGCACTTATTGAAGTGATATTTATACCTTCATCTCAGTATTGACAATATGATACAATTTTGGATAAAGCACTACTCAAAATTAAAGTTTTCTAGTTCACTGAAATTTGAATATATATTTGCATACTGTGGCAGTTATGTTGTAGCCTTTTGTCTCATACTAGATCTATTTGGACACTTTGACTTTTATGTCTTGAAAAGTGAAAATATTAACCAATTTCAATATTGCTATATTTTGCAAAAATAAGGTATTATATGGCGAATATGTAAAATATAACCTTTAAGGAATTTTTTCTAGTAATGGTTACAGTCACTAAAAAAATTCATGAGGTTCTCACGTAACATTTAGATATAAATATAGTCACAATTTCTGGTGCACAAGTGATTTTGTGCCAAAAATAGATACTTTTAGGTTTTTAGGTCATTTTTACAAAAAGTGGGTAGATCAGGGACAGGACTTAGTGGAGGAGCTTATGCAACCCAGCAGATTTACTATAATAAAGAAAACAAAATGATATAATAACTATAGCTCAAATATATGTTAGCTCCTAGCTCACATAAATTTGAGTTTCTGGCAATGCACCTACTTATTAAGTTAGGCTCATTTCCACTATGGCGCAGTGGGGATCAAGACTGATGTAGGGAATTCTAGCCTTTAGAACTCTTCCCCAGTGAATAGCTAGAGCACTATGTTCTGGTGAGAGTCTCACTAATGCTATCTTATTACTTATATAGTCTGTCATAGTAAAAGATAATTTAATGACCAAAACATATACAAGAAATCAACAACAAATTATGCAATGCTTATACAATGCTTTTACCGTTACTTTTACCCTTTTCCCTTTATCTTGAGGCTGAAGTCCCACATAGCGAAAACACCGCAATTTGGGAATGCATGGATGAGATTAGCCAGAATCCCATCCACTTTGCAGGTACTTTAAAATACAGCAGTTTTTGCCCTGGCGTTTCCACCACGGCCAACAATGCTGCGTTTTTGTAAATCGAGGCATGTCAATTATACCTACGAAATCGCTAGTGTTTTTTGTATAAGTATGATAGGTACAGAAAGTCCGCAAATAAAAAAAATGCAGAAATGCTGTAGAAAAAAACACAATGCGTTTCCACCACGGTCTTTTCCACAGCGCTTTTTGGTTGCGTCTCGCTACATGGGCCTCAGCCTGACAATGCTTTTACCTTTACTTTTTGATTGAAATGCATTACAGTGAGTTGCTTTTCCCTTTTGAAAACAAGCCATGTAAATCTGAAAGATACAAATCTATAATTCACTTTATAGTCTATTTAAATATGTACAAACTTGAAATCACCAGTCTTAATATTAGCACAGGAAGAACATTAAGAACTTTCTGGATTTTTATGACAAATTCCCAGATGAGTTTAATGAGGAAAGAGATTTAAGAGATCTCCTTCACTTCTGAATTAATGTGTTTAAATTGCTGTGAAGAGGTTGATGTATTTATTGCTGCTTTATTAATTTTGAAATTTATACTAGATCTAATATTTTGAAAAGCTGTTTAATGTTTATTCTGAATATTAAATAAATTTGCATTTAGCTGTGAAGAAAAAAAGTCATATTTGTTACACTCGTGTATTTTGTGGTTAAGTTACTTTGAAGTTATAGCCTTTTAAAATGTGCTGTCATTTTAATTGCTATGGATTTTACTGAGGTGCAAACCACACTGGGAATTCTGATGAAGCATATGGAGTGGTGAACAACTCATCATTCATTAATGTTGTGTCTGCTAGATATGGGAGGAAGAAGTAGAAGACAGAAAAGTTGAGAAGCATAATTGAAAATGAGATCTGTGAAGAAAAAGAATAATATTCTACTATATTACAAAAATATAGGGTATTTTGGACAGGACATCCTTTTTCAATAGTTTTTTTTTCCCAGTACATGCTGATGAAATAGCCAGTTGATTTCTCTTTCTAAATTACTACACATACACCTGGCTGTATTATGGTTCTGTTATGTACAGAGCTGTAATAAAGCTTCTATAGGGGTCCAGAAGACATCTATTGTACCTTCACATGTCTATTTCATATGAAGGCTTATACGTTTTTCTTTGTGGCAGACTTTTACAGATGTAAACATAAAATTGTGGCATGTTCCATCACATTGTGTATATGTATATGCAGAAGATATTCTCCATTATAAATATTTGGGGCAGATTCTAACCATATCTTTAGAAAGTCTCTGTAAAACAGTGCACAGAGGCTTCACAGCCTCCTACTAAGAAGCCATTTAGCATTTCTGCCAAGCCATACAGGCTCTCTAGATTGGGCTTTGGCATGTGCATAGGCCCTAAGACAATAAGTGCAAAAAATGCTGAATGAAGAGACATACTTGTTCCAGGACTTCCACCAAAAATATCCAAAAAGTGTTCTCCAAATTATGGTTAACAGACTAACAAGATCTTTCTTTCTTCCACTGTCCTGTGCATGTTTAATCTCCAATCTGATCTGCTGAGCAAAATTCAGAGCAGCCGAACCCACTGAGACATTTTAACACATGCTTTACTGCACAACTTTGTCAGGTGAGTACATTCGTACTATGTATATTTTTAATCCTTCACTTGGGTGTATACAATTCTGTTTTTGCCTTCTTTTTCACTGCAAAGGTTTACTGGAGCTTTGTACAAGTGCCAAGCAGTAAATAATAACTTATAGCAGTGTAATATAATGCAGAGCATCCAGCATGTGTGCTAACCTTTATCAATGGTAATCAGATTCTAATTAAATGCTTATATACACTATCTATCAATCATCTAAGTTGACATCCTACAGTAGGGTGAAGGAACCTATAAAGGTGTACTGAATGACACACTCCCCGGCTCAAAATATAGGTAAAACTGAAGGTGCACTAAAATTCAAAGCAGGACTCAAGCCAGGTAAACACTTTAAAATCCATACACCCTGCTGTACCCATACTCATACTGGAAACAACTCTTGATAACCCTCAGTGAGCTGTTTTACTCTTGCAATATATAGGTCTGTTATGAACTTGTAAGACAGCAGAAAATTGAATGGGAACTTGTAGGGAAAAAATAAATAAAAGTAAACTATTTTTATAAACCCAAATAATTTTATTGTTAATACAACCGTCATGAGTCTTAACAAAGGCAATGAAAGTATCTAAAAATTCCAGATAAATAAAACAAGTATTATACATAGCTAGAATTAAAACTGATACAGGTACAACAGAAAATGTCCCCATAATGTAAGATACAGTAAATCTGAGAGAAATTTACAGTCACCAGTTAAAGAGGAAACCAGTGAGAAGAAAATAAAGAAATAAACCAGTCTGCAGTAAAAGTACCTAATACTTGTACAAGATCTGTGATCCATAGTTGTGCGGTTAGAATTAACTGATATATCTGTAAGTTAAAGAATAGGGAAAATGACGTCTGGTTTTCCTGCTACTTACTGCTTGTAGGCAGAGCAGATAGTCGACTTAAAGTGCTCTTCAATAAATTCATCAAATCCATCATAGCATCACCCTGCAGTCATTTCATTGTAGATCCATCTGCCAGGTTGCAATATACTCTGTATCTATAGCTAGAAGATTTGCAGTTTTTTAACAGTAAAATACACTGACGATCACAGTAATGTTTTCAATAATCAATAAGGAATAAAATTAAAGGAAAGATTAGATGGCAAAGCTTTACTCAATAATAAAATGCATATATGACTAAATTTTGCATTAAAAAGAACATTGTGGTAGCCCATAGCATTTTCCTTCCTTTTCCCCACATTGCTTGTACCAACATATTCCTCCACACCTTGAATTGGGGAGGAACAAACAAATAAAAAGACTAAGTGGTTTGAACAAAAGAACAATCAATAAGATAGAAAGGGAGTGATTCCTGTCCATAAGAGCTTACCATCTACGTATGCAGAAATATGAATGACAGTGGAAAAAGGTCCTGAGGTTTAAGATTAAGAGTATAGATGCTTTTAGCAAAAGAATAAAACAACATCTGACTAATTGATGGTTTTTGCAAGCTCCAAAGTCCACAAATATGACTTTCTTTGCCAAAAACGACTACAACCCAAGTCTCTAAATAGTATTTCCAGTGTGGTACCACAGGACATTGCATTTTTTCCTACTGGGTTGCTGAGAGAGTGCTATGGGCATTGACTGGACTGTCACAGGTCATTATTCAGGTTCTATTTAAGTATTGCAGTATCCAAACATTTATTGTTATGTATGCCTTACCAAAATCAAAATATAACAAGTCTCTCATTTTTAAGTTAAAAGTTCAACCCCAGTCTTACACATATATTTTAATATTTTTCCTTAAGTGACTGTTTGGGAAATAATGTAATGGTTTATCTGTCATCGTCTCTACAACCTCATACAGCAAATGTCATATCAATAGTCACAAATAAAAGGAAATATATCGAAATATATTCATTAACTATACTCTCTGTATTGAGGGACAATACAATTCAGACTTGACAAACATTAACAAAGTGGAATCATCCACTGTAGTAATTGTGAAATGGGAATGATAGCATCTACTGTGTGTTTAATGAAAATACATTTTTTTAGAGAATACAGCTTTACTGTCAGGGGATATAAAGAATTTCCTATAGTAGCTATGTCTACAGTCTAGCTGCAGTGCTCTTTATTACTAGCTTAGTCTGACACCTAGTGATAGTAATTGGTTTCACATTGCTAGAAGAAATATAAAATATTTGTCATGGGCTATTTTGAAAAATAGTTAACACAATGGAGATTTATCATGAGATTACATTTTAAAGTCAGTTTTGTTGGAGTTTGTGTTGCTGAAATATATACCAAATCTATCATTTGTTGCACAATGTTTTGTAAATTTGGTGCATTATTTAGTATAAAGCTAGGGCTATACATGAATTTGGAAATATGGGATGTGTCACTATCCTAATAAGGTATATTAAAATATATAAATCTTTATTAGATGAAAGTTAAAATAATAAAATGCAGCTGCTAATCTGCGTAATAGATTTAGAGCTAGGGGATATCCAGATAAAGATTTGCGAAGTGCCTACCAACATGCAACTGCTTGTGAACGAAGTAGTTAGTTACAGCCCAGAAGGAGAAGTGATAAAAATGAACTACGAATTATTGGTACCTATGATAGGGCTCATTGTGAAGTTAGACATATATTACAAGAATTCTGGAGCATATTAAGATCAGATCCCGATGTTGGACCTAGTCTAAATCCGAAACCATCTATTTCTTATTACAGGGGACCTAATGTCCGTGATAGGCTAGTACATAGCCATTTTAAATAATTGAAATCAGATAATTGGCTACAAAAACAAGCTGGTGAATTGGTTGGTACATATCGTTGTGGCAAGTGTCAGGCATGTGACCGTGCATGTTAGTAAAACCTTCTCTAGCACCAACACTAAAAGAGAATATCGAAATAAGAATTTTATTAATTGTAAATCCCAGGGAATAGTTTATTTGGCTACCTGCTCCTGTGGTACCCAGTATGTGGGGAAAACAGTGAGGGAATTTCGTAGAAGGATTTGTGACCATATAAATGACATTGTGAGACAGGAGGACACTCCCATTGCTAGACACATTTGGAGTACTCATGGAGGAGAAGCATCTAATATGAGATTTCAGAAAATCGAACTTGTGCATCCATCCCCTAGGGGAGGTGATTTTGATCATAAAGTTTTACAATGAGAAGCACAATGGAATTTTTATTTTAAAACAGTGAAACCTCTAGGACTCAATGACACTATTGCTTATACGTCATTTATTTAGTGTCATGTGTCATATTGTATATTTTTTCGGGCTCTCCTGTCGTTTAGTGGTCACAGATGCAGGTCCTTATTGTTTCTTTGGGTTTACAAATATTTCTTCTCTAGATCTCGATATATTTCTAAGTCTACAATTGGTCCCCCTTTTTAACATCGGTACTATTTTGTGTCTTCCTAATTATCTATATATTCGTACCTCACTCCGTTTTGTATTTTGGGTCCTATTTATATGGTTTCTGTACCTGCGATCGGTATCCCTGTGTTTATATGTAGCGATAGCGTGATGCTATTGTTTACAAATTGTCATTGGGGCGGTCTCCTATGATGTCATCAGTGGGCGAAGCAGCGCGATTGGTGGTTGACTGCGCATGCACAAATGAGCGCATCGCATGACACCAGTGGTCTCTTTTGTGATAGGTTGATCGATGTGGCGCCCTTCGATTCGCTATTGTCGATTGGAGGGGGTGTGTCTTCGAAAAATACTGCTATATAGCTTTCTATTCCCAAAAAATGATGCTATATTAGTTTAGTGAATTCCACACCTCTGATGACAGGATAGAAATTAGTTTTATCCTAGAAACGCGTCAGTGTTTTTTGATAGATGTTAAGTGTCCTATGATATATGTAGGCCACTTGTTGAATGCCATATAGATACAACAGTCAGGTGTTTTTGATAGATGACAGGTACCCTATGACAGACGTATTTTCCCTGCTGAATCTTATATGGGCACTCTGTTGTTTTTGCAGCGCCATCTATTGACCAGCTTTATGTTTATATGCTGCTGGTCAATTTTATGGATTACTGCTATATTTAATAGTTGTGAAGAGACAGATTTATTATTTTAACTTTCATCTAATAAAGATTTATATATTTTAATATACCTTATTAGGATAGTGACACATCCCATATTTTCTATATTTATACAGTATATTTGGGTATCTACAATTTATTTTTTTCAAATAGTATTTTTGCTATACATGAATTTGGCTGCGACTCCCTTTGCATGAACAAAGATCATTGTGTCACCTTGCAACCCTTTCAATCATGTTAATGAATGGAATCGTGTTGCAACTCTGAGGGTGCTGCAAAAAAGTCAAACATTGCTTGACTTTTTTGCGATGGCTGCGGCACTCTCGGTTTGCAATGAGATTCCTTTTACTAACATGAATTAAGAAGTCTCAGGGCGACATGGCGATCTTTGGCCATGTGACAGGCGTTTCAGCCAAAGTTGCCATGTTGCCCTAGTCTTATATGTCGGTCCTGAGATGTTACTCCACATTCTACACCAACTTCCTACTGGAGTATCTACAAGTAGTGGCAAAAAAACCCCAAAAAACAAAAAAACACGACATGCTCTTAATATGCCAACATTATATGTCTCTGATCATGAGCAGTTTGAGTGAGTGCTCAGCTTATTGTATTATAATCACAGATTTATTAAAACTGTCTAAAAGAAAAACAGGCTTATTGCCTCTCGCAACCAATCATAGAACGGCTTTCATTTTTGTATTTTGCTACTGAAAAATGAAAACTGAATTGTGATTGGTTGCTATGGGCAACTAAAACAGTTTTTCTTTTAGATAGTTTAATAAATCTACCCCATTGTTTCCCGCAGCCTGGATGGGGTTAAATTACCACAGACGATACCCCAAAGTACATAGAAAGGACATACAGTATCTTGAATTCTTGGAAAAAAATAAATTGCTGCTATGCATTTCCTTCTTCCATGCCTACTGGAAAGTGGTTATTGAGCAGACCATACATTGTTTAAGATGAAGACTAAACCACCTTCTGTGGAATGTCAATAGGGGCTATGTCAAACATACTAGGGCACATTTATAAACTGCCTAAAATAAAAACTCTTAGTTGTCTATACCAACCAATCACAATGGAGCCCTAGTTTTTCAGACGCAGAGAACAGAATGGAAGCTGTGCTGTGATTGGTTGCTATGAGCAACTAAGGCAGCTTTGCTTTTAGACTGGTTTAATAAATCTGCCCCATGTGTTAAACTTGTCCTACATGTTCATAATTGTATTTTTTCTAAGTTTCTTTCCTTCCCATTGAGGAAGTACCAAACACTCTGGTAGACTGTTTCCAGCAACTATAGATACCCTGCTAAGAATTCTAGGTAAGGAATATGCAAACGAAACTTCATTGGTGGGAAAGAGGAATGAGCACCAGCACCACCTTTTGGAAGGTAGCTCCCTATAGTTTAATGTGAGTCAGAAGGGATGCAGGGAAAGATGGTACAGGGACCATGCATGCCCTGCTAAGAATTCTGGGTAAGGAATATGAAAATAAGAGTTCATTGGTAGGAAAGAGGAATGAGCGGCAACAACCTTGAAATAGCTGTCTGACGCTAGGTTCACACCTGCGTCTGGTATCCGTCCGCTTGCAAACCATTTTAAGAGAAACGGTCTGGTACAAAAAGGATTCCAAATGGTTACACAGCGGATACCCGAATCTGTCTTTTAAGACGGATTAGGGTGTGTTCACACCTGCGCTTGAGTCCATCCTCTGCCGATCCGAGTGAAAATCTCGGGAAACAGGATAGGCATCAGATACCGACAGGTTAGCGACGCATTGGTTAAAAATCCATTCATTTGAATGGGTTTTTAAAGCAATGTGCGGGTGTGCGCTTACACCCTCTGCGCTGTGAATCCTTTTTTTTCGTCGGAAACAAAGTCGGACATGCAGGACTTCGTGTCCGACGAAAAAAAAATGGCTTTGCAGCGCAGAGGGAGTAAGCGCACACCCGCGCATTGCTTTAAAAACCCATTCAAATGAATGGGTTTTTAACCAATGCGTCGCTAACCTGTCGGTATCCGATGCCTATCCTGTTTCCCGAGATTTTCACTCGGACTGGCAGTGGACGGACTCAAGCGCAGGTGTGTACCCACCCTTAGTCAATAGTTGTCTGTTTAAAAAAACTGACAGTTTGTGTCCATTTTTGACCAATTCGTTTTTGGTTTTTTTTCCCCCTTCATTCTGAGCATGCACAGAGGGAAAAATGGATTGCAAAACAGACACAAACTGATTGCTATCCATTTGTAATCCATTCGTAATCCGTTTATAATCTGCTTTCCATGGACCTCAATGTTAAAAAACGGATTGGTTGCTGTCCATCTGGTATCCTTATTTTTTGAACAGAGAAAAAGTACTGCAATTCCGACTTTTTTCTCTGCTCAAAAGAGCAGATACCAGACGGAAATGCTCCAAAAGTGCACCTGCGGATGGTTTTTACAACCCATTGAAATCAAACGGTTTTAAAACGAACCGTTTGAAATCAGCCTTTGGGGATTTTTAGAAGGTTGCAAAAACTGATTTAGTGTGGAGAGCCAAACGCAGATGCGAATTCCATCTACACCTTATGAAAAAATACACGCAGCGGAAATCGCAGCATTTCAATTATACCTATGGAAACTCCGGATGTTTCCCTATAGGTATAATGGAAGCAGAAAGGCCACACAGAAAACCTCTGTAAACTTTCTGTGAAAAGCTCTGCAGGAAAAACCGCGATGCTTTGCTGCCGCATTTTTTCTCGCAGTGCATTTTTGCTGCGGCCTGCTACGTGGGCCTTATGATCAGTACAGGCAGGAGGGAAATATGATAGTGATCTTCATGTAATGGAGAGGACTGTGTAAGAAACACAAACCCCTCAATGCTGACAATCCCAACACACATGCCATGGCACATAAAAGATCAAGGACCTTTCAAAATGTCATGAGCAAGTCACATGCACGGGAGAAGGGTCGGGGCTTTAGTCAGCTCCTGCAGCTATGGAAAGGTGCCTAGTATAATAAACTGCTAGGTGCTGTATGTATGTACAGTATACCATGTGAAATAGGATGTGGATACATAGCAGAGCCAGTGTGTGACTGTAGTACCATGTGCCCACTATACAGCTACATGCTAAGTTTTATCTGACACTCAGTTGTAAATTTCTAAATGTCGCCAACATAAATTTATTTTCCAGTATTAGTTTGCTGCTTAGCCCTTGCCTCTGATTGTTTCTGTCCTGTCAGTACCCTGCTGTCTGGTTTTTGCCTTGAACTAGGGCCCTCTTTGCGAGCCAGGGATACAGGAGCAGATCTCAGGCAGCAGGAAGATGATTGGTGACTTGGGCCCCTTCAGTGTGATGGAGAAAATGGGGCCAAAGAGGATGGATACTGATTTTCCTGAGTTTGCACCCAGTTGTCATCTCAGCAGCTCAGTGTATCTACAGTATATAAAAATAAACTGGGTAGTTTCTTAAATAATCTACCTTGGTGAAATGCTGTATGATGAGTATCTGTATGAAGTACAGTGAGTGCACTGTGCCATGCCTTGGCAAACAGGGGGGCTCAACTGGCTCAGAAGAACCACAGGAGATTCATCTGTTCACCTATGTGCCAGTTCGAGCGTGAGCAGAGCTCTGTGTTTTTATGTAAAGTATGTGCAGTAGAGCTATATATGTGTAAAGATGTCTAAATTTATTGTGCGGAAAAGAGTGTGTGTACATAGCAGAGCTGTGTGTATATGCACTTTGTGTGTGGCAGAGGTGTGTATGTATGATCATATATGTGTGGCAGAACTGTTTGTGTGTGTATATGTATGATGTGCAACAGGCTGTCTGTGTGTGTGTAGATGCATTGCATTTGCAGCAGTGCTGTGTTTAGCAGAGCTGAGTGTGTGTAGAGTTTTTCATTATTCATTTTCATTATTTTTGTTGTGTGTATGTACAATAGTATATGCAGTTATTGACACTGACCCCTTCACTTCTTTTGACCACCAAGGAATATTTAATTGGTATTTAAATATGTTTTCCTATTTTTTGCTGTCTAAATGTTGGGCACATTTTGTAGTCAGACGTGTCGTATAGTCCGAAAAATACGGTAATTTATGGTAACAGCATCAACACCTTCTCTTATAAAATAATGTCAAGCTGTTAGACCTTGCATATGTCTCACACAAAAGAGTGGAAATATTTAATTAACAAGATCTCTTCAATTAATAGTTAATCTTTTTTGCAGAATTAATACAAAGCCCAAAAATGCAGAAATTTAAAATAACAGTCTAGGGTATATCCAAACAGGACAACTCACAGTTGAATTACCATTAAGGGCAGTGGTGTAACTAAAGGCTCAAGGGCCCTGTGGCAAAAGTCCAGCTTGGGCCCCCCACAGCAATTAGCTCCCTATATGTACTCCAACCTCCCCCGCAGAATCCTTTCTTACTATATTTTGACCATTTTCTCCTTTTGGCATAAAAAGGTTAACTTTTTCTCCTTTTTGACAGTGGAAGGCTAAGTGTCATAAATCTTCTAATTCCAGCTTACCAGAGGGCAAGGGTAATAAGTTTACAATTCACAAACTGTTAGCCATCAAAGGGATTGAGAAAGGAGATGAAAGAAGTTTAAACAGCCTTCATGTGGTGAGAGTGACCTATGGACCCCCTGAGGTATAGACCCAGTGTCAGGTGAGATTGACCTATGGACCCCCTGACGTATAGACCCAATGTCAGGTGAGACTACTGCAAACCCTTTAGGTTATGACAGTACTTATGGACCCCCTAAGACTCCTGGGCCAGGTGAAATTGCACCTTCTGCATCCCCTCAAGTTATGCACCTGATTAAGGAGATTCAGCCGCAGGTTTTTTAAAGGCTGTTGCCACAAACTGTGCCAAAAATGGGGTGATTTTACAAGAATTACCTGTAGCAATGTCCATGAGTCTTCCACTGATTCCAACTTTTGCATTGCACACATATTGCACCACAACAAATTATTGTGTTAAGCTGTGCCCCTAATCCTGCTCATGTCCCCTTTGATCCAGCCCATTCCTATCATGTCCCCTAGTGCTCTAACACAGTAATTGTGCCCTCTGATTTATAGAATACAGTGATAATGCATCTATAATACAGTGTAATATCCCCTAAGCAGCCTGTACAAAGTATAATGCCCCCTTAGTGGCCATCACATAGAATAATGCCCCTCAGTGACCTTTTCACAGTATAATGCCTCATTCATGACCCCCATATAATATAATGCCACCTCATTGACTTATCAAATAGTAGAATTCCCCCCCCCTGCAGTGACCCCATACAATATAATACCGCTCAGTTGCTCATTATACATTCAAATTCCCCTGTAGTGGACCTATATAATATAATGTCCCCACACATTAAGATGTCCCCCAGTGGTTCATCTCACATTAAGATGACCTCTCAGTGGCCCATCATGCAATGAAATACATTAAATAAAATAACCATACTCACCTAGCTATGTTCTCACTGTGCTGTTTGCAAGCTTTGACTCTAATGTTGTCTGTGGCTCAGCACTCATTGTGTGCATATATATATATATATACATACAAATAAACATATACATGTAAATACAGACATGTAAGTGAATATATGTACACATACATGCTTATATATAATAATAATAATAATAATAATAATAATAATAATAATAATAATAACCTTTAATAGCCCCACCATGGGGAAATTCAGTGTGTTACAGCAGCAAGGATAAACAATACAAATACAACATATACAAGAATGTTCCAAGGTAGAGAGTCATTTCATTGATAGTAGACAGACAGATGTAGCATGGGGGGGATATCCCAGACAGAAAGATATTTCAGTTCTCCGTGTGTAATGATTTCCGCTTAGGTCAGTGTTGGTTATACAGCCTAACCGCAGAGGTTAGAAAAGACTTCCGATAGCGCTCCTTCTCACACTTAGGGTGGAGCAGTCGGTCACTGACAGTACTGCCCAGCGCTATCATGGTGTCATGCATGGGATGGGAGTTATTCTCCGGCATGGAGCTCACCACAGACAGTATCCTTCTGTCACCCACCACCTGCACTGGGTCCAGGGGGCTCCCCAGGACAGAGCTGGCCCTTCTAATCAGCTTGTGGAGCCTATTCCTATCCCTGGTTGATATACTGCTCTCCCAGCAGGCCACTCCGAAGAAGATGGCTGATGCCACTACCGAGTTGAAAAAAGTCCTAAGAAGTGCCTCCTGGACTCCAAAGGCTCTCAGCCTCCTAAGCAGGTAGAGCCTGCTGTGGCCCTTCCTGTACAGTGCATCCAGGTGATCTGCCCAGTCCAGCTTATTATTAAGGAGCACACCCACGTACTTATAGGTGTTGACAATCTCTATGCCCATACCCTGGATGTCCACTGGTTTAGGAGGGCATCCGCATTTACAGAAGTCCACCACCATCTACACAGATTTGTACATATAGGTAACTAAGTATATGCATATATAGATGTACATGCATGTATAGAGCAAGTAGCAAGAGAGAGAGAGTATTGCACATCATCAGAGGGTGTACTGGGCGGGGAAAGAGGATGTGAAGAGGGTGGGAGAGTGTACTGGGTGTGGGTGGAAAACTGCTAGGAGGTGCAGTAGGCAGATGCAGTGAAGGGCTGCCTGAAAGAGCACTGTCAAACCCACAACCAAGAAATATAAACATGAGACTGATAATACGAGGAATGGTAAAAATGGTCTAAACACACATAAAAGTACTGTTATGTTTGTTCATTCATATAACAAGCATTTCCTGCCTTTAGTCACATTTTCTTAGTCCTGGAAAACCCCTTTAAGCAAAAGAGTACAAGTAAAAGAGATGGAAGGTGTGTTAATAATACATCATAATACATCAACAAAAAAGACAAAAATATATAGTGTCCATTCATAGCTATGCAGAGATTTATATTTACTATGAAACTGAGCTAAAATGTCGTTTTCCACTCAGAGTGTTTGTTCTGCTCCAATCCCCAATTAGTTAGTACTATGGTTCCATAGAGTTATTTCATCATGGATTCTTGCTAAAATCAGAGAAAACAGCACAAGTCACAAAGCAGATGTGAACAAAACATTTGATCATGTGAATTTAGGGCAATCTGTATAGGGACACTTATGATATAATTGGGATTTGGGGCAACATTTTTGTAATGTCTACAAAATGTAATGAAAAGTATTGTTCTAAATACATAGTCCTCATTGGCTGGAAACTGGTTTGTGATTTTATTTCCATTCTCTTTCCAAATATATTCCTACAGCATCCTCTAGTGAAAAAGGTCTGAAAATGCATCTCCACATGATACAGTACTGCAAATTAGATGTACAGTAGTTCTGCTCTATTTTTATGTTCTGGATTAATAACTCAGAAAGTCTAATGTCTAAAACACTATGGTTATACACATTAGATTTTTGTCAGCTAAAATAGCTGATTTCAACCTTTTCAGCCGACAATGCAATGCACGTTAATTCCCGATGATGGACAGCAGACTTTAGTCTGCCAAAAGTCTGGCACCATTCACATGGTTATCAGCAGGTACTTACTGTATAATATAGTTGGCACCCTCCATGTACTGTATGTGTAAGTTGGAAGCCACCCCGTTCCACAGGTTTAGCCTGAGGTGAGTGTTTGCGGTATATTCCCCATTCAATGTAGGTTTGTGGTCTCTTGTGTACTGTTGTGTGCATTCGGTCATACTCTGAATCCACTCGTTTGCCGTACTGTATATTACACTGTTCATTGATGTAAATGATGATTTATAATTGCACTGTTGATATTTCAATACCATGTTAAGTTTTGTAGCTGTATCATTACCATAACTTTTTGGAGGGAGGGAGACAAGATGATTCCTTAACCACTTCCGGACCGCCCATTGGGTATATACGTCCGGAAGGTGGTTGTCTAGTTCTGCAAGGACGTACTGGTACATCCAAGCAGAACTCAGCAGCTGCACAAAATCGTGCAGCTGCTGAAAAGGGAGCCGGCTGTAACTGCAGCCGTAGCTCCCAGAGAGAAGGCAGGGAAGGTTTATTGAGCACTGTATACACCGCTATGGGCGCAGCCATCTTGCGGCTCCCCTCTAACTCGGCGGTCACGTGATCCGCCAGGTGCAGCGTCTGTAAGAGCTGCTGGGTCCTACAGGACCCAGATCAGCTCTATAAGTCCTATAGTTATGCACAAGAGGCTGTATTCCTCCTGCAACTGGACCTAAATGTACCAGCTCCAGTTACAGGGGATAACAGCCTCCCCCACAAAATAAAGAAAAATTAAAAGTGAAAAACAGACACATTTTCCCTCCTCTTTTGTTTATATTTTCCCGGATATAAAAAAAAAATGAAAACAACATAAAAATAAAGCCCTATGTGTCACCGAAAAAAGACAGAAATTAGTTGAATAACGCAAATGATAAAAAATTTACAGCCCTCAAAACCGCACATACAAAAAAACCCTAAAATGAGGGGGGGTAAAGCATCTGGTATGGAAGTGGTTAAATGAGTGTGACCCTGGGAGGCCAGTCCATTGTTTTAGTGCAACCATTGTAGCCACCCATCTATGCAGAGTTACCATGTTAGTGTATGGAGAGGTCCCCTGACTTTTCCAAAAAGCCAGCAGAATGAACCTTCATTGTGTCTGTAGAGTAGCAGGACTCATGAGAGCTGAGCACGACCTGCTGTGTGCTGCTGTGGGACTGGAAAGCCAACACTGTATGGAAAGCCACTACTGAGAATCTGCTGTTGGCTGCTACTGCACCCAAAAACTACCTCAATAAAATACCTGGTGACAACAGGACCTATGAGTTGTGTGTGTCTTATTTGGCCTAACTTCTTGAAGTACTAGAGTAGCAGGGAGCCAGCTCTTCATCCCCTTGGGTAGGCTGGCATGACAGGTGGCGCAGTAACCATGTCTAAATAAATAATCTAAAATAATTGACAGAAAGTACATCAGGTTAGGAGCTTTCTCCAGGAATTCTGTCAAATTAGATGGAAAGAATATCTCTTCAATGGGTTCAGACAAGTGTCATAGGGATCTATATGAGAACAAAGTTTGAAAGGTTAAGTACATATTATCATTATGTTTTAAAAAAAAAAGAGAATATGGCCGAGTTCCATTGCTTCTGTGTATTAATAAAATATTGTTTGCCTTAGCTTTAATAAATCAAAAGATGGCAATGCAACACAACTAACAAAACCAAAGCAGCTACTGTATACTGACAAATTTACTATTGTGAAATTAATTCCTCTTCACTTTCCGCTGTGGGCATTTTCAGCGCGGTCTATCTGCGACAGGATGCCAATGCAGTGCATCAGCATTCAATTGCAGTATCCCGCTGCTGATTAGGCCCAAATGAATGGGCCTAACCAGGAGGGCGCCTGAATCAGCCACGGAATCCGCGGCAAGATCGAACAGGACGCTTCTTTTTTCCACATCCTGCTGCGATCTCTGCCTCCCATTTAAAACAATGGGAGGCGGATTCCGGGAGGAATCTGCTCCGGATACGAGGGCGAGATCCACCCCCAAAATCCACGGCAAATTCCTCCATGTGAACACACCCTTAGGCCGGGGCCACACATGGCATAAACGCCACGATTTGCCAGCGGTGGAAACGCCATGAAAAAAATCACGGCGTTTTACAGTCAGAGCAAAGTGGATGGGATTCTAGCGAATCCCATGCCCACTTTGCGATAAAAACTGCACTGCGGACACACTGCGATTTCCAAAACCGGCGCGGTTTTGGAAATCACAGCATGTCAATTATACCTACGAAAACGACGACGGTTTCCCCATTAGGCAGGAAACCTCTGCGAACTTTCTGCCTAAAGCGCTGCGGGAAGAACCCCAATGCGTTCCCGCCATGTTTTTTTCCCCGCAGTGCTTTTTTGCTGCAGGACGCCATGTGGGGCCTTAGCCTTAAAGAGCTCTTTATGGTTGTTGTTGTTTTTTTCAAATAATCCTATTCTCTATACTTGCTTCAATTACAGTAAAAATATTTAACCAATAAAGACAACCCTACTGTTTAATGGGGATAAAGAAAAGGCTACAATGCGGTGTATGTAGAGATCAATTAAAATTGCTTATTACTCATGCTATCTCAGTTATTAAGGACAAAATTATTTGTACGGCCTAGTATGGCTCTGTTATAAGAAGGTACAGATCATTGCACTCATGTCAGGATCCTATTTAATAATAGTTAGCTGTCATTTATTAAAGGGGACTACACATTAAATCCACATTCATTTACAACACTACCCTAAATATATATCTATTGCTTTGAGCAGGAGCAAATAGGTTAAGAGAGCAGGGAAGCAGAAAGCAGAAGTGGTATATTTTACTGAATAGAATACTATTAATAAAGAGAGCAGAGGGGCTTTCGCAAAATTTAGTAAATGGCCCAGGAACCTGAATTCCATGTGGATTTGTATCACTTCTGCTCTTTAACTACTCCTGGATCACCTGTTCGCTTTTTACGTCTGGGTGGTTCTACTCCTTGCAGTGTTAAGCAGCTGAACAAAATTATGCAGCTGCAGAAGCAGGGGGTTGGCTGTTATTACAGCCGGACCTTCTATAGGAATGGCAGGTATGGTTTATTTCCGTCCTTGCCTTACCGATTGCTACTCAATCAATGAGTGCTGTGTACACAGCTCTGGTTAAGTGAAAATGCTCACCCCCCCCCCCCACCAAAGTTCTATTATGACCTTATGGGGCGCACAATATGTGAAAAAAAAACAAGCAAAAAAAAAAAAAAAAAAAAAAACACCACAACAATATTTGTTACCTACATGAAAATTACCATAATGGAGAGGAAAACTATTTAAATTTTTTTTATTATTTTTTAAATTTTGTTTTAGCCCTCAAAATTGCATGTTTGAAGAAATCCATAAATGTGTCCGGTCCTGACCAGGCAAAAATGGCATGGTCCTGACCAGGCAAAAATGGCATGGTCCTGAAATGGTTAAGAAAGTAATTGGGACAATAGATACATAGAAACATAGAAGCTTGAAAGTAGAACAAGATCACATGGTCCATCTGGTCTGCCCTTACATTATTACCATTCTATCTTAGGACAGACATATGTTTTCCCAACTACTCTTTCAGTGAAATAATACTTCCTGGTGCTTGGTTCACATTTGCGCTTGTATCCCGTATGGGGATTGCGTTCCCCTCTGCAAGCAGTGCTTTTCTCTCCGCATTTTTCGCCCTTTTTGGGCAGACACTGAACAGAAACCACGCGGACCCCATTATAGTCTATGGGATCCACAGGTTTCTTAAGGTAACCGCTTTTTTATGTGGATTAGGTTTCCGTTCGGGTGGGTCCCCAAGCGGACCCCCCCGAACGGAAACCCGAACGCAGATGTGAACCTAGACTGATATTGCTTCTCATCTTCCCCATAACTAATTTCAGATTATGCCCCCTTACATATTATGGAATTCCTGATAATGCTGTTTTGTAATATTGCTCTAAAGTGCAGTGTCATATTTAAATGGGTTATCTGGGATTAGAAAACATGGCAGGTTTCTTCTTGTCAGGAAGTGATATCACTTGCTTTGATCACATAGCTATACTGCGACTCAATCTCTTTCATTTGAATGGATTGAGCTATATTGCATGCTAACATCTATAGAGTACACAAAAAACAAGAAAATGGACAAACATATAAGAGGATGCAACCACTAAATGACAAAAATATAAATGTAAATTGTATTGCACAGCAGACATATACGAGCAGAAGAGCACATTAAAATAAATAAGGCCTGGTTCATATCTGCGTTTGAGTTTCCGTTCAGGGAGTCCGCTTGGGGACCCCCCCGAATGGAAACCTATACACATAAAAAAGCGGTATACCTGGGAAACTCACGCACCCCATAGACTATAATGGGGTCCATGTGGTTTCCGCACAAAACATGCAGAAACATGTGGAGAGGAATGTGCTGCAAGCAGCACTTTCCTCTCCGCTTGCTTCGAGCGGACACCACACAGACCCCATTATAGTCTATGGGGTCCGCGGGTTTCCCAGACTAAGGCCTGGTTCATATCTGCGTTTGAGTTTCCGTTCAGGGAGTCCGCTTGGGGACCCCCCCAAATGGAAACCTATACACATAAAAAAGCGGTATACCTGTGAAACTCACGCACCCCATAGACTATAATGGGGTCCATGTGGTTTCCGCTCGGTTTACGCATGAAACATGCAGAAACATGTGGAGAGGAAAGTGCTGCAAGCAGCACTTTCCTCTCCGCTTGCTTCGAGCGGACACCACACAGACCCCATTATAGTCTATGGGGTCCGCGGGTTTCCCAGGTAAACAGTTTTTGTATGCGTATAGGTTTCCGTTCGTGGGGGTCCCCAAGCAGACTCCCCGAACGGAAACCCGAATGCAGATGTGAACCAGGCCTAAAATACACAGCGAAGTGTAGAGATTAGTGTTGAGCAAGCCCGTCGAAATCAATGGGGACCCGGACTTGGTGACCCAAAAATGGCTGAAAAATGGGGATAGTAAGGGGTAGAGGGCTGCAAAATAGGGGTAATAAAAGGGCAAGTGCCCTGCAAAAAGTGGGGTAGGGAAAGTACTTAAAATAGTAACATAAAATAAAAAAATAAAATAAAGAAATAAAAAAAATAAATAAAAACAAAATAAAATAATAATTTTGAAACAGGTGATAGAGGTCCAGGGGGAGGAGGAGGAGGTTGAGGTGGATGTGACAGTGTAAGTGGAAGAGGCGGAGGAGGAGGTAGCTAACACTTTAATCACTCACTCAGGTGCTGGCACAGCCAAGTCCTGTGGGATGCAGGCTGGTTTCATCTTCATGAACGTAAGTACAATACAGACCAAAAGTTTGGACACACCTTCTCATTCCAAGAGTTTTCTGTATTTTCATGACTATAAAAATTGTAGATTCACACTGAAGGCATCAAACTATGAATTAACACATGTGGAATTATATACTTAACAAAAAAGTGTGAAACAACTGAAAATATGTCTTATATTCTAGGTTCTTCAAAGTAGCCACCTTTTGCTTTGATTACTGCTTTGCACACTCTTGGCATTCTCTTGATGAGCTTCAAGATGTAAATCTTCCACTACTGTAACACACTTCTCCACAGCCTCCCAGCTATTGATCTCGGCCCCCTCCAGCCCACTCTAAACTTTGCCGCTAACTTAATCCTCTTCTACCCCCGTTTTTCATCAGCCGCTCCCCTCTGCCAATCCCTTCACTGGCTACCCATTACCCAGCAAATAAAGTTTAAAATGTTAACGCTGATATACAAAGCATTCCACAACCTGTCCCCTCCATACATCTCTGACCTAATCTTCGGCTACCTACCCACACATAACCTCCGACCCTCTCAAGTCCTCCTACTCTGCTCTTATCCACTGTTCACACAACCGCTTCCAAGACTTCTCTGTGCATCCCCTACTCTGGAACTCACTACCAGGACACATAAAACTGTCCCCCACAATCACAAGCTTCAAGAAGACCTTGAAGACTCATCTATTCAGGAAGGCCTACAACCTTCAATAACACCACCATCTGATCAGCTTCTATCCTCATCTAGAGTCTCTATCCCCTTGCCCTCATAATACTGTAATTAGGAAAATGTAATTCTGAGTCTCAGTAAGGTTTTCCATGTGTAGCTTTAGCAAGAGAAAGACTTGTAATGCCTCATTCAGGGAACTCTAACATGTAGGTATATTTATCTAGTCTTTACAACCAAGCACACCAATTCTCCATGCTGCTGCAATCTGGAGTACACAGGTGGATTGTGCGGATCAGTTTCATGGAGCAGTAAGTGGACCCTATGCTGAAGTCTTAGAGAATACTCAGAATACTGCTTCTCCGTATATTCATGTGCAAAAGTGGTATTCTGAGCTTTTAACAATATGCATGAGTTACATTAAAAAACTATCATGGCTAAACTAGAGGTAAAAAAAAAAAAAACACACTGGTAAAACAGATTCACTATGGGTGTTCAGCCTACAGGCATTCAAGTGCTCCTAAAAGTCTGATGATAAAATAGTCAAGTTAAAGTTTGCTGAACTGTTTTCTTAACTCGCTAACTTTAATGTTAAAGTTTGCTATATTTTTAATTGACATTGCTTCTAACATTCAAAATTAAAAAAAAAAAACTTTGAAAACTCGAGTAATGTCTTGTAGGAGGCCTAATGTAAGTCACATAACAATAGCCCATGCAGACACTGACTACATGGTTTAAACAAGAAAAAGATAAAGAAGCACCGATAGAAGGTATTAATGGGTTCTCACCTTCAAAGGTTGCGTATTTTACCAATCAATAACTGTTATTATGCTGTACTCGCAATTATATATAATGTATATATTGCCCTATATTGCTAACTATACAGTACATTGCCCCACATGGAAACATGGATTTTATATCCTATTTAATTTTATTTATATTTATAATTTCATCCATACATGAGACCCATAGACTAATGAGTATACAGTGGGGAAAAAAAAGTATTTAGTCAGCCACCAATTGTGCAAGGTCTCCCACTTAAAATGATGAGAGAGGCCTGTAATTGACATCATAGGTAGACCTCAATTATGAGAGACAAAATGTGAAAACAAATCCAGAAAATCACATTGTCTGATTTTTAAAGAATTTATTTGCAAATTATGGTGGGAAATAAGTATTTGGTCACCTACAAACAAGCAAGATTTCTGGCTCTCACAGACCTGTAACTTCTTCTTTAAGAGGCTCCTGTTTGAAATTATCAGTATAAAAGACACCTGTCCACAACCTCAAACAGTCACACTCCAAACTCTACTATGGTGAAGACCAAAGAGCTGTGAAAGGACACCAGAAACAAAATTGTAGACCTGCACCAGGCTGAGAAGACTGAATCTGCAATAGGCAAGCAGCTTGGTGTGAAGAAATCAACTGTGGGAGCAATAATTAGAAAATGGAAGACATACAAGACCACTGATAATCTCCCTCGAACAGAGGCTCCACGCAAGATCTCACCCCGTGGGGCAGAGGCGTAGCTAGCGGGGGGGGGGGGGAGGGGGCGACGGCCCCGGGCCCAGTGAGAAGGTGGGGGCCCACTAACGGTATCAAAAGATTTCTATCTACATCAGCTGCTTAGCGCTACACATCCTAGACTGGTTCCTCACTCCCTGGCTGAGGAAGACATATTAACCGAGTGAGGAACCAGCCCAAGATGTGTAGCGCTGAGCAGCGCACGTTGCTGACTTTTACAGCGCTTACTTATCCTGCTCCCCGCTTACTGGCTGACTGAGGTTGAGCAGGGAACGATACCTGCAACTGATTAGAGCAGAGCGTCGGCACGTGACGCGCAGCGCGCCGAAACTCCGCCCCCTGGTCCCTGCCTGTGCTCTATGTGCTAACAGATACTGCAGAAAGTAGCAACAGGTCGTTCTGCAGGGTGTCCTCCACATCAGGGTCCTTCTAGGCCAAGCTGCAGTTTCAAAAGTGGTCAGTACTAAGTTTAATAGGCTGTATTTGTGTGATCTTAACAGTGTCCCTTTTCAGCACTTTTAAAAGAGTTGTTTAGTTTTGAAGATATTTGATACTGATGACCTCTCCATAGGAGAGGTCATCAGTATCAGATAGGTCAGGTGACAGTGAATCCCAAAACTGAACCCTACAGTCAGAGGCGTAGCTAGCGGGGGGGGGCAGAGGGGGCGGCTGCCCCCGGCCCACTGAATCTTTGGGGGCCAACCCCGGGGCCGCCATTAATACATCCTTTATTTCTAACTAGATCGGTGTCTGCAGACACCGATCTAGTTACAATGCTTCCTGGTGCTTAACTGTCTTGTAAACCGCAAGCCAATACAGGCCTGCGGTTTACAAGACCCCGAGACCACAGACAGATGTCCGCTTCTCAGCACGGGCGGCACGATGACGTCACAATATCGCGCCGCTCGCGCTCAGACACAGACGTCCTGTGCGTGGAGAGGGAGGAAGCGCTGGCGGCTCCATTCATCAGCATCACAAGTAGGTGAGTATGACTTTTTTTTTGTGGGTATATTAATAGTATAAGGGGTGGTTAGGAGGTGGAAATATAACTATAAGGGAGGATTCATTAGGGGGCATTATGACGATGGGGGGGTCCTTTATATAAGGGTTATTGGGGGGTATTATTAATACAAGGGGGAGGATATTTATATAAGGGGCCATTAGGGGGAATCATTTATATTAGGAGCTATTATGAACATAAGGGGGTGGTAATTGATATAAGGGGTCATTAGAGGTGCAGTATTTATGTCAGGGTGAATCAGGGGCATAATATGAGGGTCAATTAATTTAATGAAAGTGGACTTGGGCTTTATTGAGACTAAGGCCCCACGTAGCGGGCTGCAGGACAAACCATGGCGGTAACATTGTGGTTTTTCCCGCAGCACTTTTCACAGAAGGTCTGCAGAGGTTTCCCCTGTGGACTTTCTGTTTTCAATACAGCTATATGGAAACCGCCAGTGTTTCCATAGGTTATAATTGACATGCTGCGATTTCCAAAACCGCAACGTTTTTGGAAATCGCAGTGTGTCTGCTGCACATATTTTTCCGCAATGTGTGGATGGGATTTGCTAGAATGCCATGGTTTTTTTCTGTGGATTTTCGCCACAAGGGGCCACATCCCATCCCCACTTTGCAGTAAAATATGCGCAGCAGAAATGCTGCGATTTCCAAAACAGTTGCAGTTTTAGAAATCGCAGCATGTCAATTATACCTACTGAAACGCCAGCGGTTTCCCTATAGATATAATTGAAGCAGAACGTCCGCAGAGGAAACCTCTGTGAACTTTCTGTGGAAAGTGCTGCAGGAAAAACCGTGATGCGTCTCTGCCGCGTTTTTTCCCACAGCTGTTTTTTGCTGCGGGACGCCACGTGGGGCCTTGGCCTTAAGGTGTTTTCCATCTCATTTTTATTGATGGTCTATCCTCAGAATAAAACATCAATAAGAGATAAGTGACTCCCCACTGATCAGCTGTATGAAGGGGCTATGGCGCCTGTTCATATCACATGCTGTCTGTTTATAGTGACCGGGTGATGTAATTCCAGCCTTGTCACATAGATGTGTATAGGACGAGGCTGTAGTTACATTACATGACTTCTATGAAAAGAATGACACTATGTAAACAGAGAAGGGGTCACGGTGCTTACACAGGTACCACGGTTCATTCAAACAGCTGATCCTGGGGGTCCCGGGTATTGGAACCCCAATAATTTTTTTTTCCCATGTTTTTTTTTTTTCCCTTTTCAATTAGGAAATACCTGGGACATTATTAATAAGGGGCACTATTTAAAGGAGGTGCACAGGGAAGTTATTAATTTAACGATGCACTTGGGGGTATTATTCATTATGGGGGGTTATATTATATATTTTATAATTGGGGTAGCAGCAGGATGGGGGCTTTGTGTAGGTGAGGATAATGTGGGTCAGGTGCCTGGAAAAGTGAGGAGCCAAAGATGTCTGTGTTGCAAACTTTACAGAGACTGGAAGAAGTGGTCATGGCCGTCCAGATAAAAGAGACGGGGAATGTGAACAATTAGTCAGAGACGTCACCGGTAAGTCACAAAATGTTACTGTCCTGTATTCACCTAAATTGTCTGCAGAGCCCTGTGTAGAGCTGCTATATATCACTATACGATCACTGTATACTGATAGTATCGGTATACGAACATGTCCAAGTTGGGGGCCCACTTGGACATGTTCGCCCCCCCTGTGCTGAACCCCTAGCTACACCTCTGCCATGTGGTCAAAATGATCACAAGAACGGTGAGCAAAAATCCCAGAACCATATGGGGGGACCTAGTGAATGACCTGCAGAAAGCTGGGACTAACGTAACAAAGGCTACCGTCAGTAACACACTATGCCGCCACTGTGTCCCCCTGCTTAAGACAGTACATATCCGGGCCCGTCTGAAGTTTGCTAGAGAGCATTTGGATGTACCAGAAGAATATTGGGAAAATGTCATATGGTCAGATGAAACCAAAGTAGAACTGTTTGGTAGAAACACAACTCATTGTGTTTGGAGGAGAGTGAATGCTGAGTTGCATCCAAAGGACACCATCCCTACTGTGAAGCATGGGGGTGGCAACATCATGCTTTGGGGCTGTTTCTCTGCAAAGGGACCAGGACGACTGATCCGTGTACATGAAAGAATGAATGGGGCCATATATCGTGAGATTTTGAGTGCAAAACTCCTTCCATCAGCAAAGGCATTGGAGATGAAACGTGGCTGGGTCTTTCAGCATGACAATGATCCCAAGCACACCGCCAGGTCAACGAAGGAGTGGCTTCGTAAGAAGCATTTCAAGGTCCTGGAGTGGCCTAGCCAGTCTCCAGATCTAAACGTCATAGAAAACCTTTGGAGGGAGTTGAAACTCCGTGTTGCGCAGTGACAGCCCCAAAACATCACTGCTCTAGAGGAGATCTGCAAAGAGGAATGGGCCAACATACCAGCAACAGTGTGTGCCAATCTTGTGAAGACTTACAGGAAACGTTTGACCTCTGTCATTGCCAACAATGGATATATAACAAAGTATTGAGGTGAACTTTTGTTATTGACCAAATACTTATTTTCAACCATAATTTGCAAATAAATTCTTTAAAAATCAGACAATGTGATTTTCTAGATATGTTTTCTCATTTTGACTCTCATAGTTGAGGTCTATCTATGATGTCAATTACAGGCCTCTCTCATCTTTTTAAGTGTGAGAACTTGCACAATTGGTGGCTGACTAAATATTTTTTTCCCCACTGTATAGTCAACAATACATATTTAATTAACTTTATCCTCATGATATAATCCCCCCCAATTTAAAATAATGTAAAGGACTCATTTATTTCCCCTCTATCATCTCCAAATACATCCATTAGTAGTAAAGCATTTCCCTATTCACATATATAGTTTATGCTTCCCCTCTATAACATTGAGACTGAAGCACTGCTGAGATACTACTAATGCGCATGTGCAACGAAACAAGCTCCGGTAAAAGCTGATCCATTCCAAAGGATCCCCACAACAACGTAGCTGAACTCCTCCTTACTAGTAGTGAGGAGTTAAAAAAAAAACCCTAGAGTTACAGCGGATCTGTGATCTCACTTAGATTAAACACAGTTTTCACTATGCCACCTATTTTATTTAGCTTTAATTGATCTCTGTAGAGATTGTACATACTATTATCCATTGGGAGTATCTAATTCAATATCTTACGATTTGAGCATGCTCAGCTCTATTTAAGAAACACAGCACGTGGTTTGGAGTCAGGCACACAAGTACTTCTGTAAAGTGGATGTGCTAACATCTTTTGCCAGGTCCCTCTTATCTGGAAAAGGTATGTCTAACATTTTTATTATTTATTATCTTATATTCAGTGTTCTTAGAAGGTGTATTATTATGATTGCCATTTTATACCTAGCATTTTACAATTTTATGGGATATGATGTAGTCTATATAAGTAATGTTGGGTACAATTCCCCCATATTATAACATCACTATTTACAAGGTTGATTTTTTTCTGATTCTTCTACCTTTGTATATTAAGAACTATGTGAACCCTATATGAGTTAAATCATATTGTGACATCATTATTTACATGATTTTTCCACTTTTGTATATTAACTACTATATGGACTATGTATGAGTTGGACCTTCTTCTTTTTATGATTAAGGTCCCTCTTTGATGCCATATCCCACTTGAGAAAGGGGTAGATAACCCCTAAACGCTTTAGCGTTGTGTGTGTTGGTTGATTTGAGTTTAAAAATAAAGAGTCGTGTGTTTTGAAAACCCTGGGTGAGTGCGGTGCCTTGTTTACTCCTGTACCCCACCAAGTATATACGGATAAACGGAATACTTGGTATTCCGTTTCCTATGCCATTCACATGTCTGTTGTTTTCACAGACCAAAAGGCACTACTAATTTTTTTTTTCTCTTTTCTCTAATTGTGTTGGCCATTCAAGTTTGTGGGTCCATGAAAAAAATGGACAGCACTTGGACATCATCCGTGTGCTAGCCGTTTTACACTGATACATTGCTTAGTGATACTGAAAAATAAAGAAGACAGCATCCGTTTTAGTTTATTGCAGATGCAAAAGCGATGAATGACACACACAGAAAAAGACGTGGATGGCACATGGATCGGACACAGATACAACATGGAAATACACTAGCATGTACATTGTCTGATTTTTATAGTCCTTAAAATGGAAAGTTAGTGTGAAAGCAGCCTAACGGTGGGTTCACACTACTTTTATTTATTGTCCGTTGCTCTAATCTGTCACAGTAAAAAAGCAACAGACATTAAACAACAGATGCAGACAAAGCCCCTCCATCTGTTCTGTGGCTGGTATAACGTTTTTTACTTTTCTGATGGAAGAAAAAGATGTGCATGCAGGACATTTTCTTCCATTACAAAAGTAAACAAACATGACAGAAGAAAGTGTCCATTTTTCTAATATTATTGTTAATGGAAATGGACGCAGATTGAGCGGGATCTGTCTGCAGAGAGCAACGGAGTGTAATAACAGTAATGTGAACATACTCTAACCCTGACCTCATCTAGCTAACTTGTCACATAACTGTACACTTTTATTTTCATGTTGGTTTGGATCCTGGCTGGGTGATGGGGAGCTTTATATACATACAGTATATTCCCCTTGATAACACAACAGTCTGTCCCCCTAGAAAACACATAGCACCGTGTAGTTATTTTATCACTTCTGCATTTGTATTATAACTCTTTATCGACAGGGACTGCTTTCCTTTTGCCTTATTACTTGTTAATTTGTTTTGAATATGTTTGCGCTATATAAATTAAGACTATTATTATTAGAGGAACTTAATTTGCATAAACTGAAGTAAAGAAAGAAAAATGTAGAATGACTGTAGCTTCCACAATATTATACATGTTCAGAAGTAGGCGAGCTTGAAAACAAGAAGGCATAATCTAAAGCAAGAAAGGGAAAGATCAAGGTTTATGATAAAACAAATCATTTTACTAAAGGGATACAAAATTGCTGGAATTATTTTGGTGCTCAAATAGGGCACTAAAGTGAATCTTAAAAGATTGTTCAGTGGTTTGGCTCGTACCCTAATGTTAACTCCCAAAAGTACAGATCTGACTAAGTAACAATTTCTAGAAATGATATGTCCTCCATCATGCCACTAGTTTATAAAAATATCTGGAGATACCAACAGCTTGAGTATCAAATGCAAAAGGTAAGAGAGCCACTGGATGGGCAGCCCTACTACAAGTAATGTTTAATTTCCCTGGCATATTTACATACTAATTTAATGGATTTCAGATAACTAAAGCAGGTTCTGTATTTAATGATTACATATAACATTTCCTATAACATTTGTGTTTTTCTCATGACTTTGAATACATACTTAGGCTGAGGCCCCACATTGCGGAAACGCAGCTTTTTTTGTTGCAGATTTGATGCGTTTTTTTCAGACAAAGCCAAGAATGTCTACAAAAGGAATGGGAACTATATAGTAAGCTCTTATACTTCTCCCTTCTGCTCAATCCACTCCTGGCTTTGGCTCAAAAAACGCAACAAAATCTGCAACAAAAAAAGCTGCGCTTCCTCAATGTGGGGCCTCAGCCTTAAGCTGCTTCTTCTACAAGCTGAAAAATGATTGACACCAAAGACGATATGTGCAACAATAATAATAATATTAATAACATCTGAACATTCTTGTAATGGTCTTTCTTTTTTGATCTGGCTTTGATAGAGAACTAGATGCAATACCGAGCTGAGAATCTAGGCAGACGATATTGGATGACATGGTCAGTATTTGTAAATTCTGGGGTTATCTGAGTACTAGAAGAGGCTATTACTACCTGTAAAATGTGCCTGCTATAGGTGAGGTTCAATTCTAACATCTAGTGTCCAGTCAACATCATTATACTATATACAACGCCAATCAGTAGACATACCATGTTGCACACGGATGAAAACCTGGTTATTGCTACACCTAAACCTCAAATTAATTTACCAAACAGTTTTTTCTGGAGATCACCCCACTCAAATATTGTAGGTGTGTGAATGGTTGCATCATTAGCATTCTACACCTGTGCTATCCCCACCACACACCGTTTAGGCCTATCTTCATTGTTGCCTGCAGTCACCCATTTTACCGCTCTACTAACCCTTTTGCAAACAAACTACCTTCTGTTACAGTCAAATATTTCAAGTTTCAACTCAGTCCGGAGCACCTGCTGCCATTTTTATGCACCCCACTTACTAGGTTTTTGTGCATAGTTGAGTCACTTGGCCTTGTATCCATATCAAAGTTGTGGCATTTTGGCAACAGTTCTTCCGAACATTAGATGGGTGTTTCCTGTGTCCACTTGTGCAGCATCCCAGTGGACACTGCTAAACTGATCATATACTGCATATACACGGTGCCACTGTGTTTATAGTTTGCTTAAAATTTGTATATTTTCCCATTAAGAGGGACTGTACCATTATGAGAGGGGACAATGAGCTTTGGTAGAGTGCAGCTAGGAAGTTCTGGAGTGTGGAAGGATACAGTTAGTATTCACCTAGCTTCTAGAGGGTGAAGGAGTCTTTTCCTAGCTTTTGTGGATACAAGATTGTGGAGTTAGAGTTTAGAGCTACTGCAACTGCATTGCAGCTCTGAGAGATTCAAATGCAAGCTGCTGAAACTACAATCCACAAGACTCACATTGTTTGGAAGCTGTTGGTTGCCTTACTGCACTGTTTCATAAGTCAAGTTATGTGTGCTTTCCTGGAACATTGAATCTCCTGAGTCTCATTTCCTGCATCAACATTATGGGCACTTAATCCCCCACTGGGGTCGGGAAGGCTGAAGACCATTAGGACCTGCCCCAGGGAAAGACTACCATCACAAGCAGGTAAACCACAGGCCCCTCAGCTCTGCAGCAGCCCAGAAGAGAACTGTTGAATTTGGTTGAGTCATCTACCCATCGTGACAACTCCTGTTTTATGTTCTACTACTCACAGATTCCATGTACCCTCCATTGGGTTGCTTCACTGGTTTATACGAGTTCTGAACTGATGGCACTTTGCATTTTTTTAATTGACAAAAATAAACTATTGACATTTCTATTTCTGAAAGCAATCTCACTTTGTGCCATTTTTCCACACTTGTCTAAAACTTTCGCAGGGTACTGTGCATAGATTTAATTCTAATACATAATATAATAATGTACACTATTTATTATGATACATTTATCCTTTTTTAATGAACCTGGAATAGGTAAGCTTTACATATTTGTATGAAGGATTTGCACAGTATTATACTCCTCCAAAACCTACAGAGCTCCAACCTTAACTTACTCAAAAGATTTCATGTGTTTGCTCTTTGTGGCCATTATTTTAACAAGAGTAATATTGTACATGGCAGTTTTCTCACCAAACCTTTCCACTCCTTACCTGGCCTGTCCAAGACATCTGTTTTAATTGGTTCCTCTGCTCTTTGCATTTATGTTCCTCTTGACAGAGATACCTGAAATGTATGCATCATCCTTCACTCTTGACAGCCTACAAAGATCTTTGTCTCTTATGGCTAATTTGGAGGAAGTTATCTATGCAATATCATCCTGAGCAATACTAGCTTCTTCCGTGATGAGTATCAAATCATTTGTAGACACTAAACAATGAGTTATTGCTCTCTGTATTCCGCCATATATTTAATCAAAATCCTGCAGCTTTAAGGTGTGACTTTACCATTATGATTTCATACATCTGGGCCTTCCCAAGTTTCATAGTCAGAAAACAGTAACATTAAAATTCTTAAATAGGAAAAACCATGACTTGCAAATAGAAAGGCCTCCTTTGCAAAGCAGAGGCAGCAGCTGTACCTGAGTTCTTATGCCATATGCCTACCTGTCCCATGACCATTATTAAAAACAGCACAAAGAAAGTGGGGAAGATATGATCCTGGTCCAGAGTTTGCAGTGACGCAGTTTTTTGAACAAAATTATACCAAATCTGTATAAATAAAACTTTATATAGTAGTAATGATTGCAAATGTAGAAAGCTAAAAATGTGCATGTCATAAGCACTGTACTATAGGTTTTTGCCATGGATCAGTACACTGTGTTCCAAATTATTATGCAAAAAGTGTTTAGGAGTGATAAGGTAAGAATTTTTTTTATTTGTCAGTTAAACTCATTGATGGAGATGTGTGTCAGGGCTCTTTATATCACTGAAAGCAATTGCAGACACCTGTGCTAATTAGTTTGTCAGGTGTGTCCAATTAAAGGCAAGACTACTTAAGAAGGCGGTCCCACATTATTAAGCAGCCTACATTTTCAGCCAAAATGGGAAAGAAAAAGGATGTGTCGGCTGCTGAAAAGCAACAAATTGTGGAGTGTTTAGGTCAAGGCATGACTACAATCAACATCGCACAATCAAGAAGTATGTAGCTGATTCACAGCACACACGTGTGCGTGCTGATAAGGGAAAATTGAGGACTCTTTCCAACAGGCAATTACGTCAGGTTAAAAGAGCAGCTTCAAAAATGCCTTGTCAAAGCAGCAGACAAGTTTTTGAAGCTGCTGGTGCCTCCAACGTCCCCCCGAACAACAAGATGCAGGGTCCTTCAGAGGTTTGCAGCTGTGCATAAGCCATCCTGTCGACCTCCTCTATCCACTGCACACAAGCAGAAACGGCTCCAGTGGGCCAAACAATACATGAAGACTGACTTCAAAACTGTTTTGTTCACCGATGAGTGCCGTGCAACGCTCGATGGTCCAGATGGATGGAGTGGAGGATGGCTTGTTGATGGACACCCCATGAACACGGCTACGGCGCCAACAAGGAGGAGGTGGAGTAATGTTTTGGGCTGGAATCATGGGGAGAGAGATTGTCAGCCCCTTTAGGATCCCTGAAGGGGTAAAGATGAACTCCATAATATATGTGGAGTTTCTCAAACAGCACTTCCTGCCATGGTTCAAGAAGAAGAACCATGCATTCCGCAGAAAGATCATTTTCATGCATGATAATGCACCGTCTCATGCTGCAAATAACACATCTGCATCTCTGGGTGCTATGGGCATAAAAGGGGACAAACTTATGGTGTGGCCCCCATGCTCCCCTGACCTCAACCCCATTGAGAACCTCTGGAGCATCATCAAAAGGAGTGTCTATGATGGCGGGAGGCAGTTCACATCTAAGCAACAGCTCTGGGAGGGTATTCTGTCCTCATGCAAAACAATTGAAGCAGAAACCATCCAAAAACTGACAAATTCCATGGATGAGAGCGTTCAGAAGTTTCTTTCGAACAAGGGGTCCTATGTGCAAATGTAACATCACCTCGAATAAAGTTTTGGCTTGAAAACTGTTTGATTTCAGTTTGTAATAACCTGCCAATGCTTATAATTTCACAATGACCATTTTTGTGTTCTTAATAAAAATGAAAAGGTTGCAAATTCTGCTGTGCATAATAATTTAAAACATGCATTTTGAGTGTTTATCTTTTTTTTTTAAATATACTGTTATCATAGGCAGTTTGTTCAAAAACCTTTCAATTGTACTCGAATAGTTGATGACTGGAAAATTACAATGACTGCAATTCATATAGGTAATTTTGGAAAATAAGAGAAAATATTATTTGCATAAAAATTTGGAACACAGTGTAGACCCCTAATGCCCTGCTTTGATCAATGCGCTAAGTAAGTGCAGGGCATAAAGAGAGGAATAGTCAGCCAATTAATGTGCTGTTTTTCATCCTTATAGTTGCCAAAATGTTTTGGAAGCAGAAGAATCTATCAGTAATTGTAATAACATTTTTTTTTGCTTCAAGAAAAATATTCGGGCTGTCAACTTTTCATCCACTAAGGCAAATTATTACAGGGTAGATAAATGTTGCAATGGTAATGTTGCCCAAGCTACAACCGCTTGTCATCATGACTTCACTACCGCTTTGGACTAACATCTGGTATAATCATTTGTGTAGGCATTACTATTAGAGAACATTATCCTATATGAGCTTAAAGAGGACCTTTCACGTCCTCATGTATATGCTGTTTTACATACCGCTAGAAAGCAGACAGCGCGCTGAATTCAGCGCACTGTCGGCTTTCCCATTATGTGCCCCGGAGCTGGAGATATTGGTACCATATCTCAGCCCACTGTCAGAAGGGTGTTTCTGACAGTCTAGCTGGACTGTGAGGAACGCCCTCCCTGACAGTACTAGTCCATAGCGCTATACTGTGGGGGCATTCCTCACAGCTCAGAGTCATCACCGGGCAGTAAGGAACACCCTCTCTGACTGTGCTCGTCCCATATCCCTGTACTGTCAGAGGGGGCGTTCCTTACAGCCCAGTGATGACGCTGAGCTGTGAGGAACGTCCCCCCCCCAGTACAGCGCTATGGACGAGCACAGTCAGGGAGGGCGTTCCTCAAAGCCAAGCTAGACTGTCAGGAACGCCCTTCTGACGGTGAACGGTGAAACTAAGACCGCCGACAGCTCCAGCCCCAGGGCACAGAACGGGAAAGCCGACAGTGCGCTGAATTCAGCGCTCTGTCGGCTTTCCAGCGGTATGTAAAAACGCATATACATGAGGACATGAAAGGTCCTCTTTAACTGTGAAGGGTGGGATCAGATCTGTTCCCTGAAGGGCTAAAGTCAGGGGAGCAAACAATGTCCCATTTCGGAGGAGTCTTGGTGGTGAGGGCTTATAATGGAAGAGAATTGGTCATCTTTGCTTGTTTGGCAACGTTGATGGGAGGCTGGAACCTGCGAAAAACATTGGATTCCTGGAGAAGAAGTGGTAATCCTGGTGGATCTATGACCCATTTTGTAGAAAAGGGATCAGGTAAAGTAGATTCAGCTTTTGAGTGAATCTGCCAGGATAGCAGGGAGCTTAGCAGATCTGCTGCTCAATCACGTAAAGGCAAGTCATGCCCCCGATACCTCTTTATGGAGAATTTCTCCAATTATAATAATATGCCCTAGGAATTATTGATTGCCTCAGAGTTTTTTCCTTTTGTTTTTGACATATGATATAATGAGAAAGGAAGGCCACAAGAACATCCACATTGACTGACTGCTAAGGATAAGGCTAGGACTACATGGTGGCTTTGCCTTCAACAGCTGTCATGCTTCCAAAGATTGTCATGTCCCCCTGCAAGATCACAGCAAATGTGAGTAAAAAGGGTTGCATAGCAAGCACCTCATGATCCCAGGCATTTACATTAGTTGTGATGTTGCAGGGTGACATAGCACAATGCACAATGGTTGTTGCAGCGAAAGTTAATTATATCTACCAGCTAAAGCACAATTATGGGTTCATCAATGTCTAGTATCACTGAGTTGTTCCATGTTAAGTGGAGTTTGCAAAAATCTTGGAACATGCTTCATAAATATTCAATCATTATGATGAGTGAAACTGATTGTCAAACACAGGAACTTCCATAACAAACTTGCCATGTGTGAATATACAGTAACCTGATTGGATCATTGAAAAAGCTATACAATCATGGAGAATTATTAGAAACTGTATATTCAAGGCTTCAGAGAACTGTACAAGAAAGATTTACCACTAGATGGAGGCAAAGTACAAGAATGTGAATAATTGCAGTTGCTTTACCTGATAAGCAGCACTCTGGTACCTTGCAATTAGACTACTGCCAAGGCCAGCTGCCACCTGTCCCTACACTGTGGTTTGCCACTATGCTCTGCTCTACAAATGTCTTTTCTTTCTGATACCTGAACATTTGGTCTGAACACACCACATTAATGTATAATTGGATGTCACAAATGTTTTTATTGACCATAAAAATACAGTATGTGTTGAGAAAATGCAAAAACGTCCCTATTTTCTGTGTACTATTAGTGTATATACTGTAGTACTGTGCAAAAGTTTTAAGACGGTGTGGAAAAATGCTGATAAGTAAGAATACTAAAAAAACAGGAGTTTTAATTTTGTTCGTTGAGAAAAATATTAAGTAAATGAGCAAAAGAGAAATCTAAATCAAATCAATATTTGGCATGACCACCCTTTGGAGGAGGAGTCCTGGAAATGATGATATGACCCCCCCATAGAGCACTGATCTCAACATCATCTGGTCTATCTGGAAATACATGAAGAAAAAAAAAGGATTTGAGCAAGCCTACATTCATATAAGATCTGTGGTTAGTTCTCCAAGATGTTTGGAACAACCTCCCTGCTAAGTTCGTTAAAAACTGCGTGCAAGTGTATGTATGTTGTTTTGAAGGAAAAGGTTGGTCACACCAAATATCAATGTGATTTAGATTTATTTTTTGTTCATTCTTGATTTTGTTAAGTGACAAAAAAAGCTATTAACACTTTTCATGCTATTTTTTAATGCATTATTTTCCAGCATTTTTTTCCACATCTTCCTAAGGCTAGGTTCACAATTGCGCTGGTCTGTCCATCAAAGCCCATCTGCTAAAACAGCGGTTACCCACGGACAACATAGACTACTGAAAGTGGCAGAGAGAAAAGTCCTCCTTGTAGGATTTTTCTCTCTGTCGATTTTCGACATCCATAAAGAATTTTCAAAGGCATCACTTAGGGATTCTTCAAGTTTAAGGCAGTTTGTGCCAGGTGTGGAAGGATGTTCTCTCTTCCCCTATATCAGTCCCTATGCCCCTTGCATATAACGTCCACCCTAGTAAGGGCGGTCTCAAGTGCCATCCCTGTTAATGCCCTAATGCACACAAACACTCCATCCCAATGTGTTCTTTGCACATCTAATAAAACAGACATTCACCAGGGGATCTAGGAGTGAGTCAACAAAACAAAAGTGCACTAGTATATTTATAACCACATTAAAGAGTTACAGAAGTTAAAGCCAACTATTATAGAACATACCAGTTCAATCAGTTGTCCCAGGATTCAGTAGAATACCATTGGATCAAAGTAAAGGTAGCTCACCCCTGTCTAGGAGAGCCTGGACATCAGCACTGTGGTGAGACACCAACATGAATGCAGTGCTCAAAGCCTCTACTTTATATAAGGCTCAATAACCCCGCTTCCCCCCGCCCACCACCACCATTATGTCACTTGTGGTACTCCCCGTCCTCATTACCAGCAAATAAGGAGGTGCAACATCATATCTCTGTTGGATAAAGGCTCCTAATAACAGAGTCCTTTGGTTGCTTGCTATAAAAGTCTTCAGGGGACATCAGTTCGATAACCAATGATGCCCAATATAGACTGGACCTTATTAATATACAGATATGTATAAATTAATGGTTAGTAACATGTACATGTACCCCAGTTTATTATAAATTCAGACAGGAATAAACAATTCTTCAACCCAACTTACAGGAAGGATATCTGAGCTCCACTTATTACTTTAAATAGACAGTTGATGAAATAGCCAGAATGTAAAATTATAACTTTTATACATGTTTGAGATTTATTGAGATATCTTTTGAGTTATTTTTTGTCATTAATGGGCCTGATTTTTAACATTTAAAATTAAAAGTTATGTTTTAATATAATCTTCATTTACTTTAATATATGGTCTAATCAGGAGGATTTCGTGGGCCTGACATTGACACTATAATGTGAACCTACCCTCAAACCTTTGCACAGTACTGTTCATTCCCATGATTTAGCGATATTAGTCTTTTTTATCTCCGTATTTGAAGTCCTATACCATGCTTATTTAGTGCATTGCAAATTAAATGACTTAAAATAACTGAAAAGTATTTAGAATGCCAGCATGTATTACTTAACTATGGTTTTTTAATATCAAAATAGTTTTTAATGACATTTTCAAACGTAAAATAAAAACTTACAAAACGAAATATGACAGCTCAAAACCCCCACCTTGGCCACTAAATCTAAGAAGGCCAAGTTCTCCCTTTCCACAAGTGGAACTGAACCACAAGGGCATGCACTGAGCTGCAGGTACAGTGGCTTGCAAAAGTACTCATACCCCTTGAACTTTTCACATTTTGTCACCTTATAACCACAAACTTAAATGTATTTTATTGAGATTGTAAGTGATAGACCAACACAAAGTAGCAGATAATTGTGAAGTGGAAGGAAAATGATACATGGTTTTCAAAATTTTAATCAAATAAAAATCTGAAAAGTGTGAGGTGCAAAAGTATTCAGCCCTCCATATCAATACTTTGTAGAACCACCTTTTGCTGCAATTATAGCTGCAAGTCTTTTAGGGTATGTCTCTTCCAGCTTTGCGCATCTAGAGGCTGAGATGTTTGCCCATTCTTCTTTGCAAAATAGCTCAAGCTCAGCCAGATTGGATGGAGAGAGTCTGTGAAGAGTAATTTTCATGTCTTGCCACAGATGCTCAATGGGATTTAGGTCTGGAATTTGACTAGGCCATTCTAACACATGAATATTCTTTGATCTAAACCATTCCACTGTAGCTCTGGCTGTATGTTTAGGGTCTTTGTCTTGCTGGAAGGTGAATCTCCTTCCTAGTCTCAAGTCTTTTGCAGCCTCCAACAGGTTTTCTTCCAGGATTTCCCTGCATTTAGCTCCATTCATCTTCCCATCAACTCTGACCAACTTCCTTGTCCCTGCTGAAGAAAAGCATCCCTTCAGCATGATACGGCCCCCACCATGTTTCACAGTGAGGATGGTGAACTTGAACTTGATATGAGAGCCACGCGGGTTCGTCCATCCACCAAGCAACATGCCTATATTCAGCCTGGTTGCAGTCAGGCTGAATTCCCACCCAGTAGGGGGGTGGGGGGCAATTCTCAGGCCCAGTGGGGGTCTCAGCAGACAGACCCCCATCAATCAGATATTTATCCTCTATCATTTAGGTGAATACAGTGCAGTAACATTCTGTGACTTACAGGTGACGTCTCTGACTAATCCTTCACATTTCCCTTCTCTTCCCTCTGGACCGCTATGACCACTTCTTCCAGCTGTGACTTGTCTCTGTAAAGTTTGCAACACAGACATCTTTGGCTCCTCGCTTTTCCAGGCATCCGACCCATATTGTCCTCACCTACACAAAGCCCCCATCCTGCTGCTACCCCAATTATAAAATATATGATATAACCCACCGTAATGAATAAAACTCCCAAGTGCATCTTTATATTAATAATGTCCGTGTGTTCTTCCATAAATAGTTCCCCCTTATTAATGCCCCATAGGTTTCCTAATTAAAAGGTTTTCCAGGTCATTAATGAAATAATCAGTGGGGCTCAGGACCCCTACTGATCAGCTGTTTGAATGAACCGTGGTATCTGTGTAAGCACCGTGACTGCTTCTCTGTTTACATAGTGTCATTCATCTCATATCGGCCATGTCATGTAATTACAGCCTTGTTCTATACATACCTATGTGACAAGGCTGTAATTACATCACACGGTCACTATATACAGACAGCGTGTGATATAAACAGGCACCATAGTCCCTTCATAGAGCTGATCAGAGGGGGGAGGGGGGGGTTCACTGATCTCTTACTGATAATCTGTCCTAAGGATAGATCATCAATAAAAATGAGCTGGAAAGCCCCTTTAATAAAGCCCAAGTGCCATCTTAAAGGGGTTGTCCAGGATAACCACTTTTTTAATATGAGGCTGGGGAAGGTGTTCTGGTGTCTTCCAGCGTGTTCCAGTCCTGCTGCTCCAGTGTTTTCTTCCCCACAGCACTGTGACATCCCATGTCAGCGACCTCAGCGGTCATGTGTGGTGGGGACTTCCGCCGGAATAAAACACCGGAGCAGGTGAGTAGGGTTTTTTTTTTAATCACTTTCCCTGGTCTCATATTAATAAAGTAGTTATCCTGAACAAGCCCTTTAATTAATTGCCCCCTATTATTATGCCCCTGATATAAATACTGCTCCCCTAATGACCCTTTATATAAATATATATATACAGTGCAGGCCAAAAGTATTGGCACCCCTGCAATTCTGTCAGATAATACTCAATTTCTTCCAGAAAATGATTGCAATCACAAATGCTTTGGTAATAATATCTTCATTTAATTTGTCGTCAATGGAAAACCACAAAAAGAATTGTCAAAAAGCCAAATTGGATATAATTCCACACCAAACATAAAAAAGGGGGTGGACAAAAGTATTGGCACCCTTTGAAAAATCATGTGATGCTTCTCTAATTTGTGTAATTAACAGCACATGTTACTTACCTGTGGCACATAACAGGTGGTGGCAATAACTAAATCACACTTGCAGCCAGTTGAAATGGATTAAAGTTGACTCAACCTCTGTCCTGTGTCCTTGTGTGTACCACATTGAGCATGGAGAAAAGAAAGAAGACCAAAGAACTGTCTGAGGACCTGAGAAGCAAAATTGTGAGGAAGCATGAGCAATCTCAAGGCTACAAGTCCATCTCCAAAGACCTGAATGTTCCTGTGTCTACCGTGCGCAGTGTCATCAAGAAGTTTAAAGCCCATGACACTGTGGCTAACCTCCCTAGATGTGGATGGAAAAGAAAAATTGACGAGAGATTTCAACGAAAGATTGTGCGGATGGTGGCTAAAGAACCTCGACTAACATCCAAACAAGTTCTAGCTGCCCTGCAGTCCGAGGGTACAGCAGTGTCAACCCGTACTATCCGTCGGCATCTGAATGAAAAGGGACTCTATGGTAGGATACCCAGGAAGACCCCACTTCTGACCCAGATACATAAAAAAGCCAGGCTGGAGTTTGCCAAAACTTACCTGAGAAAGCCAAAAACTTTTTGGAAGAATGTTCTCTGGTCAGATGAGACAAAAATAGAGCTTTTTGGGAAAAGGCATCAACATAGAGTTTACAGGATAAAAAAAGAGGCCTTCAAAGAAAAGAACACGGTCCCTACAGTCAAACATGGCGGAGGTTCCCTGATGTTTTGGGGTTGCTTTGCTGCCTCTGGCACTGGACTGCTTGACCGTGTGCATGGCATTATGAAGTCTGAAGACTACCAACAAATTTTGCAGCATAATGTAGGGCCCAGTGTGAGAAAGCTGGGTCTCCCTCAGAGGTCATGGGTCTTCCAGCAGGACAATGACCCAAAACACACTTCAAAAAGCACTAGAAAATGGTTTAAGAGAAAGCACTGGAGACTTCTAAAGTGGCCAGCAATGAGTCCAGACCTGAATCCCATAGAACACCTGTGGAGAGATCTCAAAATGGCAGTTTGGAGAAGGCACCCTTCAAATCTCAGGGACCTGGAGAAATTGGCCAAAGAAGAATGGTCTAAAATTCCAGCAGAGCATTGTAAGAAACTCACTGATGGTTACCGGAAGCGGTTGTTCGCAGTTATTTTGTCTAAAGGTTGTGCTACCAAGTATTAGGCTGAGGGTGCCAATACTTTTGTCCGGCCCATTTTTGGAGTTTTGTGTAACATGATCAATGATTTGACTTTTTTTTTTCATTCTCTTTTGTGTTTTTTCATTGCAAGCAAAATAAATGAAGATATTATTACCAAAGCATTTGTGATTGCAATCATTTTCTGGAAGAAATTGAGTATTATCTGACAGAATTGCAGGGGTGCCAATACTTTTGGCCAGCACTGTATATATATATATATATATATATATATATATATATATATATATACAGTGGGTACGGAAAGTATTCAGACCCCTTTAAATTTTTCAATCTTTGTTTCATTGCAGCCATTTGCTAAAAGCAAAAACGTTCATTTTATTTCTCATTAATGTACACTCAGCACCCCATCTTGACAGAAAAAAAACAGAAATGTAGATATTTTTGCAAATTTATTAAAAGAGAAAAACTGAAATATCACATGGTCATAAGTATTCAGACCCTTTGCTGTGACACTCATATTTAACTCACATGCTGTCCATTTCCTTCTGATCCTCCTTGAGATGGTTCTACTCCTTCATTGGAGTCCAGCTGTGTTTAAACTGATTGGACTTGATTAGGAAAGGCACACACCTGTCTATATAAGACCTCACAACTCACAGTGCATTTCAGAGCAAATGAGATTCATGAGGTCAAAGGAACTGCCCAAGGATCTCAGAGACAGAATTGTGGCAAGGCACAGATCTGGCCAAGGTTACAAAAGAATTTCTGCAGCACTCAAGGTTCCTAAAAGCACAGGGGAATTCTTCCTAGACCTGGCCATCCAGCCAAACTGAGCAATTGTGGGAGAAGAGCCTTGGTGAGAGAGGTAAAGAAGAACCCAAAGATCACTGTGGCTGAGCTCCAGAGATGCAGTAGGGAGATGGGAGAAAGTTCCACAAAATCAACTATCACTACAGCCCTCCACCAGTCGGGGCTTTATGGCAGAGTAGCCTGAAGGAAGCCTCTCCTCAGTACAAGACATATGAAAGCCCGCATAGAGTTTGCCAAAAAACACATGAAGGACTCCCAGACTATGAGAAATAAGATTCTCTGGTCTGATGAGACGAAGATTGAACTTTTTGGCGTTAATTCTAAGCGTTATGTGTGGAGAAAACCAGGAACTGCTCATCACCTGCCCAATACAATCCCAACAGTGAAACATGGTGTTGGCAACATCATGCTATGGGGGTGTTTTTCAGCTGCAGGGACAGGACGACTGGTTGCAATTGAAGGAAAGATGAATGCGGCCAAGTACATAGATATCCTGGAAGAAAACCTCTTCCAGAGTGCTCTGGACCTCAGACTGGGCCGAAGGTTCACCTTCCAACAAGACAATGACCCTAAGCACACAGCTAAAATAACAAAGGGGTGGCTTCAGAACAACTCTGTGACCATTCTTGACTGGCCCAGCCAGAGCCCTGACCTCAACCCAATTGAGCATCTCTGGAGAGACCTGAAAATGGCTGTCTACCAACATTCACCATCCAACCTGACGGAACTGGAGAGGATCTGCAAGGAAAATGGCAGAGGATCCCCAAATCCAGATGTGAAAAACTTGTTGCATCATTCCCAAGAAGACTCATGGCTGTACTAGCTCAAAAGGGTGCTTCTACTCAATACTGAGTAAAGGGTCTGAATACTTATGAGCATGTGATATTTCAGTTTTTTTTTTTAATAAATTAGCAAAAATATCTACATTTCTTGGGGGGGTTCTGTCAAGAAGGGGTGCTGAGTGTATATTAATGAGAAATAAAATGAACTTTTTTGCTTTTAGCAAATGGCTGCAATGAAACAAAGAGTGAAAAATTTAAAGGGGTCTGAATGCTTTCTGTACCCACTGTATATATATATTGTGGTAATTTGTGGGGATTTAGCCTCAAAGGAGGCAGCCTCCTGACCTCGACAGCGGTGTAGGTAGTACTGGGTGCCGGAGAAGCAGCATTCAGACGGTGCTAATCCAAATGAAATGGCTTTTATTCAGCTTTACCAAAGGTACATGAACAAAACAATAAACAGCCTGACCCACACATAGGGCACTAACTCACTACTTGCTCCCTTACTAGCCTCTGGGGGGGGCAAGAAGCAGCCTGGCTCAATCAGTCCTTTCAGGACCCCAGTCCTCTTGGGACAGACCGACTGTCTGTCCCGGCTGGTTCGAGCGTACACCTGCTACCTACAGGTCTCTCCACAGCAGTCTCTCCTGCTGTACATACTCCATCTGGAGGTGAGCCCCACCCATAGGAGTGGCTGAGGACCTTTTCAGGCCTGGCCCTGGGTCGAACACTAGCGCCCTCTGGGTTCATACTCTCACAATATATATATTGTGACAATTGGGGAATTAGTCTCAAAATGGTGGCAGACTCCTGGTCTGGACAGCGGTGGTTCGTGGTACTGGGCGCCGGAAAGATAGCGTTCAGACAGTCCAAGTGTAAAATAAAACTGGCTTTATTCAGCTTAACTGCAACATAGCAAAACAACAAAAAACCTAAGCCACAGTTAGGGCACTAACTGACTCCTTGAGCCCCTAACTGTCCTGACTATTGCTCAGCTCCAGCAACAGTCCCCTGTGGACCCCAGCCCTTCTGGGACAGAGCCTCTCTCTCTGTCCTTAGCTGGTCCACCATCTCCTGCTCCCTGCAGGATACTCCAGCCCTTCTAGAGTTACGCGCCACACCCAAAGGTGTGGCTGAGGGCCTTTTCAGGGCTGGCCTGGGTCGCTCCCTAGCGCCCTCTAGGTTCACATACTCACTATATATATATATATATATATATATATATATATATATATAAAATTATGCCCCCTTATATAATTGATCTCCCCTAATGAAAGCTTTTATAAATGACCACCCCCTTATATATATAGTGCTCCTAATGGCCCCTTATATAAATAACCCCCTTGTATTAATAATGCCCTTATATAAATAACACCTCTTAAGTTCATAAAGCCCACTTATATAATATGCCCTTTCCTAGAAAACCCCTTATTAGGGGCGTAACTAGCAAAGACTTGGCCCCCCCACAACATAGCACCCCCTTTCCTGGCCCCCACATAGTATAACGCCCCGTTTACACACACTATAATGTTCCACAGCTGCCCCTGCACGTGGTATTTGGCCCACAGCGGCCCCTGGATGCTGTATTATGGCAGACAGCGGCCCCTGCACGCGGTATTAATCCCCACAGTGGCCCCTACACACTCTATTATGACCCACAGTGGCCCCTGCACACACTATTATGCCCCACAGCGGCCCCTGCACACTCTATTGTGACCCACAGCGGCCCCTGCACACTATATAATGCCCCACAGCGGCCCCTGCACACTCTATTGTGACCCACAGCGGCTTCTGCACTCGGTATTATGCCTCACAGCGGCCCCTGCACGCGGTATTATGCTCCATAGTGGCCCCTGCACTCTCTATTATGCCCCACAGCCGTCCCTGCACACTCTATTATGCCCCATAGCGGCCCCTGCACTCTCTATTATGCACCATAGTGGCCCCTGCACACTCTATTATGCTCCATAGTGGCCCCTGCACATGGTATTATGCCCCATAGTGGTCCCTGTACACGGTTTTATGCTCCATAGTGGCCCCTGCATATGGTATTATGCCCCATAGTGGCCCCTTTCCAATGGTATTATGACCCACAGTGGCCCACCCATGAACTATTATACTCTGGGGTCTTTTCAGACCCCAGAGTATAATGATCGGAGATCCAGGGGAGGTGACAAACATAAAAACCACTGTTACTTACTTATCCTCCGTTCTCCGCTGCACACCCTGCTTTAGACTCTCTTCAATGTCGCACAGAAGTCACGTGGCCAGCGTCATGACATAATGACATCAGTCTGGCTCACGTGGAGGCCGAAGCCTGATGGTTTTTATGTTCCCTCACCTTCCCTGGGCCTCCGATTATTATACTCCGGGGTCTGAAAAGACCCCGGAGTATAATAATAGTAGTATTTGGCCTCACATACCAATCCCCGCTCCTGCTCACAGGCCTATTAAAAAAAAAAAAAAAAAAAAAAAGTTATCCTCACTTACTTGCGATCCTTTGATGGAGCCGCCATCTCCTCTTCTTCACCTGCGCATAGGACGTCTGTGTCTCGTAGGATGCGCGATGACGTCATAGCATCGCTGCCTGTGCCAAGATACAGATGTCTCCTAAGCCAGCCCAGGACAGGCCCCGCTCAGTTTGTTTTCAGAGTGGCCTGTCTTGGGCTGGTTTACGTTAAAAAAAAATAGTAAAAATACCGCCCCTCCAAGCAGTGAGGACAGTGCCGCCTGAGGCGGCCACCTCACCTCGCCTCATTAGAGGTGTGCCCCTGGGTGTACTAAGAGGAGGCAGGACGCAGCCCATTTGATATCTAACCCGGACAACTGACTTTAATTAGAGATAAGATTAATCGCTCCTGACAACAACACCATCCAGTTTAGCAAAAGCAGCGGCTGATCTGCATACAGGGTTATCCTCTCCTACACATCCCCATACTGAAAGCCCTGGATCCCATCTGATTGTCTAATTGCTGCAGCAAGAACCCCAATGGCCACAGCAAACAGGAGTGGGAATAAGGGGCTGCCCTGCTGCGTCCCCTGATAAAGCGGAAACACATCTGAAAGAAGGCCATTTTCCCAAATTCTAGTTCTGGGAGAGGCATATAACAGCTGTACCCATTTGATGAAAGTGTCCCCAAAGCACAGACAGCGTAGAATGGCGCAAAGAAACAACCACTCCAAGCTGTCAAAGGCCTTTGCAACGTCTAACAACAACACCACAGACAACACCTCCCTCTGGGATAACCTGTAGGTTCAGGAATAGTCGTCACACGTTTACAGCTGTTAGGCAAAAAGCCGGCCTGATTCCTATGAATTACAGTTGTAATTACAGTAGATAATTGGTTGGCCAGCAATTAAGAAGCAATATCAACTGGCAAGACTCCAGTCACCTGGGATCTTTATCTGGCTTTGGTATGAGAACAATGACCGATTCATTCATTGGGTCAGGCAGCCAACCTGCCGAAAATGCTTCCTGATACACCTTAAGCACCTGTGGTAGCAGGATGTTGGTGTACTGTTTAAACACCTCTATAGGTAGTCCATCCACCCCAGGGACTTTTGATTAACCATAGCACCAAGGGCATCCTCTAAGGTAAGTGAAGAATTGAGGAATGTCACATCTCCAGAAAAGTAGGTAATTTGGCCGCAGATGGTTGGGTCTTGGACTCATATAGAGTGGCATAAAAGTCCTTCAGGACTCCTGCACTAAATTACCCATGGGTGAACAAAACTACCCAATATATGATGATCTTCGCTGCCAGCAGGTGTCCTGCCCTCTATCCCTTCTCAAAATACCTCTACTTTTGGAAAACTTCTTGTGGTGTCTTTTCCTGGGCATCTTTTAATAAAGCTGCCTGGAGTCTACAGGATCTAAAACATAAGCCTCCTCTGGAAGTAGGGGTGAAGCAAAACCATAATTATACTTAAAGAATTCCTGCAAAAGATGAGGGGTGCACACAGTAGGGGGGAGGGGAGCTCCAGCCAGTAGGGGTTAATGGTTGAACCTCCATAGGGCAAGTGACCCATGTGATGTCTGGGAAAGGGTCAAGTAGAACAATACAGGTGAGTGATCCGCCAGGCTACATACTAGACATTGGATCTTGGTAGTGTGCTGTAGGGTCCAAGAGTTACACCAACACCAAACCTATACGTGACATAGTGCCATGAGACACCAAATAGCATAAATACTATTGCTCCGTGGGGTGTCTTGCCGCCACAGACCCTGAAGTTCTACCAAAGGACCACTTCCTGTCCTCTGTACATCTTATCTAAAGAAGCATTGAGTATGTTATTATAGTCACCCATTAGGAACAAGGGGGCTGACGGGGCATGCCTCGAAAACTGAATTATTCTTTGGAGAACATTACAGGTGTACAGGGGAAGAACATAGACTGCCACCAGAACACACAGTGTATGTTGTAACTTGTAAAAAGTAGAGATGAGTGAATCTCTCAAGATTAATTTCATGTTCAAGTTTGGCACCTCAGGTCCCTGATTCATTTTGGGTCGAACAACTTTGATACAAACTACACTTTCAATTTGCTTAAAACATAGGTTCCTACAGCTCCTAGGAACCTATCTATCTAATTTTGACACAGCTGAAGTTATGTTAATGTGAAAGTGACATTATTATACCATGGGGTCTCTTCAGACCCCAGAGTATAATAGGTGGAGATCTAGGGGAGATGTAAAAAAAAAAAAAAAAAAAAAAAATATTCATACTTACCTTCAGTTACGTCTTTCTGGCATCCTTGTGGTATCCAATACTCTTCCGTGACGTCATCGGACCAGGGGTCACCACTGAGGCCTGTGATTGAGCCACTAGCAGTCAAATGGGCATGTGACCATGTCATTGCTGAGAACCAATTACAGGCCTTAGTGCTGAGTCCCGACTGATGACATCACAGAGGAGTGGCAGACGTCACCAAGAGAGTGCCCAATGCCATGAGGAGGCCCAACAGAGGTGAGTATAAATGTTTTTTTATTTTTTACACCTCCCCTGCATCTCCCCAGAGTATTGCGACATCCATTTTAGTTTGTCCGAGATGAATCTCCTTTAGTTTGGTTTCGTGAAAAAAAGAACAATTTGGAATATTCTTGTTGAACCTGGCTCCGTAAGAACCGATTCACCCATCTCTAGTAAAAGGCTTTCATCTGCAAGATCCTCTTACTCATCTTATTATTATTATCAATAGATAGGATGAATCATAATAAGAGGCTGAGTAAATGATTGAGATCATGGCCGCTCTGAATATGAGCCAACTTTCTTGTAACCCCATTGCACATGGATGACTGGAGAATATGATGGATGGTCAACAAGGATCAATAGTTTATGATGGAGTTGGACTGATGGAAAACCATTTTCTGGCATAAAGTAATTTATAGAATAGTAGATTTTTGGTACAAATTGAAAAAAAAAATTATGGGACCGGAGTTGAGACAATCGATCTAAAAGGAGAGAAATGAGGGATTTACCAAGGAAATTAAGGTCTTGAAGTAGGCAAAGAGAATTGCCCAGAGAGTTTCTTTAAAGGGTTTTTCCATCATTTCAGTAGTTAAGGCCACAGTTAAGAAGCTGAGGTTTCAACCAAAACCAAACCAAGAAATTATTCTGTTACCCTGTGATCCGGCGAGCGGATGAGGCAGCCCCCGACTCCGTGCTACCACCACCGCTCTGGAATCCCTGTCACTGGAGGACTCCAGAGCGGTGGTGGGAGCACAAAGCTGGGGGGCTGCCTCAACCGCTCGCTGGATCACAGGATAACAGAATATTATTTTCCCTGAAAAGAAATCCCATTAAAAGGGAACCTGCTACATTGAATATGTAGTACGATCAGTGGAACTGAGCCAGTAGATATATAGTTATTAATTTCTCTGTTCATTCTGAACCTAGTTGTCACATGGGAGGTTCTACTCAGTAATTGACAGCTATCTATGTATGCACACTCATATGACCTTTATATGCACACACATGCTAAGTTAGGAAGCAGCAGAGATAATCACAAATTATACTGAATCTGTTACTCAAAATTGTATAAATCTGCTCATCTTCTCCTGCTCTACAACATGCTACCTGTAGACTGGACTGCATATTTAACTGAACAGGTTCAATTTAAGGTTGATGGCCAAAGTAGAGCACTCGGCTACCTCCAGTGCTCCTATTTAAATGAATGGAGTGGTGCGCATGTTGCTCTCCTGATCAGTGGGAGTCTGAGTGTTTGAACCCCCACTGATCTCCAAGTTAACCCCTACTTTATGGAGAAGGGATAACAGACTAAGATGGGAAAACCCATTTCATTACATAATGTATTCCCTATTGTTTTTTGATACTGTGATAACTTGGGGGAATTAGACTCAAATGGTGGCTTTTTCTGGTCCCAACAGCGGTGGTTCGTGGTACTGGGCGCCGGTGAGACAGCGTTCAGACGGTGCCAATTTAAAACTAAGTGGCTTTATTACAGCTTAAGGGCAACATAACAAAACAACAAACAAAACCTATGCCACAGTTAGGGCCTAACTCACTCCTTGAGCCCCTAACTGTCCTGACTGTTACTCAGCTCTAGCAACAGTCCTCTGTGGACGCCAGCCCTCTGGGACAGACCCTCTCTGTCTGTCCTAGCTGGTCCACTGCTTCCTGCTTCCTGCAGGACACTCCAGCCCCTCTGGAGTTACGTGCCACCACCCAAAGGCGTGGCTGAGAGCCTTTTCTGGTGTGGCCTGGGTCGCTCAACAGCGCCCTCTGGCTCACATACTTACAATACTATATTAGGCTAGTGCATCGCTAAAAAAAAAAAAAAAAGCTGAGGAAAAGACCATAGCAGAAACACATTGTGTTTTTTTCTGCTTTGTTTTCACAGAAAGTCCACAGAGTTTTCCCCTGTGGACATTTTGCCCCTATTATACCTTTATATAAAACGCCAGCATTTACATAGGTATAATTGACATGTTGCAACTTTCAAAAACGCAAGTGTTTTTGAAATCACAGCTTTTCAGCTGCAGATTTTCTTCTGCAATGTATAGATGAGATTAGACAGAATCCCATCCACTTTGCAGGTAATGTAAAAGGCAGTGATTTTTGCTGTCGCATTTCCGCCGTGGCCAAAACGCTGCGTTTTCTCAACGTGGGGCCCTGGCCTCATTCTCAATATGTTCCACAACTACCTATTAATAATTAATTAATAGGAATGTAACACCCCTTTTGCCACCCGCCTTGCCTGGGGTGTACGTGCTTGTTCTCACCTCTCTATAGCGCAGTGCCTCCACCCAAATCTTGCTTGAAGCTCTCCGGGAATGCAGGCAGTTGTAGTACTTCTGCCAGGGGCTGACTTGGGAAACCCCTGCCCGAGCTTAGTACACACTCCCCCAATTTGAGGATGACACAAGTATGCAACCAGTTTACACAAAATACTAAAATTTTATATTAAGGCAGAAATATAAACAATTATATTGCCGATACTCCCCCTAGTGGTCTTGCTGCAAATGACAGGCCACACTTATCACAGAATGTCTGTAAGTGACTCACTCTCTATCTAGCTAGCTATCTGCAGTACTGAGGGGGGTGGCCACCATGTATTGTCACAGTTCAATCGTTGGGGCCCAATCGTTGGTGCACATAAACGGTATAAATGTATTACTCCTCACAGCAACAGTTCAGTCTCTAATACTGGAACAACCACAACAAAGTTCCCGGGGGTACTCACTACCTTGGATCTTTAGCTCACAGGAATCCATGCAAGAGCATTCACATTAAGGAGAGGAAGGGAGCATGGTGGTGCTGGCAGTCTCCTTCTGTGTGGATGCAACTGTAGTCTCTCACAGTTCTGGTTGGTCTGCAGACAAGATGCTGGAACAGTAGTCACCTCTCTCTCCACCAGATGCACAGATGGTTCTGCAGCAGGATCAGTCAGGCTCTGAAGACACACAAGCCTCTCTCTTTCCTCTCTCTCTCTGGCCAAGATGTCTCCCCTACTACCTTCTTTTCCCTCTCCTGCTTCTCTTCCTGTGTCTGCCCCGCCTCCTGCCCCCTTGATGTCATACAGCCTGTGCTGTGTGTTAAAGAGGAGTTCCTGTAGGCGGCACTGTTCATCTCTGGAAGATATAGAGGAATCCGTGATTGTGCTCTGTCCATAGCATCCACAACACACAAAGTGTCCCCTGTGGGGGTTACAAGAATAATATTGACCACAGTACTATGGCACAAGAATCATAATGCAGTGCTATGTACTATGTCAATTTCTGAAAATAAAGGTTGCAGAATAATAATGCAGACACTAATTATATGTTCTGCAACAACAGTAAATGCAGTTTATGGGTCTAAGCAAGGTAAGGGTGACTTTTTATTTCCTCAAAGTATGCAAGGCAGATGCCACAAAACTATTTTAGTAAAAAAAAGTTTTATCTTGCATTCACCGTAATAAACTATATTCCTCTGGGAAAGTTACAGTACTAAAGTAAATGCTACGCTTTGTTAATAAGGAAATAAATGTTATACTTTGCATTCATTCTCCTAAATTTATTAGGCACCATATGGCATTTTATTGTCTCGTTTATGCAGAATTGCCAAATGAGATATTTTTAACATCAAGGTAGTAAAACAATAATCAATTTATGCCTGTATGTATTAATGTATACATTAAACACTTTAGTTTATGCTGATCACATGAGTGGAAGATTGACTTAACGGGTCTGTCATATTCAATTTCCTTTTGAGGCAAATGGAGACAAATAATTGTAGCATACTCAGATGGAAGCCATATTATGGAGTACTTTTCCCTAGAAGAATAGTTCCACGCTACAGAGGTAGCAGCTGTGAAACTCGACCATGGCTTGGACTCTGGTATTTCTTTGCTTTTGTTTTCTCTATTCCCATACTCTCCTGGTTGTGTTCCCTGCTTCAGTATTATTTTATCTGCCCGCCATAAGATTTCTGCTTTGGTCCTTAGTCTGCAAGTGCACCTATTTTCTAGCACCTTGTTCTGGGGCTGAAACCTTGTTTCTAAGCAGCCAAGACCATCCTACTTTACTCTGGGCTCTGGAGAATACCTTGGCATGACCTTGAATTGTTTAAGATTATAGGTATTTTGTTTACTGTCTGTAGGTCCTGTCAGTACCCTGCTTCATATTAGGAAATAGCTTAAATAGCAATTCCATTTCCTTTTGAGAATTAATTTAACAATTCTATAACTGCAGCAACTATGCCCTTTGAATGAGAAGTGGCCGTGCTGCGCAAAGTGAGTAGTGTGGAAACCATGAAACAAACACTCATTAACAAGATAAACATTTTGCTACATCCATACACTGAGGCATACACAGAAGTTAATGGAGTTTAACTTTGACCTAGACATATATCAGTTTAAGGCTAATCCCACATGTAGCGAAACCCAGCTAAAAACTGATGCAGAAAAAAATCCAGTGGAAACACAGTAGAAAAAATGTAGCAAAAATTCTTGCGTTTTTCACTGCTTTTCTGCTGCATTTTTCATTTTAGTCTTTCCACCCCATATACAGTGGGGGGAAAAAAGTATTTAGTCAGCCACCAATTGTGCAAGTTCTCCCACTTAAAAAGATGAGAGAGGCCTATAATTGACATCATAGGTAGACCTCAACTATGAGAGACAAAATGAGAAAACAAATCCAGAAAATCACATTGTCTGATTTTTAAAGAATTTATTTGCAAATTATGGTGGAAAATAAGTATTTGGTCACCTACAAACAAGCAAGATTTCTGGCTCTCACAGACCTGTAACTTCTTCTTTAAGAGGCTCCTCTGTCCTCCACTCATTACCTGTAGTAATGGCACCTGTTTGAAATTGTTATCAGTATAAAAGACACCTGTCCACAACCTCAAACAGTCACACTCCAAACTCTACTATGGTGAAGGCCAAAGAGCTGTGGAAGGACACCAGAAACAAAATTGTAGACCTGCAGCAGGCTGGGAAGACTGAATCTGCAATAGGCAAGTAGCTTGGTGTGAAGAAATCAACTGTGTGAGCAATAATTAGAAAATGGAAGACATACAAGACCACTGATAATCTCCCTCAATCAGGGGCTCCACGCAAGATCTCACCCCGTGGGGTCAAAATGATCACAAGAACGGTGAGCAAAAATCCCAGGACCACACGGGGGGACCTAGTGAATGACCTGCAGAAAGCTGGAACTAACGTAACAAAGGCTACCGTTAGTAACACACTACGCTGCCAGAGACTCAGATCCTGCAGTGCCAGACGTGTCCCTCTGCTTAAGCCAGTACATATCCGGGCCCATCTGAAGTATGCTAGAGAGCATTTGGATGTTCCAGAAGAGTATTGGGAGAATGTCATATGGTCAGGTGAAACCAAAGTAATAACACAACTCGTTGTGTTTGGAGGAGAGTGAATGCTGAGTTGCATCCAAAGAACACCATACCTACTGTGAAGCATGGGGTTGGCAACATCATGCTTTGTCGCTGTTTCTCTGCAAAGAGACCAGGACAACTGATCTATGTACATGAAAAAATGAATGGGGCCATGTATCGTGAGATTTTGAGTGCAAACCTCCTTCCATCAGCAAGGCCATTGAAAATGAAACGTGGCTGGGTCTTTCAGCATGACAATGATCCCAAGCACACCGCCAGGGCAATGAAGGAGTGGCTTCGTAAGAAGCATTTCTAGGTCCTGGAGTGGCCTAGCCAGTCTCCAGATCTCAACCCCATAGAAAACCTTTGGAAGGAGTTGAAAGTCCGTGTTGCCCAGCGACAGCCCCAAAACATCACTGCTCTAGAGGAGATCTACATGGAGGAATGGGCCAACATACCAGCAACAGTGTGTGCCAACCTTGTGAAGACTTACAGAAAACATTTGACCTCTGTCATTGCCAACAAAGGATATATAACAAAGTATTGAGATGAACTTTTGTTATTGACCAAATACTTATTTTCCACCATAATTTGCAAATAAATTGTAAAAAAATCAGACAATGTGATTTTCTGGATTTGTTTTCTCATTTTGTCTCTCATAGTTGAGGTCTACCTATGATGTCAATTACAGGCCTCTCTCATCTTTTTAAGTGGGAGAACTTGCACAATTGGTGGCTGACTGAATACTTTTTTTCCCCACTTTAAGTCTATGGGAAAAATGCAATGTTTCTGCAGTTAAAATTAACATGTTTTTTCAAAAATGTGCACTTGCTTATATTGTAGTGCTAATACATTCTGCCATAAAAGGGATCCATGAAAACAGCCAAAAATAGAACATGACCTATATTTTGACTGTCTGTTACAATGGACCATCAAAATAATGGTCATGTGAATAGCTCCCTTTCACTGAGTGAAATTAATGCTGCCTTGTGACATTCATTGATGTCACAAAAGGAACGTCACATGGCATTGTGTGAATGTAGCCTTACTGTGGTGTCTATTTATGATGTAGGCGCATCTCCTTGTTAAATGTTGTGTACTTGTTAGTTTAGATGTGCCTTAACCCCTTCCCAACATCCGCCGTAATAGTACAGTGGATGTCAGGTATTTAAATATTTAAATATGTATGTACAGCAGAGACCCGGCACTAATACCTACGATCAGATCAAATTAAAAGTTGACTGAGGCATTGTTTTGCCGGCGGCACCTGGACGCTGCCATTTTGCTGGGTATCGCCAAGAAGCAAGATCCGGGGCCGGTGTCCCTTCCACATGACAGCTGAGAGCCTATTGAAGGCTCCCAGGCTTGCCTGCCATTTACTTCTATTGCATTGCATTAGTGATCAGACCCCCTGGGGTTCAAGACTCCTAGAGGGTCTAATAAATGCAAAAAAAAAAAAAAAAATTATTAAAATCACCCCCCTTTCCCTAGAACACATATAAAAGTATTTAAATACTGTGAAACACATTCACAATAGGTATCCCTGTGTCCAAAAATGCTGGTCTACAAATCTATAAAAATATTTTTACCGTACGGTGAACGCCGTAGTGGGAAAGAAAATCAAAAGTGCCGATCTGCTGTTTTTTCGCTGTTTTGCCTCTGATAAAAATTTGAATAAAAAGTGATCAAAGCAATAGACATTCCCCAAAATGGTATGACTAAAAAGTACACCTGGCCCTGCAAAAAACAGACACTCTATACACAGAAATATAAAAAAGTTATGGGTGTCACAATATGGCGAAATATGTAAATAAAAGTACATAAACTTGGTATCTTTGGAATCGTTCTGAAACATAGAATATAGGTGACATGTCATTTTGGCTGCAGAGTGAATGTTGTAAAAATGAAGCCCGTAAGAAAGTCACACAAAACCACTTTTTATCCAATTCCTCCCAATTCTGATTTTTTTTTTCTGGCAACCCAGTACATTGCACAGAATAATAAATGGTACCATTATAAAGAACAATTTGTCCCGCAAACATTAAGCCGTCATATGGCTCTGTGAACAGAAAAATAAAAAAGTTATGGGGTTTGGGAAGCGGGGAATCCAAAACGAAAATGAAAATCAAAAAACGTCACTGGCTGGAAGGGGTTAATAAGCTGTATAATGTGTACTTTGCCCCTTCTTTGTTAAAAAAGGCACAATTGCCCCTTTTTAATACTGCCTGACCTGACATGCTTTTTTAGGCTGCCCATGTACAGGAGTGCATTTGTGCTTTTTTTTTGCCCCTTTTTGAAAAGGCACAATTTATAAAAACAGCATCTCCATTTAGGCCACACCCCCTTTTCCAGACAGAAAGCAAAAGTGGCGAGGCAGCATAAGATCTGGAGAAAGGCCCAAATACTGCATAAATAAAGTGCAGGGCAGAAAAAGGCCACAAGAAGGCACAATTTATGCCAAAAAGGCATATCAAAGAACTATCAAAGAATGCTGTACAAAAAAAAGTTAACACAAGCATCTGCTTTTATTTCTCACTTCTGCCAAGATTTCATGAAAACATTTTTACCTTTATTTTTGTGGATCCCGATCATCAACCTTCATAAATTTCCATACCTTAGTTGGCAGATGTGCTAGCTCCTAATCAACTGCAGGAAGATAAATATCCATTGATTAATGGTTAACCTGAAAGGCACTTAAGCAATTTGCGTTGTTAATTTGTGCGCATCTTACCGAGTAATACTTTATATCATTGACACTTAATACTGCGTAACAAAATGAAATCGTTTACTGGAGAGTCTCCATATTAGTAATTCATGAAATATTTCAATAAGTTCAACTTACCCTTTAACCTAGAATACGAGTATTTTAAGTAAGAAATCTCGATGGCAAGTCTTTGAACCTCAGAATTAGAATTTGACCGGCTATGACTTTAAATTATTATGTTTTGGCTGAATCTATAGCAAAAAATGTAATTTTGACAATTGTTGTTTCTAATTTTCCATGTAACAAAATCCTGAGGTATTGTAGTTTTCACATTGACCAACGAGCCTTAAAGAGGACCTTTCATGTCCTCATGTATACGTGGTTTTACATACCGCTAGAAAGCCGACAGCGCGCTGAATTCAGCACACTGTTGGCTTTGCCGTTATGTGCCCCGGGGCTGGAGATATCGGGGGTCTAAATTTCACCGTTAACTGTCAGAAGGGCGTTCCTGACAGTCTAGCTGCACTGTGAGGAACGCCCTCCCTGAAAGCACTAGTCCATAGACTTGTACTGGGGGGGCATTCCTTACAGCTCAGCGTTATCGCTGGGCTGTAAGGAACACCCCCTCTGACAGTACTCGCCTATAGACGAGGACAGAGAGAGGGGGCATTCCTTACCGCCCAGTGATGAACGCCCCCCCAATACAGTGCTATGGATGAGCACAGTCAGGAAGGGCGTTCCTCACAGTGCAGCTAGACTGTCAGGAACGCCCTTCTGACAGTGAACGGTGAAATTTAGACCCCTGATATCTCCAGCCCCGGGGAATACAATGGGAAAGGCAACAGTGCGCTGAATTGAGCACGCTGTCAGCTTTCTAGCGGTATGTAAAACCGCATATACATGAGGACTTGAAAGGTCTTCTTTAAAAACAGTTTGATACTTCATGTTGTATAATAATGACTTCTCAGAGTTTGCTGTTACTAATTATCATGACATAGATGTGCTGATGTTTGAGTTTGAGACTGCTGCATTCCTCCTCTAAGACAGAATTACAGACACACAGACAGGACAGTTAACCCTTTCATTGCCAATAATCTATTTTTGCCTAGGTCTGTTGTGCAATAGAGCGGTTTCATCAGTAGTTTGAGTATAAATCGCCCTCTTTTTTCCTAAATTGCATATAAAAATTAATAAAAAATGAACCTAAACATATTAGGCATCTCCGTGTCTGAAAATGCCCAAACTGTAAAATATTTATTTCATACGGTAAACATCGTAGTGGGAAATAAAATGCACAGATCACTATTTTTTGTTGCTTCACCTCCCAAAAAATGAAAACATGATCATAATATCATATATTCATGAATAGAGTATCAATAAAAATGACAACATGCCTCAAAAGATGACGCCTTTCACAGTACTTTATTTGGAAATGTAAAAAAGTTATGGGTGTAAGAATATGGTGATGGAAAAAAAATTTAGGCTTGGGCCCCATGTGGTGGAAAAAAATGCGACATTTTACAGTCCCTGCAAAGTGCGAATCCCATCCACACATTGCAGGAAAATACGTGCAGCGGGCATGCTGCGATTTCCTGTTGTGGTTTTGGAAATCACAGTATGTCAATTATACCTACGCAAATGCGGTTTTCCTATAGGTATAATTAAAGCAGAAAGACTTTCTGCGGACTTTCTGCGAAAAGCGTTACGGGAAAAACTGCAATGAGTTGCCGCTGCAGTTTTTCCCGATATGTAAGGCTTTAGTGTAAAGTTGTTTAAACATGAAAAAAAAAAATTTATTTGTCCAGTGATCATACATACCCGCAGAATATAGGTAATGTGTCAGTTTCACCACGTGGTGAATGCCATAAAAAAATACAATCTGTAAGGAACAGGGTACAGTTGTGACTTCTTGTCATGCAAAGAATAAGCCATCATGTGGCTAAGTCTACAGAAAAATAAAAAAGTTATGTATTTTGGAAGGTGAAGATGGAAAATATGAAAAAAGTCACTTTCTGCCAGATTGAGGCAGATGTTAACTGGCTTAATGAACTAAACCTATTCTTCAACAGATTTGATCACACACCAGCTCCTCCCACCCCAGCATGTCCTTCAGCTCCCCTCACCACAATGACTTCACCCCATTCACCCCATGTGGCTACTTCCCAACAGACCAGTAAATCCAGAAATCTGTCTTTATCTGACCACAGTCTGACCTGCACACGGGCCCAGGTGAGGAAGGAGATGAAAAAGATCAATGTGAGGAAAGCCGCAGGGCCAGATGACATCAGTGCAAGGCTAATTAAGACTTGTGGGGACCAGCTGTGTGGTATAATTACATATATGTATAATATGAGCCTGAGGCAGGAAATAGTCCCTGAATTATGGAAATCTTCTTGTGTGGTACCAGTTCCAAAGAAACCTCACCCTATGGACCTCAACGACTACAGACCTGTAGCACTGACATCCCACTTGATGAAGATCTTAGAGAGATTGGTTCTCACACATCTTCGCCCTCTAGTGAGCCCCGCTATGGACACTCTCCAGTTTGCTTATTGACCGGGCATTGGGGTAGATGATGCCATCATCCACCTTCTGCACAGGGATCTGTCTCACCTGGAAAAACCAGGGAACACGGTGAGAATAATGTTCTTTGATTTCTCCAGTGCTTTTAACACCATACAGCCCAGGTTACTGAGAGACAAGCTGGGCCTTGCTGGAGTGGACCACCACCTCTCCAACTGGATCCTAGACTACCTCACTAATCGACCTCAATACGTGAGAGCCCAAGACTGTGTGTCAGGTACCGTTATCTGTAATACGGGGGCACCTCAGGGTACGGTTCTCGCCCCTTTCCTCTTCACACTGTACACTGCAGATTTTAGGTGCAACTCATCTAGCTGCTACCTACAGAAGTATTCTGACGACTCTGCAATAGTAGGCCTCATCACAGACGATGATGACAGGGAGTACAGAGAACTGAACCGGTTTTTTGTGGACTGGTGCCACCAGAACCACCTGAAGATTAACGCGGGGAAGACCAAGGAGATGGTGGTGGACTTCCGTAAAGGCAGATGCCCTCCAAAACCAGTGGACATCCTGGGGACGGGCATCGAGATTGTGAACACCTATAAGTACCTGGGTTTGCTCCTTAATAATAAGCTGGACTGGGCAGATCATATGGAGGTCCTGTACAGGAAGGGCCACAGCAGGCTCTACCTGCTTAGGAAGCTGAGAGCCTTTGGAATCCGGGGGGCACTTCTTAGGACTTTCTTCAACTCGGTAGTGGCATCAGCCATCTTCTTTGGAGTGGCCTGCTGGGGGAGCAGTATATCAACCAGGGACAGAAATAAACTTGACAAGCTGATTAGAAGGGCCAGCTCTGTCCTGGGGAGCCCACTGGACCCAGTGCAGGTGGTGGGTGACAGAAGGATACTGTCCGTGGTGAGCTCCATGCGGGAGAATAACTCCCATCCCATGCATGAGACTGTGATTGTGCTGGGCAGTACTGTCAGTGACCGACTGCTCCACCCTAGGTGTGAGAAGGAGCGCTATCGGAAGTCTTTCCTCCCCACCGCGGTTAGGCTGTACAACCAACACCGACCTAAGAGGAGATCATTACATACAGAGAACTGAAATGTCTCTCTGCCTGTTAAATCCCCCCCCCCCCCCCGCTACGTCCTATCTGTCTATCTGCTATTAATGTAATGCCTCTCACCTTGGAACATCCCTGTACATGTTGTATTTGTATTTGTATCTGCTTATCTTATCTTTGCTGCTGTAACACACTGAATTTCCCCATTGTGGGACTATTAAAGGACTATTATTATTATTATTATTATTATTATCCAAACTGCTCTGCATCCTTACACTAAGGCCCCACGTAGCGTCCTGCAGCAAAAAAGTGCTGCAGGAAAAACCACGGTGACAATGCATTGCGATTTTTCCCACAGCGCTTTTCATAGAAAGTTCGCAGAGGTTTCCTGAGTGGACTTTCTGCTTCCATTACACCTATAGGGAAACCGCTGCGACGAGAAAATTTTGGAAATTCCGTCCACTATGACAATTTTAGAATCCCATCCACTATGCAGTGACTGTAAAACACCATGTTTTTTTCCGTTTACGCCACGTAGGTCCCCGGTCTTAAAGGTTTAGGGGTTAAAGACAGAAATTTCCTCAACTGTTATCACATGTTTTAAGGAGCAGATCATCTCTTCTTACTTTAGACTTTTCTTAGGAAAAGAGTTCCTGAAACATGTATTATTAGTTAATTATATTATATGGTTATATGAACAGGCTCATTTTTCATAACAATTAAAGCAACAATATTTGTTGCCTTAATAATAAGCTTGTGCTTCTGATAAATGTGCAGCAGCATACAGTAGAAGAAATTTCATACAGTTTGAAATCATCACCACATATAGGGTATAAGAGAGGCCTTTTGAGGTCTAAGTTCAGTGTTCAATGTCTTCCTCTGTATATTTGTATCCTTTGGCACAGCACATGGACAAAAATTTCTAAAATGATATGCCATCAAAAGTAACAGGATGGTAAAAGCATACCAATGGAAGGGCCAAGTGCAGGTGTGAATAGTGTCAAGGGATCTTCACACTACCATTATGAATACCCCTTGCTCTCATGCCTCATAGAATGAGAGAAACAGACATTAATGGTAATAGAGTGATATTTTAGAGTCATATTTTTCTATGCTATCAATACCATACCACGCATCTATGTAAGAATCAGCATAGTAGAAGACTAACTATGTAGTATTGCAATGCCAATTCTTTAAATATCGCTATGCTTTGCTTTAATTTTATGCAGTTTGAAGCTCTGAATCATCTGTGATAAGTGGATAGGAGCCAAAATCCTCAAAGAGCCAGAAATGACTTCTACAGGAGTCCTGCAAATTGCCAATAGTTGTTTGCATTCGTATTTAACACTATACCAGCTTCTACTGTTATACATGGCAGGCACCACATTAGCTTCTTCCCTCATGTAATCATGCAGAGTATATTCCATTTACATTCTACAATTAACTAATCTACTTAACTATGGAAGAAAAAACATGGTCCAGACACACCTCCTACCACAAGCCTACCAGATGCCAAAATATAACTTGAAATTATTATTAAACCTACCAGATGGTAAAGCTGGAGAAAATCCCAGAAATGAAACATCAACCTGAATTACATAAGCCAGCAAGAGTGATAGGTAAACATAAATATTTTTTCAGGAAAAGAATAAAATGAATGAAAAGGTTGACCTTTAACTGAGAGACAACCTTAGTAAAAGTAATAATCTATGCCATTAAACCTTGTGCATTATTGTAAATGATAGTGCCATGTAATAATCACCTGCTCTTGGTATCATTGACGAGAATAGGATGAGTTATCTATGCATTAAAATTCCTCATATGCCCTCTCTTCTTATTCCTACCTATCATAATAATCATTCCTCTGACAAGGATGGTAATGAAAAGAGAGAACATGGAAGTAATAATCTTATTTAATGATCAAAATAAAATAATAAAAAAAAAAATCTCCTTGGAATTAATTTCTCGGGTATTGACCTTGTACTTTTAAAATCAAACGAAAATTGTCACTAATTAGTCAACGAGCGGCAGAGGTATAAAGGTATGCAAAGCCAGGCAAAAAAAACATTTTTTTTTACAGTTTTTTTGTATTGTTTTTCAGAAGTTAACCAGATGGCTGAATCCATCTGGGAAAGACTTTGTCAGACCTCATTTGTTTGTTTTTTATTCAGTTCCATTTCCAGAAGACTACATCCAAGCTTGCATCATATTACATTACAGCAGGATCTGAAAAATTAGATGGAATTCTGCTGGACAGAAAAATCCTAATGCAAATAAAGTAAGTGTAAGAAAAGAAAGAATTTGTAATTTAGTAATAAATGTGAAATTAAGGGAACAAATTATGTAAAAATGCAGCTTTATGCAGTAAACTCCTTGTGTTGATGAAGTACTAAGGGAATTATGTTAGTAGGGGAAGCAGTATGCAAATTGTTTTTGGATTAATGTATAATGGCAGCCCTGTCATTGCCAACATCTGAGAACATTGGCTTTAATTTACATTACCCAATGTTCTTGCACCTGCAAATTTAACTGTTTCTCACAGCTATTTCCTATTGTACGCCTAGATGGGTAATGATCTGCATCATAGCTACAAAGTTGCACAAATGGCAATCACACTGAAGTACACTAAATTATTATAAAGCATCATTTCACATAAGAATTATTTGAACCTTAAAGAGTATAACATTTGAAGATAGTTTAAGACATGAAAGCTTGTAATATACCTCGAGGCTGAGGCCCCACGTTGCAGAAAAGCTGCTTTTTTTTGCAGATTTTGCTGCAGTTTTTTTTTAGTTAAAGTCAGTAGGGGATTGAGCAAAAGAGATTGTATGATAGCTTCCTTTATATTTCCCATTCCTTTTGAAGCTTGACTTTGGCTCAAAAAACGCAGCTAAATCTGAAACACAAAAGCTGCGTTTCCGCAACGTGGGGCCTTAGCCTTATAGGGGAAAATTGCAACCACATCTTCCAGCAGTCTTTAGCTGCACTCTCTCTGCCTTAAAGGAGTTGTCCAGTTTCAGCAAATAAATGTTATTGTTTGTGTAATGAAAAGTTATGCAATTTTCTAAATATAATTTCTGTATCAATTCTTCACATTTTTCTAGATCTCTGCTTACCACGATTCATTATTTACTTCCAGTGGATAAAAATCAGGCCATGGTCATGTGATGGACACACAAGTGCACAACTCGTGCACCTGTGTGTACATCACATGACCATGAACTGTATATCACATGGACTGATTTTTATCCACTGGAAGTAGACAAAGAATGTCAGCAAGCAGAGATCTAGAAACTCACGAGAAACTTATACAGAAAGTTTAAGATAAGATAAGATAATCCTTTAATAGTCCCACCATGGGGAAATTCAGTGTGTTACAGAAGCATAGATAATGCAATACAAATACAATATATACAAAAGCTCCAAGGTAAAGGCATTACAGTTAAGTAGGTACAGATAAAAAGGTACAGGTAAAAAAGTAGTAGAAGGGATACCACAACTTAAAGATCTTTCAGTTCTCTGTATGGAGTGATCTCCGCTTACATCGGTGTTGGTTGTACAGCCTAACTGCAGCGGGAAGGAAAGACTTCAGATAGTGCTCCTTCTCACACTTAGGGTGAAGCATTCAGTCACTGACAGTACTGCCCAGTGCTATCACGATCTCATGCATGGGATGGGAGTTATTCTCCCGCATGGAGCTCACCACGGACAGTATCCTTCTGTCACCCACCACCTGCACGGGGTCCAGGAGGCTCCCCAGGACAGAGCTGGCCCTTCTAATCAGCTTGTCGAGTCAATTCCTATCCGTGGTTGATATGCTACTACTCCAGCAGGCCACTCCAAAGAAGATGGCTGATGCTACTACAGAGTTGAAAAAGGCCCTAAGAAGTGCCCCCCGGACACCAAAGGCTCTCAGCCTCCTAAGCAGAGGCCCTTCCTGTACAGTGCATCTAAGTGATCTGCCCAGTCCAGCTTATTATTGAGGGGCACACCTAGGTACTTATAGGTGTTGACTATCTCAATGCCCATCCCCTGGACATCCACTGGTTTTGGAGGGTATCTGCACTTGCGAAAGTCCACCACCATCTCCTTGGTCTTCCCAGCATTAATCCTAAGGTGGTTCCGTTGGCACCAATCCACAAAATCCTGGTTCAATTCTCTGTACTCCCTGTCATCTTCATCTGTGATGAGGCCTACTATTGCAGAGTCATCAGAATACTTCTGTAAGAAGCAGCTAGATGTGTTGCACCTAAAATCTGCAGCGTACAGTGTGAAGAGGAAAGGGGCAAGAACTGTACCTTGAGGTGCCCCTGTATTACAGATCATGGTGACTGACACACAGTCCCAAGCTCTCACATACTGAGGTCGGTTTGTGAGGTAGTCTAGGATCCAGTTGGAGAGGTGGTGGTCCACTCCAACAAGGCCCAGCTTGTCTCTCAGTAGACCTTGCTGTATGGTGTTAAAAGCACCGGAGAAATCAAAGAACATTATTCTCACAGTGTTCCCTGGTTTCTCCAGGTGAGAAAGAGCTCTGTGCAGAAGGTGGATGATGGCATCATCCATCCCAATGCCCGGCCGATAAGCAAACTGGAGATGGTCCATAGCCAATCTCACTAGAGGGTGGAAATGTGTGAGAACCAATCTCTCTAAGACCTTCATCAAGTTGGATGTCAATGCTACAGGTCTGTAGCCGTTAAGGTCCATCGGATGAGGTGTCTTTGGAACTGGTACCACACAAGATGATTTCCACAGTTGTGGTACCATTCCTAGCTTCAGGCTCATATTGAACATATATGTAATAACACCACACAGCTGGTCCCCGCAAGTCTTAAGTAGCCCAACACTGATGCCATCAGGCCCTGCGGCCTTCCCCGCCTTGATCTTTCTCAAGAAAATTGTATAACTTTTCAAACAATAACATTCATTTGCTGAAACTGGACAGCCCATTTATATCTATGAATGTTCAGAAATCAACTCCTTCACCACAAAAAAATCAATCTGCAATAAAGCGGTAAATACTTGTCAGGAAGAGAGAGATGCAGCTGCAATGCATTGTGTACATGACTGTATGCTACAAGTGCAGAGGGGTGGGGGTGTCAGAAGTCAACAAATATAACTGATTTTCTCCACAAATTTATAACTGCACAAGTGAGCTCTTAATTTGAAGATGTTAAGATACTTTTGTAGATTTTATAAATAGGTCTAAGATAGGGAGTGTGCAATTACATATGTATCCAAGATAAAAAAAATGTAGGTATATGGCCCAACTTAGAGTTACTACAACTTGTAGAAAATGTATATAACTGCATTTCATCAGTGATCTATAGACCCTGCTGCTGCCTTAAAGGGGTTTTCCCACCACATTAACTTATCCACAGAAAAAGTGGTAAGCATTTGAGTACCCCACTCTCTTCATAGACTTTGAATGGAGCAGCAGTGCAGAAGTATGACCATCACTCCAGTCAAAGATGGAACATGGGACATCTGTTCTCGAGTCCCAGTGATCAAAGACTTATCTATTTGCTCCTCTCTGTTTCTGTATCTGTCTCTGTTTGATGTTGCAGCAAGTACACAGACAACTAAGGAATATTTTCCAATATGGGCCCCAGCAAACATTTTCTTGAACCTTTGACAGAGGGACCTTTGGGGACCCCTTGGGTTCCAGGGTGCGCTGGCTTCAAGACACAGACATGACCCACATGACCACAAAGGCCCAATCACAGGCCTCAGTGGTGACCCTCAGGACGTGTAATGTTAGCCATAGGCTGGAAGAGCCTAGAATAGGACACCAGAAGACCACATGATGACAGAATTCCATTAGCAATGTGGTCGGGCCCCAACCCTCCCTTGGCCCACTGGAGCATCCTCTGCTGCTATGCTCCTCACGTGGGCCAGTCTGACGCTGGAGTTACAACAACTCTCTGCACATGTGTGGCAGAAACTAGAGGAAGCAAGATGTGCCAGAACTGTGCTCTGGGAATTGCACCAAAAATGGAACAAATGGTGCAAATGATCGGGGTATTTTGATCACAACAGTCCTGAAAAATATAAAGCATGTCATGATACATTTGCCAAAATCTGTGCCATTTTTCCTTGACTCCTTAATCCATACTTATGAAGATATTAAGGATAAATCTCTTCAGTATTTTCTGTCTCCAGGTAACTTCTAAGGTGAATTATTCTAAACCATTAATATTAATGAACCATTAAGTCATTGGTGTTTATTACATTATGACTGTTCAGATTCCAGTCACCCATGTCCATTCAATGACTGTCTAAAGCTTGGAGCGCTTTGTTAAATCTGTAGTAAAAGGATTGCTCAGAACATAATAGATCATCTTTCCATAAGAAAGAGAGTGAGTAATGAGGTCTGAATCACAATAGCACAGCACTGAACAAACAAAACGGATATTGGCTAGGTTACAATCACTGACCTCTACATAACAGTATCTCCAATATGCATTTTGTTAAATCTAAAGTGAGCTGCCCTCCGGTGTCCTTCATATTGACAAGATATATCTTGCAGCAAGTCCAATTTGTTCTTCTATCACCTCATCCACGCTTGTTTTTGTTTGTTACTCTCTTGGGAAATCTGCTATGCAGTTATGTCAGGAGACAGCAGCGATATCCATTTGTTGCTAAACAAAATAAAATACCCATCTGTTATTTTTATGACAGTATAATATTTCTCTGTGAGCTACATTCTCAAGCATGCACTGTACTTGACATAATGTCAATGGGGGATCTCTCTTACGCATGAATTATAATGGTTGGTAAGTACAGTAGGTGACTGCTGCTGGTATTTATAGGAATGTTCTGTTCCTAAATTCTTTGGAGTATATAAGCACAAATATTCCCATACACAGGATGCACCAAAATGCCAGATATAAATGCCTGGTGCATCCCACTTGAATCTGGTAACTCATTACACTAATTCCAGGATTCTCCATAAATTTCATTGAAGAAATGGCTGTACTTATGGATTAGAGCAGTGTTGTACTGTAGTTCCCTGCGCATTGGATAGGAGGATTGTCAATTTCCAGTAAAAATCAGTAAATGAGCCCTGATTGTATTTTTAAGGAATGGTGGGAGTTGTGATAGCAGGACACCCACAGATGATCAGGTAATAGCAAATCTTATAGCAAAATGCATTCACTTACTACCGTGGAAAAATCTAGTTTAAAGGGGTTTTCAAAAAAGGTTTGTTAGTGCTATTAATGGGTTAATAAGTACACTCAAATACCTTTAGCAGTGTTTTGAGTGATTTTTGGGTTTCTTTGGGAGCTCCTGGCATCCCCTGCATTTGTTTACATGGTGTAGCTTCCTGCTGTCTTAGCCTACAACTACCATGATGCATTGCATAAGCTGACTCACACTACCTCCCTCTCACTCCCTCCCTCTCTCACACCCCCTCCCTGTCTCCCTAGCTATCCTGCCCACTAGTAGCCCTTCCCAACTAACTAACTCAGCCCACCCCCCCACCCCATCAACTTACCTGTCTTCCTGTCCAGACTTTCTTCAGTGGGGACGGCTCCTCCTCTTTTTTGACGTCTGCCAGCGCGTGTGCAATAGTCCCGGCATTGCGCTTTAGCCAGCACTCCATCTCTACTGCGTATACAGGTAAGTATGATGGGGTGGGGGGGGGTAGTATTGGTGACATTCCCTTTCTGGAAACAGTGAAACAGAACGTCACCAGATAATCAGCAAATGTGCCTGGGGCGGTCACACCACTCCAGGGATATGGGTAAATATACACTTTTGCTAAAGTAAGTAATTTAGAAAGTAGGTGGGGGGGGGGGGGGCGGTGTTTAGATTAGTATAGAAATTGCATTTTATCCCAGACAACCCATTTAAGGCTAAGGCCCCAAGTAGCAGGCCGCAGCAAAAAAGTGCTGTGGGAAAAACCGTGGAGGTTTTTCCTGCAGCGTTTTTCACAGAAAGTCCACAGAGGTTTCCTCTGCAGACTTTTTGCTTCCATTATAATTATATGGAAACCGCCGGCGTTTCCATAGGTATAATTGATATGTTGTGATTTTCAAAACTGCAACTGTTTTGGAAATTGAATCATTTATGCTGTGCGTATTTTTCTGCAATGTGTGGATGGGATTCACTATAAAAAGTGGTAGTAGCAATTGACACTGTTAAATTCTTAGATGCTGTTCTTAATAGCAAGAATGGCATCTAAGCATTTTGATAGTTGTACTTTCACCCCTGTTGCCTCTTACAATGCAATCAAGTGGTACTAATGGGTTTATTGACAGACAGTGTTGAATCTGCCATTTATGGAAGTCTATTAGGCCAGGTCTTATCAGAAGTCTGTCAGTTTAATACTGAGAGATATAAAACATTGCAATACAGAAGTATTTCAGTATTTTATACCATCAATCAGTGTGAAAAGTAAGTCCATAAAGCTCCATTGATGGAAAGCTAAAAAGTTGTGGCTTTCAGAATATGGTGACACAAAAATACTTCTTGCAATACAAAAACATTATACACTTGGTCTATTTTATTTTATTTTTGGCGATGAGGTAAGCACAAATACACATCTAGTCAAATCACAAGACAATAATTTTAGTCTTATTTTGACATTTAATATGATATTTGCATTAGTTTTATGAAAGGTGTCAATATCACCTATTTGGCTCTGCCTGTAGAATTGATCCAGATATGCCCCGGTATTATGTTGGCTATTGTAACTGCTTTTCTAAATTCTCTTCCTACTCACAACTAATCTGTCTTCTTTTTATGGTAATTTTATCAGTAAATTACTATTGATTCTATAGTCTGCTGTTTGATTTGATGTCTAGCATTATTTATTGCATACATTTGTATATACCATGTTCTAAAAAAAATCTATGTTTCTATTAATCAACCCTTATTGAAAAAGATATTGATGATATTATGAAATTCCAGAGGGAGGTTATCCCTTGGTCATGAGCCACTTTCAAACATGAGAAATGGAAATGAGCCACACTGAGTAATGCAACTCTCCTTAATGTATATTGTCAGCAATATTGTTTTGACTCTAGTCTGAAGTTTGAGAACCACTATAGAGTACTAGATGTTACTAAAGCTGTGGAGCCAGATGCATTTGGAGGAAAACATTGTTATATGTTATATTTTACTGTATATTTATGGAATGATTGAGAAGTGGTGTAAATTTACATTATGCTTTACTATGAAAATTCAATACGGTTATGTCAATATGTTTTTTTTTTTCTTTAGAACAGACAAGATGTGCCATAACATGCTCTGTATGTTGGCACAATGTCATCTACAGTACTTCTAGTTTAGAAGGTCGTATGGCCATAATTACAGTCCATTCCATATATCCTTACTCGGGATATGGGCACTGTGCAGGCTGCTAAAGCACACAGCAGCTTCACAAAAAAATCCAAAACCAAATAAAATTACCACAACACACAAATAATGAATAGCAGCTTTAGTAAATAAGCCCAAATTCTCAAGCTACATGAAGGTCCGAAGTCAAACCAACATCTACAGAACATTTGTCGCATATCCTGTAGATACTGTACTGTACATAATAAGTGTTTGAGATGGGAATATCCCTTGCGAGCCATACACATGATAGCTGTCAACTCATTGTATCCTTTAATATGCTCTGCTCCACTGATTGTGGTGCAGTTGGAATTCTTTCTTTAGCCCCCATTGTTCCCAAGCAATAATCTCTATTAGTTTCAGTGCAATTATACTATCTACTGTCAGGTGCCCAGGGCCACCCACCTGACAGTTAATAGAAATTATTGCTCAGGAATGGTGGGAGCTAGAGAAAACATTTTAAGACTAAGGCCCCACTTAGCATCCCACAGCAAAAAAACGCTGCGGGAAAAACCACGGCAGCAACGCAGTGCGGTTTTTTCCGCATTCCTTTTCATAGAAAGTCTGCAGAGATTTCCTCTGCGGACTTTCTGCTTCAATTATACCTATAGGGAAACTGCTGGCGTTTCCGTAGGTATAATTGACATTCTGCGATTTCCAAAACCGCAATAGTTTTGGAAATCGCAGCGTGTCCGCTGCGTATATTTCTCTGCAATGTGGGGAACTGTAAAATGCTGCGTTTTTTCTGCAAACCGTGGCTTATGCGGCATGTGGGGTCCCAGAATCAGTGTAGGATGCAATGACTTGGAGTTTGTGGTGATGGTGAAAGATCCTCTTTCATGTTGCGAAAATGACGTATTTTACAGTACCTTCAAAGTTAATTGGAATTAATTAATTGGAATTCTGGCTAATCACATCCACACATTGCAGAAAAAAATCTGCAGTGGAAATGCTGCAACTTCAAAAATGCTCGCATTTTTGTAAATCACAGCATGTCAGTTACACCTACGGAAACGCTAGCGTTTTCAGTATAGGTATAATAGAAGCAGAAAGTTCTCAGAGAAACACTCTGCGGACTTTATGTGAAAAACACTGCAGAAAAAAATGAGCCTCGTTAAATGTTTCTATTTCCATTTATTGGGCTGTTTCCATCTTAACTGTTCATTCAGTCTGATATCACTGCTCAAAATGTATCTAGATATGGGTTGTCAGCCTCAATCTGTCAGGAGAGGGGAGGGGGAGGAGTTGCTGATAGACAGAGGGAGAGCGATTTCAGAGTGAGTAAACAGTAAAGGTGAAAAGTAACATATATTTAAATGATTATTTTAGTTCCTTTTTGCAAATATTAGGATGACAATAAACATACATAGAAAACATACACAAAGCCCTAACAACATAATGGGGCAAATTTACTAATCCTATCTAATTTTTGTCTTAAAAATATGCTAAATTTATCACAGTGATGCTGGATGATACAGACTGGTGCACATTTTAGCACTGTAAACCCTGTTTGCTTACTTCACCTCCTTATTGGTCAAGGCAAAAAAAAGTTTCTAAGACCAGCGCCCCACGGTGCATAAATGCCACAGTTTGACCGCAGCATTTTACAATCACTGCAAATCCCATTCACACATTGCAAAAAAATTCCAAAAACTCTTGCGGTTTTGGAAATAGCAGTTTGTCAATTATACCTACGGAAACGCTGGTGGTTTCTCTATAGGTATAATGGAAGCAGAAAGTCTGCAGAGGAAACCTCTACAGACTTTCTGTGAAAAGCGCTGCAGGAAAAACCGCGATGCGTCGCTGCCACAGTTTTTTCCACAACCCTTTTTTGCTGCAGCCCGCTACAGTATGTGGGGCCTTAGCCTAAGGCTGGATTCAATCTGCATTGGCGTCACCGTAGGAGATTCCGCCGCAGATTCCGCTTAACATAAGCAGAGAGAAAAGTCCTGCAAGGAGGACTTTTCTCTCCGCCGGTTTAATACTGAAACCCAGTGGACCCCTTTATAGTCTATGGGGTCCTCGGGTTTCCACTGATAACAGCTTTTTAAGTAGACAGGGTCTCCCTCTTTCAGGTCCCCATGCAGACCCGAGCGACGGAGACCCGAACGCTAGTGTGAACCTAGCATAAGATAGAGGTCAAAGGTTGCGGAGCGGAAAAACTGTGTTTTTTTGCTGCACATTTTGATTTGATTTTGCCTTTCTTTTTTTTTTTTTTTTTTTTTTTTTTAGACAAAGCCAGGAGTGGGTTTAGGAGATGGGACATACAGTATATAAGTGCTTACTTTGTATTTCCTATTCATTGTGAAGCAACTCTCTAGGCTCAAAAAATAGCAGCAAAATCTGCAATAAGAAATTCAGCTTTTCTGCAATGTGTGGCTTCAGCCTAAAACACTTTTTTGGAGAAATTTAAGGAAGAATACTTGTGCATTTAGCTGAGTAAATCAGTCTCAATGTGTAAGGATAAATGCCATAAACAGTTAATCTTCTGTTGCTTTAAAGAGGCACACATGAATAATGATTTAGAGGATATGTAAAACGGATTACTTTCAATATGTAAATGTATGCCAGGCAAGCAAAGCATTAATTGTATCATTACTATAAGTTTGACTGTGCTAGTTGCTAATGCCAAATACTATATCGATAAAATATGCATTTATATTCACAACCTCCCATACGGGTGACAAATGAGTTATGATTTTTCCTCTTATTACGCATGATTACACAGTTAAAACCTTATATCTAACCATATTCAGTTCATGAATATTTACTTAAATCCAAGTCAATGAATTGTGAGCATAATATTGGCCTTCACATGTTATTATAGAAGCGATACAAGGGACAGGGTAAAGAAGAGTAATTTAAATTTGGCAATATCATCTTTGAGCCCTTGAGCAGCCATTAACAAAGCAAATTAGCCTTCCTTTTTGTTCCTACCTTGAGTCACATTTGGTGCCATGGTAGCCTAATACTAAAAGGCAATTTTTTTAATAATCTTTCTTGCTAGATTCAAGTCAGAAAAAAAACGTAATTAAAAAAAAACTGCTTAAGGCCAGTTCTTATAATAGTCTGATCTTTCTTTTTGATTAGCTTGCTATGTGCAATGGATAGTGAAAGATTCTGTGTTATGTGAGGTCAGCTAATGGTAATATGAGATGTGCACTGTACTGTACAGCAATGGTACATACAGACTCTCTGTTATTAGTTATGGAATGAGATATTAATCTACAGTGACACCATGCTTACAACATGGTTATCTATATTTGATTTAGTAAGAGCCCCATCCCAGGAATGGCCTCTTTTGTGCTGAGCTTTCTTTTAAGCCCCATACCAGCTGAATTTCCTTGGATTGGGGACAATACTAACAAATTTTGGACTGTTGGTAGATATGTTAGAATTATGACAACAATATTCAGTCCACTTATCAAAGTTAATATATTATTGTGGAGTAAAATGAATAATCAACAATACTGTATAACATAGATATCATTAGACATCGTGCATTTTCTCTCTGGTCTTTGAAAAGTAGACAGGATGTCTATGCCCTTGTGTAATAAATGCATGTGACATACAGTAGGAATTATAACTCCTAAATCTTTACTAATATCAATAGTAAAGATCAGTTCTCATTCCACTCCCTTTTAAATGTTATGGCATTATCTTAAACCATTTGTCTCCACTCCAAGGATCAACTTTAAAATATCCACAATTATTTCCTGTCTAACATCCTTTTTATATTCTCCACATTTACTCCAGATCCTTATTTTCACAACAAGACTCTGGCTGGTTACAGGGGTGTATATTTTGGGTAGTTGCTTGCTTATAAGGAGCTTCAAGTGTTTTTTTGGCTTAAAAATATTGACACTTGACACCCAACACCCCCATCAGTCAACTGTTCTCAACAGCTGATACATAGAAAATGGAGCAGAAAGCAGACAGCTCTATTATAGTAGCAGAACCTTAGCTCCCATTCTTGTGAATAGATCTGATTTCCACTAACCTGATCTGACCACTACATATAGCACAGAGCTGTCTACCTTCTGCTCCATTCTCTATGTATCAGCTACTGAGAACAGCTGATCAATGGGAGTCTGGGTGTCGAACCCCCTCCACTCTGATTTTGATGACCTAGCCTTAGGTTAAGTCATCAATATTTTTGCCCCTTTCCCCCCCCAAAAAATCCTTTTAGGCTGAGGCCCCACGTTGCGGAAACACAGCTTTTTTTGTTGCAGATTTTGCTTCAGTTTTTTGAGCCAAAGTGAGTAGTGGTTTGAAAAGGAATGGAAAATATAAAGGAAGCTCTTAGACGTTTCCTTTCTGTTAAATCCACTCCATACTTTGGCGTAAACGCGACAGTTTACAGCCGCAGCAAAAAAAACAATGCAGGAAAAACCGCGGCAGAAATGTATCACAGTTTTTCCCCCTGCGCTTTTCACAGAAAGTCCGCAGAGGTATCCTCTACAGAATTTCTGCTTCCACTGTACCTATAGGGAAACCGCCAGCGTTTTTGTACGTATAATTAACATGCTGCGATTTCCAAAACCGCAGCGCTTTTGGAAATCGCAGTGTGTCCGCTGCGAATATTTTACCGCACTGTGGGGATGGGATTCGCTAGAATCCCATCCACTACACAGTGACTGTAAAATGGCGTGTTTTTTTCTGCAGCATTTACGCCACGTGGGCCCCCGACCTTAAACAGTTCACTGTTGGATATAGAGTAGTTATTTTCAGGTTTCCTGATATTTCTAGTATCTTGTATTTTGTCTAATTTGTTTCTTGGAGTCCTAGTCTTTATTGTTGCTATTTATGCTCAATAGTCATTTCTGATTCTTGTAGATCTTTTGTGTTTGTATCTTCTTTGCTTTGTTTTTTTGCTTCACTTCTGCTGTGTTTGTGTTCCTGGGTCAGGGTCGGACTGGCCCACCGGGGAACCGGTGAATCCACCGGTGGGCCCCGAGCCCCGACTGTTAGTCCTCATGTCATGGGGGCCCGATCGGGATCCTGACCATCCCGATCGGGCCCCTTACCAGTGGCGTAACGATCGCAGTTGCAGGGAGTGCGACCGCGACCGGGCTCAGCGGGGTATGGTGCCCGTGGCCAGCTGGAGATGGCCGGGACCCCAGACCACTATGATAGCGGTCGGGGAAGGCCTGGTTTCCCGACCGCTATACATACTGTTATTGGAAAGGGGCCCTGGCATATTGCAGGCCCCTTTCCAATACATCGCAGCGCAGGGCACCCAGGGGAGGTGACTGAAAACAATAAATACATATTCTCACCTCTCCTGGGCGCAGCGTTCTCTCTGGCGCTCCTCCGTCATGTAACTGAGGCCTGTGATTAGGCCTAGGCGGTCACATGGGGCGCGACCGCGTAATGACGTCAGTGCGCCCCCACGTGACCGCTGAGGCCCAATCACAGGCCTCAGCAGCGACGTCGGAAGACACTGAAGACGGCAGGATGGAGCGAGGATGCCAAGAGAAGGTAAGGCAAGTTGAGTATGATTGAATGTTTGTTATTTTAATCACTTCCCCTGGGCCTTCGATTATTATACTCTGGGGTCTGAGGAGACCCCAGAGTATAGTAATAGTACTGAAGGGGGGCTATTGGGCGCATATAATACTGGGGGCCTCAGTGCAGCTTATAATACTGGATGGGGGCCACTGTGCAGCTTATAATACTGGATGGGAGCCACTGTGGAGTTTAGAATACTGGATGGGGGCCACTGTGCAGCTTATAATACTGGATGGGGGCCACTGTGGAGCTTAGAATACTGGGTGGGGGCCACTGTGGAGCTTAGAATACTGGGTGGGGGCCACTGTGGAGCTTAGAATACTGGGTGGGGGCCACTGTGGAGCATATAATACTGGGTGGGGGCCACTGTGGAGCTTAGAATACTGGGTGGGGGCCACTGTGGAGCATATAATACTGGGTGGGGGCCACTGTGGAGCTTAGAATACTGGGTGGGGGCCACTGTGGAGCTTAGAATACTGGGTGGGGGCCACTGTGGAGCATATAATACTGGGTGGGGGCCACTGTGGAGCTTAGAATACTGGGTGGGGGCCACTGTGGAGCTTATAATACTGGGTGGGGGCCACTGTGGAGCTTAGAATACTGGGTGGGGGCCACTGTGGAGCTTATACTCCATACAGTGGCTCCTTCATTTTTTTTTTTTTTTTTTAAATTACGCTGGGGCAGGTGAAAAAAACAAAACAAAAAAAAAAACCCCAATCTTTCTCTTCTGTCCCCAATGTCTCCCAGTGCAGTTCGTTCCTGCAGTTCTGTTGTTTTCTTCCAGCTGAAGTTCCCTCTGCACTTGACTACCTGTGATGTCACGTGACCCCTGAGGCCAATCAGCGGCCTAAGGGAAGGGACCTGGGACGTCACAGCCAGTGAGGAATTCCGGCAAAAAGAAGACAGCGGAGCTGCAGGACCGGACCGTGCTGGGAGGACACCGGAGACAGGTGAGTATGTTTAGTGTGTGTTTTTTGTTTGTTTTTTTATGGGAAGGGGGGGTAGGGGGGGATTCACCTCCCTCGGACTAATTATAAAAAAGAAAAAAAATTATATTGGACAACCTCTTTAAAGTGTGGCGCATTAGGGGGCATATTAAAGGGGTTGTCCAGGCATAATTTGTTATGGTTTATCCTCAGGATAGGCCATAGATACCTGATCTGTAGGGGGCTGACCCCGGACTGATCAGCTGTACGGAGCCACTCCTGATGCCCGTCTTGTACACAATACAGGGCCAGAAGCAGAAAGCTCTGTCCACTGTATATTAGCCGGGCACCTTCACTGCCTCTCAGCACTTATTGATGTCAGTAGTAGCTGAGCTGCAGTGAATGCGCCGGGCTGCTATACAGCGGATGGAGCTTTCTGCTTCCGGCCCTGTGTTGTATACAGAACGGTCTCCGGAAGTGGCTCTGAAAAGCTGATGGGGCCGTGTGTCAGCCCCTACCGATCAGGTATTTATGGTCTATCCTGAGCATAGGCCATAAAAAAGATTAACCCTGGACAACCCCTTTAATATGCCCCACACAGTTTAATGTCCCCCCCAACAGGATGTTAGCCCCCATCACTGTTCCCACACAATATAATGGCCCCATCACTGTTCCCCATACTGTATGGGGGACCAGTGAAAAGGCCACTATGTAGGGGGACCAGTGAAGTGACCATAGAAAAATTTGGCCCAGACAACCCCCTTAAAAGAGGTTTCCATAAACTGGAGCAACCACTGTGTCGGCCGCCAGGGAGGTGTAAAAATAAGAAAATTTTTAAAAAAAAGCATACTCACCTGTCCCCAGCACCCCGTTGTCCCCTGCCTGTGTCAGTTCGGTCTCATGGCGGCGCCTCATTTCTGGAAATCCTGTACCTAATTGGTCTTAGCGATCACATGAGGTGCAGGACTCCCAGCAAGGAGTCGCCGGCATGAGACTGAATGGATACTGGCAGCGGACAACGGAGTGCCGGGGACAGGTGAGTATGCTTTTTAATTTACTTATTTTTTACTTTACACCTCCCGCCAGCTACATTGGTTGCTCCAATTCCTGGACAACCTCTTTAAAGGATTTATCCATCTTTCTAATATTGATGGCCTGTCCTTAGCATAGGCCATCAATATTACATCTTCGATGATACAACAGCCAGGACCTCTGCAGATCAGCTTTTCCAGGACAGTGAGGCTACAGGTAAAGGTAACAATTCTTGGAGCCACGCTGTTCACTTGCCATACAAGGTGTAGCAGTAGGTTTAGGTAGTGCAGTGGTGCACATGGTATGGCGGGTGAGCAGCATGGCTCCCGACATGTTATTACCTTTAGCCGCCCTGTCTCGGTACCGCTGATCTGCAGGGGTCCTGATGGTGGGCCCCTAGAAACAATTCCACTGGTGGGCCCTAGACATCCCAGTCCGACACTGTCCTGGGTCCTTCTGTTAGTTGTGCTCATCTTAGGGTCAGTACTGAAGACTAAGTCTTGTTTTTTGTGTGTTGTATCTGCTTTGGTATAACTATCTATCTACTCCATTACTAAGACTGTCACCACCATCATTCATTATCATCTCCATACTTTTCCTCTCCTCATCTGTGAGTGAATTCTCATTACCTTGCATTACCTGCTATCTGTTGTGTTGATATGTGCTTCACATTATTTCTATTGTAAGTCTCCTGCTGTTACACCATTCGGTCCTACTTTGTGTCTTAGGGGTATCTAAGTATAGGTAGACACTTGGTGTCATGTTGCTTCTCCATATACTCACCACAGCAAACTGTGGGGAGGGAATTGACTGTGCTGCTGGTGCACTATTTCAAAGGAAATAGCACGCCAGTAGACTATTGTGCGATGGCTACATCTTTAACTCCACAGAACAAATTTCCACTCCTCCAGCGGCAGTGAGCTTTAAATCCGGACATCAGTTTCAGTGCTGATATTAAAGCCAGAGGAGGTTTTACTGAGTTAGTTTGCTGAGTTTACTGAGGAGTTACTGAGTCAGCCTCAGAACTTGATGATGTCTCTGCTTTGCAACTTTCCACGGTCTGTCTCTTCATGGTTATGTGGCTGTGGTTCCTAAATGCTTCCACTTTTCAATTATGACATTCACAGTTAATCTTGGACTATCTAGGAGGGAAAAATTTCATGGACTGACTTGCAATTTTGGTATCCTATTATAGTACCAAGCTGGAATTCAGTGAACTTTTTAGAATGACCCACTCTTTCACAAATGTTTGTAAGGCTGAGGCCCCACATTGTTGTAGATTTTGCTGCTGTTTTTTGAGCCAAAGCCAGGAGTGGATTGAGCAAAAGGTAGAAGTATCAGTACTTCCCATAAATTTCCCATTCCTTTTTAAGCCATTCTTGGCTTTGGCTAATAAAACGGCAGCAAAATGTGCACCAAAAAAAGCTGCGTTTCCGCAACATGGGGCCTCAACTTAAAGACAATTGCACTGGATTTTATACAGTTGTAGCTATATGACTGAATGCAATGCCTGAACTCAATTATAGAGATGTGTCCCAATACTTTTCTCCATATAGTGTAGATATGTAAATAGACAAATAGTATGGTCTTTTAAAGATTGTCCTTGTATGGTATGCTAGTCTTGTTTGCTTTTCTTTATACTGACAGCTCACTTTCACCTTTTTCTATGTGGCACAGACACCCTGGGAGCACAACGACAGGGAACTTTTTGACATGACATAAAAAGGGCAGATCAGCTTGTTCCTTGATACCTGTATAATATAAGCAGCATTTGTGCTCAGGTAGACATTAAGCCTCCATGAAAAATTAAAGAAATACTGCTAGGTTACTGCCTAGGCTTGTTACATTAAATTACCGGCAGAAAATGCTGGCTTTTTATTAAATATTGGGAGTGCATAAGCAGATTAGCATTATGTTACAATTAGACCTGATGAATACAGCATGCAATTTATTACAGGACCTTTAATAGCTTTTTTTTAAAGAGCTCTATTAGTTCTTTGTGAGAACTATTTAGCTTTGAAAATGCAAACTGAATTTGATTTACGGCCTCAGCCTTATTTCATTCATGCCATGTGCACTCCTGTCGGTGGTGCTGGATTAACACAGAAAAATCACTATACGGAAAATCCTTTCTTCGGTCATGATAAACTGACAAAGCCACATGCAATATTTTGTTATAACATCAACTTAACTGTAGGTCAAGCTTAGGTTGAGGCTTTTGCCAAACATTGATAGCTGGACTGTCCCACAATACAATGCTATATGCCATATCTCTTAAACGCATCATGTATGTGATGTCTTCTAGGAATGCAGCCACATGAATATAATGCCATATGAGCAAAGTTGTGCAACAACCCTTGGAATTAAACACTGTGAATCTAAGGGAAAGCAAAAGGCCTAACACAGGAAAACACTAGACCAAAATAGTCAATTATGTCAGAATTGGCCAGTAGTCTCATGTGTATTGGGGTCTTATGACTCTTTCCTTATGGAAGATGTCAAGAGAAAGAAGGGCATGTTAGAGATGAACATGCCCAATCTATTATTCTCCTGGGTTATAACTGCCTAAAGAGGACTGGTAGTAACATACTCTCTCCCCATTGCAAAAACAAGCATTGGTATAGGGGCTGATACCAATTTAATTTAATAAAGAAGGATCACAGATACTTTTGCATGTTTCTTTTTCCATCCAGAAGTTTTCCACACATTCAGGCATGTGGACTGAACATATAAATCAGGGGTCTCAAACTCGCGGCCCGCGGGCCAACTGCGGCCCTCGGGACAATAGTTTGCGGCCCCCACCTCAATATCAAAGTTTATTGTTAGTGCGGCCCGAGTTTGATACGAATGGCACCAGGGGCGCACTGTCTGGGGGCGGAATTTTTTACTATCTAATGTAAACCAGCCCAGGACAGGCCGCTTTAAAAAAAAACAACGCTGAGTGGGGCCTGTCCTGGGCTGGCTTACGAGACGTCTGCATCACAGCGCAGGCAGCGATATAATGACATCATCACGCCTCCTACGCTGAGACATAGACGTCTCGGACAAGAGGAGGAGGCGGCGGCTGCATCAAGGCATCGCAGGTAGGTGAGGATAAGTTTTTTTATTTATATATAAATAGGCCGTGACCTGCTGGAGTATCCCCGGCAGGTTATGGCCTATTTATTTACCTACCCCGCGTCTGCTCATGGCCGCCCCCGCTTCCCCTTCTGCTATGGGACATAGAAGAGGAAGTGGATGCCGCTATGAGAAGCCGCGGGCATCGGTAAGTGAGGCCGCGGGCCTCAAATACTACTATTATTACACTCTGGGGTCTTTTCAGACCCCGAAGCAGGGGCGTAACTATCGGGGTAGCAGCGGTAGCAGCTGCCACAGGGCTCGAGACATTAGGGGCCCCGGAGCCCTGTGGCAGGCGCTACCGCGAACCTCACAAACCAGTAACGATCGCAGTCGCAGGGGGTGCGACCGCAACTGGACCCGGCAGGGTACGGAGCCCGCGGCCAGCTGGCGATGGCCGGGCCCCGGACCATTATGATAGCGGTCGGGGAAAGCCTGGTTCCCCGACCGCTATACATAATGTTATTGGAAAGGAGTTCTGACATATTGCAGGCCCCTTTCCAATACATGCCAGCCCAGGGAAGATGACTGAAAATAATAAACACATATTCTCACCTCTCCTGGGTACAGTGTTCTCTCCGGCGCTCTCCCGTCATGACTGAGGCCTGTGATTAGGCCCCAGCGGTCACATGGGTCGCGGCCGTGTAATGATGTCAGTGCGCCCCCATGTGACCGCTGAGGCCCAATCACAGGCCTCAGCAGCGACGTCGGAAGAGGGGCTGAAGACGGCAGGATGGAGCGAGGATGCCAAGGAAAGGTAATACAAGGTGAGTATGAATGTTTGCTATTTTTAATCACCTTCCCTGGGCCTCCGATTATTATACTCTGGGGTCTGAGGAGACCCCAAAGTATAATAATAGCACCGATGCGGAGGGGGCTGTTGGGAGCTTATAATACTGCGTGGGGGCCACTGTAGAGCATATAATACTGGGTGGGGGCCACTGTACAGCATATAATACTGGGTGGGGGCCACTGTAGAGCATATAATACTGGGTGGGGGCCACTGTGGGGGGCATATAATACTGGGTGGGGGCACTGTAGAGCATATAATACTGGGTGGGGACCACTGTAGGGAGCATATAATACTGGGTGGGGCCCACTATGGGGGGCATATAATACTGGGTGGGTACCACTGTGGGTAGCATATTATACTGTGTGTGGGGGGAGCAATGTAGAGCATATAATGCTGTATGGGGGCCACTGTGGAGCATATAATGCTGTGTGGGGGCCACTGTTGAGCATATAATACTATTTGGGGCCACCGTTGAGCATATTTTACTGTTTGGGGACCCGTAAGCGGTTCAGGGGGGGGCCCCATGTCAAATGTTCGACTTGGGGCCCAGCCATTCCTAGTTACGCCACTGCCCCGGAGTATAATAATCGGAGGCCCAGGGGAGGTGAGGGAACATAAAAACCAATGTACTTACCTCTCCTGCGATCGGTGTTACTCCGAGCAGGCTTGGGGCCTCTGGTGACGTCATCAGGTCACGTTGTTGGCCCGATCACGTGACGTGTGTGCGCAATTAAACAGGGCCGAAAGCTGCAAAGAGTGCACCGATGTCCAGGATAGGTAAGTGACATTGGTTTTTATGTTTGTCACCTCCCCTGGGTCTCCGATCATTATACTCTGGGGTCTGAAATAATACCGTGTGCAGGGGCCACAATGGAGCATAATACAAGTGCAGGGGCCACTAGGGAGCATAATACCGTGTGCAGGGGCCAATATGGAGCATATTACCGATGTGGAAAACCTGATGCGGCCCAGCCTCACCCAGACTCTACCTCCAGCGGCCCCTGGGTAAATTGAGTTTGAGACCCCTGATATAAATGAAAGAAGTTTTCAAGGATTCTGATATTGAGGACCTATCAAAGGAATCTCCTGGGTGTGGGTCGCCTGTGGAGGACCCTCATCTATAAACGACCATGTAGAGGCTTACAAAGAGCAATGCAGAGAAACTAATTGGATTGGAAACAGGTTGGATTCCCAAAGTGATCAATGAGGGCCCAGCAAAAACATACCCTTCAGTAACCCTCTTCCAATAAATAAAAGGATTGTATATGCCTACAGTATGTCTATGGCCACCTTCAGTACTGGATAACAATTTTATACATTGATCTATTAAAGAGGTTGTGCCATTATGGACACCTATTCCCTATCCACAGGGCAGGGGATAAGTGTCCAATCGCTGGGGGCTCGACCGCTGAGTCCAACAGTGATCAGGAGGACAGGGGACCAAAAGTTTCTCTAAGGCCTTATTGTGAATAGAGCGCCAGTGCGACTGCATGAACGGCACTCCATTATCTTCAACATGGCTGCAAGGACAGTAATCTCCAGCAGTGCCTGCAGTCCCATAGAAGTGAATGGAGTGCCGGTCATGCACACGCTCACTGGCGCTCCATTAACAAGGAGGCTTTAGGGGGACTTTTGTTTTAGGACCCCAGTAATATGATACTTATCCCCTGTCCTGTGGATAGGAAATATGTGTCCTTAACAGAACAACTCCTTTAATTCAGTCACACATTTACTTAAAACTACCAGAAAATGAATATCAGTAAGCATTATAATATTGTTTCTAAATGCATTATACTTCCAATGATATAATGAGTCATTGCAAAAGTGACGTGAATAATGGAGATTTATTAAACTGTCTAAAAGAAAAACTATATATGAGATCATTGGGGGTAGATTTATTAAAATGTATAAAATAGCCCATAGCAACCAATCACAATGCTATGGCCAAACAAGTCAATTTTTCTTTAAGACAGTTTAATACATCTACCCCAATGACCTCATATATAGGGTTGTCATTAACTCTCACATAACTTTGCTAAAGGTCACAATATACAATACAGTAGGTGTTTTACAAAAGATGGGGGCCAAAAACAATCAAAAATAGTATTGCATTAAAGGGGTTGTCCAGTTTTAACAAATTAATGTTTGTATAATAGATTGTATCATAGATTGTATCATCATTGTTTCATAGATTGTAAGCCCTAGCCCTGGCCCTATATCCCACTGTGCCAGTTGGTCACTGTTAGTATTAGCTGTTTTGTATATCTTATGTATCGTATGTAAATCCTCAAATGTAAAGTACCATGGAGTTAATGGTGCTATATAAATAAACAATAATAATAATAATAATATAATAAAAAGTTGTACAACTTTCAAAATACTTTTTGTATCAATTCCTCATAGTTTTCTAGATCTCTGCTTGTTGCCATTCTTTGTTTACTTCCAGCGGATATAAATCAGTCCATGGTCATGTGATGAACACACAAGTGCACAGCTCGTTACAGTCACAGCACAATAATGAGACAATTGTCTTGTAACGAGCTGTGCACCTGTGTGTCCATCACATGACCATGGACTCATTTTATCCATTGGAAGTAAGCAAAGATCTATGTAACCGTGAGGAATTGGTATAGAAAGTATATTAGAAAATTGTATAACTTTTCATTATACAAATAATAACATTTATTTGCTGAAACTGGACAACCCCATTAAATAAAGTTGGAGCTTATTTAGCTTATATATCTGGCTATAAATTAAATTAAGACCCAGAAGTATAATTCTATGGTATCCTTGCACAATGCAATTCCATGCTGGAGCTGCCTGTCATACCTAAGTCTGGACTTTTATTTATAGTATTCTTTTGTTGTCATGGCAAGCTGACAAGATACTGTATACTCATTATTTGTAAATTGAAGCTTTACACATTTTGTTGCTATTTTTATAGGTTGGGAACTAAGATGCCTTGTAAACTACAAAATATAGCTTGAAAAAAAGCATATTATAGATGAAACTGATTATGGAGAGTATTCACTGACAAACATTTGTATCACTTTCCATGTGTTTCTCTGTAGAGACTGTCCAAAGGGTATTTTCTACATAGATGGTCTATGCAGTCTCTACTAGGCAAGACAGTAAGGCTCAATAAAGTGTCTCTCTCTCTATCTGCCCTGGCTGTCATGACCATGTATTACATGGACAACCATTTTAAAGTATGTGTAATATTTGCATATAATGTGAATGTGACTAATGATAACTTACACTGAGATGAGATAAAAAGGTTGTGTTATACAAAGGCCAAACTAAAATGTAGACCACTAAAGAAAGGATATCTTTATTACACACAACAGATGTAACATGTACAGATGGGTCCACCCTTAAAGTATAAGTTTCAACTGATCTCCAATTTAGTTAACAACGTCAATGTCTCATGAAACCAGCTTAACATAATATCACTATGTGTATAAGTTTGTGATATCTTATCATGAAAAATCTATATTTTTAGAAGAGCTACCTAACTTGTGGATGCATTAGTAGTGCTGCACAATACCGTAGCACATGGTTCCTACTAAGTTCATAAAGATTAAACACATAACCTGTAACTAGTGTTGGGCAAATACTGGTTTTGACCCAAATATTCCAAATTTTTAACAAAACCATACAATTTGGGATTTGTCTTCAGTGAATTAAAATGGCTGCCATGACATGATTTTCAGTAAATTATTATACTCCTAGGTTACTAGTGTCCTGCAAATGTGTACTAGAGTTGGCTTATCAGTTTTCCTGTTTTCAACATCTTATTCACTTCAGAGTGCTTGTGCTATGCTTTAAGAGATGATGTTCTACATCACAATTCATGTTTTTTTAAATTATTGTTAAAGATGTTGCCTTCATCAAACACATTTTCATAGTGTGCTAATGGAAGTTTGTTTTGCACTAACACTATTTGCATGGTATGGCCATTAAAATGATCAAAGATCAAACTGAACATTCATTTAGTACAAGAAACATTCTTTTGGTGAAGGCTAACTCACCCTCAGCTAGAAACAAGCTCACTCACCTTGAAACAGTCCATTAGAAATAGCACTCTGTAATAGTACTGGGGAAATTACCATCATAACCAACAGTAATTCAATGGTTAAATAACAAAGATACATTTTTTTCCTCAATATGGCTTTACTATTACTTCATTAGATAAATATTTAAAAGCAGAAATATTAAAAAATACACAACATCCCCTTGATACTATGATAAAATGTCCCTTGTAACCACAGTATATTATCTTGAAACCCAATGGTTGGTTCCTATAGCAGCATCATTGTAAACACAGCATGGTGTCCTTAAGCATATTATGCATTCTATGAATTTCTAGATAGAAACACATCCTAAAACCTACCTAATGGCAATTTACATTGACAGAAAAATAATTAAAACCTATCTAAGAATATGTTTGACAGAAAGAATATATATAAGGATAAGTGTTCCATAGGCATTAAAGATATTAATAAAAAAGCAACCTCCATCAACTCAACCAGATGAATGCTCAGTTTTAAATCAGATGTTACATTAGTTTAAATGAGATAAAGAAATAATTAAAACAATATCTTATTAGAACTAATATTTACTGTTTGTCATATTAATGAGAGAACTTGCCAGCAATGAACCAAATGTGATTTTGTATAGAGTGTTTCATGTATTGATTTATATATTTTAATAAACACTTTCACTCATTAAATGCAATAATCCATTTTTATTGTAATATCAGAAAGAACATACTGAAGTAATAATATTACATTTTCAAATGAATGAAAGAAATGTGTTTTCTTTTATGATATAGTGGAATAATTTTAATAATGTGATTATTACTGTATTATTCACATTACTGTACACTTGGATGTATCTTTGCATTAATATAATTTCATTATGTTTAATGTTGTTTATCCAAAATTTAAGGTTTATTTTTTGATCTTTTCACTAATGACCATGCGAATGTAATAAAACATAAAGTATAAGTTTCTGCTGATGACACAAAATGATGTAAAAAGCTCAAAACTCAGCTTTACAAAAAACCTAGTTAGCCTAGACAAGTACATGGCAGATACAGTGGGTACGGAAAGTATTCAGACCCCTTTAAATTTTTCGCTCTTTGTTTCATTGCAGCTATTTGCTAAAAGCAAAAAAGTTCATTTTATTTCTCATTAATGTACACTCAGCACCCCATCTTGACAGAAAAAAAACAAATGTAAATATTTCTGCAAATTTATTAAAAAAGAAAAACTGAAATATCACATGGTCATAAGTATTCAGATCCTTTGCTGTGACACTCATATTTAACTCACATGCTGTCCATTTCCTTCTGATCCTTCTTGAGATGGTTCCACTCCTTCATTGGAGTCCAGCTGTGTTTAATTAAACTGATTGGACTTGATTAGGAAAGGCACACACCTGTCTATATAAGACCTCACAGCTCACAGTGCATGTCAGAGCAAAAGAGAATCATGAGGTCAAAGGAACTGCCCAAGGAGCTCAGAGACAGAATTGTGGCAAGGCACAGATCTGGCCAAGGTTACAAAAGATTTTCTGCAGCACTCAAGGTTCCTAAGAGCACAGTGGTCTCCATAATCCTTAAATGGAAGAAGTTTGGGACGACCAGAACTCTTCCTAGACCTGGCCGTCCAGCCAAACTGAGCAATCGTGGGAGAAGAGCCTTGGTGAGAGAGGTAAAGAAGAACCAAAAGATCATTGTGGCTGAGCTCCAGAGATGCAGTAAGGAGATGGGAGAAAGTTCCACAAAGTCAACTATCACTGCAGCCCTCCACCAGTCGAGGATTTATGGCAGAGTGGCCCGAAGGAAGCCTCTCCTCAGTGCAAGACATATGAAAGCCCGCATAGAGTTTGCCAAAAAACACATGAAGGACTCCCAGACTATGAGAAATAAGATTCTCTGGTCTGATGAGACAAAGATTGAACTTTTTGGCGTTAATTCTAAGCGGTATGTGTGGAGAAAACCAGGCACTGCTCATCACCTGCCCAATACAATAAAAGTCCAAGGGGTACCATGGACTTTTGTTCATGATATCACTCCCTATTATCAATAAGAAAGCTGCTGACTGGTTTTACAGAATAAAAAGTAAAAATAGACTTTTTTTTTACCATGGTCATGTGATGGACACACAGGTAAACAGCTCGTAATAGTCACCACACAGTAATAAGAGATCTGCCTGATAACGAGCTGTGCACCTGTATGCTCATCACATGACCATGGTATCACATGACCATGGTCAGAATTTTATCCACTGGAAGTAAGCAGAATAAATGACAGCAAACAGAGATCTAGAAAACCACAAGGAATTGATACAGAAAGAGCCCTTTCTTGTGCCAAACACGCACCACAACCCCTGCTCCAGGGCCTTACTTGTTACATTGTACACAGGGTAGACTGGGGCAGGGACGCCTCAGCTTGATATAATCATTATATATCACCCCAGTTTTCTGCCGTGAGTTATAATGGAAATCTACACCAGTTCTGAACTGGCGTAGATTTCTATTCTGGCACAGGGACGTCCGACTGATTTATGAATAGGTCGCAGTCTCTTCATAAACCTCTCATTCCCTGCACCTTTTGGGGGCGTTTATTAAGACTGTTTGATACACCAGTCTTACTAAATCTGCCTCAATGTTGTGACCATAATTCCTATAGTAAACTGTCCCCCTTCTGTGCTCCGCTCTTATCCACTCTTCACAAGACCAAAACTTCTGTGCATCCCCTATACGCTGAAACTTACTACCACGATACATACGACTGTTCTCCACAATCACAACCTTCAAGAGGAACATGAACACACTTCTTCAGGAAAGCCAACTTTCACCCTCACCTACTGTCTCTATCCCCCTTCCCTCATAGACTGTAATCCCTTGGAGGCAGGGCCCTCTATCCCACTGTAACCATTGGTCACTATGCTAGTCTATTGTGCTTGTTTTTGTATATGTTGTGTTTTGTATGTAAACCATCTTCAAATGTAAAACAACATGAAATCAAGAGTGCTCTAAAAATAAATAAATAAATAAAATAAATAATGATAATATTCATGGACTGAGCTTATGAATTTCACAACCCCTAGTTAGTTGTGGGTTCTTGGAGAGACATAAGGCGCTCTCTGCTAAGTTATTTGAGAACAAGGGGCCAATAGACTGTTGGCTTAGATTATGACTTAGATTTCTTTTAATAAAATGTAATTATTAGGTGTCAGGGTTATTAAGCAAAGTAGATAATTCAAGGACCATTTAAAAAATATGCAAAAATTAAAAAAAATGTGTATTCTGTCATACCTAGTGACAAGTCTGAGGCCAGGAGTATTGTATTCTGCAGTATAATTATCTCTAATAAGAAAGAATGTGAAATCTGTGAACTTTATCAATTTGCATTACAATCACGTAGAATATGTAAATCCAAGTAAAAAAAAAATGCTCTTCATTGTAAGCAAAGCAATGATTCAATTATTCCTGACAACTGCAGAAGATTCTCAAATATAGCAGAGGCAATAGATAAAGTCAGTAGCAATTAGGCAGTAAAAGCTATTGTGGACAGAATATCTCCCACCTCCTTTTTCACATACATTTTAAGAAAATTAAAATACACTTGTGCCATATCACAGTTAAGCCCATTTCAATTAACTAGCAAGCTTAATTTCTCACTGTCAGAATGTCAGAAAATCCTAGTAAGCTAGTGCTTAACACAGCTAGAATAATTGTTTCAGTTCTTAAAATCTCGAAAGGATGACAAAATTAATCACCAATACTGATATGCTAAAAGTATTATTTTTGGCAACTGAATGGAAAATTAATTTTTAGAAACAAAATTTTGCAAACTGACTTAAGCATACAAATCCAAATAAGTGTAAGCCTAAAATGTATGATGTCTCATAGGTGTAGATGTATAGCAGACCAGTCCATTGTCTAAGTAGTAATACCAAAGTAGTATAGAAGTACATGGTGTTATATCTCTATTAACCACAATATGTTTCCTTACCAAGATTATGTAGACCGTGATCTGCAGGCAAGGTTGTGTCAAGGTTAATGTGGGGCCAGGGCAAAACATTTGTTAAGGGCCCCCTCCCCCAATGTCATTTAAAGGAGTTCTCCCACAAATACAACTTATCTCCTAACAATAGGATAGAGAATAAGATATAGATTGATGGGGGTTTGACAACTAGCATCTTCACTAATCAAGAGAATGGGGGTCCCTTGTACTTCTGTCTGAATGGAGCTGCATTTGCACAGACACTGTTCTCATGATTAGTGCAGGTTCCAGTGGTCCAAACCCCCATAAATCTACAACGTATCCCCTATTATATGGCTAGGGGATAGCTTGTATTTGTGGGCAACCCCCTTTAAAAGCCTGCCTATACATATTGGGCAACTGTCAATAGATGCTACTGATGCTAAAAAGACTCATGGACAATCAAATGTGTGTGGAGGGGGAGGGGGGGGGCTGCTGTTAAACTGTTCCACAATGTTCAATGTAGTATTTTAACCATGCTCAGACCTTGGAGGTAAGCAGATCATGGGTGTCTGGTACAGATGTGTCAACTCTTAACTTAGCTCAAATTTAATTAAGGACTTCAATTCTAAGAAGCAATTCGATACAATATTACAATATCACAACATGCTAATAAAACCTTTGAAAGGCCATGATATGTAACACAACCACTGGGTGGCGGCTCATACATTATATCACTCTGTGACACAATATAACAAAACAATATTGTCTTACAAAGTCAATGATCTTGTGACACATTTCTGGGCATGATCAGCCAAGAGGAAAGATAAGGAATGACACATCTGTTAGTGCATTTCCATCAGTTAACAGTGGAGACAAATGGGGCATTAAAGCACTCAAGATAAACAACTCCTACAGATGTATCCTTTATTGCCTGCCCAAATAGGCTCATCATAAGCTAATTATTATAAAATTATATGCTAACTATCCTATAGATATCATGAATGAGTATGACAAGGTGTGTTATAGTGCACACTCCAAATAAGTTTTATTTGTTTAATGGGATTGTCCCACAATAACAATGTACAGTCTTACAATAACAACTACAAGTGCAGGGGCCCCATGGTCCCTGTGCATTATAAATGCAACAACTATTGAGCATGTGCCCTTCTACTCCATTCAACCTCTATGACCCTGACAGAGATAGCTGAGCATAGCAATATCTTCATCTGTCTGTGGATTCTGAATGAATTGACAGAATGTATGAGCAATCTTTGCCCCATGTTAAAGGGGAGAATGGGACTTTGTTGTTGTGAACTGTGGGGATCTCAGCAGTGGTGGAATTGAAGCAAATATAATGAAATCTACAACAGAGCATTCAATGCAGATGTGAGCTCATCTTAGCTTGTCGCTGAAGACTTGTGTAGTTTTCATAAACCACTTTCAAATTTCTATCATTTTAGGAACAAAGAGAGAAGAATAATGTATCCTATAGCATCCCAAGACAATAAATATTTTGCAAGCGAATGCATTTCAACTAAAGATTGTTCTCATCATTTACCTGTCACTGAGGTGTGAGAGAGGTGATAAAACTTGTATCAGCAAGAAGTAAATAAATTTGTCTGCTAAAATCCTTGGCTAGTGGAGGCAGCTGCAATGCACAAAACATTGGACTTTTTATTTGGCCATTTTGGCAAACAGCTTTTCTTTTCTTTTCTGCTTGAACTACATTGAACATGCGTAAATCAAAGTGATCAGAGACACAATTTCAACTACACAGCTCATTTATTTAGTGTATTATATTTTCACAATGCCCCTCTCTCGGTATTTTACATTTTTGGCACCAGCTCAAGGTCTTGTTCATGGTCTTTCACAAGAGAAATGAGAAAACATGAACTACATTCAGGTCACTATGGATGTCAAGCTGTGGTCCTTTGATCAGCACAGCAGCTAAAGTCTAACTTGGCGTGACCTTCTTCAATATGCAATGAAGCTGCTCTGCAGAGAAAACTGGGGCTTCTTTTTTTCATGGAACTACAGTAATGCTTTCATTCCTAGAATGTGGTAGTTGCATGGCATATTAAAATGGATTTCAGAGGTGGGTGTGTGTATCATAGTAAAACCCTCAGCCGAATACAGTACGTATAAAACAAAATCTATGAAATCCAGAATTCTATATGGACAGGACATGTGTGTATATATAAGAATGCACCTGCATGCATGTACATTTGAATATAAGTCAGTATGTATACGTTCATGTATGCTGCATGTTCAGGAATGTCAATAGAAACTATTCAGTGTATTTGTCTCAGTACAATAAAACTACTAAATAGTTTTCTGTTCGTATCATACACTTATGTCCAAATTACTGAATTCTTTCAAAATCCAAATAGGAGATGAATCCATTTCTTCACTGCTGACTTTCTCTTACCATAATTCCTTGTTTTTCAATGCGATTAAAACAAAAAAAATAAACCTTTAACTTCAACTGCGGCAACTGCCCATACAGTAAGGATTCATGATCAGAAATACTTAAACTCTAAGCTAATAAACTACCTACAGTACACAGATACGGTACTATCGTAGATTGTAGCAATCTGCAGACTAGCAAAGTAAGAGAGAGAGGATTGCCTCGACTAGATACTAGGGCTGACTCCAGGCTTGTGTGGTCCCTTGGGTGACAGAGCCTCACGGGGACCCTTTGCAGTGCAACTTTTAAGGCAGCAGGGGTGGACAGGGAACTCAAAGTGGCCCTGGGAAAAAAAAATCTAAAAGTGGCCCTGTATTGTGTGGTTCAGCAGACAGTTAGGCATAGTTACATTGGTGGTAGATCTAATAACTCAGCATAATTATTATTATCAACATTAGGCTGTGTCAACATATAAATTGAATGCTGTCTTAGGCCAGAGCCCACTGTGGAACAAATCGCAGCGTTTTACAGTCACTGCACTACAGTCTAGCGAATCCCATCCACATCTTGCGGAAAAATATGCGCAGCGGACACGCTTCAATTTCTAAAACTGTTGCGATTTTGGAAATCGCAGCATGACAATTACACCTACGGAAATGCTGGCAGTTTCCATATAGGTATAATGGAAGCAGAAAGTCTGCAGAGGAAACCTCTATGGATTTCCTGTGAAAAGCGCAGCGGGAAAAACTGCAGTGAGTTGCAGCCGCAGTTATTCCCGCAGCCTTATGAGGCTTTCACATCACAGTATTTCTATCTATTTAAGTTACTGGGAAAGCTCGACAAGTAGTGGCATCCATCCTCTATAAGTGTTAAAAAGTGAATATGCATGTGGTATACATGATGTGCATATGGAATGTTTTTTGTTTTTTTTTAACCGGAAGCAATTGCGTAGAATAGCAGTGGTTAAAAAAATGTAAACACATCCATTTCCACCTAAACTGAATCTTTGTAGCCACCTTTGGGCGAAAAGGGGTCCATGGATCCATTTACTGAATGTGCCAATGCATACACTAAACTGATAGAAATACTGTGGAGTGAAAGCAGCCTTAGAAGCTTCAGTTGCAGGTGAAAAATGTGGCATTATACTGTAGGGGGGCAACTAACATGGCATTATACTGTGGGGGGGCAACTAACGTGGCCATATACTGTGGGGGGGAACTAAGGAGCATTATACTGTGTGAGGCCACTAATTATACATTATTGTCCCCGCACAGTATAGTACCCCATTATTATGTCTCCAAGCAGTATGCTCCTTAGTATCCCCCCACTCACATTATAATTATCCATTACAGCCCCCATAAATAATTTAAATCAACCCCAAGCCCTGATCCCTTATACTAAGTGGCAGCAGGGATTAGCAATTGTCATTACTGCCTGCACAAGATCCCACACGTGTGAAGGCAGCAGGGATGATTACTGATCCCTACTGCAGCTAAAGCAAAGGATTGGGGCTTGGGGAGGCACAGCGGGCGGGAGATGAAGGTTCCCCTGCTCCGGTACAGCAGAGAAGATGGCAATTGCCGGCCATGGATAATTTTCTGCTTGCAGATCTCGCATATTGCCATGAATTTGTCATTTGGCAATGTACAAAAATATCCCCACATGGGAAATGATCGTGTGTAGTTGCTGCTGTCAGTACCAGCAGTGCTGGAAAGATGTCTGTCACCCCCACCCTCTAAGCTTTCTTTAGGTCTGCCCAGGCAAGTTTTTTTGATTTTGAGGCTGGGCATTGGCTTGGAATCATTGCTTTCACCACTGCCACCATTTCCTTTCTCTGATGTCTTCTTGTTACCCTGACCAGGTTGCCAGGTATTATATGCAAAAGTGACATCATTTGCAATCTCATTGCCTTCCTTGCTTTTTTATGACTCACCATGACTGAGATGAGTGAGCCAAGTAATCAAAAACTTAATTTTCATTCTCAGGAAATATAACAATCCTGTTGTCACGTTATTATTGTTAGTACTTGCAGTCATGGATGGCGTGGCAATACCATGAGTGTTTGCTCCTCCTTTAGCCTGTCCCCGCTCTGTTTTTTTCCAGTCATTTTACTGCACTGCTTATATAATAGTGATTGGCAACAATTCCGACATTGTGTGTATGTTTTTCAAGAAAGTTAGCAAAGAAATCAGATTTGGCAATGAAAGGGTGACTTGGTTAGTGAGTATTAGACTAGAGTACACTGCTTCATAATGGCATTTTTAATTTTTTGATTAACAAAAATCAATATTGCCAAAAAAACCCTTAACAAAATGAGATTTTGCACTAATAATCACTGACTATGTCAGTAAAAATGATGGAAGACACTTACAAAAAAATGCTATATTGCAAAAAAGACTTAACAAACAGTAACACTATTTGTGAATAATAATAATAATTTATATAGCGCCAACACAGTGTGAATACTGTAGTTACACATCACAGTTTAGCGCTTCCCCCATACTCCTCTAATTTTTCTGCCTGTATAAACTTGATTAAATTTAACTAAACTGTGCTCCAATAGTCCTTCCCCTATAACTCTATAGTCCTAATGCAATGTTGATTTTTTATCTTCTAGCAATGTATTAGTAGCAATTGCTTTGGATCAACTAGTGATAATATGTATTTCCCCTAGCTTCAGGGGCATAAATACCGTGGCAGCGGTAGCGGCTGCCACAGGGCCCGGGACATTACGGGGCCTGGAGCCCTGTGGCAGCCACTACCGCGAACCCCACAAACACTGCTATCATTATACTCCGGGGTCTTTTCAGACCCCGGAGTATAACGATCGGGGGCCCAGGGGAGGTGAGGGAACATAAAAAACACTGTAACTCACCTCTACTATGCTCCTCAGGCGTCGGGCCTGTTTGGTGACGTCCCCGACGTCATTATTCGTCACGATGCCGGCCTGGATCACGCGAGATCTGGTCCAACATTGAAGATGGCCGAAGTAACGCACTGGAGTGCAGCGGAGCCAGGGAGAGGTAAGTGACAATGTTTTTTTTTGTTTGTATCCTCCCCTGGGTCTCCGATCATTATACTCTGGGGTCTGAAAAGACCCCAGAGTATAATAATCGTTCATGGGTGGTCCACAATGGGGCATGATACTGTGTGCAGGGGCCACTATGGGGCATGACACTGTGTGCAGGGGTCACTATGGGGCATGATACTGTGTGCAGGGGCCACTATGGGGCATGATACTGTGTGCAGGGGCCACTATGGGGCATGATACTGTGTGCAGGGGCCACTATGGGGTATAATACTGTGTGCAGGGGCCACTATGGGGCATAATACTATGTGCAGGGGCCACTATGGGGCATAATAGTGTGTGTAGGGGCCACCAGGGTACATAATAGTGTACTCAGAAATGCAGTTTGTGTGGGGGGGGGGTTGGAGGGGGGCGGTCTTGGGGGGTTGGGGGGCGGCGGTACGGTGGGGCCCATGTCAAATGTTTGCCTTGGGGCCCAGCCATTCCTAGTTACGCCACTGCCTAGCTTGAATATCACAAAATTGCTTCCAGCCCACAGTATCTTATATTCTGTATGTGACTACAGCACTGTAACCTCTCTGCATTTCTATCTTGTCTTACATGTGGCGGTGACCATTTTAGTTCACCAAAGATGAATCGAAAGAGTTGGGTCAAAACTAGCTCAATACAAATCGGTTTTCTCACCTCTAGTTTCCATGGTTGTGTAGATTCATGCATTTATACTGTACATCACCATACAATGCAAGTGTCAGATGGAGTGGTGTAAAATAGGCTTCCACTGAACTCTGGAGCAGTGGAAATGTTTACTGTGGTGTGATAAATCACTTCTCTATGTGGCAGTGTGATGGATGAGTCTGGCTTTTGTAAATGCGCAGAGAATGCTACCTGCCTGACTATATTGTGCAACTGAAAAATTTGGTGCATGAAGGATAATGCTATAGAGTTGTTTTTCTGGGGTTGACCTAGACCCCTTAGTTTCAGTGAAGGGAAATCTTAAGGGGGTTTCTGGGCCCAAAGTGATTTTTCATTCTGGTGACCTATCCAGAACGGATAGTTGACGAACCTCAATATAGTCAATGGAGTCACTTGGGATCCATTATTGTTTGTCATAGAATGGATTCATCTTTATTGTTTAATTTGTTCTTCTGTTTCTTCAAATAAGCAAAGGAACAGATGAAAAACACTGGTATGAAACCACCCTTTTTGCACTACCAGTCCACTGGCACATCTCCTTGGTATTCCATGATCTGCAGGCAGATGTATACCTGTGGATTATTTATTTGCATTATTTCAAATTTCATACTCCTCCTTGGTTAAAATACTACTCAAAAATGTTGAGTATTTTATCTCTTCAGGAAAAAATGCAGTGCGACCTCAGCCCACTTTACACACTTTTCCATGATTTTTTGACAATGTAACAAAGGAAAAAGATGGATAGTTTTGAGATTTGAGCTAATGTCTCTTAATAAATTTGAAACATTTAGGACTGTTTGAAAAAATAGAAAACTAAATTCATAAGCAATAATCAGGTATAGATTTACACCATGTTCTGTCTTAGTAAATGATCCTGAAACCATGCTCAAATGCCTCTAGGCAAAGAATACCCTATTTTACTCTTCAGGAAAAAAATGTAGCGCTACCACCATTTTATAAATCAATAAGAAAGGTGAAACAGGATCCCAGGCACTTCTGGAAGAAGTGATCAGGATCCTTTCATAGGCAGAACCTGACCCACCTGTCGGCAGTCCACATTCAAGGCTCACTCAATATTGTGGCAGGCCAGTTGAGCCAAAATCATACAGAGTCATCCTCTCCCAGGAGAATTACCCAGGTCACTGAACCAGGAACTATTCCTCAAAATTACTCAAAGGTGGATCTCGTGGCAACAAGATTCAATGCCAAGGTGGAGAACGTCTGCTCTCTGTATAAGGACAATCCTTTGGTGCTAGATGCACTGTCCATTCCATGGAAGTTCAGGCTGGCATACATTTTCTCTCCAGTTTTTCATGTTACCGAGGGTATTGATAAAAATCAGGCAAAACCAGGCCATAGTAAAAGCCATTAACTGTACTAGCCAAGGGGGTCGTGGTTTTCTCAACTTATTTAGATGAGTTGAGGGTAGTTTAATAGACTTCCTCCAATGCAGAACCTGGTGTCTCAGGGTTCTCAACTCTGCCTAGATCTGTGGATTCAACCTGACAGCCTGGAGGTGGAATAGTCCTTGTTACGATCTAGAGAGCTCTGTGATGCTGTCTTAAGGATACACTCACATTCCAGACTCGAATCGACTAAGAGAAGTTACTGAAGAGTTAAGAGGTTCTTTTAGTCTTGGTGTGCTTCAAAGGCTGCAGATAGCTCCAATCCTTTGCTTGGTAATGTTCTGTGATTTCTGTCTTTGTGAGCAGGTCTCTATCCCAAGAATCTTTGGTTAAGAGATTCTTGAAGGAAGCTACTAGACTTAGACCTTTAGTATCCAATCCCATTCCCCAGTAGGATCTGTCTACAGTAATAAGAGGATTGTGTGCTGCACCTTTTGAACCCATGGAAGAGTTAGGCCTCAAATATGTCTCTGGTAATGTTACCTTCCTGTTTGCAGTCACTTGAGCTAAGAGGATATTGGAGCATCAAGCCCTTGCTTCAGCCAAGCCACATTCCATCTTTCTTCTGGATAGAGTATTGCTTAGGTTCCTGTCTGACTTTGTTCCCAAAGTCCCAACATCATTGAACATTAATCAGGCAATTTCTTTGCCAGTTTTATTTCCCAATCCGGTATCTGAGATAGAGAGTAATTTGTATACTCTAGACTCCTCTAGAGGGCTGAGGATTTATATCAACAAGACAAATAGTTTTAGGAGAGATGAGAATCTCCTAGTCTAGTTCTTAGGTAGGAACAGGGCGAGTAAGGTCTCTAAGCCAACTCTATCTTGTTGGATTAAATTGTCCTTTTAATCTCAAGAGCTAGAACCTCTTTCTTTTAAAAAAGCAGTATCTACATCTTCGGCTGAGAGAAGTTTAATCCCTCTTCATCAGATATGTAATACGGCCTCTTGGGGGATGCATTTAACATTTGTCAACCATTGTAGGTTGAACTTGCGGATTTCAGAGTCAACTGTCTTTGGGTGGTTTGTTTTGAACTCTGCTATTCAGGGTTACCCTCCCTTTGGGGTTACTCCTTGCTAATTCCCCATATTGTGCTGCTGGTAGGACATAAGGCTGGGGCAGACATACCTTTGATGAAACCTGTGCAGCTGCACAGGGGCCTGGTAGGTAAAGGGGCCCATTGCCACTATAAAGCACCATATTACTGTCTATTAGGGCCGGCCCATTTCATATAAATCTCTGATCTACTGAATTTCATGGCTAACAATTACTAATACATAAGGTATAGAATAACAAGGGGCGCATCTACTATTCCTGCACAGGGGCTCTCTATTGTTTGTGTCTCCAACTGGCATAAGGGAAGCATTATTAATCTATAATAAGTTTTCCCACCCTTATTGATTCCTTTTTTTCGCTTTATAATACACACAAGGAAGGGTGGGATTTTCAGGACATTTATAGGCTAAAGGGTTGAACTACCTTATTAATTAATCCATTCATTGAGTCATTAAAGGGGTATTCCCATCTCAAGGATCCTATCTATACTGCTAGCATATGTAAATTGAAGAGTTTTCCTAAATATATTTCTTTAGCAATGTTGCTTTGTTTTCCAGCTATGTGAAATTATTCCTCCCATTGTTTACACGGCTTTTCCATGGCAATGGACCTGTGTGATAAGCAGGACAAATTATGTCAGTCATTGCTCTCACTGTAATCTACAGCTTTGTGGGCAAGACAATCAGGACAGTGTCTGTTATCTCTCTATGTAAACACACAGATAACACTGAGTAGTTCTCTAGAAGTATGTGCATATTATTTGATCAGCATTTATATTAGATTTCTAGTAATCATGATAAGTATTGTGATTCTTCATAGTGTCTGTTTAGCAAGCTGGGTGGCTGTTTGATAAGGAATACAGGAAGTGAGAAGAAGAGACAGCAGGCAAAGCTGCTGATACAAGGAAATGGGAAAACCCCTTTAAAACTTCCATGTGTCCCACCAGTACACAGGGGCAGAAAAACATCATATGCTAAGGGGAAACTGATTAACAATAGAAATCAACATTTATCACTGAAGTGTATTGCATTAGTGATCAGAACCCCTGGGGTTCAAGACGCCTAGGGGGATCTAAAAATAAAACAAAAAAAAAATATATTAAAAGTTCAAATCACCCACCTTTACTCTAGATCAGATACAAAAATAAAGTAAAACATACACATTAGGTATCCCTGTGTCTGAAAATGGCCAATCTATTTTTCCCATACAGAGAATGCGGTAGCAGGAAAAAAAAAATCAAAATGGCCGTACCACTGTTTTTTCATTGTTTCACCTCCCATCAAAATTGAAATAAAGAGATAAAAAAATCAGATATTTCCCAAAATGGCATCAATAAAAAGTATGTCTGGCCCCATAAAAAAGATGCTGTATGCAGCCCTGTATACAGAAATATAAAAAAGTTACGGGTGTAAGAATTAAGAATATGGCAACTCCAAGAAAATTATTTTTTTTGCTGTCAAAGATTTTAACATGTAACAAAAGCTATAGAAATTTGGTAACCCTGTAATCATGGTGCCTCAAAGAATACAGGTAGCATGTAATTTGGCAGTTTTTCTATAATTCTACCTCATTTTGATTTTTTTTCCAGCTTCCCAGTACATTGTATGGAATATGAAATGGTGCCATTATGAAGTACAATTTATACCAAAAAAAATAATAATAATAATCCTCATATGGCTCTGTGAACAGAAAAGTCAAAAAGTTATGAATTTTGGAAGGTGGGAAGTAAAAATTGAAAATCGAAAAATGGCTCTAACTATACAGATGTTCAACATCTGCAAGGAGATTGTATGTTCTCCTCCCACACTTTACGAGACATACTGATAGGGAATATAGATTGTGAGCCCTATATGGAACAGTGACCACAATGTCTGTAAAGCGCTGCGGAATATGATGGTGCTATATACAGGTAAGTAAGCAAAATAAATAAATGTTATAATTCCTAACATACCTTTATTTTAATTTCTGCTATCTTTCTGAGTTCTCCTGTCTAAGCAGTTTTCTTTTTCTGGAGATGCATTTTGTTCACACATGCCAAGTTTGTAGTGCATGTGCTCCAAATCCACTGTGTGGAGTCTGCACACTAGAAACTGACAGTCTATGGTGTGCGATCCTTTGGTATCTATATGTGCGCACTAAAGACCTCTGCCAAACAATGGCAGATCAATGCCAGATCCACTGAGAAACTGACCTAAATTATAAGGTATAGGACATTTAATTTTATAGTACAGTACAGGGTATTGGAGAACTTCATAGATAGAGCAGCCAACTCCTTTAATGATACATACATGTTAATGATATACTAATCAAAATTATATCAAAAGATGATTTTAATCCCTATAGAATCCTCAGTGCAATGTACAAGCACCTTAGCATAGCACATGAAAGTCACAGAGGCAATTTGACCATATAATTTGAATATCTTGAGCTGCAATAGTAATTCTCTTTGAAAAGATATTAAATCTGTCTGCGTTTTTCAGAACTATACACTTACCCAGCGATGAAGTCAGTCCGACTATCCATAGCATTGAACTGTAAGTAAAAAGAGTTTATGAATGCAGATTCTTTCCCTTTTCGATATAACGTCAAGCACATCTCGATTTCATTGTATGTCTGCAGCTGGGAGCCAGCTGTAATAACTGGAAAAGCTAATTAGATCATTTGGCTCTGTAGCTGTTTTCCTTCATTTAGCACTAAATGGGAGACACTAAAGCAAAAGCGAACCAAATGAAAGAATATCAAGGTGCTTGAATACATTAAAAGTTCAATAAGATGTTGCAAATATGAAGCCGACTAACGATGTTCTATCAATTCCCCTGGGAAGGCAATAGAATACAATGTTACCATCCCAATTTGCATTTATATTGCACCTTCCAAATAGATTTCTAGCTTGGTTTACAGTCATACTTCAGGTGCATGCACGCAGCCTCTAATGAGGTGGAAAGTCTGCACATTTGTGCTTCTTAGATCATCGGGGAAGAATGGGACAACATTATTATTACCACACAGTGAATGTTATCTTTCTTGGAAGAGTAGCAGTCAAATGATTTATGACAGAATTTACTAATGCCAAAACAAGTGATGGCATATATTGTACCATACTTGCTAGTTGGGTGAGGGTCTAATCTTCAAGACCCCCCAATGTTCACTACAAGAAAGGGACATCTTCTGATTTTTCTTACATAGTTCCACAACTATCCCAATGATATGCAGACACTGCAGCACACCCTAAGTGTTGGACTAACACAACCAGCAGGTAATAACATACAGTAACATGGTGATTTACACTATATAGTCAAAAGTATGTGAACACCCCTTCTATTTATTGAATTAAGGCATTTCAGCCATACTTACTGCAATCAGGTGCACAAAATTAATGCACACATTCATGCATATTAAAGAAAACATTAGTACTAGTATGGGTCGTACTGGAGCTCAATGGGGGAAATTTATCATTAAGGGAAATTTTAAAGTCAGTTTTGCTGGACTCTGCAATGTCAAATGTCACAAAGTTTGATAAATTAGATGCATCTATAACTCTGATAAGTCTGTCTTGATATGTTACTCCAATTTTTATGTCACCCACTGACTAGAGTTTGCGGCAATTTTTGAAGTACAGACAGCTAGACAAGCTAACCATGCGTACTTTCCACCTACACCTACTGTTGAAAAGTGAAGTGAGTCTAAAAAATTTTGCACAAATGAGGTAAAAAAAGTTGCAAATCCCTGCTTTGTAACTTTTTTTTATGCCGGAATTGTGGAGTGCAGGGTTTGATAAAAAAAAAGAAGGGTAATGTAAAACCAGAGAGCACATTAAAAAATAAAGGTATAACATTTTTATTGTACAAATAAATGCCATTAAAAACAAACAATTTTCAAAAACATTTAAACAAGTACATCGATTTGTCATGGTCGGCTTGCACCCGGGGCACCCGTTTTTACAAATCCACCATACATCTGAGTATTCAGGTATCTGTGAAAACGAGTAAAAATAGGACATGACCTATATTTTGATGGCCTGTTATAACAAACCGTTAAAATAATGGTCATGTGAATACTGTGTGACTTCCATTATAAAAACGGACATCACACAGCCATTAATCATTAGTCATGTTAATGTAGCCTAATAAATATAGAAACAATGTGGCTCCCTACAATAAAAGTAATGTGATTCTCAAAAAAGCAAAGTTACCTGTGAAAATAAAAACATACCATAAAAAAAAGCAAAAAGCAAGAATAGAACAAATCCCAGAGGAACAACATAATACCCAATAAAGGAACGGTATAGAAGAAAAGCAACGGTTACATAGTTACATAGTAGATGAGGTTGGATGAAGACATCAGTCCATCAAGTCCAACCTATAACCTATAACCCTACAGTCCCCTACAGTGTTGATCCAGAGGAAGGCAAAAAAAAACCCATGAGGCTTATGCCAATTGCCCCATTTCATGGGAAAAAATTCCTTCCCGAATCCAATCTGGGAATCAATATAAAACCCTCGATCAACGTGCTCTTAAAATCTAGAACCCATAACCCGTAATGTTGTTCTATTCGAGAAAGGCATCCAGGCCCTCTTTGAACTTGTTCAATGAATCCATCATCACCACTTCCTGCGGCAGAGAGTTCCATAGCCTCGCTGTTCTTACTGTAAAGAATCCTCTTCTATGTTGCTGGTGAAACTTTCTCTCCTCCAGTCGTAGAGGATGTCCCCTTGTCACTGTCACTGGCCTAGGGGTAAAAAGATCATTAGAAAGTTCTTTGTGCTGTCCCTTCATGTATTTGTACATTGTCATTAGATCTCCCCGTAGACGTCTTTTCTCTAAACTGAATAACCCCAAGTTTGTTAATCTATCGTTGTACTCCAATCCACCCATTCCTCTAATAATTTTGGTTGCCCTTCTTTGCACTCTTTCTAGTTTGATTATGTCTTTCTTGTATACTGGGGCCCAGAATTGTGCACACTAGTCTAACTGTGGCCGTACCAGTGATTTGTATAGAGGCATAACTATGTTCTTGTCATGAGAATCTATACCTCTTTTGATGCATCCCATAATTTTATTTGCCTTGGCAGCAGCTGCCTGGCACTGGTCACTAAAGGTAAGCTTACTGTCCACCAAAATCCCCAAGTCTTTTTCATTGGCAGTCTTACCCAGTAATTTACTATTAAGTACATAATCATACATTTTATTTTGTTGACCAAAATGCATAACCTTACATTTGTCAATATTAAACTTCATTTGCCAAGTCTCGGCCCATGCTTCCAGCTTCCTTAGATCCCCTTGTAATATTCTATTATCCTCCTCATTTTTGATTACTTTGCAAAGTTTAGTATCATCTGCAAATATGGACACCCTGCTATGCAAACCGTCTACCAGGTCATTAATAAAGATATTAAACAGGAGAGGGCCCCTGTGGCACCTCACTGGTGACTGTGACCCAGTCTGAATATTTACAATTAATAAGCACCCGCTGTTTCCTATCAGTGAGCCAGTTGTGAACCCAAATGCATATGTTTTCCCCCCAGTCCCAACATTCTCATTTTGCATACCAACCTTTTATGTGGTACAGTATCAAAAGCTTTTGAAAAGTCCAGATACACCATGTCCACTGCATTACCCATATCCAGTCTTGAACTTATCTCTTCATAGAAGCTGATCATATTAGTCTGACAGGACCGATTCCTCATAAACCCATGCTCCAGGATATCATCTCTTAGAAAGCTCTCAAATATCTTACCCACCACAGAAGTCAAACTTACTGGCCTATAGTTTCCAGGCTCACTTTTAGACCCCTTTTTGAAAATTGGCACCACATTTGCTATACGCCAATCAAATGGAACATACCCAGTCATTACTGAATCCTTAAATATTAGATATAAAGGTCTGTCTATCACCATGCATAATTCCCTCAGAACTCGGGGGTATATGCCATCTGGACCTGGCGATTTCTCTATTTTAGTGTTTTGAAGGCGGCACCGCACTTCCTCCTGGGTTAAACAGGTGACATTTAATGGAGAGTTAACATTACCTCTAATCATGTTGCTGGCCATTGGATTTTCTTGTGTAAACACTGTAGAGAAGAAGGCATTTAATAGTTGTGCTTTTTCCTCATCCTCCTCCACCATGACACCCAGATTATTTTTGAGAGGGCCCACATTGTCAGTTTTTATTCTCTTGTTATTTATGTAATTGAAGAATAATTTTGGATTATTTTTACTTTCCTTGGCAATTTTTCTCTCAGCCTCGATCTTCACCTCCTTTATTTGTCTTTTACACAATTTATTTTTCTCTTTATAGCTTTTAATGCTGTGTCACTACTTTCTTTTTTTAGAATTTTAAATACTTCCTTTTTATCCCTCATTGCACTTCTTACCGTTTTAGTTAGTCATATTGGTTTTCTATGATTTCTGGCCCGCTTATTCCCATAAGGGATATGTTTTTTAGTGGTCCTATTTAGAAGGGTTTTGAAAATGTCCCATTTTGTTTGTGTTCTGGTCACTTTGAGGACATTGTCCCAGTTTATGCTGCTAATCTCCTCTCTCAGCTGGTTAAAATTGGCCTTCCTGAAGTTTAGTGTTTTTGTTCCCTCTCTACTGAACATTTTTTTAATGTGTACAAGAAAACTTATCATGTTGTGGTCACTATTACCAAGATGACCCCCAACCTCCACTTTTGACAATGTGTCAGGTTCATTTGTTAAAATTAGGTCTAAAAGTGCCTCGCCTCTTGTTAGGTCCTGCACTAGTTGCGATAGGTAATTGTCTTTTATTACTGACAAAAACCTGTTCCCTTTGTTGGACGGTGCAGAACCCCCACATGTATTGCTGACAAGCAGCTGCCCCTGAGGAATAAAGATTTAATTCCTTTATTTTTTGTGTGCTCTGGTTTGGTATTCCACTTATTTTGTTTTCATAGTGTCTTGGAGTAACAACTACTCAGCCATGACGTCATAGACACAGACATGCAGGAATTATTGGTAAAACGGATGGTATACAAATCTGTTATCCTCTGTTGTATCAATACACAGTTAATTTAAGGCGAAGGCCCCATGCTGTGGAAAAGCAGCTTTTTTTGTTGCAGATTTTGCTGTAGGTTTTTGAGCTAAAACCAAGAATGGCTACAAAAGGAATGGGAAGCACTTAAACTTCTCCCTTCTGCTTAACTCACTTATGGCTTTGACTAAAAAAAAAAAACACAGCAAAATCTGCAACAAAAAAGCTGCTTTTCAGCAATGTGGGGCCTTAGCCTAAAACTGCCTCAGGAAGTAACAGTACAAGTGCTTCAGGAACTTCAGGAATGTGTTTCTGTGGTTTAGCAGCAGCATACAAGCCTGAGATTACCATGTGCATGGTCAGGTTTTGGCTGGGGTAGTATAAAACAAACTGCCACTGAACTCTAAAGCACTGGAAACATTGGGGTGGTTACTAAGACTGGTGTTTCCAGTAATGGACAGGTGTAGATTTACCTATAACTCCCCGTCTTGAATCCCACTCACTTTCTTAAAAAGTACCAAGCAGGATGCAAAAATATCAAAGTAGCATATCACTGCCAAAAATATTGCCCGTGTGCCAAAGATACAGCATACCTGTGACAGTTTACTGGAGAAGATGACATAGTAAATTCCACCCAAACTCTCAAGTTATGAACTAAGTTTCACTATCTGACAGTGTGATGGAAGGACCTGGGTTTGGCCAATGGCTGGAGAATGCTACCTACTAAAGATGGATGAGCCACTGAAGATTTGTTTTGCCTGGTTTATGGACGAAGCCATCCTCTGGTTCGGTCCGGTCCGGTCCGAACTGGTTCGGATAGAACCGGATGTGAGATCCCAGAGTATAAAAGGTGTAGGCCCAATGGAGGTGTAAAAAACAACAAAAAAACATTTATACTCACCTTCCCTCACCTCTATCGGGCTACCTCGCAGCATCTGACGTTCTTGTCTTCTTTCTCTGGGTGCATGAAGAGCTTGAAGGAGGCCCGAAAGAAGTGAATATGAGCTGAAAATGTTTTCTATTTTTTATACTTCCCTTAAGCCTACACTGACGAGCAAAAGGGTATCAATGCTTTGAACTTTAGACTTTCAGGCTCTATATCTCACCATCCACTACAGCTTTGAATGTGAGACTATCATTTTATAGATAATCATCTTGACTATCTCATACATAAATTTGACTTTCAACTATTTAGCATATGGTTAGTTATGCAGATTCTTGTTATGTAACTGCATTGTTACTGTTTTGCTCCTAAAAATCTAAATTTTAACTTTTACTGTTTTGTTAGTATTTTTTTAAATCCACCTTTGGCTTTCAACACTGCCTAAATCCTTCTAGGCATGTTCTCAATCAGATTCAAGCATGTCTCACCCGAAATCTGATCCCAGGTCTCTTCTTCATGTTCCCAATGTTGGTGCACACTGATAGACTCACTTGGGTATGAATACAGCTTTTTCTTCAACTCTACCCACCAGTGTTCGAATGGGTTGAGGTCTGGGCACTGTGGGGGCCAATCCAGCACCTCTGCATCAAGTAACTCGTCTAGAAGGATACTCACATATAGTTCATCACTGACACAACCATTGAACCTGGTCAAGTATCCAACACCTTCGGCTGTGAAACAACCCCATATCATCAGGCTTCCTCCACCAAACTTGACAGTTCTTTCAATTTCTCAATTCCCCCTTTTCCCTTGTTTCTTCCAGACCCGTTTGCAACCATCAGAGCCCAGTCTATGTCTCAATCCAAACCATGCATTCATGTCACTATTGCGAAGCATACAAGCCACCTACACCTGTGTATGTTACGCCAGAACTGAAAGACCTTGTGATGATCCGACTTGTTGACTCCGATATTTTGCCTAGGCATCCACCTCTTGGTTTTTGAATGGATGGACGGACTTAATTTCATATTTTTCCAACTGTCATGGAACTCACACGATGCAGTTTGGCAATTTTCTTGGCTGTGAAACCACTATCAATGAGCTGGATAATGTTGGTTCTCTTTTTTTGGGAAATCTTCTTCATGGCTGATCCTCGATTTGAACCTTTTGTTTGGGAATCAACCTAATAACACACTGAGCTATTATGGAATGTGAGAACAGGTTATAATTTGTAGTATACAAAAAGAAAAAGATTTTTCCACCACCAGAACCAAAACAGTAACAATGCAGTTACATGACAAGAATCTGCATAACTAATCATATGCTAAAAAGTTATAAGTCAAATTTATGTATGAGATAGCCAAGATGATTGTCTATAAAATGATGGTAGTCTCACGTTCGAAGCTGTAGTGAATGGTGAGATATGAATCATGAAAGTTAAAAGTTTAAAACATTGTTACCCTTTTGCTCATCTATGTAGATGTTACCGTTAAAGTGTGAAATCAGTGAATGTGCACATTACCTAGGTAATCTGCAGATTAACTGATTTGCTCCGTTAAAGTGCGGAATCAGGAGTTTTCCGCACTTTACCAAGGTAATGTGCACATTCATGGCTTGTGGATCGCTAAAGTTCGGAAGTTTGTTTCTCTCGTAGTCCTGCTGTCCGTACTCTGTCTCCCTCTTCTCCCGCCTTATAGTGCTTTTATAACCCTAAGATTGGGTCCTATTGAATATTAACTTGCCATTGTCCTATCATGTCTGTTTTTGCACATAATTGTATTGATCATGAAAAATTTCTGGATCTTCTTTTTTTTTTACAGAAATATAAGCACAAATTGACAACTGGGTGTTATCAATGAGAGTTCTGTCCCTACACACTCTAACACTGCGCAAACAGTGCTGTCAGTATGAAACTGTGTAGGAACATCTCCAAATGGTAAAAGTCAGTTTTCAGTTTATTGATAAATCGTTGATTGCAATGTCAATCTGTATTCCCTTAGTCCAGACAGCAGCACAATATGGGGTATCTCTGCCCCTGTGTGTTGTTTAGGACAGGTGGAACCTTTAATTAGCACCAAAAAGGTGCCTCCTACTAGCCCTATAAGAGGGCACAAGAGACCTCCCTCCACTGTGTAAATTATAAAGTAACAGGAAACAAGCTTCTAGGGAGGGAAGCCTTGTGCTGCTGTCTGGACTAAGGGAATACAGATTGACATTGCAATCAACGATTCCCCTTACGTCCGACAGCAGCACAATATGGGGAGATAGCAAGTAATTCCCCTAGGGAGGGTTTCCTCGCCTTACAACGTCAAGGACTGACTGACCAAAGGCAGTTGTCTGGAAACTGCGGATGTCCAATGATAATGTTTAACAAAAGGTCAACTGAGATGACCATGATGCAGCCGCACAAATCTGGTCCAATGGTAAGGACCGATACTCAGCCAAAGAAGTCGACAACCCAGGTCGAGTGGCCGTAGAAAGACTGGAGGGAATAACTCCTGAATAAGAAAAGGAAGACTTAATTGTCTCCTTGATCCATGTGGATAGAGTAGGCTTGGAAGCCTTGAGGCCTCTGTTTTTACCCTGCATATCAATTAGTAGGCTTTCGGCCTTCTTAAGCAGTTGAGTGTGGAATAGGTAAACCCACAGACACCTTACCACATCTAAGGTGTGGAGCTTTTCTTCCTCCTCAGAGGTTGGAGAGGGGAAAAACACAGGTAACGAAATTAGCTGATTGCTATTATAGTATGAGGGGACCTTAGGGATAAACCCAGGCAAACCTAAGGTGCACCCTATCTGCAAAAACAAAATGTACGGTTCTCTAGAAGAGAGGGCCTGGAGTACCCCTACTCTTTGGCAGATATAATAGCCAACAAAAAAGTGGTTTTGTAGGCTAAATATTTTATCTCCGTAGTCTCCAAGGGTCCAAATGGAGGACCGCACAGGCCTGTAATGACTACCGCAAGGTCCCACTGGGGATGATACTGAGGGCTTTAGCCTCATTGCCCCTTTAAGGAACCTTGCAACCAGAGGATCCTGAGACAGACGTCTGTTCAAATGAGCGGAGAGGGCCGCAATCTGCACTTTCAAAGTGGCAGGGGCAAGGCCCTTATCCAAACCGTCCTGAAGAAAATATCAGCCGTTGAAGGTTCTAGATTATTAATACCCTTCTTGGAGCACCACTCCATGAAAATCTTGGCTGTCCTCTGGTAATTCTTATTGGTAGATTCTGCTCTTGCAGAATAAAGGGTCTTCAGGACGGCCTCTGACAGTCCTCTATCCTGCTGTAGGGACTGCTCAACCTCCAGGCTGACAGGTTGAATCTCCAGAGATCCTGGCACTTCAGAGATCCTTGGGAAACCAGGTTCTGGATGGGGGGAAGCCTCCAATATATCCCTCGACTCATCTCCATGAGTTGGGAAAAACCAAGCTCTTTTTGGCCAGAATGGAATGATGGCTATCACAGAGACTTGGTCCTGTCTGATTTTCATTAATACCTTCGGTATTGTTGGAACTGGAGGGAAGATATATGCCAGCCTGGACCTCCAAGGGATGGACAGGGCATCCACTGCCAAGGGATTGTCCTCCTGGTAAAGGGAACAGAACTTCTCCACCTTGGCGTTGAGTCGGGTTGCCATGAGGTCTATTTCTGGAAGACCCCACTTCAGGGTAATCTGATGAAAGACTTCTGGATTGAGTGACCATTCTCCTGATACGGCATAACCCCGACTCAACCGATCCGCTACTATGCTCAGGGAGCCCTTGATGTGAACTGCGGATAAATGGGTTAGATTTTTCTCTGCCCATGTAAATATCAGATCTGCCTCCCTAAGGAGGGTTGGTGATCTGGTGCCTCCCTGTCTGTTCACGTACAGCACTGTGGTCATGTTGTCTGACCGGATTTTGACTGCTCTTCCCTGGGAAGAGGCAAGCAATAGAGTAAGGCACGATATACGGCTCTGAGCTCCTTCCAGTTGGACGAGGTCCTTTTTTCAGGAGCGCTCCAGACTCCCTTTATGAAGTTTCCGTCCAATGGGCTCCCCATCCCGAGAGGGATGCATCTGTAGTCAACAGGGTCCAAGAAGGTTGGACCGTGGACCTTCCGTCTTTCAGGTGCAACCACCACTTGAGGGAAAAAGACGGGTCCTGGGGGAGAGTCGAATCTTCTTGCTGAATGTAAGAAGGGAGCGATCCCAAGCCTCTAGTAACTCCTTCTGGAGGGGACGTAAGTGCCACAAGGCCCATGGGACTGCCTCCACTGAGGAAGACATCAAGCCCAGGATCTTCATCAATGTTCTGATGGAGGCTATCGGCTTTTTGAAGAGGTGCCGGACTGCCGCAACCAGCTTCTCCTTCCTTGCTGGTGTCAAGGAGATTTGCAGGCGGACTGAATCTAGGAAGTAGTTTTCTCAGAGGAACTTCCTTCGAGTTGAAGGGATTGTTTTTGACTTCTCCCAATTTATAAGCCATCACAGACTCTGAAGGCTGTCTGTAGGTACTGGAGCAGAACAGACTCTGAATGGGCCTTTATCAACCAGTCGTCTAGATAAGGCACCAAGAATATCCCCTGAAGCCTGAGGGCGGCCGTTATGGGGGGCCACTACCTTTGTAAAGGTGTGGGAAGCAGAGGAGATCCCGAAGGGTAGTGCTGTGAATTGAAAGTGCTTCCTGTGGCCGGAAACTACTACGGCAATCCTTAGAAAAAAACCTTCTGTGTGGAGGTAAATAGAAATATGCAAATAGGTGTCTTTTATATCCAAAGTCACAAAAAACATCGCCTTAGAGGAGAAAGGTGGTGACAGACTTTATGGTTTTCCTATGGAAGCGCTTCTTTTTGATGAAGCGGTTGAGGTACCTTAAGTCTATGATCATTCTCCACTTGTCTGCCAGTTTTGGCATCAGGAAGACGGGGAGAATAGACACGGGATCCTTCTTCTAGAGAAGGGACTTCCACCAGGGCTCCCTTGTGAATGTACTCTCGGATGAAGCATTCCAGGGAGGGTACGAGTTAACACAAACCGATCCTGAGAAGGACGGAGGAACTTGATTGCATAACCTCTTTGGATTACCTACCGGACCCATGGGTCTCGAATTTTTTCCTGCCCGCAGTTGAGAAAGTGGGAGACACGACCTCCGACAGGAATCTCGGCCACAGGAAAACTGCTTCTGATGTCAAAAGCTAGGCTTGACTTTTTTATCATCAGACTTCGGAATCTCCGGCCGGCGCCTCTAGAGGAATAACTAGAGCCTCTCTGGACTGCCTTCCACGACGAGGCGGATAGCCTCTACCACGGCCAGAACCAGACCTACCTCTGAAGGCCTGGGGTAAAGTTTTACCCTTCTTGTCGGCCAAGCCCTCTAGGATCTCGTCTAGGGCACAGACAAAGACTCTACCCGGCTCAAAGGGTAATGCGCACAAATTATACTTTGAGGGGAACACAGCTCTCCAAGGTTTTAACCATAGAGGTCTTCCTGCTGCAGTGTTCTTGGTAAGTGCCAGGGATTTGGCCGCCAGCCTTAATTGATGGTGGGAGGCTTCCGTTAAATATTCAGCTGCTAGGGAAACTGAGCCTAGAAACCCTAGCAGCTCGTCTCTGGAGACTCCAGAGTCGGTCACTTTCGAGGTGGACCAGGTCAGTACATAATTTGGCTGACACTTCACAGGACGCAACCGCCACAGCGGTCTGGGGCGAGGCAGCTGAATAAGCCTTCTTGAAGGTATTGTCGAAGCGCCTGCCATGGCGTCATGCAGATTTGCTCCATCATCTGATGGTACCTTAGTGCGGCAGGACAGTTTAGCCACCGCCATATCCACCTTGGGAGGAGGACCCCATTGATCCCATTGAGCAACTGGGAATAAAGCGCTGAACCTCCTAGGAACCACAAGAGGTTTTTCAGGACTTCTCCACTCTGAGGACATTAACTTTTGTAATGTCTGGTCCACTTGGAAGACCCTAGGCCCTCTATAGGTGGACGCGGAGGCTTCCCCGTCAACATCACGATCCTTAGACCGGATGGACTTCAGCAGCCGGCTTAATTTTTCGAGTGGAAGCACGGCCTGCTGGGATCTTCAGTGGAATCGTCAGATGAGAGTGTCTCGTCCACTATCTGATAATCTTCATCAGAGATCCGTAAGGAAGATTGTGTCTCAATCTGCGGTCTCTTGGCAATCTGGGCGATGGAATAACGAATCTCCTTTAAGAGACTCCTCATATAGTCCTTTACCCAAGTAACAACCTCTTATAGAAGGTACTTCCGGCAGGGTCCGCGACACTGGTGACAGCGGGTAAAATCATAGCCGTCAGGTAAAGGGGTATTGCAATCCAAACACATTAGGTGTTTCAAGTTTAGAGGAATTTTTCCTCCTAAGCGCATCGCCATTACGTGATGCAGAAGATGACATCTGAAACATCAAACAGCCACGTGACACTGAAACAAGGAAGATCGCCAAGCATCACATAAAAACCCAAGGGGTACCTTTTTTTTTTTTTTTTTTTTTTTTTGAATCGGTCACTTGGAGAGAAAAAAACCGTCAGAAAAAAACCAGCCACCGCAACCCGCAGCAGAGGAGCTAGAAACCACTCACTCAACAAATAAAGGACTGCATTCAGACCTTTTAAATATAATCCAGCAGCGAGGGGAGGAAGCCAACAAAGAAACATTTATACAGCACCAAAACAAGTCAAACGCCATAATGGAACATAAGGGAGCATAAGCCTAAGCCAGAGGCTCAAAATACAAGCAGCAAAAATCAATTCTATATTTTGCCTTTAAATTTAAAATTTCCAAACTTACCGCACTTTTTCCGTGAAAACCGGAAGTAGGGCGCAGTGGTGCGCAAAGGCTTCCTTCCCCTGGGAACACGGGACCGGAGAAAAGTTCCGGCCGAGGAGGTTCCCCGCTTACTTCGGGGATCGCGCTGCCTGCAGATGGATGCCGGATAACGCTGCGCTGCGGTGCGAAGGCCCGAAGGTCCGGAGGTTTTATCTTTGGGACCGAGGTACTCCAAAAAGGTAAGCCAGGAGTAAATAAAACCCCTAGCAACGGGAGGTCACAAGAGACCTCCGTCCACCTGTTCCACACAGGAAAGAAAAAAAAAAAAAAGGGGGGGGGGGGTTGTGTGCTTTTTTAAAGGAGGGGGGGGGGGGGGTTTTTTTTTTATTTTAAATGTTCAACTGGTCTAAAAAAAAACACAGGGGGGGAGGTACCACATTTTGTGTTGTTGTGGGGGGTAGGGGGATTTTTTTTTAAAATTTTAGGGGGGTGGGGGTTTATTTTATTTTTTAAGGGGGGGGGGGGGGGAGAAAATAGTCCACAATTGTTATTTAATGAGGAACGTAATATTTGCTAAAACAGATATGACAGCAGAGGTGATTTAATGGTCATGGCTTTTATAGTTGTGATGGTCAGATGTCCACATACTTTTGACCATATGATGTACAATCCCTTACTTTGTTCACCACAACCCCCTTAAAATAATTATCAGCAGTAGAGTCTAAAAGATCAAAAAGAAATGTTATTTTTCTTTTATATTTCATGAGGTATAGTTATTAAAATTTACAGTCAAGAGGCAGGAGGTAATTTAGTACCTCATAAATACACTTACTACCTGTTTTCTGATTTTCTCTTGTTTAGCCTTGTTGTATGGGAACTGAGTTAACTGGCTCAAATTATAGACGTTACATTTGGAGTATATTTGTGCACAATGATCTGAATGATGATTTTGATATGCCACTGTCACTATGATAACACAATGACATAGAATGGAGGTGTTAACTCAAGAACTTTGACTAACTGACATCGAAGGAGCTGTGCGCTCCCTGAAAGCTGATATCTGGACATTTGCAACCCCAGCGATCTAAAATTGATGGCCTTAATTATCTTAAGGGGAATATTATATTATATTATTATTTCTATTAGTACTTACAGTATATGGGCCTAACACATTTTGAAATGCCTTACAACCAGGTTACAGCATTATAGAAGTCCTTGCCTGTGTGTCTGGCTAGATTGTGCTTTGCCCTCACCATGCAGTAAAATCACTGCATTACCGCAACTTTATTATTTTCTATGGGGAAAAAGAACTGAATGCAGTATTTTGCAACAATTGCAAAAATGTCAAAGCATTTTTCCATGCTTGTTTGCAATAGTTTACTTAGTGTGGTACACTGGCTGTACACATACCTTAGTTCAGATGGGGTTTTTGTGATGTAGTTTGACATGCTTCTGGCTGTCATTCTTTTATAACAAAAACAGCTTTTAGAACAAGCTGTCATTGATGTTAGAGGGGGCAATACACGGTATTAAGAAATGGGGTATGTGAACTTTTGAACAGGGTCATTTTGATGTTTTTGGTTGTCATTATGATTTAAAAAGAGAAAACACAGAAGTTAGACAATAAATGGCTTCAACCAACCACTAACCATGAGTGGAGAAAAAAGTTTTTGTGTTATCATTCATATTCTCTGAAAAAAAGGCCAAAAAAACAAAAAATCTGCCGGGGTATGTAAACTTTTTAGCACAACTGTAATTGTAAATATAAACCCTTTAGGAATCCCATGCTGCAAAATGTCCAAACTATTAAAATATAAAAATAATTATCCCATACGGGTAAAAAAATCCTGTAGCCTATCCCATAGTGGGTAAAAAAAAAATCAAAATAGCCCAGTGGCAATTTTTTTTTCAACACTTTGCCTCCTAAAAAAAAAAATTAATCAAAAGTGATCAAACCAACAGACGTTCCCCCAAATGGTATCAGTAAAAACGTCATCTTATTCCGCATAAAAAGACGCCTTACCCAGCTCCATACTTAGAAATATGAAAAAGTTACAGGTGTCAGAACATGGCAACACAAACATTTTTTTCTATTTTGCAAAGTTTTCATTTTTTAAAAGGTATGAAAACATTACAAATACTATATGAATTTGGTATCACTGTGATTGTACTGACCCAAAGAATACAGATAACATGTCATTTTTACCACACAGTGAATGCCGTACAAATTAAACCCAAATGAAATTGGCGCAAGTGCATTTTTTTTCCAATTCCACCTCATTCTGTATTTTTTTTCCTGCTTCCCAGTACATAGTACAGGATATTGAATGGTGCCATTACAAAATACAATTTGTCCTGCAAACAATAAGCCATCATGTGACTCTGTGGACCAAAAAACACCAAGAAATTATGGCTCTGGGAAGGTGAGGAGGAAAAAACAGATACACAAAAACGAAAATTGGCTCAGTCCTTAAGGGGTTAAAACGTATTACTTTATTTTGTTATAAATCATATAATTGTAAGTTATGCAGAAATGATTTTCATACATGAAAGTTCAAATGTTTCCTTTCTGTAGCTCCAAGAAACAGCTTCCAAATGATACTGTTAACTACTATAATCACATTCCAATTACATAAAATTATTATGCAAATTTGCATTCTGTAGCCAAGAACTACCTCTGCCAATACACTTGGCAAAATGTATTTTCAGCTAATACCACTTTTAAACACACAGTAATTTATGTCAATATTCCAAATACTCTACCTAAATGTATCATTTCCTACTCAAACATGTATTGAGCTCTCATTCACTACCTATTTAAGCCAAGTGACGTTATTTATGCAAGCATTTAGAACAAAGTAACTATAATATCACCTCTCTGACTCTCAGACATGCCAGCCGTATACTAATTTGTATGACCTTATTGCGAGTACAAGAACCAGCATTTAAAAAGCAGATCTATAATGAAAGTATTTGCTTTAAAGACTGCATCTACCTTTTCAACCATTTTTATCATTCTAAATAATCTAAACTAATTAAGCAATTTTTCAAATATCTTTTTATTAAATATTTCCTACCATTTTGTCTACAGTATCTATGCAAACCGTTGCATTTCCGTGGTAACAACAAACAAACCCTATGTAGTCTAATCCTGCAATTTAATATAAATTCCAAAACATAAAATACTCATATTTGGTACCTGATGGATACTACTGACTCTGTTAGCTACAGTGCACAAATAGGGTTCCAAACAGGAACAATCCAAAAGAGAACTCAGAACTCCAATTTAAAAGGCACTGGTACTTTAATAAAGTATATAAGGCAAAATACTAAATATTTGTACAAATAATACATAATGCTGAAATGCTGAATACATTGGGTACAGCCTGTGTCATCTTAAAATCAATAAATTACCAGACTATGGGGGCAAGTCACTCTGATCAGAAAAAAAGGATTAGTATATATCATAAGTGGAGCAGGTAACATCTGGGCACATAGATGAAGCTGATAGCAAATTGAGGATGGCTCCCTGGAGAGTGTAATAATTGAGTCACAATACGATAAAATGGACAATACATATATAAAATGGAAGTACTGTATGCCATCCAATGAAGATAATAAGTGGAATAAATCAAAAACAGGAACTTTTGACATTTGAGAAATTTGAAAATGAAAAGAAACATTATCTTTAATGAAGCCTATAGCAGATGACATGTTTGCAATGCAATGTAGGAGCTTTTATAAATGTTCTCTTTTTTTAAAGGAAAATTTAAATCCTGTTATCTACTAAAAATCTGGCTGGCCTATTTTATTTTTCTAGCTGCATATATAACAACATTTGGGAAATGGAAAGCACAGGTTTTATTCTTGTCAAAGCTAAACTTACTTGGATAATGATGAATATGATATATCCTGCCATTTTTACAAAAAAGACAGAAGAAATGCAACATGAAAACATTTCTTTTGTCTTCCTCTTACCATTATACTTTTTGTTGCATTTTACTATTCTGCAAGACTATTGTTCTCACTTAGGGATTGGACAATAAATCTATAAACAGTTTTTTGTACAGTAGTCCATGGGAATAATGTCCTTGATCCCACCAGTGGGGTTCCACTCATTATTTATTTATTTTCCTTTCCATTCAGAGACTGTCCTTTATTTTTTATCCATTAACATGCACAATACATACAGTTAGAATTTTGACTATTAACACTCAGAAGCTGTATAGTATTTTATTAGTGAATATGAATGAAATAAAATAAAAAAAAATTAATTTATTTAAACTTGAGACTGGAAATGGTAGACATATCTGTATTAGGAAAACTAGTTTTGAAAGTTACAAAATACACACAAAACATATATCATATTGAAATATTATTCTATTAATGTGAACTCTGGAGGGTTTTCTGGCTTTCCCGAAACTCAGCAGCCAGAAATGTTCCTTTCACTACTGTGTAAGGAAAGAAAGTGATAAACACTATATCACATACACAACTTCCATAGTGAGTGCCACTCAGTAACATTTCCTCTAAGGAGATGTGCTCTGCTGTTGAGAAACAACCATAAAAGGATAGACAGAAAAACACATCTATGTTGTGTTAGACGTTTTATAAAAGGAACGCTATAAAGTAGTTCTGTAGATAAAAAGTGGCAATATAATTATCAAAAGCCTTCCCATACTATGACAATTATCTACCAGAAAAAGGGAAAAACACACAGGCCAATATAAAACCAAAACAATGTATTACACAATATATCAACAAAAAGATACAAAAAAATAACAGCTAAAAAATACATAAAAGAGCAAGGGGCTAGATGACACAAGCCACATGACAAAAACTAACTAGGTGATGTTTCTATGCCTGTGCACCTCTGTTTATCTCATTATGTCTAATGTTTGGTGCAATGTGATAATTGTGGGCACAGTATCAAATATTATCAATATGATGTAATCTTTTTACATCACTGGTAACATTTTTTTATCTTGGTATTACCTCTATTAATTGGTGTGTTATTGTATATTGTATGGTGTGTATTTGTATACTATTTTGTTTATTATATATTAGTGCAATAGTACCAGTGCAATTTATGTGATTATTGTATTTTTTGGTGCTGTATGTGCTGTGTGCATGTAATATTTGGACATTCTGTTGGCTTAATTTATGCTGAAATCTCATATTTGAATCAATAACAGTATATATGATTTCCTCCATTCCACTACACGTGTTAAGTGAATTTTTGGATATTTGATCTAGCTATCATGGGTATTGTTTCTGTATACCTTCTTAGGAGACCTGGACTTTCTTGGTTTTAATTGTTTTTCACTGCAATCAAAGTGCCAATAAAGATTATGTATGTTTTTTTAACTATTAGGTTGAGCATATCTCTTATATATGTATGCACATTGCTCTTTAAGTTCTTTTCTATATTTAGCATAAATGAGATAAACCTCTTTCTTTTGTTCATATAAAGTGGTGTCCACTGGGTATCTATATAAAAACTTTAAGAAAAGACATCACTAATAAAATTAGCTACAGAATTTTCATTTGACTCCCAGCTAGATAATCCAAAATATAAACTGGCTCTGTATAATGCAGCCAGAAGATCATTATGGCTTAAAGTATAACTCCCATTTTATGTATTTTTTTTTTTTTTTTTGGTGTTTTGTGTGAGTGTGTGTGTGGAGGGGAGTGTTGTGAACATTTTTTGCATTATGCCTTATTAATCTATCAAACTTCCTTTTAATAGAAAACAGGCTGTAAAGCTCCCACTAGCAATGCTCTAAATAAGCATTGTCAGGGAGACTGTACACAAGTAGTCAAAGCAAGTACAGTGCCTTGCGAAAGTATTCGGCCCCCTTGAACTTTTCAACCTTTTGCCACATTTCAGGCTTCAAACATAAAGATATAAAATTTTAATTTTTTTAGCGAAGAATCAACAACAAGTGGTACACAATTGTGAAGTGGAACGAAACTTATTGGCTATTTTAAACTTTTGTAAAAAATAAAAAACTGAAAAGTGGGGCGTGCAATATTATTCGGCCCCTTTACTTTCAGTGCAGCAAACTCACTCCAGAAGTTCAGTGATGATCTCTGAATGATTCAATGCTGTCCTAAATGACTGATGATGATGAATATAATCCACCTGTGTGTAATCAAGTCTCCGTATAAATGCATCTGCTCTGTGATAGTCTCAGGGTTCTGTTTAAAGCGCAGAGAGCATCATGAAGACCAAGGAACACACCAGGCAGGTCCGTGATACTGTTGTGGAGAAGTTTAAAGCCGGATTTGGATACAAAAAGATTTCTCAAACTTTAAACATTCCAAGGAGCACTGTGCAAGCGATCATATTAAAATGGAAGGAGTATCAGACCACTGCAAATCTACCAAGACCCGGCCATCCCTCTAAACTTTCATCTCAAACAAGGAGAAGACTGATCAGAGTTGCAGCCAAGAGGCCCATGATCACTCTGGATGAACTGCAGAGATCTACAGCTGAGGTGGGAGAGTCTGTCCATAGGACAACAATCAGTCGTACACTCCACAAATCTGGCCTTTATGGAAGAGTGGCAAGAAGAAAGCCATTTCTCAAAGATAGCCATAAAAAGTCTCGTTTAAAGTTTGCCAAAAGCCACCTGGGAGACACACCAAACATGTGGAAGAAGGTGTTCTGGTCAGATGAAACCAAAATCGAACTTTTTTGCCACAATGCAAAACGATATGTTTGGCGTAAAAGCAACACAGCTCATCACCCTGAACACACCATCCCCACTGTCAAACATGGTGGTGGCAGCATCATGGTTTGGGTCTGCTTTTCTTCAGCAGGGACAGGGAAGATGGTTAAAATTGATGGGAAGATGGATGGAGCCAAATACAGGACCATTCTGGAAGAAAACCTGTTGGAGTCTGCAAAAGACCTGCGACTGGGATGGAGATTTATCTTCCAACAAGACAATGATCCCAAACATAAAGCAAAATCTACAATGGAATGGTTCACAAATAAACGTATCCAGGTGTTAGAATGGCCAAGTCAAAGTCCAAACCTGAATCCAATCGAGAATCTGTGGAAAGAGCTGAAAACTGTTGTTCACAAACGCTCTCCATCCAACCTCACTGAGCTCCTGCTGTTTTCCAAGGAAGAATGGGCAAGAATTTCAGTCTCTCGATGTGAAAAACTGATAGAGACATACCCCAAGCGACTTGCAGCTGTAATCGCAGCAAAAGGTGGCGCTACAAAGTATTAACTTAAGTGGGCCGAATAATATTGCACGCCCCACTTTTCAGTTTTTTAATTTTTACAAAAGTTTAAAATAACCAATAAATTTCGTTCCACTTCACAATTGTGTCCCACTTGATGTTGATTCTTCACCAAAAAATTAAAATTTTATATCTTTATGATTGAAGCCTGAAATGTGGCAAAAGGTTGAAAAGTTCAAGGGGGCCAAATACTTTCGCAAGGCACTGTACATAGAGCTGAAGCATTTACCACAGCGGGATGGTCACTTCAAATGCCCATATCTTCAGTTTTATACCACCTAGAAAAATGGTTCCATTATCACAAGAAAGCCAAGATTGAAGTACTAGATGTAAAATAATTAGAGATATCACTAGTTAAAAACACATTCAGGAATGTGATTTTATACGCAGCATGAACTGCTGCACATTAAGCTCAAATTCCCAACAGTGTTTTTAACTAATGATATTTCAGGTGCTTTTATAGCTAGTACTTCAATCTTGGCATCATATGATACCAGAAACATTTTTCTAGGTGGTATAAAATTGAAGATACAGACATTTAAAGTGACCACCTTTTAATACAGTGCCTTGCGAAAGTATTCGGCCCCCTTGAACTTTTCAACCTTTTGCCACATTTCAGGCTTCAAACATAAAGATATAAAATTTTAATTTTTTGGTGAAGAATCAACAACAAGTGGGACACAATTGTGAAGTGGAACGAAATTTATTGGTTATTTTAAACTTTTGCAAAAAATAAAAAACTGAAAAGTGGGGCATGCAATATTATTCGGCCCCCTTAAGTTAATACTTTGTAGCGCCACCTTTTGCTGCGATTACAGCTGCAAGTCTCCTTGGGGTATGTCTCTATCAGTTTTGCACATCGAAAGACTGAAATTCTTTCCCATTCTTCCTTGGAAAACAGCTCGAGCTCATTGAGGTTGGATGGAGAGCGTTTGTGAACAGCAGTTTTCAGCTCTTTCCACAGATTCTCGATTGGATTCAGGTCTGGACTTTGACTTGGCCATTCTAACACCTGGATATGTTTATTTGTGAACCATTCCATTGTAGATTTTGCTTTATATTTGGGATCATTGTCTTGTTGCAAGATAAATCTCCGTCCCAGTCTCAGGTCTTTTGCAGACTCCAACAGGTTTTCTTCCAGAATGGTCCTGTATTTGGCTCCATCCATCTTCCCATCAATTTTAACCATCTTCCCTGTCCCTGCTGAAGAAAAGCAGGCCCAAACCATGATGCTGCCACCACCATGTTTGACAGTGGGGATGGTGTGTTCAGGGTGATGAGCTGTGTTGCTTTTACGCCAAACATATCGTTTTGCATTGTGGCAAAAAAGTTCAATTTTGGTTTCATCTGACCAGAGCACCTTCTTCCACATGTTTGGTGTGTCTCCCAGGTGGCTTGTGGCAAACTTTAAATGAGACTTTTTATGGATATCTTTGAGAAATGGCTTTCTTCTTGCCACTCTTCCATAAAGGCCAGATTTGTGCAGTGTACGACTGATTGTTGTCCTATGGACAGACTCTCCCACCTCAGCTGTAGATCTCTGCAGTTCATCCAGAGTGATCATGGGCCTCTTGGCTGCAACTCTGATCAGTCTTCTCCTTGTTTGAGATGAAAGTTTAGAGGGACGGCCGGGTCTTGGTAGATTTGCAGTGGTCTGATACTCCTTCAATTTCAATATGATCGCTTGCACAGTGCTCCTTGGGATGTTTAAAGTTTGGGAAATCTTTTTGTATCCAAATCCGGCTTTAAACTTCTCCACAACAATATCACGGACCTGCCTGGTGTGTTCCTTGGTCTTCATGATGCTCTCTGCGCTTTAAACAGAACCCTGAGACTATCACAGAGCAGATGCATTTATACGGAGACTTGATTACACACAGGTGGATTATATTTATCATCATCAGTCATTTAGGACAACATTAGATCATTCAGAAATCCTCACTGAACTTCTGGAGTGAGTTTGCTGCACTGAAAGTAAAGGGGCCAAATAATATTGCACGCCCCACTTTTCAGTTTTTTATTTTTTACAAAAGTTTAAAATAACCAATAAATTTTGTTCCACTTCACAATTGTGTCCCACTTGTTGTTGATTCTTGACCAAAAAATGAAAATTTTATATCTTTATGTTTGAAGCCTGAAATGTGGCAAAAGTTTGAAAAGTTCAAGGGGGCCGAATACTTTCGCAAGGCACTGTAAATGCTTCAGCTCTGCATATTCACAATACAACTGTGTACGGACTTTCCTTAGAAACAGCTCAGTTAGAGGGTTGCTAAGGAGAATGTTACAGCCTGTCTTCTATTACAAAGTAAGTTATAGAGCTCATTACAAAATGGTCACCAAACACCCCCCGACATAATAGCGCAGAAAAAAGAGAGTTACACTTTAAGCTCTGGTCAGGAGATATTTCCTCAAAATATAATTTTTTTGTTCCTTAGTGAAGAAAAAGGTACAAAATTTCCTAAAACCAAAAGAAGATAATTCCAATGGTCCTTTCGGGGTCAAAAAAGATTCCTTGATTCAAAAGAAACAATAGATTCTCAAATGATCCTCCAGAACTAGAAGTGAAAACCAACCTTTTTTATTCTTCTGTCCACATAGCTAGGTGAGGGCTTATTGTTTCCGTTACGAATTGTACATTCATTTGGCATCATTTTGGGATACATACTGTATAATGTTTTAATTAGCTTTTATTAACGTTTTTGGAGGTCCATGTAAAAAAAAACCCACAATTCTATAATTTTTTGCATTTTGTTTTTACAGCATTCACTCTGCATTAAAAATGACATGGCAACTTTGTCTAGCGGGTCATTACAATTACAGTACCATATTTATATTTGTTTTATTATGTTTTACAGCTATTACAAATAAAACATCACTTTTTGATAATGAATGGTTTTCCTCGGGTCACCATATTCTGACACCTATAACTTTTTTACTGTTTTGTAAGAGCTCTTTATTTGCAGGGCAAGTTGTACTTTTTATTGTTACCAATTTTTGGTGTGTATGACTTTTGGATCACTTTTTATTTCTATTTTTTGGGCAAAGTGAGATGACCAAAATATGTTATTTTGCGCATTGCGGTATATATATATTTCTTCTTACAGCGTTTACCGTACAGGATAAATAGCACTATTTTTGGATAGTGGGGACTTAAATGCACATAGACATAGGGATATGTAACATGTTTGGGTTTTAACTTTTTATTTATTTTTTTATTCTTTATTGTTACCGTTTTAATCTTTTTTTAAACATTTTCCCTGTCTCACAAGGGATCTCAGATCCCCGATCCCCTGGACGCCTCACTCCTCAAGACTTCAAATGGTGGGTGATTCCACAGACACTTAGGAAGGGGAATTCTATGGATCCCTTTTCCCAGAAGGTTATCATGACGAATACCTTCTCCTGGAATTGGAGTGCCCATGTAGAACACAGATGGGTCCAGAACAGATGGAGAAAGGGAGCTTTCCTCAAACATCAAGGGAATCAGGGCAGTAAGACTGACATTATTGCCTTTCCAACCACATATTCAGAACTGCAAGATCATAATTCAGTCAGACAATCTGGCACTGTTTTTTATATGAACAAACAAGGCAGATTAAGTATCTTGATGTCCTCAAAATGCAAACGTCTGATGAAGTGGGCACAACAATATTCTTTGGGAATCAAGGGCTCCTCGAAAGAAATAGCAGACCTACAGAGCCGCAGCGTCCTTCAACAAGGGAGAAGGCCACTGAACTTCTCAGTATTCAACACCCTAATAGAGAAATGAGATGTTTCAGATACAGATGTGATGGCCTCTCGAGAGAATGCCAAAGTCTGGATCTTTTGTATATTGTGCCATGATCAACAAGCTCAAGTGAGCGACGTCTTCTCCATCAGTTGGAAGGGGATTCTGGTATACATATTTCCTCCTCTGCCTCTAGTCCCTTGGGTGTTGAAGAAAATTTTAGAGGAAGAAGCAGAAGTGATAGCATTCCTATTATTTTGGCCACAAAGGGCTTGGTTTACTCTGTCTTGGTCATTATCAAGAGGCAGATACTGGAGACTTCCGGTATTCCGAGATCTCCCCTGGTAAAAAGAGGTCTTCCATCAGATCCTGAAGATGTTTCACATCACAGCCTGGAGACTGATAGGCAAAACCTAATAGATTTAGGCCTTTCATCTGAAGTAAATAATACAATGTTAGTAGCCAGAAGACTTATACAGTAAAAGTCTATAACATAAAAAATACGCGCAGCGGATATGCTGTGATTTCCAAAACCGTTGCAGCATACCTACAGAAACGCTGGTGGATTCTCTATAGGTATAATGGAAGCAGAAAGTCCTCAGAGGAAACCTCTGTGGACTTTCTTTGAAAATCGCTACGTGGGGCCTTGGCCTTACACTATGAATTCTGCTTGAGATTTTTCAGTGTATTAGTCCCATGTGGGCCAATTTTACTACTTATAAGTATCAGTCCCACCAATTTTAGGATGGTGGCATACAACATATCCGCTATAGCCACATCCAGTCTCTGAGCGGCTTATGCTTTAACTTCTCTATAAGTAAGATACAGATTATTTTCAGCTAGATATCATTACTGACCATTTGGTTTTCCTATTACCATGCGGCCAGTAATATCCAAATTAAATTAAGGTGAAATTAATAGATGTTTCACTTATAGAGAAATGAAACTGGCGACCGGGGGACCAGATGCAGCTTTAGCTGTATCTCTTACATTGTGTGTCACCACCCTTAGTAAGGCAAAGACAATAGCCACTTACTATGGAATCAAAAAAATAAAATGACTAGCATTATTTTAAGTGTGGATGTAGACATGTATTTCTATTCATTCTTGATTTTGTTTTCTTTGATTTTGAGTATTTTTATTGATTCTTGCAAGTGAATGAATTAATGTTATGTTGGGATATTTAATAATGAGTACTCCAAGAAGCTAATGTGTTGGCTCTGGTTTCTAGAGAAGGATCCAGCACTAAGTTCTTCTCATGTAGATATGTGTTGTTTGGACTAGTAGACACATGGAGCATATGTGATCTGTTCAGATCATCAACACTGTCTGCATTTGTGAAGTGCAGTAATGAACTGTTTTTATGCAATATGCAGTGATGGGAGTTAACGTACCAATGTGTCTGCACAGCTGTCCAAGAGAAATAATGATTTTCAGATAATTAGCTAATTAGAAGCAATTATAGGACTGGATCAGGAATAGATATCATTACCATTTTTCAGGCTTTGGATTTTTAACCCCTTATGGTATTCAGTGCTGCATATTATGCCTGCTTTAATCGTTTATTTTGGTGTATCTGGGGACACCATTGCACTAACAGACTAAATGCTGCCTGTTAGCTCGCTCAACACTTAAATACCTCTTCACTTACTCTCAGCAGAACCCTCATAAATCCTATTGTGTGCTTTAACCTATTGCTCAATTAACCTTCCAGTCAGCAGCACACATCAAATCGTCAAGTCCCTGGAGGGTCTGTCATATAATTTCATAGAGTCTCCAATGCTTGTTATGGAAATATGCACTGTTAATGGGAAAGGGCAATGCTTTAGGGGCTAAGAAACATGCTTTCAGATAAATGACTAATGTATTATAAGTAAGCCTGATGGTGCCGTTTCATACGGTAACATATGTTGGGGATGAAGAATGAAATGGATCATTAACCATGCGCCATTTCCTTTAGAATATTCAATGGATACAGTGTATAAATAGTTGTAATTATTTTAGGAATATTTCACGCAGAAGTGTTTCCTGCATATTACATGTAGATTGCCACAAAAACACTTGACATTAGCTGATCAAGGGAATGTAATTGTTGTTCATTGTGACATAGGGCTGGAATTCTGCTATAAACATATAACTTATGCAGAGGCGTAGCTAGGGGTTCAGCACGGGGGGCGAACATGTCCAAGTGGGCCCCCAACTTGGACTTGTTCGTATACCGCGTATAGTGAGCGTATAGTGGTATATAGCGGCTCTACACAGGGCTCTGCAGACGATTTAGGTGAATACAGTGCAGTAGCATTTAGTGACTTACCAGTGACGTCTCTGACCATTTCCCATCTCTTTCATCTGGATGGCCATGACCACTTCTTCCAGTCTCTGTAAAGTTTGCAACACAGACATCTTTTTCTCCTCACTTTTCCAGGCACCTGACCCACATTGTCCTCACCTGCACAAAGCCCCCATCCTGCTGCTACCACAATTATAAAATATATAATATAACCCCCTATAATGAATAATACCCCCAAGTGTATCTTTAAGTTAATAAGTTCCCTGTGCACCCCTTTAAATAGTGCCCCTTATTAATAATGCCCCAGATGTTTCCTAATTAAAAAGGAAAAAAAAAGGGAAAAAAAAATTATTGGGGTTCCAATACCCTGGACTCCCAGGATCAGCTGTTTGAATGAACCATGGTACCTGTGTAAGCGCTGTGACCCCTCCTCTGTTTACATAGTGTCATTCATCTCATAGCAGCCATGTCATGTAACTACAGCCTCGTCCTATACACGTCTGTGATAAGGCTGGAATTACATCACACGGTCACTATAAACAGACAGTGTGTGATATAAACAGGCGCCATAGCCCCCTCATACAGCTGATCAGTGGGGAATCACTTATCTCTTATTGATGTTTTATTCTGAGGATAGACCATCAATAAAAATGAGCTGGAAAACTCCTTAAAGAGGACCTTTCATGTCCTCATGTATATGCTGTTTTACATACCGCTAGAAAGCCAACAGCACGCTGAATTCAGCGCACTGCCGGCTTTCCCGGTATGTGCCCCGGGGCTGGAGATATCGGGGGTCTTAGTTTCACGGTTTACTGTCAGAAGGGCATTCCTGACAGTCTAGCTATGCTGTGAGGAGCGCCCTCCCTGACTGTTCTCGTTCATAGACTTGTACTGAGGGGGTGTTCCTCACAGCTCAGCGTCATCGCTGGGCAGTAAGGAACACCCCCTCTGACAGTACAGCACTATGGGTGAGTACAGAGAGGGGGGTTTCCTTATAGCCCAGCGATGACGCTGAGTTGTAAGGAGCGCCCCCCCAGTACAAGTCTATGAACGAGAACTGTCAGGGAGGGCGTTCCTCACAGCGCAGCTAGACTGTCAGGAACGCCCTTCTGACAGTAAACCGTGAAACTAAGACCCCCGATATCTCCAGCCCCGGGGTATATAACGGGAAAGCTGGCAGTGCGCTGAATTCAGCGTGCTGTCGGCTTTCTAGCGGTATGTAAAACCGCATATACATGATGACATGAAAGGTCCTCTTTAAGGCTAAGGCCCCACGTGGCATCTGCAGCGGCGACGCATTCCGATTTTTCCTGCAGCACTTTGCACAGAAAGTTCACAGAGGTTTCGTCTGTGGACTTTCTGCTTCAATTATATCTACAGGAAAACCGCCAGCATTTCCGTAGGTATAACTGACATGCTGTGATTTCCAAAACTGCGTCTGTTTGGGAAATCGCAACGTATCCGCTGCGCATATTTACTGCAAAGTGGGGATGGGGGCCACATGTGGCGAAAACCCACAGAAAAAACCTGGCATTTTACATCTAGCAAATCCCATCCACACAGTGCGGAAAAATACGTGCAGCAGATGCACTGCGATTTCCAAAACCGTTGCGGTTTTGGAAATTGAAGCATTTCAATTATACCTACAGAAACACCGGTGGTTTCCATATAGGTGTATTGAAATCAGAAAGTCCACAGGGGAAACCTCTGCGGACCTTCTGTGAAAAGTGCTGCGAGAAAAACCACAATGTTACCGCAGCGCTTTTTTTTTCTGCAGCCCACTATGTGGGGCCTTAGTCTTATTAAAACCCAAGTGCCACCTTAATTAAATTAATTGACTCTCATATTATGCCCCTGATTCCCCCTGACATAAATACTGCACCTCTAATGGCTCCTTATATTAATGACCACCCTCTTATGTTCATAATGACTCCTAATATAAATGATGCCCCCTAATGGCCCCTTATATAAATAACCTTCCCCTTGTATTAATAATACCTCCTAATAACCCTTATATAAATGACCCCCCCATCGTCATAATGATAATGCCCCCTAATGAATCCTCCCTTATAGTTATATTTCCCCCTCCTAACCACCCCTTATACTATTAATATACCCACAACTAAGCTAAAAAAAAAACAAAAACAAAAGTCATACTCACCTGCGATGCTGATGAATGGAGCCGCCGGCGCTTCCTCCCTGTCCACAGACAGGACGTCTGTGTCTGAGCGCAGGTGGCGCGATGTTGTGACGCGCTGCCTGTGCTGAGAAGCAGACATGGTCTGTGGTCTCGGCGTTTTGTAAACCGCAAGCCTGTATTGGCTTGCGGTTTACGATACTTTTAAGTTGCAGGTTGCGTTTTAACTAGATCGGTGTCTGCAGACACCGATCTAGTTAGAAATAAAGGATATATTAATGGCGGCCCTGGGGTGGGCCCCCCAAAAATTCAGTGGGCCCAGGACAGCCGTCTCCTCTGCCCAGCCCCCCCCCCCCGCTAGCTATGCCTCTGAACTTATGGTATGGATCCTTGTGTTAATGTAAAATATATTTCATTTTAGCATTGAGGCTGAGGAGTTCAAATTAGAAACATGCCTCATGATCCATAAACAATGGTAAATAATGAACAGTTTTTTTTTCAGCAGTTTAAATCTACTGTGTATACTGTAACAGTTGGAATGGTATGCATTCTTTGGTTAGCTTGTGCTGCCGGGGCACCCGAATGATGGAGAGCCCGAATGCTAGAACAGTGGTTACCCACGGACACCGGTGAACCCCATACAGGACTTTTCTCTTTGCTGATTTCTGGCAGTTTCTGCAGCAGAGTGTACAACAGAGACTCCAGCGCAGATATGAACTTAGGGTGGCTATACACATTAGACTAATTAGTACTATTTACCACTAAGGCCTTGTAGTGCTGGAGTCCAGGGTTCAAGTCCAACCAAGGACAACATCTGCCAGTATGTCCTCCCCGTGTTTGCCTGGGTTTTCTCCCATACTCCAAAGACATAGTGAATTTAAATTGTGAACCCCATATGGAGTAGTGACTGACAATGTCTGTAAAGCGCTGCGGAATATGTTGTTGCTATAAAAGTAATCAAACTAGAAAAAAATACAAGTGTATTTATTATTGTCTAAATTCAGAAGGACTCTCTCTAATGATTCAATGATACACATCAAAGTAATTTACACACACTAAAGTGAATTTATGCCAGTCTTAATCAATTTCCCACCCTCACAAGATGCCCCTGATATTAAGGAGTCCTGACCTCTTCAGTGCATCTGCAATTTCAGTGCATTTCAGTTGGTCCCATGTGCCAGCATTGAAATCTAGGAGAACCAGGGTGTAACTAGCTACATTTTCACTACCCACTGCCTTAAAAAGTGGCAAGAGGTGCAAAAAAACCCAAGATAGTCGAACATCTTTGGTGCAAATCACAGGTGTGCAGCAAGATGCATTATTTGTTCGCCAGTTTTCTGCTAGACATGTTTTAGTAAATTCCTCCCAATTTATTTTAATGCAATTTTGAGCCAAAAATGAATCCAGTATGAATCAAGTATGTTTATAGAAGTATGTATGACCATTTTCTATCCATAAAATAGTTTTCCTGTGCCTCGTCTTTGCCCGACAGATTTATTATAACTCAAACCAGTTTTCTGGCATGAGTTACAATGCAAATCTATGCCAGTTTTCCGTTCCCTGTGCCAGTCAGGCCATTTATTAAGACTGGCGCATGATATGCCAGTCTAAATACATTTGCCCCACGGTGTAAATCAATGTGTTCTCAAAATATCTGTCACTACAGTTTTTTAGTCATGTGAATAAGGCCTAAGTGTCAAATGGACTCTTAAGCCCCTTAGACATTAGGGTCTAGGATATCAAGTGCAATCTCTACACCCTCTACCCCACTAAGTTCAATATTTATTCAAATCTTAAGGAAATAAAAATTGAATACAAAAGGCCACACTGTTCAGGTAGGCATGTGGCATATGGGAATATGACTCATTTCCAGGACTGCAACCAGTGTCTGAGTAATATGATCAGATATTTGCTCATTTTGTAGTTAGGAGTTTACTGCCAAAGGATGAGTCATGTTTGCATTTACAATCATGAATAATAAATCTACAAAAAGCATTGGTGAAGTCACTGGCAAATTCATTATTGGGTATAAAATCAAAAAAGGATTTTGAAAATAAACTTTATTCTACACCATATGGTGGCTGAGATCAAAATGCGCTTGACCTCAAGTTGAGTTGACAAACTGTTAAATACTGGAGCAGATTTATTAAGACTGGCATTTCATACATTAGTCTTAAAGGCCCCAACTGGCGCAGTTAAGAACTGGTGTAAATTTACATTATAACTCATGCCAGACAACGGGTATGAGTTATAATAAATATGAGAGGCTAAGGCACCCCTTCCCCCTTGCTTGCCCTCATTCACACAATGTGGCGAGCGGGACACAGAACAGAGGTTGTGGCGCAAGAAAGGGTCTTGTACCAAATGTGCACAATGTCCTTGATAAGTTATTCACATTGTATTAATGACTGAAGCAAAAGGAAAAGGGTGCAAAGAAAAGGGTAACTTGGCTGCTGTCAAAAGCAGCAGATTGTGGTCCCGCTATGCTACCAAACTGGTTTGGCTTGGGGCCACATCTAAGGGCATTATCCCTGCAAACTTCCACAGATTTTACTCTTTGAACCTCATACGAGGATGTGGTCTTTGCTACGGGGAGTCCAACAGGCCGCTACCTCCTGAGATAGTCCCGGTTTGGTAGCAGCTGATCAGTCACACAGAACTGAGGTGCAGAGCAACTTAGAAACAGTATAAAATGCATAATGGCTAAAATCAGACAGGTAGCAGGAGGCACATGGCCTCAGATAGGAGGAATATATGAACATACACAACAGGACTAGAATAAAACAACTGTAGAGCATATATGCACACGGTGAAAACTCAGAACAGCACAGAACATACAGACACAAGAATAAACAGAATGCATGAAGAGAACATAATACAACACACATATTGCTCAACCCCATGCTAAGGGCAAAGCGGCAATAAATCAATGGGGGCAGCCAGAGATTGTCTCAGGAAAAGCCTACAGGTGAGCTTGTTAAGCTCTAAAATTGCTAAGATGGCAGACACTCCCACCCTATGGGCTGGCCAGAAGCAGCAGGAGGAAAAACACAGCAGTATGAAGAAGCAGAAACCACATTGCGTGAACCAGAGGCAAGCCAATGACTGTGTTTGCTAGGAGAGCATGACAGCGGGCGCAGACTGATACAGATGTTATAATGCCTATCATTTCAGGACCTGAAATTATTTCACCTAATGAAAGGCAGTTGGTGGCCAAATGAATTCGACTTTTCTTCAGATGGGTAGTAAACATGAAAAATCTCAAAAAAACTAATTCTTCTTTTGACATGTTTAGCATCTACTATTCACATTACAGCTTGTTCAGTTTAGTACATCCTATATATCACATGGTCCTCAGAACTGTTTTGCTGTTTAGTTGCTATATGATTTCTTGCTCTGGATACTAAGGGTACATTCACACATAGGAATTTGCCATGGATTTGAGGGTGGATTCTGCCCCTCCCATTGTTTTCAATGGGCAGCAGACATCTCAGCAGGATGCTGAAAAAAATCAGCTAGACCGCAGCCAAATATGGTGGAGGAAAATGAAGAGGAATTTTTCTTCATTTTCCTCTAAGTGAACATACTCTAAGGTTTCTTGATGTTTAAGGAGTAGCGGTAAGTTTTGTGTTCTCACATTTAGGGAATGCTGAAGATGTAATATGAAATTATTCATTCTTTGACTCTCCAAGTAGATTTAATATTATTGCGGAAAATATTTGAACAAAGTAAACCAATCGTGCACAGGTAGGTAATAATAAAGAAAGGTTAATGCGCGTCAGAGACATTTGAAATCTTCAAGGTACTAGATAACTACACATTTTTCTTTATGGCTAGGGCCATGTGTAGCAAAAAGCAGCTAAAAAATTTTGCGGAAAAAACAGCACAAATGTCTGCATATTTTTTTTTTTTTTTTTTTGCTGCTTTTCCACTCCTTTTTTCTTTTCCTAACCTATATAAAGCTAAGGCCCCATGCAGCAAAATGCAGTTAAAAACATTGTGAGAAAAAACACAGGAAAAAGATTGTGTTTTTCTCTGCAGCATTTTTCATTGAGTTTTTGCTGCGTGTTTTCCTGGAGAACTTCCCTTATTAAATCTATTGGGAAAAGTCTGTGATTCTGCAGCTAAAATACCACGCTGCGTTTTTGAAAAAGCAGATTTTCTACAGATTTTCTGCAATATGTGGTTGAGATTAACAAAATCTTATTCAATTCACTTTGCTGGTACTGTAAAATGTAGTGTTTTTTTCTGCTGCATTTCCGAGGCAGCTAAAAATGTTGCGTTGTGGCTTTAGATACTGCTGGCTAAATGCAATGCTAAATGCACAAAATGCAGTCTAGTATTAACATGCTATGTAGTCCACTATCAACATGTTCTAGAACTACAAGTACAGATACACCGTCTATATCGGCCCAAATAATGCATCACAGGTCTCCACAATGAAAGTATTCATAAAGTAATAAAATAAACACATACCCTGGGTTTGCTGCAACCTTCCCCTCCAGCCCCAGCGCGTGTTTCGCCCCCTGCTTCCTCAAGGGTCTCAGTCATTATATAACACATTATCATCTGTGATTGGCTTACTGATGCTTTAATCTTGGATTGTTGTAATAATTTCTGATATAATATGCATATTATGATATGGTCTCATTTTATATATTGATCATGCATTGCAGATTTATTATATGAAATTCTTTATCTGATTACATTGATGTATGAATTTGTATTAATGAATTATAATATGTATGTATTATGTAATAGTTGTTCCCTGGTGCTGTTGTGACCTCTGTCCTGTGTTGTTTTTCTATCACTATCATGTTTTTAATGTAACTTTTAATCATGTTGTACTTACCGATAAATTAAATTTATCTAATTGATATAATTTTGTTGATTTATTCTGATTTAAGAGTGGGCCATTAATGCTGCTGTGTGACATCAGTTAAAAAAAACATCACATGGCCAGTTTCCACTGACATGTGAATATAGCCTAAGTCTAAGACCCCACGTTGCGGAAAAGCTTTTTGTTGTTGTTGTTGTTGTTGTTGCAGATTTTGCTGTGGTATTTTGAGCCATACCCAGCACTTGCTACAAAAGGAATGGGAAATATTAAGGAAAAACATCTGCTCAATCCATTCCTGACTTTGGCTCACAAAATTGCAGCAAAATCTGCAACAAAACAAAGCTCTGTTTCCGCAACGTGGGGCCTCAGCCTAAGACTGTCTAGTCTAAATTTGCACTGTATAGTTTTTAGACAGTATTAGGAAATCTGCCCCAATAATTTCAAAAATTATAAAAATAAATCATTCTCATTGAATTATGCTAGGTTTACTCTAGCATTACCTCTCTGTTGTTCATATTAAGTTCAAATTCACGACTGTGTTTTTAACTAGTGATATCTCAGGTGCTGTTATAGCTAGTACTTCAGTCTTAGCATCAAATGATACCTGAACCATTTTTCTAGTTAGTATATAAAAGATAGTCATTTGAAGTGACCCTCCATCCCCCCTCCTTTGGTTATTGCGACTGCTCTGCATATTTACAATACAACTTTGTATGGACTTTCCCTAGTAACAGCTCAGTTAGAGGGTTGTGAGGGAGAATGTTACAGCCTGTTTTATAATAAAAAAGGAAGCGGGGGCATGGTCTGTCACTAGACCTGACTGGACACTCTTCCTAAGAGCTCCTGGCTTCATTAGTTTTCCACTATTTGGGAGTTCCCATACGGGTTCCCCAGCTGTCTACGGCTCTTGAACACCCCCCTTTCTACCCTCTGGCATCCACCTGTGGGGTTCCTCATTCTCGAGACATCTCAGCTTGGCTGGCTCAAGCCTCCTGTTGCAGCCTCCTGTCATCTTACCTCAGGAGTGGCATCTGAATCTACGATCCCCACTGACTGCTCCTTTTAGGGTCAGAACATCTGCTGCTTCAGCCTCCTAGTCTCCCTGTCTGTCACAGCCATCTCCTCCTGGCACCTACTCTCTCAGGCAAGTGCAAAATTGCTTCACCCCCCCCCCCCGGTTTGTGCCCTGGACCCGCTCAACCTGCAGCACCCCTCAGGCTGCTGGACCTCACCTCCTACCTCTGCCCATATAGTGCCTGCTCTTTCCAGATGGAACCTGCCTGTTTGCTCACTAACATAGGCAGTCATCTTGGACTTTTTGCTTTTATTCTTTGCGCCTCCATAGTGCTGGCCCTTGTCCACTGAGTTGTGCTACCCACTAATGTCTGGTTAACTACTCAGCCTACTATCATGGCCTCCCGCACTAGCACCTGCTGCTTGATACTTCCTGGGCTGCCCTACCACCTGCCGCTTTGCCAATATGTCCACCAAGTTTCAAAAGCCTAAAACTTGTAAAGTCAGGTATGACTTGGTGGCCTGGCATACTCTACCTGGCATACTCTACGCTTCCTGGTGCTTAAATGAGTCCCTCCTGACTGACCCTGGTATCCAGCGATGGACTGCAGACGTCCTTAATCATTTTTTTGCTCTCAACAAAGCTTCAGAAACTGACCCAGCAATTAACTGGGTGGCCCATAAGGCCACAGTATGAGCTTCCCTTATAATGGAGGCCTCTTGCTTAAAAAGGGAACGGACTCAGGTTCAGAAGGATTTGGAGCATAAGCTCTTGAAACTCAAAACTACCAATCAACTCCAGCCTTCTCGGTACTTAGCAAAATGCATTAGGGATATTAAGCTATAGTTTGAATGTCCTGACACATCGGACCAAAAAGGCCACACAATGGACTCATGTGCACTTTTACCGTTATGCTAATAAACACAATAAGGTATTTTTCCTCTAAACTAAGGGTGGCTGAACGCCATCTACAAAATACGGGAACCAAGTGGTGTCATGACCTCCAATTCCACCAGTTTTACCAGAAACTTTACTCTGCTCCAACTATGGCCCATCCCCCGGAGATTTCCTCCTTTCTCTGCTCTTTCCACCTCCCTTCTGTTTCCTCTTCCCAGGCAGCTGTCCCCAATGGCCCCATAACGAAGGAGGAATTAGATGCTGTCATTGACACCCTCAAAAATGGGAAGGCCCCAGGGCCTGATGGACTGTCCTCTTTATATTCTAAGAAATTTAAAAACATTCTCTCACTTCATCTTCTCCAGATGTTTAATTATATCCTACAGGGTGGAAAATTTTCCCAAGATATGCTCAGCGCTACCATCACAGTTATTCCTTAACCTGCTACCACTGCTGCTCACTATAGACCCATTTCGCTTTTGAACTTGGATATAAAGTTATTTTCTTCCATCCTGGCTACCCGTCTAAACGGCTTCCTCCTGTCCCTCATACATTGCAATCAGGTGGGGTTCATTCCCGGTAGACAGGCCTCTGATAAAGTCAGAAAACTCTGTAATATTGTCCATTGTGCCAACTGTCATCATAAGCTACTTTCATTGCTAGCCTTAGACATTGAGTTGGCCTTTAACAACCTTTCCTGGACCTACCTTGTTCATGTTTTTAAATTCATGGGCATCAACGGTCACTTTCAGAGGACCCGACTCCTATACAAATCTGTCGTGGCATTCGACAAGGCTGCCCCTTGTCTCCTGCCTCGTTCACCCTTGCAATAAAGCCTCTGGTGATTGCTATACACTCTCACACCAATATTAAGGGTGTGCGGATTAGAGATCATGAATACAAATCTAGCCTATTTGCAGACATGATGTTAACCCTCTAGTTTCGCTACCAAATCTGATTGACACTATGTGCCGTTTCGCACGACTGTCCAGCCTCAAACTTAATACATCTAAATCAGAAATTTCCCTGAATTTCAGCTTCCGGACTAGGGATAATTATTTGCCTTATCTAGGCATTAATCTATGCAATTCTTTAGATGCCCATTTCAAATTGAACTACGCCATGCTGCTCCCAAAGCTTTTAAAAGATGTAATTGCTTGCCATTGCCTTTCTTGGATAGGTAAAGTCCATTTGGTTAAGATGGTTACCTTGCCCCGCATTCGCTATTATTTCCGCACCTTCCCGACCCTGGTGACCTTTTCCTCCTTAGCCTCCCTTCAGAAAGAGATTTTTTTAATTTTATTTGGGCTTATAAGCGGCCGCATATTTGCAGACACATTATGTATCTCCATAAGAGAACAGGAGGGTTGTCGGTCCCTCATCGTTATAAATACTATGTAGCTTCTAGTCTCTCCTAACTTAGTTCTATCCATAACAAAACCGACCATCCGCAATGGGTCACCTTGGTATCGGCACTGGTTGCCCCAGCTTCTTTGTGGGCCTTGCTTTGGGCCCTGAGGTCAGCGGCTCACACAATACACCTAGCTGCTAAGATAACCAATCATGTGCTACAATTGTGGCGGAGAGTTTGTTTTAAGTATGGATTACAAAGCCTGATTTCGCCATTAATACCACTGTTTATAACCCCCTCCTGGCCTGTCGCCTCAGGTGTTTAGTGGAAGCATGCTTGGTTTCGCCACCTCAATGATTTCCTCTGTAACTGGTGGATCTTCACCAAAGAATATTTTGCTACTACATTTTCCCCACCTCCCTCAGAGGCATTTAGGACTGCACAGGTGGTCCATTTTCTTTGTTCTTTTACCCCACTCAATCCAGAGATTTCCCCTACTGGCTTCGAGAAACTATGCCTATTTAGAGCTCCAGATAGGGGCACTCTCTTTCATACACAGCCTATTGAACGCCCCACCTCCTGATACTAAGCTTGACTTTATGGCAACCTGGGAATGAGACCTTGATTCCATCCTGACCTCAGCGGGAGTGGTTGTTAGCCACAGTATCCAAGAGGTTCTGATATGTAACTGACCTCCCATGGCAAGATCAGGGGGTGCCGTAAGTATTTTCTGCAGGCCGGGGTTTGGCCAGTGAGCCCCCAATACCTGGTTGATACTGCTGAGATGGGAGGAAGTCAGCATATGTGTATGCCTCTATAGACTGCAATACACTTGTATTGCAGTGTATAGTACTGAACCAGAGATCAGAGCATCACTGGTTCAGGTCTCCTAGTGGAACATAAAAAAAAAAAATATATAAAACAGTGCAAAATAAATAAAGTGTGTGAAAAAAAAAAAAATAAAGCCCTAAAAATGCCCTTTTCCTATATAAAATTATATAAAAAAAACCTAAAAATTAATAAAAACAATACATATTTGGAATTGCCATGCCCGTAACAACCCGTATAATAAAACTGAAACATTGTTTCTCCTGCACGGTGAACGCAGGGAAAAAAAAACACCAGAAATTATTATTTTTTTCTTGTCTTACAAAAAATGCTATAAAAAGTGTTCAAAAAGTCATATGTACCCCCAAAACAATACCAATAAAAAGCACAAGTTGTCCAGCAAAAAATAAGCCATCAACCAACTCTGTCAACTGAAAATTATAAATATTACGCATCTCAAAAGATGGCGATGCAAAAATAATTGATTTATGTCCTCAAATGGGATTTTGTTCTGCAAAATTAGTAACGCATAAAAAAAAACAATATAAATTAGGTATTGCTGTAATCGTATCGAACTACAAAAGACATTGCAGGGCAAAAAAATTAAAAGGTAAAAAGCTATGCCAGAATTGATTTTTTTTTTTTTTTTTTTATCCACCAAGAAAGAGTTAATAAAATTTAGTCAATAAGTTATAGGCACCCAAAAATGGTGTCATTACTAAATGCATCTCATACTGCAAAAAGAAACCCTTATTTGGCTACATAACCAGAAAAAAAAAAAAAAAAAAAAAAAAAAAATATATATATATATATATATATATTGCACAATGTGACCCCATTTGGGAAAATACCCCTGGATAAATTCCTTCAGGGGTGTAAAGTGAGCATTTTCAACCTCCAAGTGTTTATTTTCCAGAAATTTACGGAGCTGAGGGTGAAACGTGAAAATGGCAATTTTTCCAGGAATATGCAATTTCAGCGCGTATTATGTTGTACCTGGCTTGTATCAGAGACGAATGTTCCAAAAGCTGTTGTGCCCTGAATACCCGCTTGAGGCTAAAGTCCCATGTAGCGGGCCACAGCAGAAAAGCACTGCAGGAAAAAAAAGCGTCAAAAATGCCTCGCAGTTTTTTCCAGAGCGCTTTTCACAGATAGTCCGCACAGGAAAATTTTCTGCTTCAATTATACCTACAGGAAACTGCCAGGGACTTCGTAGGTAGAATTAACATGCTGTAATTTCCAATAATACAACGGTTTTGGAAATCGCAGCATATCTGCTTCAGAGTTTTTTCTGCAATGTGTGGATGGGATTCACAAGAAATGCCAAGGTTTTTGCTGCAGCAGGGGCCCCGACCTAACAGTTTTTGGAGTGTGTGTAGCTGTTGACACAAGCTGGGCACAACATATCAGGCACTGAATATGCATATCTCTGGAAAAATTTTCATTATCAGGTGTGCGTTTATTTCTGGAAAATAAATTAATGCAACACTCAAGGGTTAAAAATGTTCACTACCCCACTTGATAATACCTTCAGTGGTGTAGTTTCCAAAATGGGGTCACATGTCTGCAGATTCCACTTTACTGGCAATTCAGGAGCTCTGCAAAAGTGGTATGATATCCAAAAAACAAACTGTGCTTCAAAAACCAAAATAGCGCTCCTTTCCTTCTGTGCCCAGCTGTGTGCCCAAACAGCAGTTTATACCCACATATGACATTGTTAAGTATGTTATCCGGGGGTACAACAGTGTCATACATGTGGGCATAAACTGCTTTTTGGGTACACAGGAGGGTGCAGATGTGAAGGAGCACTAAATGGCTTATAAGAGTGCAAATGTAGATTGTTCGTTTGTGGATGCCATGTCACATTTGCAAAGACTCTAAAATTGCCCCTACAAAATGGGGTCACTTGTTGGGGAATTCCAATTTACTGGCACTTCCAAGGATCTGCAAAAACAACATGGCATCCAGAAAGTTCCTCTAAATCTATACTCCAAAAGCTAAAAAGCGCAGTGCTTGTGCCCTTCTAAGACCTGCTGTGTGCCCAAGCAGCACTTTACACCCACATATACAACTTTTTTGTACTCGGGATAGCCCACTTAATAGTTTTAGGAGTGCAAGTTTCTGATGGCACATAGTGGGCGCAACATGTTGGGCACTGAAATGGCATATTTCTAAAGATTTAAATTTTCACTTTGTACATTAATTTTTGGGAAGCACTCTAGGGCTCATAATTATAATACATCTTGAGAAATTCCTTGAGGGGTGTAATTTCTAAAATGGGATCACTTTTGAGGAGTTTCTATTGTACTGGTACTTTAGGGGCTCTGCAAATGCACCTGAAAAGCCAAATAGCACTCTTTCCATTCGAGGTCTCACCATGCACCCATACAGAAGTTGTTCATTTATGTGTACAGGAGAAATTGTGTAACAAACTGTGTTGTGTTTTTACTTCTTTAACCCCTTATAAAATTTAAAAATATGATGCTAAATTTACGGTTTATTGGAAAAAAAGTAATTTTTCATTTTTAAGTCCCAATGCTAATAAAATCTGTGAAACAGCTATGAGGTCTAAATGCTCAACATACCCCTTGATAAATTCTATGAGGGGTGTAGTTTTCAAAATGGGGTCACTTTTTGGGGTTTTCCAGTGTACTGGTACTTTAGGCCTGTGCAAATGCGACATGGCACCTGAAAACTATTCCAGCAAAATCTGCCCTTGAAAAGTCAAATAGCAATCTTTCCATTCTGACCCCAGCCATGTACCCATACAGGAGATTATGACCACATGTGGGATATTCCCATGTTCAGGAGAAATTGTGTAACAAACTTTGGGGAGCTTTTTCTCCTTTATCCTTTTGTGAAAATGAAAAATTTGGGGCTAAGTTGACGGTTTATTGGAAAAAAAAAGTAATTTTTCATATTCACAATAGTCCCAATGTTAGTTAAATCTGTTAAACAGCTGTAGGGTCAAAATGCTCTCAATAAACCCCTTGATATGTTCTGTGACGGGTGTAGTTTCCAAAACGGGGTCACTTTTGGAGGTTTCCATTGGATTGGTAGGGGCTCTGCAAATGAGACATGGCACCTGAAAACTATTCTAGCAAAATCTGCTTTTCAAACGTCTAGTATTGCTCCTTCCCTTCCATGTGCTGGCGTGTGCCTAAACATCAGTTTACACCCGGAAGAAATTACATAACAAACTGTGAGATGCATTTTCTCCTTTAACCCTTTGTGAATTTGTTAATTTTAAGGCTAAATGAATGTATTATTGAAAAAAAATGAAATGTCCAAATTTCACCTTCATATTGTTTTGATTACCAGGAAATATTTAAAGAGTTAACAAAATTCCCAAAGGCTGTTTTGAATTATTTGAGGGGTGCAGTTTTGAAAACTGGATGATTTATGGGGGTTTCTAATATAATCCCCTTCAGAACTGAAGTGATCCTTAAAAAATTATTTTGGGAAATTTTCTTGTAAATCTGGAAAATCACTAACGCACAAAATAAATTAAAGGACAATTAAAAGATGATATCAATATAAAGCAGAGATATGGTACATAATATTTATTAATGTAATTGGGCGGTATGACTATCTGAAAAGCAGAGCATTTCACATTTTTAAAATTTAATTTAAATTGAAGAACGTTTTACACAATCTAATAGAAAAAAAATATTTAATAATTCAATAACCTCTTTAATGTGCCATTGTAAGAAACAGGCCCCACTCTACCATTTTTTTTAGGTATAAAGTTTTAAGTTCAGATTGTGACATATTTCATGCTTGCATGACCCTTAGATCTACAGATGGGACAAATCAACAAAATTATTTCCACCATTCAAAGTCTTGGTATCTGATAATTCATTTGGCTTCAAGGACTTTTTAGATCAGTAAATGTCACCAATTCTTAGGATTTAAGCCAACTCAGTTTAATAAATTACTAACCGTGAAAACTGCCCCTTATTATTCTAATGCAAGCCCCCGTCAAAGTTTAGCTGTTCTCTGTAATAGCAAGATAACATTTTACATCTCTAGTTTAAATGTCTACAATAAAATAAAAAAAACAGTCTCTGACATTTTGTTCCACATAATCTTTGTGTAATCTGTTGTTCTGCTCCTGTGTAATGATTATTTTTCCAATTTCCAAACTCATCAAAAAAAAAAAAATTTAAAACACAACACGTGGGCATTCTAATGTTGTATCCTGTTCATTATGTCATCATAACAGACCTTAGATATATTAAGGACCTATCCTTAGAATAGGTCATCATTTGGTGAGGATCCAAAAACAGCATCCATACTAATGAGCTGTTCACAGAAGCCACCAGCACAGGAAGATAAACAGAGAATGGAGCTGGAAACAGAGAGCTCTGTTCTCTATTTAGTAGCCAGAATGGGTTACTACAGTTCAGCTCCCTTTCAGTTAAATAAATAGGACAGATCAATATCTTTAGAACCCAAAAGCCCTTCATTTCTTGTCAAAAATAATTAGAATTTAATCTCTTACATAAAATATATAAAAATGAGTTTCTGTCTGTCTGTCTGTTCTTTATGCACGACCAAACGACTGGATCGATCTTCATCAAATTTGGCACATGGGTACATCAGGTGTCTGGGAAGGTTTTAGACACGGTCTCAGCTCTCTAGGACTACCGTTCCTGAGATACAGTATTCCCAAAAAACTGACCTGAATTAGCCAATAGAAGCCTGCAAGTCTTTAACTCATATCCCAACTGCCATATACATGGTCACATGTCCCTTATCAGCCAATAGAATCTTGCAGGCGCTTAGTCTCCACATGCACACAGCTTTACTCATGGTTTCCAAAACAACCCAGCCATTTTTCTTCACTGCTGTAGGTCAGCTTTAAAGGAGGAAGGCACTGTGGATGACACTGTTACACAAGTTCACATACACACAGCTTTACTCCAGGTTTCCATAACAACCAATCGCAGGTTTTTCACGGATATCCAAACTGAGATACACATGATCACATGACGCTTTTGGACCAATGGAAACTTGCAGGTTATTCAATCTTGACATACACACAGCTTTACACCAGGTTTCCATAGCAACCAAGCTATTTATGACCTGTATTAGTCAATAGCAGTTCGCAGGTCCTTAAATTTTCAGTTGTATGACGTGTATCAGCCAATATAACTCACATTTAATTTATCAGGTTTTCATAACAACACAGCCATAAATAGACTGTACCTATACTGAACTGCCATACTGGATGTCAGCATTCTTATAAATTGGAACATATTTAAACTACACATAAACGACATACAAAATAGACCAGTGCCAATTCTTATGGGGCCACTACACAAACAAAAAATGAAATATACCCGTGCAAAGTCGGGTCCTTATGCTAGTTTCTTCTATATTTACAGCTTTGCATTGCTGTACAACACATATTCTAGTATATATTCAGAAAGCATAAATGTAGTTCAAGTCAACTAAGGGTGGGTTCACACTTGCGCTTGAGTCCGTCCGCTGCCAATCCGAGTGAAAATCTTGGGAAACTGGATAGGCACCGAATAGCGTCAGGTTAGCGACACATTGCTAAAAAACCCATTCATTTGAATGGGTTTTTAAAGCAATGCACGGGAGTCCGATTGCACCCTCTGCACCGCAAAGCCGTTTATTTAGCCGGAAACAAAGTCCTGCATGTCGACTTTGTTTCTGATGAAAAACTGGATTCGCGGCGCAGAGGGTGCAATCGGACACTCGCGCATTGCTTTAAAAACCCATTCAAATGAATGGGTTTTTAAACAATGCGTCGCTAACCTGTCACTATCCGATGCCTATCCAGTTTGCCGAGATTTTCGCTTGGATTGGAAGCAGACGGACTCAAGCGTAAGTGTGAACCCACCCTAAATGATCAGTTATAACTGCTTCTATGAATGAATGATTGTATAACTTGTAATTATTTAAAAGAGACATGTATTGTATAGAGACAGAACAATGAGGAGAGCAAATTCCTCCAGCAACAAATTTACTGCTGCAGCAACTGCTACTGTGCACATGGCCTCAATGTAGCTGTGGCAACTTTATAAACAGTTTTAGGCTAAGGCCCCACGTAGCGAAACACAGCTAACACACCTTGCAAGACAAAAGGGTATGACTTAATGGAAATGGCATATGGCTTAAAAATCATTATATATTGTCAAAATCTGGTCTCAAGAAAGTCACCCAAAGGTGCCATAATATTAAACTATTATTAAAACTATATATTAAAAGGTATCTAAAGATGTATCAATTGTACCACATGGAATGGGCCACTGTAATAAATTTGGCACATGTAGTGTTTAAATTTAAGACAGTATTATTTAGAGGTGGGAGAACCTCTGATGATTCTTCTGGGTTTGGATGGTTTGGCCCAAAGATTTGTTTTGAGTTGAATAAATTCTTCACAAACAAAAGTGAAAATAATATACTCTGGGGTCTCCTCAGACTGCAGAGTATAATAGATGGAGGCCAACTGAGGTATGTAAAATAACAAACCATTATCTCATCCCATTAAACTCATCTTCCCTCAGCTCTTCTGGGAATTTTCATGGCATCCAGCACTCCCTGTGAGTAACTCCCTGGCTAACATCATGCACTCCAGGAACTCAGGAGTGCATGGCTTCACCATGGAGGTGGGGAGAGGACCCAGAGAGAGTGCCAGATACTGCGAGGATGCCCAGTAGAGGTGAGAGAAGGTGAATATAACTGTTTACTATCTTTTTACACCTCCCCTGGGCCACCACCTATGTGCCACAGTTGATATAGGGAAGACTTTAATGTAATAAGGACATCACCACAAAGGGATGATTTCATAGTCAAGGGCATGTTTTTTTAAGATGCGTTTGTCAGGATACATGTGAAAATGCTTAGGAATCATCTCATTTTAATTTTCCATTGATATAACATTACATCACTTATTTACATTTTTAAAGATCTGTCGGTGAAACTACCACCACAGTTTCTTACGTTGGCAGTAGTAATTTTTCAGAACATAAAAAGAAACTCAGTGGTGTAATATAATAAGGAAATACTTATTAGAAGTCATAAACTAAAGATTATTACATTTTCAGTCTTGGAAAGGTGTTTGAATTCAGTAATATAAAGAACAAAAGTAAAAAAATGAACACAGGTTGAAGAAGAAGACACTAAATTCAGATGATAATTGAAACTATTCATAATTGTATTTTTATTGTTAAATCCTGAGCAGATTATCACATAATGTGTTGATCAACACATCCTACTGTTCAGCACAAACATTCCAAAACATATCTACATATATTTTAGATTGGCTTGTTTATGCTCAATGTTTTTGAAATAACAGTTTGAAGTGGGAGTATTTTCCTTTATGTTACAATTTTTTTTTGGAAAGTATATTTTTATTATTGCCTCGCCCATTATTGTGTCTGATTAACTGCATGTTTGATCTATTAATATCTGCGAATGATAGCAACCGGCCTAATGCTAAGGCCACATCTAGTGAAACACAGCAAAAAAACGCTGCAGAATAAAAAGCACTTATTGCCCTTATTATACCTATAGGGAAAATGCCGGTGTTTCTGCAAGTATAATTGACTTGCTGTAATTTTCAAAAAGGCGGGAGTTTTTTTTCTGCTACAGATTTTTTTTTTCTGCAATGTGTGGATGGGATTAGCCAAAATCCCATTCACTTTGCAGGTACTGCAAAACGCTGGGTTTTCGCAAGGCCTCAGCTTTAAAGAGATCTTGCTGGATGACTACAAATATAATGTAAGACAAACTGGAAAAAATCTCTTCTAAAATGAAAAGTCACCCATCCACAGACAACTGTTTTGGGGGTCTTGTCCCTCGTTAATCCAGAGTGGGCTATTGGCTGGCTATGTAAAAGGCCACTGATGTCTGCTGTTTGTTCTTGTGAAGGCTACCATGTACTATAGATATAAGAAGACCTAAAGGCATATTTGGGGGTCGTATACTCTGTGGGAGGCCAGAAAAAGGGAGTCATATACTGTTTTGGGGCCAAAAAAATCGGGTCGTATACTGTTTGGGGGCCAAAAAAAAGTTCATATACCATATGGGGGCCATAAAAAAGGGGATTGTGTACCATGTGCGGGCAAAAGAAAGGGGTGTTATACTATGTGAGGGCCAAATAAGGGGATTTTTTTTTTATCTGCAAATGGGTGGTGTTCTAAAATTTTAATTAGGGGGCCCCATCATGCAACCAAATATAACAGGGTTAAGTATATTTTTTTTGGGTGGGGCAGCGCCTTTCTATAGTGCACCTCAGGCAGCAGAGAGGCTAGGTTCACCCCTGCTTATTAGAAATCATAAAGTAAAGACTACTATATTTTCAGTGTTTGAAAGGTATTTGGATTCAGTATTATAAAGTGAAAAAATATAAAAACACAGTTGAAGAATATTGTTAAAATGTCAGCATAATAAAAATCCGTATCCATAAAAAGATGATTATATTTTTCCATTTTTGGCCACAAAGGTATTTTTTTTTTTGCTCCTAAAAAGGCTCCAACACTAAACTATTATGTTTGTCGGTGTTTTGGACATGACAGGCTTCCTTTAAACATTGTGTACATTCAACCACAGCCTTTCACGTATGGAAATGGGTCAGGTTGAAGAGAGAGTATGTGTCAGTAAATCCTCGATCATTATTGTACTTTTCTTAGTCTTCTTACAACTGTATAGACATTACTGGAAAAGTCAATGCAATAACAGAAGTAGATAAAGAATGTGTTCTTATTTTCTGTCATGTCTGAATGTCTTGCCAACTTGATTTGCATCAGTAAAAGTGTTACAAGGACTTGGTCACTCAAAGACACTTTAGCACGAGTTATCTTTACACAAGTCTATCTTGATTCCAGTGAAGATAATAATCTTAATAACACAGTCAAAAGTACAATTAATTTATTCCATTTGGCTACATTGTTGAAAAAGCTTCCTGATTATCATCAAGATAGATAAGATGGTTTGCAGGAGTTGAACTATACAAACATGTCTGAATCATATCATCTCGCAAATCTGAACTTTTTTTTTGGATTTTATTTAATAGTGGCCTATGACATTAAATAGCTGTAGGCTAGGAAATATTTAACCAGTGACTACAATCCCCAGATCATTCATTGTACCTCCAATTACATTCATTAAAATAAGTTTTAACATGTTGCAGATTTAAAGATGACCTTTATCCAGGTGTGAAACACCCAATGAACATTTGGTTCTATCACCCTGAGCATTCTGGTGTTTGTTTATCCAAATGCTTTTCAAAGATATAAGGCATTTTAGAGTTAAAGCAAATGAAGGTATAATACCTAAGTGGCCGGCAACACTGTAGTTTCTCTGGGAACAGCGTATCTGTGTGTTGTATGTCATGCAATGTTTCTGCCCACTTGACTAGTATACCCTAATTTACATTAACATTAAGTTATATCTTTGGAATGGCTGAACATATTTGGATAAACAAAGCACCAAAATGTCCAATGTGACAATGTTTATCAAATGATGAATATCATGGGGCTTCTCAGACCTGGTGACATATCGTCTTTAATAATTCTCAGCATCCTTGCACTATAAATGAACCAATATTAGTTGGAGTTTATACCGAGAATGTATACATACCAACATGAGGTATATATTTTATAGAAAAGCTAATGTATACTCTCATTCAAATTTTACTTTAGTATAAGATTATCAGATGGTGTAAATATAGAAGAACTGAAAATATTAAGTGAGGTTATATCACAAGATAAAGGTAACCAGATTAGGCCACATGCCTAGCAATGCATTTTAGAAACATGTATTTGCCATTGGCAGAAAACCTTATAGATCATCCTGGGCTTGTGTTAATAAATGAGGACTGACATTGTTACCCCACATTCACATAACCGTGAAACTCGGTCCGAGTGTGCGTTGGATTTAGCTGCCTGAACATCAGGCTGGGAGAGACACTTCTAGCATTATAGTTATCTATGATGCTAAGAGTCTCTGCCTCCCAGCGACATACTGTCCTGTACCGATTAGAGTACGAAGGAGGACTATTATCATCAGTGATAACTATGATACTAGGAGTCCCTCTCCTGGCCTGATGTTTTAAAGGTGAAACTCGTTTGTGTGAATGCGGGGTTAAAGTTTGATATCTGTTACCTTGTTTTATTCAGTTGGTGAAGGGGTGTTGCTACGTTTTATAATGCACTCCAAAAACAGTCTACAGTCACAGACTACATCATTTTACATTGTCATGAACTGACGCATTTTGAATGGAGATATTGTAAACTGAGTTATTTAAGGGTAAAAACAAATTTATACATTAAACTAAACACCCCCCTGCCTACTTTATAAATTACTTCATTTTGAAAAAATGTATAGTTACCATTATCACAGGGGCGGTCACGTAACCAGGCACATTTTCTAAGGATCCGATGACATTCCTTTTCACCGCTTCCGAAACAAAACGTCACATACAATATCCCCGTCCCCTCCCCTCCAGTCCCCTCCCCATCATGCTTACCTTGCTTCCTGCTGGAACCTCCTGTCACTCATCAATGCGTGCGCAGTACCCGCAGTACATCTTCAATGCGGGCATACGCAATTGAGTTGAAAAATGATTTTTTTTGTTTTTGCCTGGAAAACCCCTTTAAGTAATTTCTAACATATTCAAGCTCTAAATGTCATCTTCACTAAATGTAGGCTGTATCTGTCAACATAGCCTGAAGACAAGTTTTTCAAATAGTACCCAAATATTGCTCCAGCCAACCAGTGGACTCAGTATAGTGTGCCTTACTGACATAAGACCTGCACTGTATACCACTGTGTGTGCTGCCTTGCTGGTTTTCCATCCCAAGAGTTGTGTGCTAGACAGTGTTGGAGTTATCCTTCACCTTTTGAATAATTGCTAAGTAAGGTGAAACATGGTTCATGTTCACACAGTCATGGGGAAATTAAGAAATTGTCTTTTAGTGTCTTAATTTGATGTCTATCAAGATACAGGTGGGATACTGTGAAATATTTGTTATTGGAACATTTATGAGGCAACTTATAAAATTATGTGATAAAAAAAGAGAAATATAAGTATTTTTTCCACTTTGCATAAGTGTCAAGCAACTGCAGACCCTATAGTCCCATATATGATTTAATTTGATGTAACTTTATATGATGCATGTATTCGCAAGTATTCTGCATTTGAAGCAAATAAAAACCTGTCTCAGGGAGACTTTTCTCCAGAGCTGCCTTGAAGCCTAACATTTGTCTTTCTCTCTGCTCTCTGGCCGTAATACTGAGGGGACTCTAGAATTCAGTTGGGGTAATCAGAAAACCCTAACAACGGCTTTCTGAGATGAACCTAACAAACATAGTGGAAGTGGAAAGCTATTATGACCTCACTCCACAAGCCATGGTTTATGGGGGTCATAGACATGCATTCACCTTACTCAGAAACAAAAAGAGGGTAAAAGACTGTAACTAACTTTAAGTACTGAATACAAAATGATTCTCGACCTGGCCAAGTGGTGAAATGAGGTTAGACTGTTTCCTGCACCAGACTTTGTAGTCTTCAGAGAAGGAAATCAGAAGAAAGCAGATTTACAGAAAGAGACTGAGTATTTCTTTTCCTTGCTTTTTAGTCCAACACACACTTTTCATTTTTCTAAGAAGCCCAACAAGTGCCATATTGGTTTTTGGTTAATAGTAGGAGGTAGATTGAGAAAATGGTTCCAGCATACAATGTAGTGGATAGGGGACAAATGTTTGGAGGAATGTTTTAAAAAAACTTTCAAATACTTAAATGCTTTTATATATTGTACTGCTTTGTGAACTATGGTGTACCATGGTATATAACTTTTGTGAACAAATATATACAGTATGTAGATATGCTATTGTTTAGACTGAATTGGTAGAACCAGGGGTGGAATGCATTATAAAGCGTTAATATGGTTTCTTCATGATTCTTCCACTTCAATTCTAGCTTTCTTAGCTCTGTTTTAAGCTGTGTAGAAGGTACAGGTACCACCTAATACAAAAGATCAAAGGTCAAAGGTCAAATTCCAAAACAGTGACTATCACAACGCAGCTTCTGGAAAGTTCTATACATCAAAAAGGGGGTTAGAATACTATAAATGTTCAGTAACTGCTATGCCAGGGAACCCATTATAATCCAGACGTCTGCTTGGTTTCCTATCATCTTTAATTTTCCTGTATACCTTGGTGTGTCAGATAACTGACATTGGATTCCCCACCTGGCTTTGAATGTAAGTCTTGCTTCTTGTTCATCATCCTTTACTTGTTTACTTACACTTGCCTGACTTGTTGGCTTTGCTTATTTTCTAATCTTTCATTAAAATCACCTAAATTAGTGGTGTGTGCAATTCTTGATTCTCACTATCTTTAGAAGCCACAGTAAAACACCATTTTTGGTCAATGCCTGAAGTTTTGATCACTTATTACATTTTAATGTGTGGTGATGCAGTGAAAAAATGGCAATTCCCACATTTTGATTTTTATCTCACTACAAGGCTCATCATATGAGATAAATATTATTTATATTTTAATAGACCCTGCATTTTGAGATGCGGGATGCCTTAAGTGTTTATCTATTTTTATATGTATTCTAAAGAAAAAGGAGTGATTATAATTTTTTTTTGTATTTTTCCATTTTTTTTGCTCCTATTAAAGACCATACTCTGCATTACTATTGTTTTATGTAGGCATTTTAGTTATGACAGACACCCTTTAAGTGGATGGCTATACTCAACTGAACAATATAAAAGTAATTTTATTCTGGACTAAAACAAAAACAAATGACAATATAGATAAAACAGTATATGAAGAATGACTACAAAACAGGTAATGGAAAAAAGGGACAAGGAACTGGAATGCAACCAAGACTGCCAAACACAAGTAATTTTGGACAACTAAGACAAATATTTGTCTACTGCATTCATTGAAAGCCACTAAAATCTGGATTTTGGCTTTTCTCATAAGACAGATCTACAATTAGATGACTTACCATTCAACCTTACACTTTTCCCTGTAAAATATATAGTGGAAATATTATTCTATTGTATATGTGAATAAATAAAACAGAAAAGAATGCCATAACAGAGTTGTATCTTTGGAAACATGTAGTTCCATTACTGGATATGAGTGTATGTGAAAGGTTTCTGAAGGATGAGTGGGTTAGCGAAGTAGAGACATCAGGCTGCTGACCTTGCTGTCCATCAGTAAAATTGAAAAGCTTTCTGAAAATGAATTCATTGCTGCAGTAAAGTAGTTCAATAAACAAAGGCTGAATCTAAAATGCATCATTCCTTTTTAGATTTAGAGAGGTCAGAGTAACTGAGAACTTTCAACAACTTTTCCTTTTACCTCTCATAGGAGACCATTAAAATAAATTCACATTTCAAGGTGGCATTCTGAAATCCTTGAAACCTTCTCAGCTTGTTGATGGTGTCATCTGTTTGTCAGATATACTTTCAAAGTAATCTGAGCGAAATGTCAACTTCAGCTGGAAATGTGAAAACCTGTCAGTAATGAAGAACTTGGGAATGATGACTATTGGTCAGCCAAAAGCTCTCTTAGCTTTATAATAATGGTCCAAATATTGCCTTCTGCAAATAAAAAAATATTATTAAAGTATCACATATATTACATCTAAAACTTGGAATCAGATATAATTGAAAACGGGTGTAAGTAAATACAATGCAACTGCTATGGTGCCCCTGGAAAGAGGAGACTTATTCCTGCTTTTTGAGGCAACATTTTGTAACTAAATCCAAGTATTAGATATATTTTTCTATGACAAATTAATTATGTATAATTCAGGTAAATATATTTTTGATTGGTTTATACTTTTCAGTAAGTTGTAGATTTTAAAAGGGTCTTCTTGTGTGCATGTGGGAGGTTCAGTTTATTATGATGATGTTTCCAAAATGCTCATGCACAAGAACATTGTAAAAAATGGGCATTAAAATGGATGAAACTGTTTTTTTTTTTTTTTAACATTCTATGCAACATATTTTTCATATATTTTCCATCTGTCTATCAATTTTTAATGTTGACATCTGTTTTTAATTTTCCAATTAAAAAATGGCTGAAATTCATTGGTCTTTTTTTTTTACCCAACCCCAAACCCATTTTTAATAGCTATCACTTAGATGCAAGTCTGTTTTGATGTATGTTAAAAACAGACCCATTGACTTGTATTGGGTCTGTCCGGCCATGGAAACATCCAAAAATAGGACCTTTCCTAAATTTTTAACTGACGTTATTCATTGTCGTTTAAAAAGTATACCCATGTAAATAAACCCATCAATGTGAATATAACCATTGACTTCCATTTTTCTGAAAACGGGCATGTTAAGGATGTTGAAAATCTATCACAAGTCTGTGGTACGTATGTACATGACGCCTTAGCATGGGAGATGCTTTTTTTAAATTGCTTTTAATTTGAACACTGCGGTTTCATAAAATTTTACATTTTGAACAATAATTTGGTCTTAGCCAATATAAATATCCACATTTTGTAGTTGTTCATTTGGATATTTAATGGGTATGTGGCATATTTATTTAGTGGTGTCAACTAGATGTGTTATATAGTGTTGCAATATTAGAAAACAATTAAAAGGGTATTCCTATATTTTAATGTTATGGCATATTACTACATGCCAGAACTTTATGATCTGTGGGTGTCTGATCTACGTGACTCATCCACAGGAATGACTGTATTAAACTCCCTTTGCCTTAATCCCTGTCTAGCAATGATCCTGGTCAAGTGTTGTGTAAGGAACTGCTACACAGCCCCATGTAAGTGAATGGAGAATCACTGAGTAAGAAACTCTTTACTAGAGATGTGCATATACCAGAACCGCCTGTTGTGGATAGGAGTGTGGTAGTGTCAACAAGCATCAGAAAAAGGTCTAATAATAATAATCTTTGTTACACCCGCCCCTGTCGCCTTTGAACATCACTGTTTACAAACAATAGTAAAAAAAATAAAAAAAAAGTTCCAAGAAAGATTTCTCATTGTGATTGTTATATTTGACCTTTGAATGAAAAGAAAAATATTAAATAATTATACTGATAACATTTTACATTAAATATACAGTTTTTATTTAACAAGGCAAAAATCACAAACGCAAAGTTGTAACAGCAGTAAAAACACAAACATTGATAGAACAAGAAAGAGCAGATTCCTTCAACCCTCAGGCATATGTGCCACACATTCCACCAGGTGAACAGACAAGTAGGGTAACAAGATACTATAAAATCTAAAATAAATTAAAGATGAACACAATTAAGATATCTGTGATGACAAGGTTTGACATGATTTGGTATTTAAACCTAGACATTGTCTTAGGCAACACTCTGCTGAATAGGCTTAATATCATAAATGGTATAATATGTGTAAAGAGCAAATGTGTCAATAAAATTTAGAAAAAAGCAGGATGCTGACTCTGCAAACTTCTCTTATCTGGGGATATGTCTGTACCTTGCAATTTCCATATAAGCTGTGCTTACAGCAAACACTTAAAAATAGACCTATGGGAAATATGAATTGATTTTATACTGAAATAAAAATGAGAAAAAAAACATGCTATTCATTGAGACCTTTAAGCCAACCCTGTCTCTTGTGGTCAATCAACGACTGTCTTTATCAGCACTGCAGGTAATAATTCTTTTAAACTAAAACTGCCAACAAAAAATGCTGCAGTCAAAGATAATTAACTGATCTGTTGAGACCTTTTAGCAATGTAATGGCAAAATGAGTCAATTTGTTAAGGAATGCTGGTCATACACATTAGATCGCTGTTGCTGTACCATTCAGTCAAGCAACTGCTATTACTTATGACCCCTCCATCCAGTTGCATACTTGGCTTAATCAAAAGTGCATCTTTATTTCAATGGAAAGAGGGGAATAAGGATCTCTAGAACACTTGGCAGTGGCTGATGTTCTGGGACAACAAAAGATTGGTTTGCAAATGGCCAATCATTATTTCCACTGATGCCTGCAATTGGGGGACAACTCAGCTATCCCCTGTATTTTAGGCCATTTATTTTAATCTAATGTGTATGGTCATCAAAACGACTAGTCAGTGCAACAGTTACTCAACAGACCTCAAGTTATATCCATTCAATTCAATTATTTTAGATCAATGTCCTTGGCATTTCAAAACATGGAAATGAAAGACAGAGGCAGGTACAGGACCAGTTTTGTCAACATCTTCATGCACACAGATGTAGCCTTTGCCAAACCAGTTTTCGTAGCACGCTTATAAAGTCCATTCTTCACCAAGTCTATTTTGCAGTGAACCGTCCATTCACTTTATATAGAAGCGCCTGTGCTACACAATTAGCATAGTGCACCATATAACAACACAAACATTTGCTCAGCGTGACAAACATTCATTTGGTGAAGGATACATTTGTACCAAACACTTCTAACTTCTATCTCAATAATGTCTCTGCATATACTTTTATATAGCAATCATTTTATGTCTTGATTTCTAGTGTTATTACAGTACTTTCTTTTGTAAACTCTGTTTGAATTGTCTAAAGATGTATCCCACCAACCTAATGAGAAACCTACAATTGTAGTTATTAACTGAATCAAGTCTAAAAATTAAGAATGTTTAAAATAATCATTTTTTAATATCTAACTTTCATTGTTACTGTAAATTGTATAAAACATTTTATACAATTTAGAATTTATCTAACATAAATAACAGTATAGACAGTGTCAGAATAACAATCCATAAATTTAACAGAATTGTTATGTATCATACTTTCAAAATTAGTTTTACTAATTGTTCACCAAGATAGGTTAATCAAATGCATATTTTATACTTTATATATATATATATATATATATATATATATATATATAAGTTATATATAAAAAGTATAAAAACCATTTCAAATTTGAATGGATTAGATTTTTTTTACAATGCGGATTCAACAAGAATATCCTGAAATAAAAGATAAATCGGTATCTGGGTGAAAACATGGATAACGCAGGCAGAAATGGTGAGAAAATGGGCATTAATGTGAAGAGAGCAATGAACTCAAGAATCATGATCAGTGTGAAAGAAATAAAGTATAATTTAAAAACAAAGAACAGAAAATATATTTAGTAAAATAATAGCCCTCTGGATAAAGTTGGAATCCCAATGGAGGCCCTATGTACAAAAATAAACCTATATGTTGTTATTGCCTTCTTTTATGTCCAACAAAAAAGGGATGAGAGTTCTACAACCTGCTCCATTTACTTGGCCTCTTCACACCTTGACAACATTGTACAGTATTGCTGAACTTTTGATGAAATATTGTTACACACATTCACACACACTGCAGACCAGGATTTGGATTCTCTCATTGATAACTGTGATGTAGAACAACTTGTAATAAGGAATACAGTGAAATACATTTTCTGTTCTTTTAAATAACAAGCATTTTATCGTATATATAGAAGTATTGCAACATTCGGGACGTTAACAGCCCCAGACTTAAAAAATAAGAATGGGGTGATGCCCATTCAATGCTTGGCAGTTTGATGGTAATTAAAAACCAGCCAGTGTTGGTTTTATAAGATCCACTTAAGAAAGTACCAAAACAAAATGTTCTGTGCGCTCTAGCTTCCATTCACTACACCAAAGAGAAGAAAATGAAACCTATAAAATGAAAGGTTGGATCTTATTGTTTTCTTCTTTACACATTAGTACTCCATTTATTGTTCTAGTGATAGTAGTTTCTGTCAAAGGTTGGTGGAGACTGAAGAGTATTTTTAAGAGCAATAAAAACCCCACACTTCATTGATGGGTCCTCTCTTGACAATCCATGTTCTCTAAACATCCACATGCTTGCTGTTACAATGTCCGTATTGCAACTGGATAGAGCAGTGACATGTGTTCAGCACCTTTAATTGGTAACTTGCGGCTGGTATAGTAGTGGATTATTTCTGGTACAGTGTCAAAAGGTGGGCTGTTCTGTCCCAGTACATAATGGTTTTCTTTGGTACGTGACAACTTCATGTGCATGAATCCTTGGCTGCTCCTATTGGGAATAAAATAATATTATTTTAGAATATTATAGAACATATCAGACATGAAGACAATTTCAACTTGTGATATAGTACTTGCCTTGCTAAACAATATGCAGACACACACATTTATATTATTAGTTCTTCCTTAATCTATATCCCGAAGATCACTAATGTTTCTTGAGTTACCTCTCAGTTTCAAAGCTTATACAAGTAAAGCCATTGTTATGTAAAATGTTAAGCATGACAGTAGAAGAAAGGGAGGCAGTTACTCGATGAGGGGGGTTCTGATGACCAGTAGAAGGAATTAGCATTTTGATAAAGAACCCTTAATCCTATAACCCCGGTTAGTTATCCAAGTAATTTAGTAACTAACAAAATGTCAAATTGTTTTCCAAAAAAATAAACTTTGAAATGCACAAATGTTTCATGTTAAGGATACATGGCTCTTTTTCCATTTATCAGACAGGTCTTTTTCCCTACACCTGGCTATTAATCTGTTATACACCCTGAACTCACAGAAAAAAAACATGACAAATATAAGGCTTGCAAGTGAAGCTCACAGTGAAATATTACATAGGCAAAATTGTAAAGAGATTAGGAGAGATTAACTAATAAAAATGTAACAATGTCAGCACCCATGTTGTGTGCCACATTTATTAAGTGATTTAGATACTTTTCGTGGCCCCACTATAGAATGGGCGTCATTTAGAAGAAAGGGTATGACTCAAAATGCACCCCATGGCAAAAAAATTTATCTAAAGTAGGTCAACAAATAGGTGGTATAAATGTAGAAAAATGTATCTAAATATGTGCCAAATTTATCATGCAGCATTAGCCAATATATATTTAAGATGGTATCAATGAATCTGCTCCACTGTTTGAGAAGAAAGCAGTAAGAAGGGAGGTGGAGGTTGAGAGTACACACAGATGTATATTCTGGAGGATTATATTCTGAATATATAATTATTATATGCTGAACATATAATTATTACTTTATAAGGCTTCCCAAGAAGTGATAGGTACTCTCTAAATGAATTTAAAATTTAAAATTAGCAGTTTCTAATATAAGTGAAAATTTAATAAGAGCTGCTACTATCATTTGCCCACCTGGAGGCTTTGGCAGAAAAATCATATAGTATTACAATTTAAATTGACCCTCCAGTCAATTGCCCAAAATTATATATAGGTCATTACCTATTGGTATGATTACTAGAGATGAGCGAAGTATTCAAAAATTTGATTCGGCAACTTTGCCGAATTTCGCAATATGATTCCATTCGATCCGAATTAAATCACGGCGAATCGCATACCAAAAACAGCTATTTATTGGCTGCAGAGAATCGGGGTGGGTGGCAAAATGGTGAAACCCCTTGGATGCCGCGGTCAAACATGCAGCCAATCAGCAGCCAGCCCTGTGATGTCACATCCCTTTAACCACTTTGCGAGCGCACACGGCATGTTTGACCACTGCATCCAAGTTGTTAAAACCCCGGATCGGTTATGGAGCAGGGTGTTAGCTGTCAGTTGCAGCTAACACCCTGCTCTATAACCCATCGGGGGGATTTAACACCTTGGATGCAGCGGTTAAACATGCCGTGTGCGCTCGCGAAGGGGTTAAAGGGATGTGACATCACAGGGCTGGCAGCTGATTGGCTGCACGCATGGCATTGTGGGTGATCCTGCGTTCCCAGAGTTCCTTGCCCCATGTAGAGCAGCCATTTTGAACTAAATGTGAACCGTTACCACAAAGCGTGAAGAAATTCGGATTCGATGCAAATCGAATATTTAATGAAATTCGGATAGAATTTCACTTTTGCAGCTTTGATTCGCTCATTTTTCTCAGATCTTGCCCCAGTCTGCTTAGTTCAGCAATATTATGGCAGAACTTTGGGTATGTGACTACAGATTAGCTACAGTGCCTACAGGGAGTCTGAGGTTGTCTGAAAAACACCCACTGTCTAATTATTTAGGCTGCAGCAGAGGATGTGAACGAGGCAGAACTGCATAACCAGACAAACCTCAGACAATAAAGATGCTATTTTCTGTGAAAAAGCCTGACCACTTTTTGTTTTACTTATTTCATGAAACCTACTTTACCTCTGCTGCATCAAGAAGGGATATAACTACAATGTGTTGCTACAGCTTACAGTGAAGATTTATTCTTCAGTATTTGAGGACATACTGTACAGCATTTAGGGTAAAAATGTCTTTCAGATGTATAATGATGGAGCAGTAATGAGGAGAGTGCTTAATTTTTCTGGTGTTTAATGCAGTCAATAGTAAAGAACAAATTAACATTTACAGACATCATTATAATAGAAACAAATAGAAGGCTACAGTGATACCAAAACATATTAAGTGATCCGAGGTACACTATTCTAGAAACACTGTCGTTTCTAATTACGCTCAGGCAGGTTATCTGGAGAGCACTGTCCTGGCTTTGAAACCATCTGCTGGATGAATGGCTCTCCTGGGAGAAGCAAGAAAGTGTTGGAGAGGACAAGACGAGATGGAGCATATATATCTCTGCACTGAGAGCGCATTACAATTTAATTAACTCATTCACTTCTAGCGGGAATAATTATGGGCATCCACAACACTATATAGTTAAGTCGCAAAAAACTTGCTATGACAAATAAAGGAAAATTACTCTTTAAGCCATTTAACATCAGTATAGCTGAAAGAGAACAATTATTTAAAACATGAATAACTACATGGAGAGACGTGTCTATTTTACACTCAAATGTAAGAGCTGAAAAACTGACACAAATATCACTTCTATATTTTGTACAGACCTTGGTTACCCTTTTCATTTTTCAGTCTAAATAGATCTAAAATTCTGTGCCTTTTCAATTTATAGTTTATTTTTATAGTGACTTAAGCTCTGCTTTCCAGAATCACCTGCAAATAATGCAAAATTATAAAATCTGTTTGTCTGCAGCTGTAGTATGGTTGGCGACGTGACTAGAACATACTTCATAGACTTTATTTATTTAAAACGTAAAATAATTTAGTTAAGGATTATTAGTAAGAGAAATAAATGTCATTGGTAAAAGTACACAACACCATTACAATATAGTTCAAAAGATATGTCACAGTCCAGCAGCTGCAATAATTCAACTCTTCAGCAGCAAAACTGCTAGAACGGAGACTTTCTCTTCTCCACCACAGGTTTTCTTGACCAGGTCCCAATGGAACATCAGCCATAGGCAAACTGTATACAAATACAGAGGTGCTCATGTGGCACTTAGAGCCCTTATGTGATGTATGTACATGACATCGGGCCACACGTAACTGCAAAGGCCCAATCACAGGCCCCAGCGGTGACCTATGGGGTGCATAGTCACATGGAGAAGAGGATAGAAAAGGATGCCCAGAAGAGGTGAGGCAAGGTGAGTATAAGTGTTTGTTATTTTTACTCATCTCCCTTAAGCTTTCATTTATTATACTCTGGGGTCTGAGGAGACTCCATAGTAAAATAATAGCATCGAAACAAACCGGATGGCCAAACGAATTTCATGAGGTTGGCATGAAGTGGTTCGAGGGGGCTCTTGGGAGCATTTTATACTGCGGGGGAGCATATAATGTGTGGGAGCCATTGTGGAACAGATTGTATTGTATGGGGGCCTCTGTGGAGCATATTGTACTGTGTGGGGGCCACTGTAGAGTATATTGTACTGTGTGGGGGCCACTGTGTAGCATATTATACTGTGTGGGGGCCACTGTACAGCATATTATACTGTGTAGGGGCCACTGTGCAGCATATTATACTGGGTGGGGCCATTGTGGAGCATATTTTACTGTGTGATGGTCACTGTAGAGCAGAATGTACTGTGTAGGGGCCACTGTGGAGCAGAATGTACTGTGTGGAGGCTAATGTGGCGCAGAATGTACTGTGTGGGGGCACTTCACTATTTATATAACATAGTTTCTGTTTTACAGCAAATGTGATATTATTACAGCTGTAATAACATTGCATGGTCACTATAAAACAGATCCTGTGTGATGTAAATAGTGAAAGGGTGACGGCACTTGCAAAAGCACCACAGTCCCTTCAAACAGATGATCAGCAAGGGTTGTGGGTGTTATACCCCCACAGATCTCTTAGATATATTAAGGTTAAATTGTAGTGTTGGCCCTTTGCAATAAATTAGTGGGTTTTAGGTTGTAGTTTGGGCACTCAGTGGAGCATGCGCTGTATTCATCTTACCTCTAGTCGCTCACTGACACCATTAGTCAGAGAAGTTGTGAGTAGTCTCTTTCAAGTTGCACTGACTGCAATGCTTTTTTTCACCCCCATTTAAAAAAAAAAAAAAAAACTTCACTAGAAATATGATGTAGAGTTTGGTAAATATATTGTACAGTTCAGTACCACTGTAATAAATGAACTAGCAGAATTGTATTACTAAATTTGCCCAGTTGTCCATTTAGAAAATCCTATGGTAGTATAGTGTGGAGAAGGAATAATTAAATGTCTTCTAAAAAATATATGAGCTAAGACTTCAGCTTTAGCTTAAGCTATGAAAAAGCATCATTCAGGGATCCTAAATAATAAATTGTAGACCTTTTTCTACTTTGATAATTAATTGTGGAAATGCACATAGCTTTGCTTAGAACAGAGCCTTCGAGATTAATCTGCTGTGTTCTGCTATCAAGGTCTTTAAACCAACACTGACAGCTCAATATACAAAAAGATTTATGGCAAAAAACTCATCTATATCTTTCTGTCTTGCTGCTTTGTCAACTGAAGACATATTTATCTAAGAGCAGGGGAAGATTTATCTAGCTTCCCTACATCTGGTGTTTAATCAATTGGATATAAACTGAACAGTACTTATAAAGTGACTCTGGTGCTACTTCAAATCCATTTTCTTTGTCTCTGTCTTCCAAGGGATGAAAAAGGTAACCCGTGAGCCACAGTCTTTGAAGAAAAGGCAGTTTCTCTCTCTATGGAGTAGCTGACAGACTGAAAGATGGAAACCTTGCCTAGGAACCACTTGCTTGTGCGCCAGATTAAACCTGGCAATATCTGCTTAATGTTTCAGAAAAACATTGCACTTCATAAACATCGGAATCCATAGACGTGCTCCCTGGCATCAGTATTTTGTACTAGCGTATATCTTATACACTGCAATGTTCATACTGGAGAAATGTCAATGGGATATGTTTAGGTCATTTTGACTGTTATTTATTTTTTTTTGCTTGGGGTAACTATATTAGATATAAATATATTAGGTAATTTAATAATGTAACACCCAAGGTCATACATGGTAATACCCAATCACACAAGTAAAAAAATGAAAAACTATTTAAGTCTTTTCCAGTCTTTAAAATAATGTGTACATGGTTTATATACTGTAAGATATAAGATGTTTACTAATGTACTCTATGTAGCCAAAATGTCTTTATTAGACTACAATCATACTACAGTTTTACAGTCCATAAAATGGTAGCAGATGCAAAGGAGCTTCAATCTGTTTTCTTAACACTGCAGTCAATCATGGCTAATGAAAATGGAAAGTGTTCCATTTTCATCAGTCATTCTGTCAGTTTTAATGCTTATTCACACTACAGGGCCCTGTACTTGGCCACGAAAAATTATGTTTTTCATGGCCGAGTGTACATCTGAAGGTAATCTCTGTTTTATGGATCCCTCATAGATTTTAGTTTCTTGAGGGATCCGTGAAAATGGCCTCAGAAATTACATGTTCTATTCTCTAATGGATTGGTCACATAGGTTTGTGTCCTGTTCAGTAATAAAAATGGCCAGCACATGGCCATGAAAGTCTGTTGTGTAAATAAGCACTTGGGTTAAGGCCACATAGTATGGGTCTGCTGCAGAATGTCCTGGGCGGCTGGCATGGATTTCAACCTTTGCATTGCATGTGGCAATAACTGACATGCTGCATGTTCAAAACCCACAGAACAAACACTTTGCACTGCTGGTGTTTAACTGCAGGTTGTTAACTGGATTTGTTTACATCTCATTTATTACACTTTAGTATGATTCTATATATTGGCTAAGTCATTGCAAACTGACCCCATGTGTCCTTGGCTTTACAGCCTGTTCTGATTCTCTTATTTTTATTTATTTAGTTACATAGTTAGTATGGTTGAAAAAAGACATATGCCCATCAAGTTCAACCAGGAGATGGGAAAGGGCATGATATGCGATACATTTACATAAGCATCAATGCTATTTTTCTAATCTTTTTTTGAAGCTGTCAGCTGTGACTAGCTCCTGGGGTATTTAACAAATTCACAGTCTTTACAGTAAAGAAGCCTAGTCAGCTCTTGAGATTAAACTTTTTTTTTCTCCAGATGGAAGGAGTGCCCTCTTGCCTTTTGAGGGGATTTTACAGGGAACAGCTTTTCCCCATATTTCTTATATGGGTCATCTATATATTTATACAGGTTTATAATATCTCTCCTTAAACGCCTCTTCTCCTGACTAAACAAATTTAACTCCTTTAGGCTAAGGCCCAATGTAGTGAAGTGCAGCAAAAGAAATGCTGCAGAAATGCATCACTTTTTTTGCACAGCATTTTTCATTGCAATTTCGCAGAGTTTTCTTCTGCAGACTTTCTACCCCTATTATACCTATAGAGAAAACATCACTGTTTACGGTATAATTGGCATGCTGTGATTTTCAAAAATTTTCCACTGCTGATTTTTTTATGCATTGTGTGGATGGGATTAGCCAGAAACCCATCCACTTTGCAGGTAATGTAAAATGCTGCATTTTCACAATGTGGGGCTTCAGCCTTAATCTCTCCCCATAGCTGAGGTCCTCCATGCCCTTTATTAATTTTGTGGCCCTCCTTTGAACCTTTTCCAACTCTAGGACATCCTTTCTATGAACTGGTACACAAAACTGAACTGCATATTCTAGATGGGGCCACATCTGGAACTGCATGCATCCTTGTCCCGCGATTTAATACCACTTTTAATACATGACAGTATCCTGCTGGCCTTAGAACAAGCTTATTGACATTACATGCTGAAATTTAACCTATGGTCATCAAGTAAACCCAGGTTGTTCTCTACCAGTGACTCTCCCAGCTTTACTCCTCCTAGGACATAAATTACATGCAGATTATTTTTACCCAGATGCATAACTTTACATTTATTCACATTGAATCTCATTTGCCATGAGGATGCCCAAACACTCAGTCTGTCCAAGTGTGCTTGTAACCTACGTACATCCTCCACAGACTGTACTGTACTACATAGCTTGGTGTCATCTGCAAAAATAGAGACAGTGCTATTAATCCCTTCTCCTATATTGTCAATAAATAAGTTAAATAACAGCGGATCTAGCATGAACCCTGGGGTACACCACTTATAACGGAGGACCAGTCTGAGCAGTCCTTTAACTAGTTTTCCATCCAATTACAAACTATATTTTACATTTTTTATGTTTATCGATTTTAATATATTGGTTGATGTATTATCACCATTGGTGACTGTTCTTTTTTCTATACCCCCCCCCAAAGAACCCATTTAGTAGCCCCGCTTTTTGCTTGGTGCCTGTTCTTCTGATACACAGATACAGAAAGTTAAAAAGAACCCATTTAGTAGCTCTGCTTTTTGCATTGGTGTCTGTTCTTCTGTATACAGTCATGGCCAAAAGTTTTGAGAATGACACAAATATTATATTTTCACATGATCTGCTGCCCTCTGGTTTTTATGTGTGTTTGTCAGATGTTTTTATCACATACAGGAATATAATTGCATTCATATTATGAGTAACAGAAGCTTATATTGACAGTTAGAATGAGTTAATGCAGCAAGTCAATATTTGCAGTGTTGACCCTTCTTCTTCAGGACCTCTGCAATTCTCCCTGGCATGCTCTCAATCAACTTCTGGACCAAATCCTGACTGATAGCAGTCCATTCTTGCAGAATCAATGCTTTAATTTTGTCTGAATTTGTTGGTTTTTGTTTGTCCACCCATCTCTTGATGATTGACCACAAGTTCTCAATGGGATTAAGATCTGGGGAGTTTCCAGGCCATGGACCCAAAATCTCTATGTTTTGTTCCCTGAGCCATTTAGTTATCACCTTTGCTTTATGGCAAGGTGCTCCATCATGCTGGAAAAGGCATTGTTGAGCGCCAAACTGCTCTTGGACGGTTGGGAGAAGTTGCTCTTGGAGGACATTCTGGTACCATTCTTTATTCATGGCTGTGTTTTTAGGCAAGACTGTGAGAGAGCCGATTCCCTTGGCTGAGAAGCAACCCCACACATGAATGGTTTCAGGATGCTTTACAGTTGGCATGAGACAAGACTGGTGGTAGCGCTCACCTCTTCTTCTCCGAATAAGCTGTTTTCCAGATGTTCCAAACAATCGAAAAGGGGATTCATCAGAGAAAATGACTTTACCCCAGTCCTCAGCAGTCCACTCCCTGTACCTTTTGCAGAATATCAGTCTGTCTCTGATGTTTTTTCTGGAGAGAAGTGGCTTCTTTGCTGCCCTCCTTGAGACCAGGCCTTGCTCCAAGAGTCTCCGCCTCACAGTGCGTGCAGATGCACTCACACCTGCCTGCTGCCATTCCTCAGCAAGCTCTGCACTGCTGGTAGCCCGATCCCGCAGCTGAAACACTTTTAAGAGACGGTCCTGCCGCTTGCTGGTGTTTCTTGGGCGCCCTGGAGCCTTTTTGGCACCAATGGAACCTCTCTCCTTGAAGTTCTTGATGATGCGATAGATTGTTGACTGAGGTGCAATCTTTCTAGCTGCAATACTCTTCCCAGTTAGGCCATTTTTGTGCAGTGCAATGATGACTGCACGTGTTTCTTTAGAGATAACCATGGTTAACAGAAGAGAAACAATGATGGCAAGCACCAGCCTCCTTTTAAAGTGTCCAGTGGTGTCATTCTTACTTAATCATGACAGATTGATCTCCAGCCCTGTCCTCATCAACACCCACACCTGTGTTAATGGAGCAATCACTGAAACGATGTTAGGTGGTCCTTTTAAGGCAGGGCTGCAATGATGTTGAAATGTGTTTTGGGGGATAAAGTTCATTTTCTAAGCAAATATTGACTTTGCAAGTAATTGCTGTTAAGCTGATCACTCTTTATAACATTCTGGAGTATATGCAAATTGCCATTAGAAAAACTGAAGCAGTAGACTTTGTAAAAATTAATATTTGTATCATTCTCAAAATTTTGGCCATGACTGTACACAGATACAGAAAGTTAAAGAACCCATTTAGTAGCTCTGTTTTTTTCTTCATCCCCGGTGACCAATTCTCCATTAAAATTATTTATGTTCAGACCTTGCTTTTTATGCATTTATAGAATTTTTGGGGGTTAGTATTGCTTTCCTTAGCCACCTGCCTTTCATTATGTATTTTATAGATTTTATAAAGTGCTTTATAATTCTTTCTTATATACCGCTTTACAGATTTATTGTCAACACTGTCCCAAGTAAGGGTCACAATCTAAATTCCCTATCAGTATGTTTTTGGAGTGTGGGAGGAAACTGGAATGTCTGGAGGAAACCCATGCAGACACAGGGAGAACATCCAAACTCCTTGCAGATTCCTTGGATGAATTTGAAGGACTTCAGCATTGCAAGGCAACATCAACTATTGAGCCACCATGCTGCCCGTTCTCTGATGAAAAACAGACTGTAGAATAATATTGTGAAAGTAGCATAATCCAGTCTCTCATATAGTCCTAAAACCAGGCTCCTGATGTTCATTTCACACTTGAATGAAAGCCTGTACACTGGATACATGGGTATCTCTTTCCCCTCCTCCTGGTGTACAGTACATCACACTACATGTCCCTTACCTCCTGTCTCAGTAGCTATTTGTTAACATGCTGCTCATTTAATATTGCAGTCAGAGGTGAATCTTGAAGCTCCTGAGCCCAAATGAAAAACCTGTAAAGGGGCTCCTACCTAACTTGTGTCATTTAAAATAGTGGCTAGAGGGACCTTTGGGGCCATGTCAGAGTCAAGGGCCTCGTAGCGACACCTAACACTATGTCCATGATTTCAGTAAATGACAAAAAGAATAGAAGAGCAGCCAGAGAGTAATACCAGTATTCTACCTGCAAATTGCAGGCATGCAGGTAGCTGTAAACATAGGGAATGTCTGTAAGAGGGTAGAAAAATTAGGGTAGATGTATTCCTTCATACTGGCAACCCCACCCAGAGCAAGCCCTAGCAGCAAAAAAAAAAAAAAAAAAGGTAAATCATGTAATATGGAGATCGTTTAGACACATATATGTATTTTTATTTAACTCTTTTGTTCAATAAAATAACCATGGCTTTACAGCCTATACCATACTATACTTATTTAAAATAAAGATCACTAAAACAGGTTTTAAGAATTCATACTAATAATTATTGCAGAATAACTAACGTAATATTTTATTATGTATGCTAAAAAACAAAACAAGCAACCAAACAGGAAGCATCCAACGAGAATTTCTGCACATCCAGGTGATAGATTATCAGATTACTATGCAATGTAAATGATGGGAAACAATGGTAGTGTGTTGCTTTAATATAATGCTTTTAACCAGCTGTTCATAACCCATTACCAAAAAAAAAAAAGTAACCTGAAATCAGAAGTTCTGTATTCCCAAGGTTTCCATTTTTTCATTTCAGTGCACAAAGCTGGAATAGCAGTGTGATTAAAGCTAGTGTGTATTCTGGGCCTGTTCAGGAAAGAGAAAGCGGAGCCTTCTCTCTAGTATAGACATGAGCAAGAATTCCATAAATCCATTAGATGGGCTCATAAGTGAGCACTATAGAAAAAGTCACCCAAAAAAGGTGGTTTTCTTATATAAATGAGAATATTAAATAACCTTCAACAACTGCTTGATAGGTCAGAAAGTTTGACAATTCTGCACAATTAATCACCATATACTAAAATGTATTAATTTTCTCTACATGAAGGCCACACATTGGCTCAAAAAATGCAGCAAAATGTGCAGTAACAAAGTAGTTTTTTTGCAAAGTCAGAAGTCAGCTTGTCTGCAATGTGTGGCCTTAACTGAAGATGGATTTTCTTCCTCCAGGAGGAAAGCTACTTTGCATACCTATATCCCAAGAGAGCACTACCTGGCCTATAAGATTCTCTATGACAACTTGATGGTCTCCACAAGGAAAAACTTAATCCTCCAAAGACTCACTCTATCTATCTATCTATCTATCTATCTATCTATCTATCTATCTATCTATCTAATATATAACACATCATGCAAATAGCCACATATCAAAGGCACCTCCATTTTCATACCAGCTCTAAAAAGTTGTTTTACTATTATAAAATTAAATTGAAACTGTTAAGAATAAGTCATAAAAATAACTCCCCAACAGTAGATATGGATGGTTGTCAATGCCTGTAAATGCCTGTTTTATGTTTCAGTGCGATAATGAATCACCATTACAGTGTGTCAAAAACTTCCTGCTGAAATATCACTTAGTTCAGATAAATCTGCAACGCTTCCATGATTCAGATTATCCCCCCCAGGTATCCGGCTCATTTTCTGCTCATGACATTTTGTGTCCTCAGTCTTTAATGAGCTTGCAGAGCTGGGACTTTTGGCATTTTACTGACATTTCCTCTTTAAAGGGAAGATAGAATATCATGTAGCTGTACAAGCAGTATGTGTTGCCTACATTTGTTATCTGCGTCTGTCTGAAATGTGTGTCTTTATCACCTTCTTGTTCTCATGGAGAGATGTAAAATCACATATGACAAACTACTTCTCTACTATTTTATTGGCTTATCAAGACAAAATGGGCATTTACATGAACTGATAAAGTCAGTCAAGAACAACAAAAGTTACATTCTAAAGCAGAGGTGGAGAATGTACAACAGAACTTCATGATAAGTGTACAACTGTGTGGTGGTTGAGTTAAAACAGAAGGTCTCATTACCAGATACCACATTGTAATACAGCCATTAGTGTGACATGGAGATATAATATTTAAATCCATGGCCAGCAAAGGTCAGCAGTAGAAAGGTCTGTAATGGCCAGTGACAGACAGCAAGAATGTGTTTTAGTATCACTGGGAAAATTAAAATTGTCTAGGGCTCACCATAGAAGATCCTCAGCCTTTCAGGTGAATGAAATGCCGCAGAAGATCCCAAGCACTTCAGGTGAGTAAAGCATCATAGAAGATCCCGAGCACTTCAGGTGAGTAAAACATCATAGAAGATCCTGAGCACTTCAGGTGAGTAAAACACCATAGAAGATCCTGAGCACTTCAGGCGAGCAAAACACCATAGAAGATCCTGAGCACTTCAGGTGAGTAAAACACCATAGAAGATCCTGAGCACTTCAGGTGAGTAAAACCCCATAGAAAATCTTGAGTACTTCAGGTGAGTAAATCATCATAGAAAATCCCGAACACTTCAGGTGATTGAAACACCATAGAAGATCCCAAACACTTCAGGTGAGTAAAACCCCATAGTAGATCCTGAGCACTTCAGGCGAGTAAAACACCATAGAAGATCCTGAGCACTTCAGGTGAGTAAAACACTATAGAAGATTCGGAGTACTTCAGGTGAGTAAAAAACCATAGAAGATCCCAAGCACCTCAGGTGAATAAAACACCATAATAGATTCTGAACAATTTGGGTGAGTTAAACCCCATAGTAGATCCCGAGCACTTCAGGCGAGTAAAAAACACCATAGAAGATCCTGAGTACTTCAGGTGAGTAAAATATCATAGAAGATCCTGAGTACTTCAGGTGAGTAAAACATCATAGAGTATCCTGAGTACTTTAGGTGGGTGAAACACCATAATAGATTCTGAGCACTTCAGCTGAAACACAATTTCTAAACAAGTAGGGTTAAAAGTAAAAGTTATCTTCCAACATGTCTATGTGTCACATCAGATGATCAGCTTGGGTGTTCAGTGAACTGAAAGTGTCAGTGATTCATAGAATGATGAGGTTAATAATGTGCTTGTATCTTTTTGGACTAGTCTGACCTTTCATTAATTCAGCACACTTAGAATTAGTGCAGTTTAGAATTAGCAAGTCACAGGAGTAAGTCCATTATTTCGCACCGCAGCTTTTTTCTACTATTCATGGAAATCATGGCTCATCAATCCCAACCAATATCACTTTTGCAACATAAGGCTCTGATCACAACTACATTGCTCAATTCCATTGTTCTGCACTTCCATCGGAGCCGAACAACAAAACTGACAGCATGGCCAAATAGTTTGCTTGAGGGACATCAGCAGTCATGGTGTCCATCATTTTCCTTTTTTCAAAGTTTTTTTGATGGACTCTGTAAGACAAATACAGCCTAAGAAGAAGATAATGAAAACCACCAATGGAAAAAAAAAATGTGCAGTGTACACAACCTCTCATTAGAATTTCTTTTCATTAGTTAATAATTCATGTGAATACATTTTATCTTACTAGGGGAACTGGCATCCTCCTTACTCTCTAGTAAATACAATTACTAAAATAATGCAGAGGAAGAAAAAAAGTGGCTGTTCAAACATTTCTGGTTGCTGGAATAGCTGGTGACTGCTGCAGTCAATCACTGGCTGGAGTGATCACACTTGGCTACTAACAAAAAGTCCATGTAAGGCTAAGGCCCCACGTAGCGGGCCGCAGCAAAAAAGCGCTTTTTTTGTGATTCTTATTGTCAGCTCAAGCAGTTTCAGTTTGTTTCTTTCTATTAATTTTTTTTTCTTTACCACTATAGACCATGCATTACCTATTTCCTATATATCTATATCTATATATAATAGTTCCTCAGTATGACTGACATACTCATTATGCTGTAGATCTGAAATTAGACCTTGTGTATTATAGTTCATGATGGGATCCTGCATTATTACAAGCTGTCAACGTCATCCTTTGACACATTTCTGTCTATTCTGGTTAGTCAGATATTATTATTATTGTTTATTTATATAGCACCATTAATTCCATGGTGCTTTACATTTGAGAGTTTACATACGGTACACAAGATATACAAAACAGATTATATAACAGTGACCAACTGGCACAGTGGGACAGAGGGCCCTGCCCGCAAGGGCTTACAATCCATGAGGGAAGAGGGAGATAGACAGAAGGTGAGGGGAGAGGCTGTTCAGATGGTGGTATGGTTACAGTAGTGTTACTGGAGGTTGTAGGCCTTCCTGAATAGGTGAGATATTTATTAGGTGAGATATTTAATAGGTGAGATATTTACTAGATATTTAATAGGTGAGATATTTATTTTGCCAAGCTCTAAAATTAAAAGGGTTGTGCCAAGCTGCTTAAGGCTAAAGCCCCACCTAGCGGGCTGCAGTGAAAAAGCACTGCATCGCAGTTTTTCTTGCATCGCTTTCTACTTCAATTATACCTATAGGGAAACTGTCGGCATTACTGTAGATATAATTGAAATGCTGCGATTTTGGAAATCGCAGCATTTCAGCTGTGCATATTTTCAGCAATGTAAGGAAGGGATTTGATAGAATCCCATCAACTTTGCAGGGACTGTAAAACTGCGGTTTTTGCCACCACGTGGGGTTCCCAGCCTAAAAGTTCATGTATGGTACAGTATATCCCATGATTTTTTGCTGGATCAGTGGCATAGCTAGCGAGAGGGCGGCTGCCCCGGACCCACTGACTCCGTGGGGCCCATCCTGGGGCCGCCTTTAATACAAGCTTTACTTTTAACTAGATTGGTGTCTGCAGACACTTTTCTAGTTAAAACCCATCCTGCAAGCCAATACAGGCCTGCAATTTACAAAACACAGAGACCACAGACAGAACACGTCTGCTCTCAGCAGAGGTGGGCACGATAACGTCATATCATCGTGTATCATGGACCGAGATGCGTGTGGACCCTGCGCATAGAGCGCAGGTCAAGATGAGGAGACGGCAGCTCCATTCATCAAAGGATCGCAGGTAGGTGAGTATAACTTTTTTTTTATTTTTTTTTTTAGTGCAGATGGGGGAGTTTTAATAGTATAAGGGGGTCATTAGGAGGGGGAATTATAACTATAAGGGAGGGGGCATTAGGGGCATTTATATAAAGGGGACATTATGAACATAAGGGGGGGGTCATTTATATAAGGGCTATTAAAGGGCATTATGAATACAAGGGGGGAGGTTATTTATATAAGGGGTCATTAGGGACTCAGTATTTATGACAGAGGGAATCAGGGGCATAATGTACAGTAAGGGAGCAATTCATTTAATTAAAGTGGTACTTGGGCTTTATTAAGGCTAAGGCCCCACATAGATGGCTACAGCAAAAAAGCGCTGCAGGAAAAACCGCAGCGGTAACACATCAGGGTTTTACTCACAGCATTTTTCAAAGACTTTCTGCTTCCATTATACCTATAGGGAAACCGCAAAGCGTTTCCATAGGTATAATTGACATGCTGTGATTTCCAAAACAGTCCCTGCAAGTGAATCTAGCAAATCCCATCCCCACATTGCAGAAAAATACGCATAGTGGAAATAATGTGATTTCCAAAACTGCTGCGTTTTTTCCCCGCAGTGCTCTTTCTCTGCAGCCTGCTATGTTGGGCCTTTGCCTAAAGGTTTCATTTGCTCTTTTCTCTGCTGCAAATAGCTTTGGAGTTAGTGTCTATTACTGGTATCTATTAAGAAACAGCAGTCTTTCCACATTGTACATGTAGCGTTTCCGTAGGTATAATTGACATGCTGCGATTTGGAAATCGCAGTGTGTCCACTGAACATATTTTTCTGCAATGTGTGGATGGGATTCGCTAGAACTGTATAGGAACTGTAAAACACTATGTTTTTTTCCATGGAGTTTACACCGTGGCCAAACCACGGCGTTTACGCCACGTGTGGACCCAGCCTTAAGGAGTTTTTCAGCTTATTTTTATTGATATATCCTCAGAATAGATCATCAATAAGAGATAAGTTATTCCCCACTGACCAGCTGTATGAAGGGGCTATGGCGCCTGTTTATATCACACGCTGTCTGTTTATAGTGACCGTGTGATGTCATTCCAGTCTTGTCACATAGACGTGTATAGGACCAGGCTGTAGTTAACATTACATGGCCCCTATGAAATGTATGATACTATATAAAAAGAGAAGGAGTCATGGTGCTTACACAGGTACTACGGTCCATTCAAACAGCTGATCCTGGGGGTCCCGGGTATTGAAACTCCACTAATTTTTTTTACCTTTTTAACCTTTTAATTAGGAAACACCTGAAGCATTATTAATAAGCGGCATTATTTAAAAGGGGTACACAAGGAAGTTATTAATATAAAGATGCACTTGGGGGTATTATTCATTATGGTGGGTTGTATTACAGTCAAGAAAGTTTGGGCACCCCTATAACTTAATCATTTTTAGTTTAATTATTTGGTGTTTGAACAGCATTTCAATTTGATATATCTAATAACTGATGGACACAGTAATATTTAGGATTGTGGGTTTTTTCTACAAAATTCATATGCTTAACAATTTGCGTGGTTGGGCACCTCAAAGAAGTGACATTATATTTAGTATATCCTCCTTTTGAAAAATAACAGCCTCTAGTCGTTCTGTAGTTTTAATCAGTTCCTGGATTGGATGGGTATTTTTGACCATTCCTCTTTAAAAATTCCAGTTCAGTTGTTTGATGGTCGGGATGGACAGCCGCTTCATTATCCCACAGATGTTATGATATTCAGGTCTGGGGACTGGGTGGCCATTCCAGACATTGTAATTGTTCCTCTGTATGTGCCTGGTGTTTGGAGTGTGTTTTGGATCATTGTCTTGCTGAAATATCCATCCCCGGCGTAACTTCAATTCGTTACTGATTCTTGTACATTATTCTCAAGAATCTGCTGTACTGAGTTGATCCATGCGACCCTCAACTTTAACAAGATTCCCGGTGCCGGCATTGGCCACACAGCCCCAAAGATGTGGACTCCACCAAATTTTACAGTGGGTGAAGTGTTTTTCTTGGAATGTGTGTTTTTTGACGCCATGATACGCCTTTTTGTATGACCAAACAACTCAATCTTTGTTTCATCAGTCCACAGGACCTTCTTCCAAAATGAGTGGCTTGTCCAATGTGCTTTTGCATACCTCAGGCGACTCTGTTTGTGGCTGCTTTCAGACTTTTTCGCATCACTCTCCCATACAGCTTCTCCTTGTGCAAAGTGTGCTGTATTGTTGACCGATGCACAGTGACACCATCTGCAGAGATGATGCTGCAGCTCTTTGGAGGTGGTCTGTGGATTGTCCTTGACTGTTCTCACCATTCTTCTTCTCTGCCTTTCTGTATTTTTCATGGCCTGCCACTTCTGGGCTTAACAAGAACTGTCCCTGTGGTCTTCCATTTCCTTACTATGTTCCTCACAGTGGAAACTGACAGGTTAAATCTCTGAGACAACTTTTTGTATCCTTCCTCTGAACAACTATGTTGAACAATCTTTGTTTTCAGATCATTTGAGAGTTGTTTTCAGGAGCCCATGATGCCACTCTTCAGAGGAGATTCAAATAGGAGACCAACTTTCAATTGGCCACCTTAAATACCTTTTCTCATGATTGGATACACCTGGCTATGAAGTTCAAAGCTCAGTGAGGTTACAAAACCAATTTTGTGCTTCAGTAAGTCAGTAAAAAGTAGTTAGGAGTATTCAAATCAATAAAATGATAAGGGTACCCAAATTTTTGCACCGGTCAAATTTTGGTTTAATGCATATTGCACATTTTCTGTTAGTACAATAAACCTCATTTCAATCCTGAAATATTACTGTGTTCATCAGTTATTAGATACATCAATTGAAATGGCTGTTGCAAACACCCAAATATTTAGAACTAAAAATGATTAAGATTAATGGGGTGCCCACTTTTTCTTGACTGTTATATTTTATCATTGGGGGTAGCAGCAAGATGGGTGTGCAGGTAAGAACAATGTGTGGCAGGTGCCTGGAAAGTAAGGAGCCAAAGATGTCTGTGCTGCAAATTTTACAGATATTGAAAGAAGTGGTCATGGCGGTCCAGGTGGAAGGGAAATGTAAACGATTAGTCAGAGACGTCACCTGTAAGTCACTAAATGTTACTGCCCTGTATTCATCTTAATCGTCTGCAGAACCCTGTGTAGAGCCGATATATACCACTATACGCTCACCGCATAGTGATAATATCGGTATACCTAAGTTGGGGGCCCACTTGGACATATTTTCCCCCCTGTGCTGAGCCCCTAGCTACGCCTCTGTGCTGGATGGAAAACTCTCCTGAGATTTCAGTTATAGCTTATAGTTACAATTCTGTAATTACTCCTGAACTGTCTTTACAGAAGAAACAGAACTCAGGACGTATAGGCCAACAATGCTATAAGGATCCCTCAAGCCTTGAGAAAAGGCCAAAACTTCCTGACCTCAACAGTCAGATTCTCATCAATATTTTATTAGTCACTCTTAAGCATTAAAAAAATGCAGTACCTACAGAGGTATTATATATATATATATATATATATATATATATATACACATACACACACACACACACACACACACACCTAAAAATGATCAAATATGCAGTCATGTGCAAAAGTTTTAGGCATGTGCTAAAAAATGCTGCATAGTGAGAATACTTTAGAAAAATAGAAGTTTTAATAGTTCATTTTTGTCAATTAACAAAATGAAAAAAGTGAACCAAAGAGAAATCTAAAATCAGTCAATATTTGGTGTGACATTTTATATAGAACATTTTGCAGCTTCTTAAGAGAATCCCAGCACATGTTCCACATGTTGCTATATAAAAGATGGAATAGAAATAATTGGCTTCTGCAGTTATATAATAACTAAAAGGTGCATTGATACATTAGCAGAAACATTTAATGAAAAGATGCTCTTCTGGCAGACATCAGGCCTATTATACTCTACTGACTGCAGCAGGAAATGGTGTGTGACTCAATACTCCAATCATAGGTTGACAGTGTCAGGGCTCAAAATCACACCCCTTGCCTGACACTGCCCACCTGACAATACAGAGCCTAAATAGCATATGAGGCACATAAACGAACAGAACATATTGATCTGCAGGCTTGGACTGACCCACCAGGGTACCAGTAAGTCCTCCAGTGGGCCCCTATGCTGCAGCATCCGGCTCTCTGCTGTCTTTTTTTTTTTTTTTTTTTTAAATAGGCCACTCCAGCAGTTAGCAACCACTTTTCACTTACCAACAGCAGCCTCCTCCACTTCCTCCAGCAGGCAGCAGCCTAAAGTCACTGTATAGGGGACACTTAATGTATGGGACCTGTAAAGGGGGCACTTACTGTATGGGGTCTAAAAATGAGGCAGTATACTGTGTAGGTGGTCAGTAAGGGGGCATTATATGATCAGGAAAGGAGGTGTCATATAGGGGCCAGTAAAAGGAGGCATTATACCATGTGGGAGCCAGTAAAGATGGCATTATACCAAGAAGATGCTAGTAAAGGGGACCTTAACGGGGGATGAACAGCAGGTGAGGCTGTGTTTCAGCATTCCACCATTGGGAGCTGGAAGGCCAGAAAATGAAGAGGAATCTAAACAGGCCCTTATTCTTCCCTGACCCTCTGAGAACTACAATCCCCAGTAGCCTCAGATCCTCAGGACCTGCTGAGAGTTGTATTTTTATTCTTGCCAACCACTGTACCATTATGCTGCAGTGATATGTGTAGGGTCAGTACAAAGAATTGGCACATTGTTTCGGGTGTACCAGATGTTTCTTTTCATATGGGGCAAATTTATTAAGATAACATTACTCTCTCAAAACTCCAGCAACTGGTCACCTCACTTCCAAGCACATTTACAGACAGTTGTAAAAAGAAAAGCAGATATTACACAATGATAGGTATAGCACTGCCACCAACCTTTTTGAGATGTGTGGCTGTCATCAATTTCTAAATGAGTTAATATTTTCAAATGAATGAAAAAATGTCTAACTTTCAGCTTCTGATATGTGTTCTATTATGAATAAAATAAGATTAAATGAGATTTCCAAATCATTGCATTCTTGTTTTCTTTACATTTTACACAGCGTCCCAACTTCTTTGATATTGGGGTTGTAGATATTAATGTATGTGCACAGTACACAGAACAATATACCTATAGACCAGGCTCTAAAAGCAAAGCGTGAAACTACAATATTTTGAATGCACTGGAGACTATTACTTGAAGTAATGACAAAATAAGGAGAACTGACGAGTTCTGCAATCACTAAATCTGGAACCCTGGATGCCAAAGTTTCCAGCGCTGTTGATATTGAAGGAGTGTTTTCAACCTACTGTATACAGTATGTTCATGCCTCAGTCGGTTTCTGATGACTTCTCGCAACAATTAACATACTGTATATATGAGCCAGTGATAAACAATAGTCTTGTCTATATGTTTGCTGTACTGTGGCAAATACCACAGTACAGCAAACATAATACCTGCAGCAACACCAAATGCAACGTCGCAACACAAAATACCTCCAAATACAGTGGGGAAAAAAAAGTATTTAGTCAGCCACCAATTGTGCAAGTTCTCCCACTTAAAAAGATGAGAGAGGCCTGTAATTGACATCATAGGTAGACCTCAACTATGAGAGACAAAATAAGAAAACATATCTAGAAAATCACATTGTCTGATTTTTTTAAGAATCCACTATCTTTCTAAATGAGTGGAACATCATCATTACTGTATAACTTAATACACTGAGTTGCTTCAGCTATGCAGTACTGTATGTTTTTTTTTCTGACCTCAGGATATGCATGGGTGAACAAATGGGTCAACTGTGTGTCTTAATACATAAGAAGAAGTGCCATGATGTGTGCACATTATACTGAATTATAAATCTGAATTTAAAGAGGAGACAAAATAGAAAAGACTTTGGAATTACATGTATAAATGTAAGTATTTTACAAGTAACATTTTTAAGATGGGATTAGCATAACAAATCATGTATTTTATTGACCTATAAAATCTAAGGGTGGGTTCACACTACTGTTGGACGTCCGTTCTGATAGTGTCCATTAAGAAAAAAAAAAAAATGGACACCTATCATAACAGACATTAATTGACACTAAGGGTGGGTTCACACTTGCGCCGGCACTCCGTCAGCTGCAAATCCGACCTAAATGTCGGAAAACTGGATTGGGAAAGGTTTGCGACGCTTTGCTTAAAAACCCATTCACTTGAATGGGTTTTTAAAGCAACGCGCGGGTGTGCACTTACATCCTCTGCGCCGCAAAGCGGTTTTTTTCGTCGGACACAAAGTCCTGCATGTCCGACTTTGTTTCCAACGAAAAAAAACGGCTTTGCGGCGCAGAGGGTGTAAGCACACACCCGCACATTGCTTTAAAAACCCATAGAAGTGAATGAGTTTTAAAGCAAAGTGTCGCAAACCTTTCCCTATCAAGTCCCTATCCAGTTTTCCGACATTTAGGTTGGATTCGTTGCTGACAGAGTGCCGGCGAAAGTGTGAACCCACCCTAACTGATGTTAATGTCCCTGTTTTTTTTTTAACTGATCCATTTCATGAATCAGTTAAAAAAAAACGGACACATTAGCATCAGTTAGTGTCCGTTTTTTTGCTCTTTTTTTTTTTTTTTTTCATTCTGAGCATGAGCATAAAAAAAACGGACAGTAATAACAAAACAGTATAACTGACACCTGTCCGTTACCCATAGACATTAATGTGAAAAAATAACGGACGCTTGATATCCATCATAAAACCGTTATTTTTCGCGGACACAAAAGTTCTGCACCCCAGATTTTTGTGTCAGCGAAAAATAGCAAACATGTGACAGATTTGGCTTAAACGGTCCCTAACGGACAACAGATAAAATCCCATTGCAATCAATGGGATTTTTAACGGATTTATGACGGTTCTGCTAGAGTCACTGCTGTTGGTGACACTAGCAGTGGACACTACTGACAGTCACCAATGGTAGTGTGAACTCCCCCTAATTCCTCTGTTGTAAATTTTCAATTTACCAATACCCTGAATCCGATTTATTTTTAACACAAATATGGAGCTATACCTACTGATCTCACTGCTCTTCTTAAAGCTGGAGTTTCACAGAAAACTATTTTTACCATCAGGTTCCCAGGACTACTTTACTACTTTAGGGAATTGTGTAACCAAAATTATTACTGTAGACTATAGCTATAGCATAGTAAACATATTCAGCAGTTGCAAAGTTCGTTCCTAAAACAATGAAACAAATATTTGTGTCACCTTCCTACTGTTAAATTGCATGTAAGAAACTGAGCTGATTGTCATTGCTCACTATTTATGGTGAATTTTTCCAGAAACTTAAGGGGGTACTCTATGCAGAGCTATTTGAGAGGGTCTGCCACTGAAATTATTCATTATTCAAGCATAGGTTTATATAATGGAAAGCATCCTTTATAGAAAATAAAGTGCACACTCCAGTTTTTACTACTAACCCTTCTTTCTTACACACATAGCCAGGAATGTAAAGAGATGCATAAAAATACACAATAACCCAACCAAAATTTGGGTGCAATTCTCTGCAAATTTACTAGAACAGATGTTAGAAGAAATAACATGTCATAAACGTAGCTAATCTAGCTTCAGTTTCCATTATTGCTTTATGTCTTGAATAAAACCAGTGGGAAAATGTAAAGGCTAAAATATGTGGTAAATGTACAAGTATCACAAAACGCTATATATAACTCTATATGAAATATTTTTTGTTATTTTTTTTTTTTTATTATAACCCAAATTTGCCAAAAAATTTAAATATTTCGAATAGAGAAATATTTGTCCATTTCACAAAATTCTTTGACACAAGTGCCTTCTATCTTTCTTCCTTAAAAATTCAGCTCTTGTCTCATAATACATATCTACTTATCATTCATTGCTTTTAGTCTCCAATGCTTCCATCATCTTGAATTCTCTCACCTTTCATTTTTCTCCCAAGATTCCTGGATTCTCTCACCCTTTTTGGCACATGCACAGATTAATTCCATTAGATCTAATAACCAATTCTTTATAAGTTGGCAAGTAAGCATTATTCCAGTGTGTAGCACCAGCTAAAAGAATTCAGAAAGAGATAAAGCCGTGACATTATCTAATGCCACGTCTACTGATTCCATCTGACGGCCTAATGGCCCTGTTGCTCTAAATTTTAGTCTCTGTAGACAGCTTTAAGTGTTTATAGGCTCTTTGCTTTTCTATACAGTAAAACACATGAAAGATGTGCTTATTATATATGTCCTTATGGATTTATTATATTTTTTGATACTAGTTGTAGCTCAGTATTACTCTCCTAGTATGCTGGATATGGTTTACCATTCGTTTTGAAAAACATTTGTATTCTAATTATGGTTTAAACCATTTATATCACTATATAATAGTCATTAAAGGAGACTTACAAAACGTCTATAACAGGTGGCAAATTTCTGTTACTAACAAATCTATACATTGTGACTGGACTGTTACGATTACATGTTTACGATTTTTAGAAACACCAAACAAATGTATGGAAAAAAAAATTTGCAGTCTCAAATCAACTTCATTTGAACGCACCCTACTTTTATGATTAGTCAATAATGCTTAAAGGGAGTCTACCACCTCCACCAAGCATTTTCAACTGCTACCACAGCAATACAGAGCACATTACAGTGATAAACTACATATCATTGTTATATATGACTTTGAAGGAAGTCTTATGCAAATCAGGCAAATGGTACACTGAGGGTGGGATCAATTCTCACTGCATAGGGTGCAGCAGACAGGTGATGGTTGGAGTTTAAGTGATAAAGAGTAGTACTCCCAGGATTGAAGCCTCCCCCCAGTGCAACAACTTTCTCATTTGCATAATACCTCAATGTTCTTTTTCTCAAAATCTTCAAAAGTGGTGGTGACCTTTGATTATGCTTGAGGGAGGTGGTAGACTATCATTAGTTACGAGCCTAAACTCTGGAGTCAATTTTAGTGAAATTAGCCAGCATTTTAATGTTTATGACGGTGCCCCAACTCTCCCCTGCGGCAGGTGATAGGGGCACGAAAGATTAGGCAAGTCAGATCTTCTATTCTCACATAAGATAAGCTGTCACCAGAGATACCTGGCAGTGGCATATTCCCCTCTCCTCATTGAAAACACATGCATGAGCCCAAGCTGTGCATGCGTTTTTATTGAGGGGCTGAAACTAGCTGATGGTTGAATAACCATTTGGCCAACAGCTGTCGAAGGCATATGGGCACTTTTTGCAAACAGTAATATTTTTTTATTACAATGAGTAATCACTATTACTATTACTGTGGGCAATGCACATAATGTCCAGAAGAGAGAATTAAGAGGTTGAATGAGAATGAGGCTGCCATTTTGCAACCACAAACCTAATACATTTTAAAACTAGATCATTAAAACAATGACAATATTGCTTCCCATTCTTTTGTTATCATGTGCTTTTATGATGGCCACGCATTTCACCTTAATACTAGCAGTTTTGTGTTAGAGCTAAAATGTACAAAACATCAATCAAATATTTGGAGCTTTAGATGGGAAAATAGTTCCAATACGTTGAGCAGTTTGCACTTGATGCTCCTTGGACCCCACATGCACATTTAGGTTCAGGTGTGACCTAGTTTTAGATCAATACCTAACACATTATTATGTTAGTAATGCTTAAAGGGGTTGTCCAGTTTCAGAAAAATATCAAGAGAGAAATGTTATTGTTTGTATGCTGAAAATACAATTTTCCAATATACTTTCTATCAATGACTCACAGTTTTCTAGATCTCTGCCTGCAGTCCATGGTCATGTGATAAACACACAAGTGCACAGTTTGTTACAGTCACAGCACAATAATCAGATATCTGCCTGGTAACGAGCTGTGCACCTGTGTGTCCATCACATGACCATGGACAGTATATTGCATGACCATGGACTGATTTTTATACACTGGAAGTAAGCAGAACAAATGACAGCAAGCAGAGATCTAGAAAACCATGAGGAATTGATAGTGAAAGTATATTGGAAAATTGTACAACTTTTCATTATACAAACAATAACATCTGTCTCTTAATATTGGTCTGAAACTGAACCACCATTTGCTAACTATTGATAAAGTAAACCTTTTTGCTATTATGCATAAAGCAGCTCTCCTATCTAAATGATTTACACGTCTTAGTCTTGTACACAGTTAGTGCCAATGTTTATTCCTGAAAGTCATATTGTAATCATATATAATTTATTTGGCACAGACTGAAAAAGAATGTCTTTTTCTGCTACAAAACACTGGGGATTGCTTAAAAACATTTTAAATGGAAGTAGCTACAGAATCAAAAATACAGAATTTTGTTGTGTTCTCTAAAGCTAGTTACAAATGGAGGTATAAATTACATATAAATTACACAGATTTTTATACAAAATGATCAATTAACCATTTTATCAATGCCTAGTGCCATTGAGGGAGACAGATATATTGTCTAGTCCTTGGCTACACATTATTTACAACATTATTATATATTATTACTGTCTTTCTACTATTTTCAAAATTGATCATGATCTGAACACATTGGTTTGACTATCATCTGTCAATAACTGGCATATTTTTTACGGTGTGTCCAATGTTGTGCTGCCAATTTTATGATTTTACAGCTTATTAAATGTTAAGATATATTATTCAGCAGCTTTAAACAGATTTGAACGGTATAAGGGTGGGTTCACACCTGCGTTTCAGTCCGTCCGTTGCCAATCCGAGTGAAAATCTCGGTGAATGGGATTGGCATCGGATACAGACAGGTCAGCGATGCATTGGTTAAAAACTCATTCATTTGAATGGGTTTTTAAAGCAATGCGAGGGTGTCTGATTGCACCCTCTGCGCTGCGAAGCCGTTTTTTTTCGTCGGACACGAAGTCCTGCCTGTCTGACTTTGTTTCCGACGAAAAAAAAAGGATTCGCAGCGCAGAGGGTGCAATCAGACACCCTCGCATTGCTTTAAAAACCCATTCAAATGAATGGGTTTTTAACCAATGCATCGCTGACCTGTCTGTATCCGATGCCAATCCCGTTCACCGAGATTTTCACTCGGATTGCCAACGGACGGACTGAAGCGCAGGTGTGAACCCACCCTAACCTACCACCATCTTAGACATCCAGTATGCATAATATATATTATTAAATTTTGTTTATTGTAAGGAAAAACAAGTGGCTATAAAATGCAAAGAAAATGCTAAATGAATCAAGTAATACTAATTTATATTATAATGGAAAAAAAAACACAAAGTTAAATTATAATAAATACATCTGGCAAAGCATTTTATGAAGTGTCCTTAAATGGGTATTCCCATGAACATAACCATATCTATATTTGTAGATAATTAAAAGTTAAACATTTTTGAAAATATAAGTAGTTACAAATTATGCAGAGTTTTAAAGATTTTTTTCTATCTTAGTGGTCACAGTCTGTTGTCATGATCGGTTGCCAATGGATACGGCCACAAATGCAAAAACTTTCTATGATTTGGGAGTTGTCAGGAAACCAGCCATGATTTTCTTATTGTAGCTGGGCTATCAGGCAGGGACACTACATGTATCAGAAGATATTCCTGCCACAATAACGAAATCATGGCTTATTTTCTGACCTTAGAAAGGTCCTGTATGGTCGTATCCACTGGCAACTGATCAAGACAACAACTTGTGACCACAAGATATTTAAAGAAAATCTTTAAAACTCTGCAATATGTTTAATTACTTATATTTGCAAAAATGTTTAACTTTTAATTATCTACAAATGTAAAAATGGTTATGTCCATGGGAATACCCCTTTAACTTTTAAGTTCTCTACCTAGGGGCTGACCTACTGCAGTACATGTGTTTTGTGGCACATGGGGGCCCAGTAAGCAAGGGGACTGGCTCTAATTTATTTATTTTTTTAATATAATATTTACATATTTTATTAGACAAAATTCACCTACCAAACATTTCTAGTTGATAATTTTTAAATCAGTTAAGTTCCCAATTTATTTAAAAAAAAAAAAAAAAAAAAAATCACTAAAACTTTCATTTTAATTCACTTAGTTAAAAAAGCTATTGTTCAGCTTGGATAATTCTTTGTATTAAAATGCTGCTATTTTTTTTTTTTTTTTTACTTTAAGTGATCTTTAGAAGCATACATAAGCGATTAGTTTTTCACCCAGATTTTTGGTATGGGGTCTAGAGTGATGTGAGGAGGTACCCACTGCTTGTTCTTAATTCACCCTATTTTCTGTGAAACTCTAGGTACTAATCTTCAACTGGTACTTCATCAGATTGCTCGCCACAAAAAGGGGACCCTACCTATTCCTTCATGTTCTGTTTTGTCACCATATTTCCCAATGGCTTCTGGCCTAAATTCTGTTCTGACACTAGATCACTCTAATGAATGGCACATAGGAGAGGAAGGAACATATCTCTATAAGGACACATAAGAGAAGGAATATGATTAGTTTCAGAGGTAGAGGTCGCTCTTTTCATACTAAGTGCTTTGATGAAGCTCCACTTGAGAGTTAGCATTGACAAGACTGCCACTAGAAAAATCAGGGCAACCATAAAATGCTATTAGTTATTAAATATATGTATTTTAATATTGTAGATTGTCAACAGAATTTGCACTACTCTTGCAGGATTTTTAAATTGTTCTGTTCCTTTAAATTTTAATGCATTTCACTTGAAGGCTGGTATATTATATGAATCTGCTACTGTTTTCAAGTTGCATAGGCATCCACCTTCAAAGCATTTTTTCCCCTTGTACATTCCTACCTATGTGATGTCCCTCATGCATTCATATGATTTCAAAAATTGTTAAATGCTTCGGGCTACTGGACACATTTAAAGGTCACTTGACCTTCATATTTTTTCAATGATCTGCCAGACTGGCTGCTATGCATTATCAAAAACTGTGCTGCACAAATATACTTGAAGGGCAAGTGTAACAGCGCAGAATTATAAAATTGTGATATTAAAATTTTAACCCAATAAACAGGTTTTATCTAATTTGTTTTTACCTGTTTGCTATCTATTGTTTATATTCGAATTTATACTGTGCTGAGTCAGCAAATTTGAAAAACTGAGGAAAATTGCATATTGTATTCATCTGCAACATTTTAATGTCAGTGAATGAAGCATACATTATGTTCCATCCTGAGGCTGTATTGATACAAGTACACAAAAGTGCAAAAAAGTTCTTTAGTGTTGAAAAGGAATGGCCTATTTATAGCATATATTAAGCTTTACATGTGTAAGAAATGTCTTGCTCAGGGACTGCTAATACACCTTACAACCCATTTGACTTTTCTACTATACTGAAGTAGACAAGTACGTGAAAACAAAAGTAGTAATTTAATAAATTTTCAGAACAAAACGGATCAGTACGAAATGTAATTGTGCAGTACACAAAATCTCTCCTCTCAAGGACAAAATATCGCCTAAGACTGCAGCAAGGTTATTGGAAGCTAATATGCTTTAGGGCTTACGAGGAAAGAAAATTGATGGGGGATGTAGAGCATCAAAGTGTTATAAGATCAGAGAGACAATTTAGAAACTATCTTACCCAGCGCTGACAGCTGAGGCAAGATTTCAAGATACAACAGTACAGACATTGTGATCTGACTCTAAAGCCCTTGAAATTTTTAACCCAAGAAGTGTCACTTTCATATTTGGGTACAGATTGTAAAGTTAAGTAAAAGAAATAAAAATAGTCAACACATATTTATGTAGTCCAGTCCATTTTAACATGGTATACCAATTAGGTTCCATAGACTTTATAAATTACAAGGATAATGGTATAACAGGATAAACAGGAAGACTGGTTCGTAAATTGATTTTTATTGAAACCCAAGTAAGAGAAGCAGCTAGCTACTTGCTCCCTAAAGCTGTATTCACATCTCATTTTTGCTACACGTCGAAAGTATATATCCGGACAACTGACATACCTGTGATGGAAGGCTGCACTGTACACAATGTATAGCTATGTAGTGGCATGCCTTTCCCATGCAGGCCCTACCCCTCTCTTTACATTATTGCACAAATCCAAACCTTGATCCCCATATTTCACAATATTCCAGAAGTCACCAGGGTAGCCATTCACTCCTCGCCAAGTCACCAAGTATAGTCACCAGTGCCCTGCTCTCATTTGGTCAGGTTACACTGGATGGAGGGTGCTTTAACTATCCAGAAGAGTTAGGGGAGGAGGCCAATCAGGTAACCCATTGATAGGACAAAGAGATGCATGACGGTTAATAAGACTGACAGCAATAGAATTTAGACAGCTACTATTTCTCCCAGAAGCTGAAAACAGGAGACGTCTGGAGTCCAAATAGTTGAGTTTACTGGAGAAAACTGAACACAGTTACCGCACATAAGAGCACAATCAAGTATATATTTTTACTGACTGGGATTTAGGATCAAGAGGTAAGGGATAAGCACAAAAACTAGGACTGCAAGATCTATTTATTGTCTGTTACCATGGAGATACTCTAATATGAGTAGGAGTGTAGAAAGAAAACAGTAGTACATTTTTAATCAAGACTCCTTTATTTTAGATAGATTGGCTAAAAAAATAATCTGATTGTGACAGTGTATATAGCCCTTAAAACAATATCCATTACAGCTGATGCCAACTTACTAAAACCCGGAAAAGCTGCAGCAAACCCTATAGCTCTTCTTCATGTTCAGCAACTATACAGACATCTTGTATAACCTTTAACTTTTTGCCGTTGTAAATGTTGTAATGGCCTACAGGTTATTCTACCTCCAATAACTTTAACAGTGGCCAGTGAAAACTTAATGTGCTGTATGTTTTGAAGAGCTCAAACGGAGCAGTAAATCAACTAAATCATTTTTTTACAATACCATAGAAAATATCAGAAATACAAACACAAAATGTGGTAATTTAGACAGTAATAAAAGAGATACTAAACAATGAAATCAAATTGAGCTTTTCTCTGTATTCCCTTGTTTCAATATAAAATGCGGCACCTACTTCAGTGATAAGGAAAAGTCAATCTTGCTGGTCTCGCTGTTTCGCACCAGGTAGCTTGCTTCTTTACACAGCCTCAGGAGACTCTCTGCATCTGTGCGACTGATTGCACCGTGGTACCAGCTGCGAGGGAATCCAATTATTAAACAGAATATTATATATATTTATATGTTTGTCTTATGCAAAGAGATTTGGCTTCTTCCAAAATTCCCAATTTCTCCTTTCCTCTTTTCATCCATGACATGATGTGTGATAAATTATTGTACACTCTTTATCATCATACAGTATCACTGAGCTGGATAAACATATCACAGTTTACCGGGCTTTAAAAGAATATAAATATGTGAAAATCGCCTATAAAGCTTTCTAAATATGTATACAAGGACGCTGTCAAATATTGCACTTTACTAAATCAGTGGTTCCTGGATTCATAGCTGTCAAGTGTCCAACTGAAGAAAGGCAGTCAATAGAATATTTTCACAAAAGTTAATTTCATAAGGGATAATCCAAAAGTGGAAAACCTGAACTCTTTAAAAACATGAACATGAATGTACCCTGCTTCAATATGACTATGCTAAAAGTTACTGCAGAACAAACTAAAACGTTAATGTAGGATATTCCATAATACACAATGAAACCTCTTTGAGATGGCCACCCAAAGACAAACGTATAATATATATATATATATGGCCCTGTGATATACAGGTTATGATTTGTGGCAGAATCCTGATAGGACTCCTAGGATAGAAAGTGAGAGTCCTGATTACTTCACCCACACTCAGTGATTGACAGCATTTCCTGTGTTAGAAGACTGTCAATCACTAGATATGGGGGTGGTAAGAAGACTTTGGATTGACTTTACTTTTAAGCTAGGGCCTCCCATTGTGGAAAAGCTGCTTTTTTTGTTGCAGATTTTCCTGAGGTTTTTTTGAATCAAACCCAGTAGTGGCAACAAATGGGATGAAAAATATAAAGCAATATACTTCTCATATATACTTCTCCCTTCTTCTAAATCCACTCCTGGCTTTGGCTCAAAAAAGCACAGCAAAATCTTCAACAAAAATACTGTCTTTCTGCAATGTTGGGCCTTAACCTTGGGCTCTATTTAGATCACATTTTTTTTTTTTTTTATATCCGCTTAGAATATCTGTTTAATGGAGGCAAATGGATGGCCATCAATTTACATAGACATGAGTGTTTTTTGAGCCAAAGCCAAGAATGGCTACAAAAGGAATGGGAAATATATAGGAAGCTCTTATGCTTCTCCCTTCTGTTTAAACCACTCTTCGCTTTGCCCCCCCAAAAAAACACAGTAAAATCTGCAACAAAAAAAACTGAGTTTCTGCTGGTTTTGAATTTTGCTTCAAATCACAAAGATACTAAATGCTCAGCTTCTGCTCAGCTATCATATCCTGCTCTTAAATAGGGCAGTAGAATCAGCTGGTTTGCATTATCTGATCTTTGCGCGTTTGTACATTATATTTATAGGTATGTTTATTTGTTTGGAATAAACAGCAGTTTTGCTGATTCTGAGGCCACTCATAGTACAATTTAAAACTGACAAAGTGAACAGTTTCAAAATAAATTTTTAATATTCATAGTTTATATGTTATAAATTGATCTGTTAATCTTGTCTGTGTGAAGCACTCTCATTTTGCTCACAATTTTAGGTTTCTTTCTTCTCTATCAAAGACAATAAAAATTAGAACATCTATAGCATATGAACTAGCAAGGAATTACTTAAAATGTTATAAAGACATCAAGCAAACAAGATTTCATAGCTCTAGTAAAAATAATAATGCTTAAAGTGACCCTATCTACTTTGAAGGACCTGGTGAGGTGAGTAGAAAATAAGTAGTTCTAGGTTTGTAAATATCTCGTCTCTCTCTCACATGTTCATGATTATTCACAATTACAGTAGTATATAGGATAAATCTGTTCAGATATACCATCATAACTAATGATAGACTATTCATATGATATAGAAATACATTATAACATACGGCATATTATTAAATCATTAAAGCATAACTAAACTTTCGGACAACTTTTGGTTTTATGGCAGTATTTGTGTCATTAATAAACTTTGTATTGAGAGCTGTCCCTGCCTCTCACTGAATGTTACTGTGCATGGAGGACAGGCTTGGAGTATCGGCTGTGTAACATGTAAAGAAAATGAGGGTAGGGTCACTTCAAACAGTTATATCTCGGACATTATAAGGCTGGTTTCACACCAGCAATTGAACCATGTTCGAGGTTTCCGTCCCCAAACCCGCTTAAAAAATGAGGAGAGAAAAGTCTGAAAATGCAGGACTTTTTAGGTGCAGGGCTTTGGTCATATGGTGGCGGGGTTATACACTAAACAGTGCTGTAGACCGGGGCGTGCTGACGCTGTACAGCGCTGTAGGGCCATTAGCTAGGCTGGAGCAACAACACTGTGGCCAGATTGCCAACCTGTCTCACATAATGTGCCGGGAGCCTCATTTACCGAGGCCAGCCCGCCGCCCCGTGGACCAGCAGAAGACCCCCAACGGCCAGTCCTGGTCCACGGACCAGTGGTTGGGGACCCCTGGTCTATGGGGTCTGCGGGTTTCCATGGGTAAGTGCTTTTTAAGTGGGTTAGCTTTCCGTTTTTCAGGTCCTCAAGTGAACCTGAGAGAACGGGAAGCTGAATGCTAGTGTGAACCTAGCATAAAGCATACAAACTTTCTTTTGGTGTCATAGGAAAGGTACTTTCTTTTGACACTAAGGGTATAGTGTCATCTAATTTTTTTCCAGAGATATCACTCATTGAAAACACAGTCGGGATTCAGATTTTTATATTATATATATATATATATATATATATATATATATATATATTTTTTTTTTTTTTTTTTTTTTAATTATACAGCTGCATATAAATATCCTAATCCAGAATGTGTTTCCATCCAGTGATATCTCTGGAAAAAATTTAGATACATTTTATAATGTATATAACGGTTTGAAGTGACCCTCCCCTCATTTTCTCTACATCTTACACAGCCCATACTCCAAACACAGTAACATTCAGTGAGAGGCAGGAACAGCTTTCAATACAGAAACAAAGGAAAGAGTGAAAAAATGCAGGATTTCACCAAAAGGATTCAAAATTTATTAATGACACAAATACCTCCAGAAAATCAAACGTTGTCCGAAAGTTTAGTTACACTTTAAATCTTGACTGAAAACCACCATATTTAGCAGGTAAAAATTTAGGGACTTGATCAATATAGAAACCATCTCCAAAAGACTTTGTGAAATATTTTTTAATTCCCTGAGTATTTAATGTATTTAGCCCTATTTGTGGAGTGGCCATCTCCAAGAAGTTTCACTGCATGTTGAAAGAACAAATCATCAACAAAAAATTGAATATATTTCCGATCTGACCATTTAAAGTTTATATAGAGAGAATATGGTCATGTTGACATTACAGAGGTTCTTCAAGATTTCATAGTAATGGCCTATCCTTAGAATAGGTCACCAATGAGTTTGGTAAAGGTCCCACACCTGGCCTCCCCACCAGTCACCCCTAATATGAATTTGATGGGGGGGTCAAACACCTAGCACTCTCACTGATCAGTTTTCTTCACTGTTTGGAAGCTGAGCTGCAATAGCACAGAGCCATCACTGCATTGTACAGAGTTGTCTGCTACCAACTCTCTACACAGTGCAGGCAACAGCTGATCATAGGGTTGCTGGATTTCAGACTTCCACTGATCTCATATTAATGACCTATCCTAAGGATGGATCATTAATATGAAGTCATGGGGGCCATTTAAAATTTCTGTTTATTGTGCCTCAGGAACAACATTAGTAGTACTTACAATTGACTCTCTAATGGCAGTGAAGCATCTATTCTTTCTCCCACTGAGCTGATTTGTTCTACACTTGGATTCTTGATAGCCTTCAAGTTTCCAGCTGAGTGTCTGTGCGTGTGTCTGAGTTTGTTCTCTCTGGATGGTGACATGCCTGTCTTATCATCATCATGATCTATTTGGGCTAAAGGAAAAGAGAAAAACTATAAACTATAATTCTACCAACCACAAAACAGATAGACACACAGGTTTGGCCATTTGGAAAGTCAGCCCATTTGGTTAATTTCTTAATTTTCCTCTTCAGCAGGACAACCTCACAACAGATGTCCCAGTTCTAGAAATTTTCTAGCTTTAATATGTTTTACAGAAATAGAACTAGAACAATGTATGACTCTTAAAGCACCATTTTGGACACATACAGTATTGGATATCCACAAGTCAACAAAACCATAGCTAAATATAAAATGATCAGAAGGTACAGAAGGTGTCCTTTTTAAGTCCGGTGTATACAAACTATACAGCACTTAATGGATTCAGAGAATTTTGGAAAATGGATGCAGAACACCCTCAGACATGTCAAATCACCGGGAGTCATGCTGTTTTTGAAGTCCCTCACCCGGTTACTGCTGTTGTTCACCTGTTCCATAGACCAGGCATCGGGAGAAACACCTACAGGAGGAGGACTTACTGCTCTCAGCAGCACAGTTTCCTCTGTTCAGACCTCTCTGCACCCTGGGAGGAAGGGGGGTGTCCATAGAGAGGAGAGTAGATGCCGCCAGCAGCATGCAGGTAATTCACCACTGATTAACCCCTTACATAACCTATCCTGTGAGGAAAGGCTGCTTCGTCACCACAGCTGACCAAACTACACACTCTGCCCCAGCACTTCCTGCATAAAGGTTTCTCACATCCTGATGGAAGAGCTCAGGCTCTGTGTCACTGTTGTGGAGAAAGGGCTGCTACTGCCATCACTACCGACTGGTATCATCTGTGACTATTACACTTCAGATCTCCACCATATAGCTGCACGCAGGGTAGGAATGGTAAAACAGATCAATATGAAACAGACAGCTACAAAAGGCCTGGATCTTGCAGTACAGTCCCTGATTTTAAGAACTGTCCTGTTGTCCCAGCAAGCCTGCTGCATGTCCCTCACTGACCCCTTAAATTGGCGCTGTGACTGCTTTTGGTAGTAGCAATTAGTTACAGGAACAAATCTAGCAGATGTGTCACCTAATGCTTCTATTTAGAGGTCCCAGCGATGACTGACAATATGATCTGCCTGCTGGGTTACATGTAGAACATACTGTAGGTGCTCGACAGATGTGGCCAAAAAAAGCATCACCAATGCATGCTGTTAATGATATGATTTTCTGCTTCAATTGTACCTGTAGGGAAACCGCTGGCGTTTCCATAGGTATAATTGACATGCATATGATTTCCAAAACCGCATTTTAGAAATCACAGCGTCTTCATGGGGCATATTTTCCCGCAAAGTGGGGATGGAATTCGCTAGAATCCTATTCACTTTACGGTGACTGTAAAACGCTATGTTTTTTTCCCCGTTTACACCACGTCGGGCACCAGCCTATGGGTCAGTTTCTGCTGCAGATTTGTAAGCAGCATGTGGATGAGGTTTAGTAAAATATAATTCACTTTGTTGGTATTCTAATTCTCTGCAGATTTTCCCCACACAATTTAGTTGACGAAAAGCTACACCCGTATCAGTATATCCATAATGTGTGAACATGCCCTATAGGTGTTGGACCGCATTGAAAAAAAACAAAAAACTGTTTGCTTACTTTCAGAAACAGCACCCCACTTGTCAATGGTTTGTTTCTGGTATTGCAAATAAGCTCCACTAAAGTTCTGTGTTTAAAAGAAAGCAGCTGGATATTCCTAATCCACTACAACCCCTGTACACTAAGGTCCCATGTAGCAAGAAGTAGCAAATAAAAGGCTGCGGAAAAAAACTGCAGCGGAAACGCATTGCGTTTTTTTCCGCAGTGTTTTTCACAGAAAGTCCACAGAGTTTTCCTCTGCGGCTTTCTGCCCCTATTATACCTATATGGAAAACGCCAGCGTTTCTGTAGGTATAATTAACATGCTGCGGTTTTCGAAAACGTAAGCGTTTTTGAAAACGCAGATTTTCCGCTGCAGATTTTTTTTCTGCAATGTGTGGATGGAATTAGCCAGCGTGGGGCCCCGGCTTTAGAAAGGTTATCTGGGAATAAATGTGTGATCTTGAAAGAGAGTAGCATATAGGTGATCCTGCTTTACACTCTTATATACTGTATATCAAAGTTCCATTCACCATTCTACTAGTTGTCATTGAAATTGTAAATGCAGATCCAGACCATAGGATCAAGGTCAGAACAAGATAAATAATTCAATGTATTTGCAAAATACATTTCCATATGATGTCCAAAAAGTGAGAATATACACTAAGTGCATTTTTTTAAACTGACACAATCCATATACAAAGAGTGAGAATGATTTATCAGCTGATAAATATAGCACAGGAAAATATACAGAGATGGAGAAGAACTAACAAACAGATTCTTCTAGTGCCAAATATCATAGACAATAAATGTTGTTATCTTGAAGTAAAATCTTTAATGCATCCTGAAATGTTGATGGGGAACAAAAAGACCATCAGTGCAATGGTGACACAAGATGATAAAAATCAATAGAAGAAGGCTGGAGGGGGCAAGGGATTACGGCGTACACAGATCAGATCAAGAATACATTACTGTTTAACGGGCCATCACATCAGTATTTCTGCCTCCTCTCTCCCTCTGGATACAGGGATATTGATGCCTTCTAATGCAGTCTCACAACATATTTCACTACCTTTTAAACCAATCTCTCACGTAAGCAGCAGCCGCAGAGTTAATCCAGGTTAAGTGCTGTATTAGCATTTTAATTTTTAGCATTGGTTACTCTAGAAAAACACTACAGCAGATAACAATGTCATTTGTAACTGGAAAAAGACAGATGAGATCTATAATGTACGATTTTCTCTCCAGATTGTGGAACGGCGCAATCAAAGGACTTGTTACTAGAGAATTTACTGTCAGGACCTTTGGAATTTACAAACATGGCATTCTATAATTGCTTTCCTGAAAGGAGTGGAATGGCTACAATGCTTGTGCCAACATCTATATTTATGGATTACACTTAAGTCACCTGATAGTACTTGAGAGGGTGATCATTGGTTTTATACATATATTAAAAAATTCTGGGACTATAAATAGTCATAATATATGGTTTACCAATGATCTATATTCAATGTAATGGTCTTGGGGCCTGCTATTGCCTATTCCAAAATGCTATTCTTAGAACAGAAAAGTGTTCAGGTTGAAAGTCTGTTAAATGGACCAGCGAAAGACGAGGGTTAGATGGAATGTTTGGCCATAACACGACTACAAATCTCTGGCTCGCCTTGCAACTTCTTCACTCATGTTAATAAATGGAGTAGCATTGCAACCCCAAGAGCGTCATGTCTGTGACTTCTAGTTGCAAAATAGTCGAACGACTATCGCAATGTAAGTCTTGGGCTACCTGCACACACATTTTCATTATGGCACTTTTTTGTGGCTCGTAAAATAAAAACATGAAACTCTTGTTTTTTACAATCTTTTTTGTGTAGATATTTTGGTCATACATTTTTTCACATGCATTTTTTTAGTCTATGGGAAAATGCCTGAAAAATATGCTACACCTAGAACATGGCTAAGGCGACATGCTGCAGTTTTACAGTGAAATGTCCTTAGAGGATATCCCACAGGAGAGCTGCCTGTGGGAAAAAAAAATGCAAAAGTCGGCTAGTTTGTGCTGGGGGTTCCACAGCAAATTTCCCATGCATTTCTGCGTTTGCATTTCAAAGGATGAACTCCACAGCTTAACATGCAGCTAGAATTGATATACTGGGTGTTCAAAACCCACAGTGTGGAGATGGGATTTGTTGAAGACAAACTCATATTGTGGGTCTTTAGCCTTAAAAGCTTTATCCCAGCATCAAAGTTTTAAAGGATAGGTGATGTGTCTGATCTCTAGGATACTCTGTAGACCTTGACTAAATTGTCACATCAGGGTTCCCATGTCTCCCATTCCTCCTCATAACAGAGTTTGCATGGAGAGGTGGTTAAGCAGGTGTGGTATATGGAATTGAGTAAAACAGCAGAGTACAGCCACAAGTGAAGAAGAAATGGAGGACACTGGACCACAACAAATACATACCCATTACCTTTCCTGTGGATAAGTAATAAATGCAGACATGTCATCTCACCCAGGTTTACCAGTTTTCAGGTCCACTCACCTGGTCAACATACACCTCCACCCTGCTAACAGCTAGAGGTGCATCTCAATAAATTAGAATATTTTTGAAATGTTCATTCATTTCAGTAATTCAGTAATTCAATTCATAATCAGCGTCTCCCATGATTGTGTGTCCTACTGAACCAGACTGAGGGACCATTTAAAGGCTTAGGAAACCTTGGCAGGTGACACACTGAATTTACAATACTGAACTTTTTTACAATATTCTAATTTTCTTAGATTTTGGTTTTCATTACCTGTAATCCATAATCAACATTTACAGAAATAAAACACTTGAAATAGAACACTCTGTGTGTAAAAAATCTAGAAAACATAGGAGGTCACTTTTTTAATTTAATTACTGAAAGAAATAAACTATTCAAAGATATTATAATTTATTGAGATGCACCTGTAATTAATATTCACTGCATTGTGATGTCACTTTAGTGCAGTAAATATTAAAAGGGGTTTTTCAGGAACTGGACGAATTACAGAGGGGCTCAGGGCAGGTGTAACATAAAAAGAAAAAATACTCACCTGTCCCCCATGCTCCATTGTTGTGTACCGTGGCTCAGTGTCCAAAAGCCCTGGGCCCCACATGATTGGACCAACCCACAGTGAGCGACCAAATAGACTTTGCTTTTGTTTTTTAAACACCTGCTCTCATCCCCCTCCATAATTTTTCCAATTCCTGTTTCTGGGTAGTGGAAGAGTGAAGAAATCAGGCGATACCTTCTAGAGGCTAACTGATTATATTTGATAAGTAAGCTTTCGGAAGTACTAGCTCCCTTCATCAGACATGGTGTTATACAAGAACCTGAAAATTCACATTATTTATATACACACAAGGCATGGATCTTCAAAAAGATTCTTGGACTAACAAAATACAATATACGTAGAGAAGTTATTTATAACAGATCAGGAAATAAACAGTCTAAAATTTGTGGTGCGTGACAGAGGGATCTGTTATTTATCTGTAATGAGGTGGTGATTTGTGACCCTCACAGGTCATACATAGTGTGACATGAAGCTGGCATGAATATTAAGTCCAAATTGCAGAGTTTGATATTTTTGTATTAACTTGTACTCCCATTGTTTCCTCTCATTCTGTGTCTTAAAATGTCCCATTAAAACCACAACCCGCAAATCTTCAATAGAGTGGTCTTCTCTGGAGAAATGTGCGGCCACTGGGAGATCTGTTCTGCTGTTGTTAATGTTGGATCTGTGTGAGTTCATTCGCTGACTAAGTCTCTGCCCTGTTTCCCCCACATATAAACTAAATATTTATATATACACACACATACACACACACACAGATGCACAGATATATTTATAGAAAGGTGAACACAAAAATTTACAACAGCACTCTGCTAGTGCCAAGAGTATTAGTGCAAATACCTACTTTAAGGCGTGCACAAACCAAAATGGAGTTCAGTCACACACCCCAAAAGCCGCACACCTCAAAAGCACAAGTGCAACAAAAAGACCAAAAATGGTCAGTGGTACCAAACAATGAGAACAAGAAATCAGATGCACAATGCTGTGGCTGCAATACAAATACATATAAAATACAAAAAATGCTGTGTTTTACAGAACCAGCAAAGTGAATGAGATTCTGGCTAATCCCATCCACACATTGCAACAAACACCCCCAAAGAAAATGCTGCGGTAAAGCTGCGTTTTAAGAAATGCATGTGTTTTTGAAAAAAAACGCATGTCAATTATACCTGTGGAAATGCTTTCCCTAAATGTTTTCCCTATAGGTTTAATAAGGGAAGTCAATTAACAGAGAAAAACTCAGCAAAAACACAGTGAAAAGCAATGTGAATCAGTGCTTCTGATATGCAAAAGAGCTCTTTGTAACAAGAGCGTTGTCACTTACCTTTTTTGGAGCCCCAGCAACACCCTCATTGCCCCAAAGAGCTAATTTTGCATATTGAAAAACAAAAAGGCGGTATCTGGGTAAAATAGGCACTGATTCACAGGGGGAATCACTGTTTGATTCAGGTGATAATAACCTATTTTTCTGTGGGGCTGGACTGATAATGCTGGGTTTAGGTGACAGACTGCCTTTAAATGAAACCATCAACTAGTTGTCTTTAATTCTCACAAAACATTGTTACTTTTCCTGGGGCCATTTGCTTCTGTAATAGCTGCTTCTACCTATACACACTGACACATCACTACCTGCAGTCGTAGCGGAGCATGGCATACCTATCCTATGAAATTCATGCAGACAAGACAAGGAGCCCATATCTTTGTTTTAGAGATGTAATTTTATAATTCCTATATTGTGTTTTTCCTTATAGATATAGAGATATAGTGCAGCTGCTGAAATTACTAGTCTCAATGGTCCTAGACCTGTGCATGCAATCTTTCTGCCTACATGAAAAATCTGTATATAAAAAAACCTAAATACTGCTTAGGTTCAAGCATTTTATTGACATATCAGCATTAATGTAGTCTGTCCATGTTTAGAATTCATCATGAATTATCTAATAAGATAAGATGAGAGTCTACATTTTTATCCCTTTTAGAATATTATTAGGGAAAGTAGTGGCTACTGTAAATTGTATGCAATATTACCAAAACAGTAGATGGCAGTATTGATCTCTTAACAGATCAAATAAACATTTCAGAAAAGTAAGAAAAATATCTTAATATAGACATTTTTATATACACAGAGAAGGAAGAAATGTATCAATATCAAGCAGTGTAATCCTGCAAGCTTCCTTTGGGCACTGGAAGGAAATGGCACATGTTTAATTCTCCAGAGTCACTGATTTGACAAGTTTGTAAGAATGTACAATAGAGATGCTATTAATACTTACAACAATTAATATACTAGGTATATGGTAAACATTGTATAAAGCACATGCAAAAACTGAAATATGTGGACTATAAAAAATACATTTTTTTTTTATTTTATTGCTTACTTGTATAGCATCATTATATTCCACAGGGCTTTACGAATACTGTCAAAACTGTCCCAAGCAGAGCTCATAATCTATGTTCCCTATCAGTATGTCTTTGGAGTGTGGGAGGAAACTAGAGAATGCAGAGGAAACCCACACAAACACGGGGAGAACATACAAACTCCATGCAGATATTGTCCTTGGCTGGATTTGAACCCCAGTGTCCAGTGCTGCAAGGCAAAATTGCTAACCACTGGGCTACCGTGCTATCTGCTCAGTGTTCCATTTTAGACCACAGAAGCCCTGCTAAAAATTCTGGGGAAGGAATATAAACAAATGTCCTTCTTGGTGGAAAAGGGAAACTTGCTTTAGCGCCACCTTTTGGAATGTAGGTCCCAATAGATCAATGCCTGATTTTCCTGAAACCTAGTAGCATAATCTGGGAATAAAGCCAAGCCAGAGTAGCTCTTCCAAAACGAAGATGAACCCATCTGCAGCTCTTTCAAGGTCATTGCCATTCGTCAGTGTGATGCAGGGTACTGGCTGGCTAGGTGAGATGTCCTAGAGATAAGTCACTGTGTCTCATTAAGAGGATGTTGTCTTATAGAGGTCGCTTTGAAGCGTAGAGGGACTCTTAAGAATTCTGGGAAAGCAAAATAAAAAAGTCCTCTTTGGTGGAGAACAGGAACCAGCCAGCCAGTACCCTGCTTCACACTAAAGTAGCCTAGCAATATACTGATGTTTAACCTACTGCTGTCCCTGTCCTGCCCTCTAAAAGCTAACACCCAGACACCAACACTCTGCATTACTTAAACCATCCATTGGGAATGAAGGCCACATGTACATTCTCCTCTTCACTGAAGGTTTTTTTTTTCTTATATGTTGAAGTTACAGTAAATTAAACTCTTCAATAGAATAGAGTTGACAGTTTGACAGATGAAAAGTGACATTAGGCTTAGCTTACAAACAGAATGACAAACAGAATGCCTATGCTGATGCAGGGGATGCACTGTTCACCACCAAAGAACCCATCCACTTACTCATGCATGTTCCTAATGTAAGTCAGTTCCTGGAACCTAACAGCATGGCTTCTCTAATAAGCCTGCTCTACTCCAGAAGGTAACCAGCAAGCTTCCAAGCCTCTTGCATCTCCACAAGCAGTCCCCCAAATTGTCCTCTTCACCTTCTAACCATCCCAGTCTCAACTAAGTTAACTGATAAGCTGGCCCAATTCCCAAGAGTGCATGAATGGCCATTAAATATGGAACCATTCCTGCCCTGATGTCAATGGGTCTCACCTAGGAAAGCAACACACAACTTATAAAGTGGTGCAACCCTCAGGCGTAAGTTTACTCAACGTCAGGAGAATCAGCATGTGATATAGCTTCCTGAAAACAGTTGTGATGACCAGAACAACTTAAAAAGTGAAATAATTCAATGTGCATGATAATACAAAATAAGTTTAAACCTTCTTGCTCTGCGCCTCCGCTATCAATACATGAACATCCTAGAGAGGACCTTAACCCTTCAGTTGCTTATCTCAAGGAAAACAGTTACCTGTTCAAGCTACCTTACAGTAGTAGGCCAAGATAGGCTGCCCCATAGCTTGCAGAAAGAAACCATGATTACTCAGAAAACATCAACAAGAAATACAGGGAAGAAACCTGGTATCCAAGACTGAAACAAGCTATGTATTTTACAGGGAAACAAAAGGACCAAGTCTGGAGGTTGCCCCATATTCACCACGGTGGAAAGGTACAGAGGAGTAGAGGAAGGAGTGAAAAGGATGTTTTTTTTTTCAAAAACACAGCTTTTCCACAAGGTTTTTTCCCCACAATGTGTGGATGTTATTAGCCAGAATCTCATTTACTTTTGCTGGTACTGTAAAATGCAGCATTTTTTTCTGATACGTTTTCGGAGCAGGAAAAACGTTGCGTTTCCGCAACGTGGGTCCTCAGCCTGAAAAGACACTAAGCTGAACTTTAATTCACCATTTACCAACTATTTCTAAAATGAACAGCAAATCAAAAGGTCCTGACATATGAAGTCTGTTGCTTACTGCTTAGAGTAGATTTCAAATCAGTAAGAGGGAACAGCAGTCCTCACATTTATAAGACAGAACAGCTGCGCTAGCCTGGTCAGAATATCTACTAAACTAGAAGCTTTAAAGTGGCACTTACATTCCAAAATACAAGACCATAAAATCACCATTTAGGAATAGGACTTCATCCAAGTATAGCATTATAGCAGTCAGGACAAGTGTGCCTTATTTATAGGTTTATATAACTTTGCATATGTTGCATAAGCCAAAACAGGAGCACTAAGTTTGGCTAGAAGTGGATCTGGTTGGATTCAAACAGTATGTATATAATGCAACAGTTCGGTTATGTTTTGGACATGAAACAAACCAAGTGGTTGGTATAGTTATCTCCCCAGGCTCTCAGTGTCGCCTGTATAATGAAAGCTTTTGCTTTGTTGAAAATAATGCTTATGGAAAGTGTCCTATAAAATTTTCAGTAGATGGAAAAATAGCACCTTCACTGGTTTAGTACAATACAATACCTATAATAAATAGCTGGAGTGTAGCCATCCAATTACTTTTTAAAAACATGTTTACATGATAATAAAATGAATGACATATAAAAGATAAAAAAGAACCATTATAAATAGTCTGAACAATAGACAACACAAGCACAAACTTTGCAAGAAGGCATCAACTTTGCCACCCCGGAGAGTTACAATTACATCTTTAGATCTTTACAAGGATAAATAAATAGCCTGTGGTTTTATATGTATATATATTATTTACTTTATTTTAGTGTACATTTAAGAATGGGGACCTGCAACTTTTTACTGTATATGAAAAATAATAAAATGTTTCTGCACAACAAAAATCTATGTAAAACTCAAATATAAGGCTGAAACTACTCGGTGATGTGTACCACCTACAGAGCCAACTGTATTAAGACTGGTGCTATATGCAGACATGTACCACTTGGTGACAAGCTTCAGAGTCATGATGGTATTGCAACAAAGGTCTGAAAACACCAAAGTGAACAAATGAAGCTACATTTAATAGGATGATACATATTAAAATAATTATATTCTTTATTGACTAATCTTAAACCTCATGACTCAGTCTTACCTCTAAGTACAGTATGTAGTCTTAGGTACATGGGATTATAATGATACAAAATACCTATTCTCCAATATATATAATCCAGTAAGCATAACCTTACTTAGTTATTCCTATATGAATCCTTCTCTTCAGTAACTATGTGACTCTCAGTGTGAACAGAGAAAATGTACAAGAGTTAATGCACAGGTTCCCGATTTCCTTTCCTTTTCCATACAGCTCTCCATGGGGAGGCAGAAACCTCTGTCACTAACTACTCATGAGCAGATAGTTTCTGTCACACAGCTAGGAGGAAGGAACTTGCAGCTTTGCCTCCCTAACTATATACCTACTGTATAATTTCTTAGGAAAATAGTACAGTCCTTACAGTAGTTACCCTTATGATGCTTTACCCTGCTATCAATTCTATGATGCACCAGCAAAGAAAAATATAAAAGCCAAAGTGAAATCTGTTCAGTAACTGAGGCGAAGCTAGATGCAGGGATATGTGTGCAGTACACATGAAAAAGGCCATAAGAGTGACAAATCAGCTTGGGGGTGCAGGGGTGAATAAAAAAAAGTGTTTTTGTTAGACCTTCTTTAAGGGTCACATTCAACTATGTATTCAGAAGGGTTAGGCAATTAAAAGCTCCATATGATCACTTGGTTCCCAGCGATATTTATAAGTGACTTTTTTCTGGGGTGTTGTTTTTCTGAGGTTTAATTTACAGCATGTTTACAGTATACTGTCTTAATATACAGTACAGACCAAAAGTTTGGACACACCTTCTCATTCCAAGAGTTTTCTGTATTTTCATGACTATAAAAATTGTAGATTCACACTGAAGGCATCAAAACTATGAATTAACACATGTGGAATTATATAGTTAACAAAAAAGTGTGAAACAACTGAAAATATGTCTTATATTCTAGGTTCTTCAAAGTAGCCACCTTTTGCTTGGATTACTGCTTTGCACACTCTTGGCATTCTCTTGTTGAGCTTCAAGAGGTAGTCACCTGAAATGGTCTTCCAACAGTCTTGAAGGAGTTCCCAGAGATGCTTAGCACTTGTTGGCCCTTTTGCCTTCACTCTGCGGTCCAGCTCACCCCAAACCATCTCGATTGGGTTCAGCTCTGGTGACTGTGGAGGCCAGGTCATCTGGCGTAGCACCCCATCACTCTCCTTCTTGGTCAGATAGCCCTTACACAGTCTGGAGGTGTGTTTGGGGTCATTGTCCTGTTGAAAAATAAATGATGGTCCAACTAAACGCAAACTGGATGTAATAGCATGCCGGTGCAAGATGCTGTGGTAACCATGCTGGTTCAGTATTCCTTCAATTTTGAATAAATCTCCAACAGTGTCACCAGCAAAGCACCCCCACACCATCACACCTCCTCCTCCATTCTTCACGGTGGAAACCAGCTATATAGAGTCCATTCGTTCACCTTTTCTGCGTCACACAAAGACACGATGGTTGGAACCAAAGACTCATTAGACCAAAGCACAGATTTCCACAGGTCTAATGTCCATTCCTTGTGTTCTTTAGCCAAAACAAGTCTCTTCTGCTTGTTGCCTGTCCTTAGTAGTGGTTTCCTAGCAGCTATTTTACCATGAAGGCCTGCTGCACACGGTCTCCTCTTAACAGTTGTTGTAGAGATGTGTCTGCTGTAAGAACTCTGTGTGGCATTGACCTGGTCTCTAATCTGAGCTGCTGTTAACCTGCGGTTTCTGAGGCTGTGACTCGGATGAACTTATCCTCCGCAGCAGAGGTGACTCTTGGTCTTCCTTTCCTGGGGCGGTCCTCATGTTAGCCAGTTTCTTTGTAGCGCTTGATGGTTTTGGCCACTGCACTTGGGGACACTTTCAAAGTTTTCCCAATTTTTCAGACTGACTGACCTTCATTTCTTAAAGTAATGATGGCCACTTGTTTTTCTTTACTTAGCTGCTTTTTTCTTGCCATAATACAAATTCTAACACTCCATTCAGTAGGACTATCAGCTGTGTATCCACCTGACTTCTGAACAACACAACTGATGGTCCCAACCCCATTTATAAGGCAAGAAATCCCACTTATTAAACCTGACAGGGCACACCTGTGAAGTGAAAACCATTTCAGGTGACTACCTCTTGAAGCTCATCAAGAGAATGCCAAGAGTGTGCAAAGCAGTAATCAAAGCAAAAGGTGGCTTCTTTGAAGAACCTAGAATATAAGACATATTGTCAGTTGTTTCACACTTTTTTGTTAAGTATATAATTCCACATGTGTTAATTCATAGTTTTGATGCCTTCAGTGTGAATCTACAATTTTTATAGTCATGAAAATACAGAAAACTCTTGGAATGAGAAGGTGTGTCCAATCTTTTGGTCTGTACTGTAGGTCAGGAAAATCTATTGATGTATACCCCAGCATGTCCATAGATAATAGAGTAATAGAATTTTATGCACAAAAAGTAAACAGTGGAACTTTATTTTTTTTTTTATGACTGTCAATTGAAGCCATGTAGCGCTGTATACTGTTAATATATAGTATTATACATCTTTCTAAACTGTCTTGACAAACATAAAGACTGTACTAGGTGTGCTTATATCCTTAATCACATTAAAAAGCCTCAAATGGCTTAAGGGCTATCAGCTGAAAATTCTGTATCAAACTACTGACAATACTTTGTACGGTGGCTTCTACACTATCCGAAGATGTCTTTCTTATTCTGCATTGCAGTTCCATTTTCATGAAAATCAACATCTTATTCTTATGCAAATTAGCTGAAAAGGCTTTAGGGGCGTTTCTTCTGCTGTGGCTACACTCTCCCCTCTAGATAACTGACTAACTGCAGACAAAGTATGACAAAGGGGAAGATGTCATAGGGGTGGAAATTAAAGGTGGTTATCTAAAGCAGAGAATGAATCCTCAGTAGGAGAAGAAATGCCTCTAAATCCATTTACAGCTAATTTTCATAAGAATAAAACACTGATTTTCATGACAATGGCGCTACAAAGCAGAAGAAAGACATCTTTGGAAAGTGCAGAAGAAGCCCTACAAGGTAATATCATTAGTTTGATAACAATTTTCCTGTTGACAGACTACCTTTAACAAGTCTCACCATTAGTACACAGACTAGACTAGACTTTGGGTGGCAGAGCTGCAAAACAATGTTATTTTGAAAAGCTTGTAATAACCCCACAGGTTGGTGGTGCAGTGGTGCACCCAACAGCTGGTATAGCGGAACCAAACTTTACTGGTCTTGATTGTAGAAAGCAAAATAGTGAAAAATGTCCACTCATGCAGACATGCAATTTTATGTCAAACAGACAGTTTGGAAAATTATCATTAGAACGGTTTCCTCCTGAAAATATTCCTGTAAAGTGTTACTGCATAAAAAACTTGTGCATGTTGCAATGTAAAACATACATCATCATCTAAAACAATAAAGCCATGTGTGAGTGCAGTCTTTCCCACTGAATGTGATGTATCAGTTCTTTTTCGAGAAGGAAAAATAGTGTGTTAATAGTGTCATAGCTTCTGAAAGCATTGCAGTGTTTCTAACAGGCAGAGGAATGGCAATTTTAATCCATGTAGACTTCAAATTCCCATCACATGCAAGCTCTACAACCAAGTGAGAGGAACAAGGAATCTACTTATGCTATAATAAGGGCCAGCAAAATGCAGAGAAAATGTCTTTAGCCGCCGAGCTTGCTGCCCCCACTGACACATCGCTTACTATACCGCTATTCATTTGTTTGAATTGTAAATCCTCACAGCAACGGAATTTTCATTATGGAAATCATGAAGGCTTTGTGGTTCATGAATTAGGCAAAACGAAAGATCTCATCTAATTGGCTAATCGGACTTTGCAGCAGAGCTCTGCCAGCAGCACAAGTCCCAGAGCAAGAAGTCTGCAGCAAGAAAACAGGGCTTAAGGAGCATCTGTCACAGTTTTACAGGTTTGAATCAATGTACAATGTATTCCCTTGGGATGTCTCGTAATATTTGACTATGTCTGCTTACTGACCATTAGCAAAGAATAGAGTTCACTGACTCACTATTTCAACTGAACATGTGTGGGACAGGCAAGAACTGTAGGTGGTCTAAGATTTGTATCAAATCTTGCCTGCCATAAGCAGAACAACATTACAGATGTGTCCACCCTTAACATAGCTCTAATTTGGTTAAGGACTATAATTTCTTACGAAACCATTCCATTTCAATATTACCATTTGCAGATGAGTGAACCTCTGAATATTTTTTTTGTTTCAGGTTTGGTTTGTTCGGTCCAAAGATTTGTTTCGGGTCGAATATGTTTAATATGAGCCAATGATTAAATGGCTTAAAACATGTGTATGACACAGTCAGGGTTGCTAGGATTCTGTCTAGGTTTCTAAGGCATGCACAGCCAAAGTTACGTCAAAGTGACAGTAACTTGTATGTCTATGGAAAAAAGGATGATAAAAAGTGGATACAACCTGCTAGTTTCAACATATACTGCATTGCCACCTACATTTAGGCATTTAAAAAAAAAAAAAAAAAAATGTCTGTTTTGGGGAAATGTGCTAATCTGTTTTTTTTTTATATACACACATGGCAGTTGATGACTTGTAAGTGCAACCGTCTTGTTATTTTGAAGAAAAAAATTGGAGCTATGTGCCTGGTTGAAAAGCGATGAAGAAGTGATTTTAAAAAAAAAAGCCACCAAAATTATTCCTTTATGTAATATCAATATTGCATTGGTATTGCAGGAGGCAATGGTGGAGTTATTTGTTTTATTTTGTTGTTATTATGCCTACAGTGTGGCAGTGGCAACTACACAATTTGAAGAAACATTTCTGGCACACTGTCAATATACCTGACAGATGAAAAGTAAAGTGCTAAAAATTTACTTTATAAAAAGGCAACCAAAAATTATCCATTTATGGGAGCAGATACTGTACCAAGTAGTGACAATTACAGAATTTGAAAAAAAAAAAATTGACACACTATCAGCATGCCTGGCCTACTAGCTGAAAAAAACTAGAATATCTTCGGAAAGGATTTTATTATCATGAGACTAGTAATTGGTAGCCAGAAAAAAACCTGGATAAACCGACTAGTTATCCCTGTATGGGAGCAAATGGCACAGCAATATCGTAATTGCAGAGTAACAATTTACAGAATTTCAAGAAAAATTTGTCCCACACCATTAGTGTGCTTAGCCTGCCAGCTAAAAAAGCTGGATCATCTTCCAAAAATGATCATGATGTAGAAGTTGTTATTCTTCTTCCTCCCACTGTTAACTATCCCATTGTATCTGTGGTTTGCTTCCCCTTATAGCCAAGAAATGAGGGATGGGGGGTGGAAGCAATGGCTTGCCCTGGTAAAGTTGGGGGCAGAAAATGGTTCAGTGAAAAGGAACTGGAGGTGGATGGGTCCTGTCTCGGGTTGAAACTGGGCATGCACCCACGAGGTGATGTCAATATTAACACCTAGTCTTGCTGCGTTTCTGGATGTCAGTCGCTGATGCTCACACATAGATGCTGCTGCTGCCAAAACCAGCAGCAGCAGTGGAAACTTGCCTGCCAGTGCCACCACCACTCAAGCTTGCCTTAGACCCACCCCAGGCAGTTTTTCTGGATATTGGGGCTGTACATTGGATTAAATTCTTATTATTGCAGCTGCCACCACCCTCTTCCTTTGATGTTATTTTGTCACTCTGGTTGCCAAGTCTTGTCTGCAATATCTTCATCAGATTCAGTAATTTCATCATCTTCCTCACTTTTTTAACTCATCATGGCAATAGGATTCCTCTATATCCTCACAATTCCCAACAGGTTTCCCCATAGTGCCCCCACCAGCATGACGGCCAGTAGCACACACCCCTGTTACTACTACCATAACCACAACCACAACCAATGGTCATGTCTTCCACCTTTGCCTCCTCTACATTCAAAAAAACCCTTTGTTCTCATCCAACTCATCTAAAACAAGAGGAGGAGGAAGTATTGGGCTATGAGGTATATCTCTCTCTTCAGATGCCACATGACCACTAGGGAATGGGATCTGTGTCAGTGAAGATGAAGACGACATTGCTGACCCTACAGAAAGACAAGTGTGGCAAGGTACATGTTACAACAGCAAAGGTGGAGGAGGAACACACAGAACCCTGAACCAACATTTGTGTTTCACTGCTTTCAAAACTTCATCTTTATTCTTAGGAAGTACAACACTGCAGCTATTGGCAGAGCCTCCAAGACCAGAAGTAGTATTGCTGCTGCCATCCACATTTTATTGTTCGCATTAGTACTTGCACTGGTGGATGGCGTGGCACAAGAGTTTCCTCCTCCAACTTTAGGCTGTCCCCTCTCATGTTTTTTTCAGTCATATTATTTCACTGCTTAGAGTGATTTGCGACATTTGTGACACTGAGTGTATTTTAGCATTTTTTTTTTGTTTACAAAAAACTCTTGTTGAAAAAAAAAATAGGAAATTTGCCTTGAAAGGGTAATTTGGCTAGTATTAGACTATGACATTGCATGAGTTAGATTTTTTTTTTTTGTTTTTGCTGTGATAATGGCACTTTGTATGTATTGATTAACAAAAAGACACTATTGTCCAAAAAATCCCTTAACAAAAGGATTTTTTTTTAATTTAGACTACAGCATGCTGTATCAGTCAGCTTGTTATTTTTTGCCATGATAACCAAAAAAACAAAACAAAACACTATTGCCCCAAACAAACTTTAACAAAAGATTTTTCACTAAAAGGACACTTTTTCAGTAAAAACAATGTAAGACACTCTGTGGACAGTCACAAATCACAATTCAGCAATATACAGTACTAGTAATGGACAATGGCAAATCTGACAAAAAAAATTGCTCTATTGTGGAAAAAATGAATCAAATTATATTATTGGCAATGGAAGTATGAACTGTCCAATGTATGTGAAAACTACATTCACACTGCCACCACAGCATAGTGTAAAAATTCTCCTTCTCCCTACTCCTATGATTTCTTTGCATATCTGCCTAAAATAGATAAAATCTAACTAAACTTTGCTCCACTAGTAAGGTCTGTAATCATAGTTTCATCTGTAATTCTATTGTAATGCTGTTGTTTTCCCAGCAGCACTTTTCAGCAATTGCTTTCAATCATGCAGTGATGATGATAACCCAAGTTTCCCTCAGCTTGAAGATATCACAAAATGGCTCTGTCTGCAAAAATCTTATATTCTTTATAGTCTATCTATGACGTCTGCACAGTAAGGTCCCACCTATGTATTATTATTGACTGAGAGGCTGTCAGGCGATGTCAGAAGCCAGTCTACGTCACAGAGCACGTGATCCTTTTTCTCCTCTATCTCCTCTGTATTTAAACTAAACAATGCATGTTGTGGTGGCCATTTTATTTAGAACGAGATGAACTGCAAAAGTTTTGGTTTTGTTAAAAAAATCACTAAAAGTTTAGAAAAATTCAGGTTGAACGGCTTGTTATAAATTGGTTTGCTCATGTCTAATTGCCACATGTTAACCAAATTCACAAGACAACCCCTGGTTATCCAGTTACACATGCATATAGGATAAACAGCATATAACTTTGTGATACTATGTCACCTTGTGTTATTATTTTGTGATAGCATATAGCAAAAAGCTGTTAATCTTGTCATACAGTCTGGACATGTAAAGCAAAGAAAAAAGGTAAGAAAGGACAAATGTATATGGCTAAAGCCCCACGTGGCGTCCCACAGCAATAAAGCACTGCAGGAAAAACCACGGCGGCAACGCATCACGGTCCTTCCCGCAGTGCTTTGCACAGAAGGTTTGCAGAGATTTCCTCTGCATACCTTCTGCTTCAACTATTCCTATAGGGAAACCGTCGGCGTTTCTGTAGGTATAATTGACATGCTGCAATTTCCAAAACCTCAACGATTTTGGAAATCGCAGCATATCCGCTGCACGTATTTTACCACAAAGTGGGGATGGGATTCACTAGAATCCCATCCACTTTGCTGTGACTGTAAAACGCCACATTTTTTTTTTAAAACAAAAAAAAAAAAAAAAACCACCCATACACAATAGCAGAAGTAATAACCAAACAAAAATACCACAACCTAAAACGCTTGTAGTGGGTAGACTTAGTATTTCACTGCAGACTTTGAGGTAGCATTCAACTGCAAAAAAACACTGAAAAATATCAGAAAAAAAAATTCCACTGGGTGCTGTATTAGTGATCTGTACAAAGCCGATCCATAATATGGCTGTGAATATAAGGTCTTAATTTAACAAGGTAAGTTTCTGAACAGAATCAGAACTGTGATTGATAGTGAGAGAGCAAAAGAATTATGTCCAAGTTTAGGAGTAGCAGTACCCAGAAAATTGGTATAGCATTTGTACTATACAGTATATTGTTGCAACATAAATCTGATTTTTAATAAAACTAGTAATTCCAGTAGTGTAATGGTAATACACTAGTACTCTGCTTAGTCATATTTCTTTGCAATCAAAGTTCACATAAATCAGATGTGTTAGCAGCTTCTTGGCAATAATGTTTTTACAAGGTGATATAATTAGTACTTTTATTACAAATAGTTTGGCTAACTTTTTGTTGTAAATACGAAATAGTTTATATTTACTGCAGTGTAAGTTAACACAGTCTAAAACCAAGATGGAGGCTTAAAAGATAGCCAATATTCATAGAATATAGGCAGGTAATTTATTATGCAAAAATTGCCTATATTTAGGCTGAGGCCCCACATTACAGAAACGCAGCATTTTTTGTTGCAGATTTTGCTGCGTTTTTTGAGCCAGTGCCAAGAATGGCTACAAAAGGAATGGGAAATATCTAGGAAGCTCTTATACTTCTACCTTCTGCACAATCCACTTCTGGCTTTGGATCAAAAAAATGCAGCAAAATATGCAACAAAAAAAAAAAAAGCTGTTTTTCCGCAACATGGGGCATCAGCCTCATAATAAATGTTTTCTTTATTAGTTTTTGGGATATGAAAATCAACTTCAATTATATGCAGATGTTTATAGGATGATCTTCCATTTGAAATTGAGCCTTGTGTAGTGTAATGTTATCGAATAAGCTTACTGACAGCATTATTGTGAAGTTATGTGGAGCACAAGCCTCCTTTCTATTTCTGTGTTGCAGGTCTATGGTAGTCAGATCAAGGCTCTAATACACATGAATTGCAAGAGTTATCTCCTGTTCATACAGTAAATGCTGTGTATCAGAGGAGTAGCGGGGAGGTCATTGCTGTGGCTGTATAGCTGTCAGTAAGTCATTCAATATACACAGACTCATGTTCAAAATGGAGGAAGACTGGTGAAACTTACAAAAACTTTACATCTTTTTATTGCATAACAATATTTCTCTGTTTTAGAGGTGAATAACCTTTCTTTCTATTGTACCTCCAAATGCCTCAATTTTCACATGAAAAAAAAAAAAAAAATAGTCCAGAGTGTCTAGACATCATATAAAGTGCATAATTATAATCAGTAATGACAAATATCATGTGAGAATAAAACATTACACATGTGTTTAAAAATCACCTAGTTACAGATCAAAGATCATACAAGCCGTTCCCGGTCTGGTTTTGGTGTCCCCGTTGTAACTATGTACATGTCCAGACAGAATAAATCAACCAGTAATCTGGTATGAACGCCAAGACTAAAATAAAATAAAAATTGTTTTATATTATAATTATTTATATATTATAAATAAAATCAAATTATGAATGTGCAGTAGAATCCCTATGGTGCACCTCCGCCATCTTATAAAGGGGAGGAGCCATTGCCCTGGCCTTCAAAAATGCACATTTGCACAATATCCATTGATTTGCCAGTCGCCATATTGAAAAGTGGTAGGGAGATAAAGACTGACCAGACCCTGCTAAAAAATGGCAAAAATTAGTTCCAATTAACTAGAAATAACAGGCAACTAAAACAGTATAGTTATAGGAATCAATATAAAAAACGGTCCTGCCAATGCACATTGGTATCCCATGGTCAACATTAAAGATTCAGCCAGGCCAGTAATGATCAAGAATATGGACTGATTTATTATTATGCTTACAGTGGGGAAAAAAGTATTTATTTAGTCAGCCATCAATTGTGCAAGTTCTCCCACTTAAAAAGAAGAGAGAGGCCTGTAATTGACATCATAGGTAGACCTCAACTATGAGAGACAAAATGAGAAAACATATCTAGAAAATCACATTGTCTGATTTTTTAAGAATTTATTTGCAAATTATGGTGGAAAATAAGTATTTGGTCACCTACAAACAAGCAAGATTTCTGGCTCTCACAGATCTGTAACTTCTTCTTTAAGAGACTCCTCTGTCCTCCACTCATTACCTGAAGTAATGGCACCTGTTTGACATTGTTATCAGTATAAAAGACACCTGTCCACAACCTCAAACAGCCACACTCCAAACTCCACTATGGTGAAGACCAAAGAGCTGTGGAAGGACACCAGAAACAAAATTGTAGACCTGCACCAGGCTGGGAAGACTGAATCTGCAATAGGTAAGCAGCTTGGTGTGAAGAAATCAACTGTGGGAGCAATAATTAAAAAATGGAAGACATACAAGACCACTGACAATCTCGATCAGGGGCTCCACGCAAAATCTCACCCCATGGGGTCAAAATGATCACAAGAACGGTGAGCAAAAATCCCAGAACCACACCGGCGGACCTAGTGAATGACCTGCAGAAAGCTGGGACTAACGAAACAAAGGCTACCGTCAGTAACACACTACGCCGCCAGGGACTCAGATCCTGCAGTGCCAGACGTGTCCCCCTGCTTAAGCCAGTACATATTCAGGCCCGCCTGAAGTTTGCTAGAGAGCATTTGGATGTTCCAGAAGAGTACTGGGAGAATGTCATATGGTCAGATGAAACCAAAGTAGAACTGTTTGGTAGAAACACAACTCGTCGTGTTTGGAGGAGAGTGAATGCTGAGTTACATCCAAAGAACACCATACCTACTGTGAAGCATGGGGGTGGCAACATCATGCTTTGGGGCTGTTTCTCTGCAAAGGGACCAGGACAACTGATCTGTGTACATGAAAGAATGAATGGGGTCATGTATCGTGAGATTTTGAGTGCAAACCTCCTTCCATCAGCAAGGGCATTGAAGATAAAACGTGGCTGGGTCTTTCAGCATGACAATGATCCCAAGCACACTGCCATGGCAACAAATGAGTGGCTTCAAGCATTTCAAGGTCCTGGAGTGGCCTAGCCAGTCTCCAGATCTCAACCCCATAGAAAACCTTTGGAGGGAGTTGAAAGTCCATGTTGCCCAGCGACAGCACCAAAACATCACTGCTCTAGAGGAGATCTACATGGAGGAATGGGCCAACATACCAGCAACAGTGTGTGCCAACCTTGTGAAGACTTACAGAAAACATTTGACCTCTGTCATTGCCAACAAAGGATATATAACAAAAGTATTGAGATTAACTTTTGTTATTGACCAAATACTTATTTTCCACCATAATTTGCAAATTCTTTAAGAATCAGACAATGTGATTTTCTGGATTTGTTTTCTCATTTTGTCTCTCATATTTGAGGTCTACCTATGATGTCAATTACAGGCGCCTCATCTTTTTAAGTGGGAGAACTTGCACAATTGATGGCTGACTAAATACTTTTTTTCCCCACTGTACTTGTATAGCGCCATCATATTCCGCAGCGCTTTACAGACATTGTGAGTCACTGTCCCATATAGGGCTCACAATCTACAATCCCTATCAGTATGTTTTTGGAGTGTGGAAGGAAACCGGAATACCCGGAGGAAACCCACGCAAACACGGGGAGAACATACAAACTCCTTGCAGATGTTGTCCTGATAAGTGGATATCTGAGGGTCAATAAAGACAACTACCCTCAACATATAATATGAAATTCCAATCATACATACTCCATGAGTTCTATGGGAGTGGCCCATCAGAACTCACATATCACGGGACTCAAGTATACAAGAGTATGGCACAAAGTCAACAAGGCCTCCCCTGCAGGATAACAGAGCAAAGGTTCTTTCAAACATAGGTACTTAACCTACTTTTAGAATCCAACTAGTCACAGCATAAAACACAGACTACATATTTGTAAAAATACAACTATTTATACCAACAACAGGACTGGTCAGTTTAAACCTCCAAAAAGACAAAGACATGCTGCTTAAATAATATGAAAAATGTATTGTAGAAAATGTATATAAATATGATATATGACTATACTGTTTTAGTTGCCCATTAGATATGGTTAATCAACCTCATTTTTGTTATTTTTAATAATAATAGTCCTTTAATAGTCCCACCATGGGGAAATTCAGTGTGTTACAGCAGCAAAGATAAGCAGATACAAATACAAAATGTACAGGAATGTTCCAAGGTAAGAGATATTACATTGATAGTACAGTCATGGCCAAAAGTTTTGAGAATGATACAAATATTAATTTTTACAAAGTCTACTGCTTCAGTTTTTCTAATGGCAATTTGCATATACTCCAGAATGTTATAAAGAGTGATCAGCTTAACAGCAATTACTTGCAAAGTCAATATTTGCCTAGAAAATGAACTTTATCCCCCAAAACACATTTCAACATCATTGCAGCCCTGCCTTAAAAGGACCACCTAACATCGTTTCAGTGATTGCTCCATTAACACAGGTGTGGGTGTTGATGAGGACAGGGATGGAGATCAATCTGTCATGATTAAGTAAGAATGACACCACTGGACACTTTAAAAGGAGGCTGGTGCTTGCCATCATTGTTTCTCTTCTGTTAACCATGGTTATCTCTAAAGAAACACGTGCAGTCATCATTGCACTGCACAAAAATGGCCTAACTGGGAAGAGTATTGCAGCTAGAAAGATTGCACCTCAGTCAACAATCTATCGCATCATCAAGAACTTCAAGGAGAGAGGTTCCATTGGTGCCAAAAAGGCTCCAGGGCGCCCAAGAAAGACCAGCAAGCGGCAGGACCGTCTCTTAAAAGTGTTTCAGCTGCAGGATCGGGCTACCAGCAGTGCAGAGCTTGCTGAGGAATGGCAGCAGGCAGGTGTGAGTGCATCTGCACGCACTGTGAGGCGGAGACTCTTGGAGCAAGGCCTGGTCTCAAGGAGGGCAGCAAAGAAGCCACTTCTCTCCAGAAAAAACATCAGGGACAGACTGATATTCTGCAAAAGGTACAGGGAGTGGACTGCTGAGGACTGGGGTAAAGTCATTTTCTCTGATGAATCCCCTTTTCGATTGTTTGGAACATCTGGAAAACAGCTTATTCGGAGAAGAAGAGGTGAGCGCTACCACCAGTCTTGTCTCATGCCAACTGTAAAGCATCCTGAAACCATTCATGTGTGGGGTTGCTTCTCAGCCAAGGGAATCGGCTCTCTCACAGTCTTGCCTAAAAACACAGCCATGAATAAAGAATGGTACCAGAATGTCCTCCAAGAGCAACTTCTCCCAATCGTCCAAGAGCAGTTTGGCGCTCAACAATGCCTTTTCCAGCATGATGGAGCACCTTGCCATAAAGCAAAGGTGATAACTAAATGGCTCAGGGAACAAAACATAGAGATTTTGGGTCCATGGCCTGGAAACTCCCCAGATCTTAATCCCATTGAGAACTTGTGGTCAATCATCAAGAGACGGGTGGACAAACAAAAACCAACAAATTCAGACAAAATTAAAGCATTGATTCTGCAAGAATGGACTGCTATCAGTCAGGATTTGGTCCAGAAGTTGATTGAGAGCATGCCAGGGAGAATTGCAGAGGTCCTGAAGAAGAAGGGTCAACACTGCAAATATTGACTTGCTGCATTAACTCATTCTAACTGTCAATATAAGCTTCTGTTACTCATAATATGAATGCAATTATATTTCTGTATGTGATAAAAACATCTGACAAACACACATAAAAACCAGAGGGCAGCAGATCATGTGAAAATATAATATTTGTGTCATTCTCAAAACTTTTGGCCATGACTGTAGACAGACAGATAACAAGTAGAAGAAGGTAGGGGGGGGATTTAACAGGCAGATAGATATTTCAGTTCTCTGTGTATAATGATCTCCACTTAGGTCGGTGTTGGTTGTACAGCCTAACCGCGGTGGGGAGGAAAGACTTCCGATAGTGCTCCTTCTCACACTTAGGGTGGAGCAGGCGGTCACTGACTGTACTGCCCAGAGCTATCACAGTCTCATGCATGGGATGGGACTTCTTCCACATGGAGCTCACCATGGACAGTATCCTATCACCCACCACCTGCACTGGGTCCAGGGGGCTCCCCAGGACAGAGCTGGCCCTTCTAATCACCTTGTGAAGTTTATTTCTATCCCTGGTTAATATACTGCTCCCCCAACAGGCAACTCCGAAGAAGATGGCTGATGCCACTACCGAGTTGAAGAAAGTCCTAAGAAGTGCCCCCCGTACTCCAGAGGCTCTCAGCCTCCTAAGCAGGTAGAACCTGCTGTGGCCCTTCCTGTACAGGGCCTCCATGTGATCTACCCATTCCAGATTATTATTAAGGAGCATACCCAGGTACTTATAGGTGTTCACAATCTCGATGCCCATCCCCAGAATGTCCACTGGTTTAGGAGGGCATCTGCATTTACAGAAGTCCACCACCATCTCCTTGGTCTTCCCTTTTCCGCTAGCACCAGTCCACAAAATCCCGGTTCAGTTCCCTGTACTCCCTGTCATCTCGTCTGTGATGAGGCCTACTATTGCAGAGTTGTCAGAATAATTCTGTAGTTAGCAGCTAGATGAGTTGCACCTAAAATCTGCAGTGTACAGTGTGAAGAGGAAAGGGGCAAGAACTGTACCCTGAGGGGCCCCCGTATTACAGATCATGGTATCTGACACACAGTCCCGGGCTCTCACGTATTGAGGTCAGTTTGTGAGGTATTCTAGGATCCAGTTGGAGAGGTGGTGGTCCACTCCAGCAAGGCCTAGCTTGTCTCTCAGTACCCCTGGCTGTATGGTGTTAAAAGCACTGGAGAAATCAAAGATCATTTAGCAGGGCCTGGTCAGTCTTTCCCTCCTTACTCCCTTTCCAATATGGCAACCATTTATAAGATGGCACAGATGCACAGTACAGATTGTACTGCACATGTTCATAGTTCAATGTGGACACCAAAAGCAGACCGGGAGTGGCTTGAATGATCTTTGATCATTAGTTAGGCAATGTGTAATGTTTAATTCTCACATGATGACACTGGAGTCCAGTAGAACCTGAATGGCTGAGCATGTAGCGTATAGTATATGGCACCATAATAAAGGAGCCATGCAGGCTCCATGGGCTACCTTGAAGATTTGAACCAGTTTCTTTACCTTCTTCTACCACCACTGGTTTCCACTTTTGCCATCTAGTCCTGTACCCTCACATTACAGTTTTTTGCCATGCTTCCTCGTTGCTTCAAAAGGCATTACAACTACAGGTTATATGTAGTTATACACAGTTGCAATTCTTGTATATACTTACAGACTCATTATGATTACAAATTCAACTTCCTTTAATGGAGCAAAGAGCAATTATCAAATTTCAGCAGTGTCCAACCATGCAGGGAAGGAGAACCCTGCACTACAATTAAGAAACTAGTTGATGACTTGGTTTGGAATTTACACTTCAGATGTACGTGGCAGAGTTGAAGTTTTCTTTAGCAGAATGAATGGCAAATGACAAACACCACACTGCTACATTAGGACACCATAAATTGGACTTATTCTACACATTTAAGGAGTTAAACAAGTATTGACAATGCAAACTATACATCCTCTGCTCAGAAACCTTTTCCATAGAAAGCTTCTTCACAAGGTAAGTTTATTAAGCCTCAAGAACAGGAAGATAATTATCTATATAACTTTGTTGAGAGCAGTTGGAAATATACAGACTTGCTTTGGATTCCAAACTGATGGCTTGACTTATAAATCTCAAGAAGTGCATTTAATTTGCTTCATGAAAAACTTCATGGCCAATTTTACTTCAGCCTGAGCTTGACATCATTTCTATAATGTATGGCACTTCATTAGCATCTTCATTTTCATAGTCTCTATATCTGCATTTAAAATGTGCTCTAGAATTTAATAGATCACGGTTGCATATCATAGTTCACTTGGGTTCATTTATCATCATTCATTCTACCATGCAAGAATTAAATAAAGAATCCGGCTCCTTTAATTCACTGCACAAATCTAATCATATAACTGTATTATGCTACAGTCCCACTGCTGGTGAATGTCCCTTATCCATCAAAGGATCAAAACAAAAGATAGCAAAGTTTACCAGCAGACAGAAAGTAGAATAGTAAACCTGGCCTCAAAAGAAAATACATTTTTAAAATCTTCTATTACGTATCAGACAAGTAGTGGACTCTTCATCTGGATTTTATTAAAATCATCATCCACAAGCTGCCATAACATTTCCACACTGAAATTAACATGCAGTGCATATTTTAATTTCATAGCTTTATGGGAATTTTCACTGAAGATTTCAGCCTTTGCAAATCTACAACAAAATCTGCAGATTTGTGGCTAAATCAGTGACTGAATTTTTACATTGCGTATGGATTTACTTTTATACTACAAGGACATGAACAACTGAATGAATAATTCTGCAGGTTACTGTCAAAAGAAAACTCCATTGACATTTATATAGTTAAGTTCTCCATTCACATAGGTGTAGTGTTGGGCAAACATTTAATGTGCCTTGAGGCCTCCCAACTCTCTCAATAGCAGATGTCGGGTGGGAAGGGGAGAAGGATTGGACATTTTGGTTTCAGCATGCCCAATACTTTTGTTAGTTTTTTTTTCCTTTTTCCCTTTTTAATTTTTTGTATTTTTAAAAAATTATATCTTACCTTTTTTTTTCTAACTTTATATTTTTTTTTTTTAATTTTTCGGGGTCCTCCTCCCTTCATCAGACATGGTGTGATACAAGAACTGAAAATTAACAGATTTTTATACACATGGTTTTCAAAGCATTTTAGAGTCCTTAAAATTGCAATCTAAGTAAATTATTACAACAGGTAAAAACTCTGGAACTTGTGGTCGTGACGGGGGTTGCTGTACTGTTGTAGGGGTTTTGTGCCCTCGGTCCCTGTGTTTTTTTTTGCTGTTGGGCGTTTTTATTTTGTTTTTTTTTTTTTCTCCTTTTTTTTCTTTTCTCCTTTTTTTTTCCCTTCCCCCCGCTCTTTGCAGAAGTTTTCTTTTTGGCTCCACCAACAGCTATCTGAAGTGTATGGACAGCCCCTTTGGTCCCCTTGGGCCGCGGTTCTTTTCCTTTGTTTGGTTTTCAGGGGGGGGGGATCTGAATGCTCTAATGTAAAGTGAACAGCTGACACTGTTTCAAGTTGCGCATGGGAGAGAATAAGCCACCACAAGACACCTTTATTGGCCAATTCTCTTTCCTGAGAACAAAAGAATAGCATGGTGAAATCCAACAGTCTGATCCTGCCCCCCACCCCCTGACATCCCTCATGCACATACAATGTGGTCAATGTATATAGATGTAAAGTTATGCATCTAGGTAAAAATAATGTGCATCTCAACATATGTCCTAAGAGGAGTAAAGCTGGGAGAGTCACTGGTTTAGAACGATCTTGGTGTACTTGTAGATCACAGATTAAATAACAGCATACAATTTCAAACAGCTGCTTCTAAAGCCTGCAGGATATTGTCATGTATTAAAAGGGGTATGGATTCAAGGGACAGGGACAATATTACCACTATATAAATCATTGGTGCAGCCCTATTTAGAATAGGCAGTTCTGTTCTGTGCACCAGTACATAGGAAAGATGTCCTAGAGTTGGAAAAGGTACAATGGAGGGCCACAAAACTGATAAGGGGCATGGAGGACCTCAGCTAATAAAGGATTTAAATTTAGAGGATATACTTTGTTTAGTCTGGAGAAGAGGCGTGTAAGAGGAGATATGCTAAACCTGTACACATATATAAACAGCCATACAAGAAATATGGGGAAAAGCTGCTCCATGTACAATCTCCTCAATAAACAAGGGAGGACTTCCTCCATGTGGAGAGAAAAAGGTTTAATCACCATAGGAACATAAACATAAGAGAAACAGGTCAAACCTGTCAAGATTAATAGCACTAATACAGTTATTAATCTATTAGATTCTTACCACATTTATTCAGAACGATGATAATTTCGCATAAGCCAATTATAAAAATCCCTGGCCTCCATATTTCTTGTGTCTGTAAGTAACGTTACACTATAGCTTAACACTTAATTGTGAGGAATAGTGTTGCATTATTTAGCTACTACTCAGCATGAAAAAAACAAACTAGGGATAAAAATTTAACTTTACAGACTCATAAAGTTAGATAACATTACATGCACACTCCACTATACAGCTCTTAGGCACATATACTAGTATTTTTTAATTCATTTTACCATACAGTTTGGGATACAAATAAAGATTACACCAGCTGGGTTTATTCTTGGGTACTTTAGCATCAGTATTTGATCAGTGGACCCCTGCAGTCAGCACAATGAAGAAGCCACATGGCCTAATAGACTACCTGTCAAGTTCAAGTTCCATTGGGGAACTAAAACAGAGCATTGAAAAAAAGAAATTACAACTATAAATGTTATTTTTCTTGCACAGTAAAAGGCATAAAAAAATATTCCAGTATTGCTGTTTGGGTCTGTTGGCCAACAGAAAAATGTTATCAAAAGCAATCAAAAAATCCCCAATTGTTCCCCAAAATAGCATAAAAACCCATTAGGGTTAGAGATGGACAAACTTCTCAAAATCTGTTTAGTTTTGGGTTCAGGTCGAACAAGTTTTGTAGAAACCACAACTTGGTTTAAAACATAGTGTATAATCTATCTATACAATTTCTAGCTCTCTAAACCAAATAGAACTGAAGTTATGTCAAAGTAAAAGTGACATGAATGTCTATGGAAAAATGGATGGTAAACAGTGGATACAAACTCCTAGTTTAACCATACACTGCGCTGCCACTCGCTTTTATGCATTTTAAAATTTAAAACACTCCAAAAGTAACCCTTTTTCGGGTAAAGTTTTAGACCCACATGCCAGTTATATTGTAAAAAGCCATGGTTTTATAAAACAATTAGGCTGTTTTTATGACTTGCAAATGCTACAGGCTTGTTGTTATTTAACAGTCAAATTTATGGCTATGAGCCTAGATGAAAAGTGGTGGAAAATTGGCTTTAAAAAAAAAAAAAAAAAAGTAACCAAAAATTATCCTTTTATGAAAGCAGATGTGCAATCAAAATGTTTTTTTTTTTTTTTTTTTTTTTATGCCAACACTGTGGCACCAACAGTCTGGTATAGTGGAATGTGAGACCAGGCTGAAGGACATGTCTTTGGTGGTAGCTGTGGCAACATGTGTAGCAGTATGGCATGAAATAATATGAAATAGATATTCTCCCTCACTACTATCTATCACTAATATGCCTGTAATTCATTAAATCTGATTAAACTGTGTTGTAATTGTCCTACTCCTAAGATTGTCTAACTCTATTGCGAGCTTTGCAGCACTAAGTGCTCTCCATCATGCAGTAACGAATAAAACATTCATCCCCTACTTCCACCATCACTGAAATGCCTCATGTTCCAGCCCACACACCCTTATATATGACATCAGCGCTGTAAGGTGTCCACCGACCAATGACTATTGGCTGAGAGGCAGTCAGTTGGCGCCAGACTGTCACAGTAACTGACAGTGACTGCTGGGTCTAAAAGGATCAGCTTTGCAATTCAGGTGGAATCATTCCTCTAACTTATCAGCCCCAGTTACAGAAATAAAAAAAAAAAGTTTAGCAAAAATGCCCCCCCAAAGGTCTGTTATGACCTTATGTGGGGCACAATGTATTGTACTGTATTAGCACTTTGTTTTATTTAAAAAAACAAACAAAAATGAAAAATACAGATATTCCCCTCCTTTGTTTACATTTTTTAATGATGTAAACTTCATTAAAATAATGAAAAAACATGCAAAAGTAAAAACAAAGATTTATCACAGAAAAAAAAAAAATGTAATAATCCGAATTAAATAAATGATATAGCCATAAAAACAGTTTGTACAAAAAAACAAACAAAAACAAAAAAAAAAAAACAAGAATACGTCTGGCCCTAAACCAGGAAAAATGGTCCAGTCCTGAAGTGATTAAAGTTTATTGATAATAAAATTACCAGGTACCATCAATCAATAAAAGATGTGTGCAAACAGATGTCAGCTAGTAGTCATATAACCTCTCCATATCAGTCTGCCTCAAATACTAAACTGATACAATGGAAACATCCACAAAACACAGTATATCAGTGATGGCTAAAATAATTCATGTACAATTTATCAGTCTATAATACCAACCTTTAATTCTACAACATATTTCAAACTGAATGTATAAATCACATAACATATGTAAAATGCTGTTTAAATAATAATAAATATAATGATCTAATCTGAGCTCAATCCTGGTCTGGTACCTAGTCCTGGCCTGGTATGAATCACAAAGTACATAAAGTTGAAGATGACAGTCAGTAGTGTCACAATATGCTGTGAATGACACTTTAAGATTAAATTGAACTGCGTATTCATACCCTTGCAGGGGTACTCCACTCACAGAGAAGAGTGAGGTATTCTCTGGTGGGCACTATGTATGGGGGTTACTGGCTAGCTGGCATCCTGTACAAGGATGTTCTCTGGCTATAAATAGGGACACTATTATTTTTAAGAACACCATTTTTTAGCTTTTCAAATAAGACCTTCTATACTCTTTATTGCTCTATGCATCATTTAGGAAGAGATGATGAAACAGAATAGAGATATCTTCCATGAGTATTAGATTTGCTATGAAACAACATATAAATGTCTCTTTTTTATTGCTTTTATCCTGCACAATCCACTTTCTGTTCCTGCATAAGCTATAGTTCTATTACATCATGTGCACAGTCTATTATTCTCGGTTATATAGGATGAAGCAAGAAAAGATTTCATGCACCAGCCTAATAGAAATGATAAGCAGTCAAGCGAATTTTTAAGTGTTTGTAAGTTGGACAGTATTGATATATATGTCAACCATGTTCTAAATCACAATAAGGTCAGGGCTGAAGTGCAGTACAACAGAGTTTAGCTCCAGTAATATCTCTCTGGCAATGGTATTGCTTGGTGATATTAGAAAAAAAAATTATTACATTTACCACTAGACCAGCATATATGTACCATACTAAAGCACTCCAGTAGTGTCACTTGAGTTTTACCTGTGTAGTTATACCTAAAAAGTCAGTTAGCTACAAGTAGAGCTATAGGAATTCATTGCTGCAATACTGCCTAACTATAGTATACATATAATGAGCCATCAATAAAGAATCTCAATCAGCATCATTCTTTAGTAGATAAAATAATGCTGTTTACAAATTTGCAGTTCCATCATCCAAAATGTCAGGAATCTCTGGATTTTATGGACACCTTAATATAGTCACATTTTAGACATCTAAACTGGCTGCCTATCAGATACATATATGAACACTATACACACACAAACAAATACAGCATAATGTTTGTGCCACCTTAACAGCTATAATGTCAAGTGAGCTTTAGTGTTCACAATCAGAAACCCACCATTGCTGTCTTCAAGGCTGTTCTGAGATGTTAAAAGTGGAGAAGAGGGAGGCTGATGGGAGAGTGAAGCGCTCACATCACTTTCTTGGGTGTCTGTACTGCTGTCCAGCTGTCCCACTGGTGGAGGCCAAGGAAGATCTTTGATTACTTTAATCTCAACTGATGTAATCACATCAACAGGAGAAGAGACGTGAAGACCGGCAGAAAGACAAAAGAGGGGACAAAGACAGATAAAGCTTGAGAATAGGTAAACTGTGTCCCATATTGCAAGACTAATAAAAATAAACATAATTCTGAAGACAGAAAAGAAGGAAGCAGAATACTTCACTCAACGAACCTAAAACATTCACACTAGGAAAAGACTTCTGCTGGTGTCACTGCATATTGTTTTAAGAGTCTATTGACATTCAGCATCAGTGCAAGTTACTAAATAAATGGGTACAAAAGTCTGTAGGAATTATTCAGGCAACCTGAAGCACAAAAGGTCTAAGAACCCTCTTCTTTCCAGAGAGAAGAGTGCCAGAAATGGAACTATCAGAAAAGTATGTCTTATCCTATAAATACACCAGAAATAAAGTTGGAATGCCCCTTAATTACATATCAGTTATTGCATGTTGTTTTCATCTGCCCCATATTGTACACAAACTTCTCCTCATCATCATCTTCTGACCTGACCTCCATTCATATGAATATGTTCTTGAGGATGGAGGTCACATGACACGAAGTTCAGGCACAGAGGTCTGTTGGGTGCTAACATAGGAAACCAAAACTAAGGCTAGCTTCACACTAGCGCTCGGTTTCTGTTTCGGGGATTCCGCCCCCATTACACTTGAAAAATGCAGGACTTTTCTCATCGCATTTTTCGGGATGAAACCACTTTTTTAAGCAGATTGGTTTTCCGTTTTTTGGGTCCCCAAGTGGACCCGAAGAACGGAAACCCGAACGCTAGTGTGAACCTAGCGTAAGCAGCTAATTTGCTTTTTTTCCACAAATTGGGAGAAAAGGAAAAAATCAATCATTGTTTGTAACAGACTTTTTGTATTGAACTAGTAATGTAAGTAAACCCTTTAATGTAAGAAAACTGTAATGTAAAAAAAAATGTAGGTTTGAAGGGTATAATTATTGTAATAGAATAAACATCAAATGAAAGGTTGAACATGTTGACATTTTCGATTTTCATAATGCAATCTTTCCGTTCTGACATCTAGCATATATTCACTCTTTATATACTGTACCTCCCCCAATTCTTTTGTCTTTAAAATATAAAGGCTTTTTGTGCACCTGTCAAGCCACACAATGAATTGACCGCTCATTTTGAAAGTCAGTGGCAGCTAGGTTTATTTTTAGGAAATCACGTTTATCCTGGCACTGAAACTCTCTGATTAACTCAGCTGGGATTTCTTAATTAGCGTATGCAAAATTGCCATTTCAACACCAGGAGATGGAAGGGGAAAATTACAGTTGACGTCATCTTAAAATGTAAGTGTTTGTCTTTAGAAAGGGGCTGCATAATACAAACATTTCAATAGAAAATTAATGGAGCAGGGTCGGTGGATAAAAGCAACAACATTAAGTGGACTTTGAATGTGTAATGTGAAATAATTTAACAAGACTTGAGTCCTCTCCGATCACTAAAAAGTTCCATAACAATAAAATTACATAACACTTTATTGGGCAGGTTCAAACCTTCTGATGCTAAAAAAAGTCTTCATCTCCTGTAGGTGCCACATGATAGCAGAACATGGAAATCAGAATCCACAACACATTGATGGCATCTGTGTTATTTCCATAGGCCCTATCATTTGAGTAGATGAGTCTAAGCCACAAAAATGGACAGGTATAGGACCATTGGCATAACTATAGGTTTCTTAGTAGTGGCAGCTGTAACTGGGCCCAGAGGCCATGGGGGCCCACAATTCACCTTCATCAAACTAGGACTGGATACATTTATTTGACTTCCCTTCTGATTTCCTTTGATGGCTAGTAGTCTGTACATAGTAAATTTATTAACTCTAAGAAGTTGCACAGTGAGCCCAAGCTGAGCTTTAGCACCAGGTTCTGTGAACTTTTAGTTAAGACCTGCTCCATATATATTGTGTCTCAATCTATGTGCATGGGACCATAAAAATGAATGTGTTCATATACTTTCCATCATTACAGATCTGTAATAATAGATAGCACACTGACAATATGGTTGTTTGAATGGAGCAAACATAAAAATCAATTCTTCTTTTTCAGTGATGAATTCATAATCCCACAATGCATGCACATACAGTCATGAAAAAAATAACTGTACTTCTGTTGTGATCAAGTGGTGATATTTTTTGCTTACACTCCATATTATAAAGTGCACACCAAGACCCCCTTTAAAAGATGTACTCTGGATTCTGCAAATAAAGTAGCTCATCCACTTTGTCTGGCTTCTTCTTGCAGATGCGTGGTAAACCATACAGCTGCACACCTGATCAGGAGAGATTTTTATTCTCTGGAGGTTTCTATTTAATATTGTCATGCAAATATAATAAACACTCTTACATACTAATATAGGAAGCATATTAGAAAACTCTGCACATTTCATTTATACCGTTTAATAAGGTTTAGTTGCTAAAACCAGAATATCCTTTCAAAAAAACATAATGATAACAATAGCAAAGTGAGCAGTCTCAGACTCATAAGTGCATCAGAGGAACTACTTTTAGGATTTTGTTAGCATCTCATGATATTGTGTTGAATTGATCTCACTAGAAATTGGAATCCTTAAATGGTCGCTAACATTTTAATACACATTGCATAAATCAAGTGAATAGAAGAGACTTTGTAATATATCTTATCAGAGAAAAATGCTTCTTTCTGCTATCAGGCTGATTCCCTGCTCCCTCCTCTGGCCAAACTGATTTTCACTCTGCTATATCTGTCTCCAGACAAACTGATGGTCAGATGACTCAGATTACATATGCAGCAATAGCAGCAGAAACATAGGTTTAGTGTATTGCTAGAGCCAAACAAGAGCTTTGTCACAACCAAAGTACTTTATTTACATCAAAAGAAACCAAGGTTTGTTTGTTTGTTTTAACCTCTCTAGAGTTTCTTTCTTGCTTCCAAGTAGATTGTATGGGATATTAAATGGTGAGAATAACAAATACAATTTGCCCTGCACAAAACACCACTCAAATGGCAATGTGAATGGAAAAATATAAACGTTATGGAGACAAAACTAAAATGAGACACTGAAAACTCGTAATGGCTTGAAGGGGTTAACGAGAGCCTACAGCCTTAGAAAGTGGAACAACAGGCTGCTGAGAAGACAGAAAAATGCCACATTTATGATATGTTACAAAGTTTTGTAAAGTAATGTGTACTACACATTTAAACTAAACGGTAATAACAAAAAGTACACTTGGACTTAACAAAACTGAAGAACCCTACTGGTGAATGACCTGCTCATTGGTCAACGCTTGCTTCTTCTTGGATCTCAAGGATCTCATGATAATGTTAAGTACAAAGTACATCTAATAGGTGAGACCGGTCCATCCCGGGAAACACGGTGGTTCCTCCTAACAAACTTCACAGGGAGCACCTGTTCTTTGTTTCATTTTTCTCATGATAAAGTTGGAACTGGACACACAGGTACTCACGTTAAAGTAAATGCTTCAAACTTTATTAAAATAACCTAAAGGTAGAAGACTACAGCCAAACGCCTTCTGAATCACACTGATGCAAAATAATAATAGAAATGATAATGACCCAACCAGATGAATTATTCATAACTGCCTTTGGAAGCCGCAGGTCATTTCAATGTAGTTTTATTAATATTACACATAAAAGCACTTTAATACAACACACTGAAAACTATAGACAAGAACATATCCTAAAATCACGCTTATTCCACTGTCCATATGACATTACATACAGTGACAGTCTATTTAGAAGTGTTACTAATTATTATTAGTACTATTGCCTTGGTGGCGTTTGATGCAACACTATGCAATTTTCTGAAATTTCAGCAACAAAGTTTATCCATTGATGATAATGCTGCTGGAGGCTTGGAGATATTGCACATAATGGTACTACATGCTGTGCAGCTTCAAACCCAAAAGTTGCATCTTGGCATTACTCATCAGTCTACCCATAGCAACCACTGCTACTCGAGTCTGTATTTTCCAAACCGCACTTCCATACTACGAAATTAGATGGTCCTGTATTAGTCACTTCGGGTAATGCATTCATTGCTATGGGTAGTTTTGCTTAAGGTCCCCTGTCTATCCATCCATAGCAATGAATATAATTTCAGAAAGCAAAATTATGACTTACATCGTGAAAATAGCAAATCAAAGGCTAGAAATTGTAAAGTTACAAATTCCACATGCCTAAGTAAGAGAATCACACAATACGATATCATATTCAGGGAAGGGATTTTGGAGAAAGCCAGCTGTCAAAAGATAACATGTAAAAATGCAGAATGTTTGCTTGAGAAGTGGAGCAGCACATTCAGTGCAATATGTAAATCCAATGAAAGTTATTTAGAGCGTTCCAGCTGTTGATTCAACCTTTCATAATCCACGTTTTCCATGAATGCATCAACTTTTTGGCCTTGTTGCCACTATTTCTCAAGAGGTCAGATCTTCTGTTCTAACTTGCCAACTTACTTTCAGAGTGTTTTTATTAATAGAATTACCATATGTTTATGTATCGCTCAGGGTACATTCTCTACTGATCCATTACCACACCAAGTGAAGTGCCTATTTACCGCTTTGCTAACTGACATGCATATACGGGTGCATCTCCATAAATTAGAATAGCTTTGAAACGTTTATTTCTTTCAGTAATTAAATAAAAAAGTGACCTCCTATATTTTCTAGATTCTTTACACACAGAGTGTTCTATTTCAAGTGTTTTATTTCTGTAAATGTTGATTATGGAATTACAGCTAATGAAAACCCAAATCTAAGAAAATTAGAATATTGTAAAAAAGTTCAGTAATGTAAATTCAGTGTGTCACTATCAGCAATAAAGTGCTTTAAAGAAAAAAAAAAAAAGATTTAAAAAACACTTGCAATGGTTTCAAATAATAAAATATTCACTTTGAAATCACCTGTTTTACTTCTTCCCCATGCTAGGACATCACCACTGTTTCACTCGTTTTGTTCATGGATCCTTGAAATTTTGGATATTTTATGTTTTTTTAATATGTGGATTAAAAGTTACATTTTATTTACACTTTTGGATGCTGGAATTTTACCTTGAAGTTCTACAGTTATACTATATTCCTCAGAGTCCAGGGAATTACTTTTCTGTGCATCATTTCTAATTGGAGCTGATCAATTCTGTGAATCTTTGGTGAGCTGTGAGAAACTTGTTTTGCTATTGTTATAATCATCACTGAAGGTCATGAGACAGAACGACAGAATGGTAGTGACACGGATCGGTAAGATGAGCATTCCTTCTTTTATACCATTCTAAGGCTGGATTCACATCTGCATTGGAGTCTCCGACTCTGCCGCAAATTCTGCCTAAAATCGGCCAAGTTAAAAGTCCTGCAAGGAGGTCTATGGGTCTGCAGGTTTCCGTGTGTAACCGCTTTTTAAGCCGACAGGGTCTCTGTCTTTCAGGTCCCCATGCGGACCTGAACGACGGAGACCCGAACGTTAGTGTGAACCTAGCGGTAGCTGTTTTACATTGTTTTTGCTGACTGACTAATGCCTGTCACTTTTTAAATAAACAAAGCAATCAGTTTTTGCTACTTTTTAGCTAGGAAGCTTCAATTTGGCCCAAAATGTATCTTTGTTTTGATTGTTTTGTTATTTTATGTGTCGTTCTTTAGACGTTAAGGCCAGGGCCCCATGTTGAAGAAATGCTGCGGCAAAAAACGTTGCGTTTTACATTACCTGCAAAGTGGATGGGATTCTGGCTAACCCATCCACACATTGCAGAAAAAAATCTGCAGTGGAAATGCTGTGATTTCAAACACACAAACATTTTTGCAAATCGCAGCATGTCAAAATATACCTACGGAAACACTGGTGTTTTCCGTATAGGAATAATAGAAGCAGAAAGTCCGCAGAGGAAAACTGCAGACTTTCTGTGAAAAAGGCTGTGGAAAAAACTGATGCGTTTCTTTTCCTGCAGTGGTTTTTTTTTGGCTGCGGCTCACTACACGGGGCCTTAACCTAAAGGGGTTTTCCTGGATTTTGATGGCCTATGCTTAGGATAAGTCATTCGAAGGAAGTAACTTCAGCCCCTATGCATGCCCTCTTTAAGACCAAGTTAGAACTACCACTGCACAAGCTTTTCACCTGAAGCATAAAATTGTGCATATATCACAAGATCAGAATTTATAGTAGTAGCTATAAGTTTTGGAACTATGTTACATTTTGCAGTTTGATCAGGCAGTTATTTTTGGAAACATGCCAACAGAATGATCTGTCATATTGGTTGTCATCTTTAAACAAGCCTCTCAAAAACTACAGTAGTATTACTAGCATGCTCTTAGTAGAATAAAATACATAGTGTGGCCACACATGACATATTACTTGGTATGTTATATACTGATATATCAAGTACAGTACATATACTACAATATCTGGTTTATGCTCTAACAATAAATACTAAATACCAGGGGAAATAGATAAATAAAAATTATGCTCCCGCATGTGTCCTGAAACCCCCCCCCCCCCCAAAAAACAAAAAAACAAAAAAAAACAAACACTTTTGACAAAGTTTTGGTCAACTAAAGCCCACCATGTATGGGTATATTCCACGCATATATACCATGAGAGCATTTGTACCACATAAATGCTAAAACAGTGGTTCCCAACCTTTTTTGTACCAAGGACCATTTTCATATAGGCCAATTTTCCTGTGGCCCGTTGGAGGGTGGGGTTCTTGGTGGTGGGGTAGGGTTGAGGCGATTGGGCGGCTCATAAGAAAACACAATAAAGTGCATATCTAATTATTACATTTATCTATACTTTAATATAGGAGATCTCTCTCCATAAGATGTATAACTTATAGGTGGTATCGTCAGCTCTCTTAATAAAAGTATGGGTAGGGCAGGGGCCCTCCCTTAATTAGGGGTGATATGGAGAGAGTTCCCTTAATAAAGTATAGGTAGGGAAGAGGGGACCATTACTCAGGAGGCACTATTACTGTAATAGTGTTCCCCCACAGGTAATATTACCTGTGTGTGTGGGGAGACTATTCGTGTAATAGTTACCTTAGTAGTGTCCGTCACAGGTCATATTACCTGTGTGTGGGGGGGGGGGCACACAAATACCTGAGTGGGGCACTACTAGGGCACTTTTGCAGTAATAGTTCCCCCCTTATAATAACATTACCTGTGTGTGTTTGGGGACTGTTATTAATTGTGGGGAGGGGGGCACTATAACTGTAATAGTACGCACCCCCCACAGGTAATAGTCTCCCACCCCACACACACAGGTAATGTTATTAACTGTGGGGACACTTTTACTGTAATAGTGCCCTAGTAGTGCCATCCCCCAGGTAATATTTCCTGCGTGTGTGTGTTTGTGGAGGAGAACTATTACCTGTGGGGGCACTACTAGGGCACTATTACAGCAATAGTGCCCCCCCCCCCAGTTAATAAAATTACCTGTGTGGGGGGACTGTTCTTAACTGTGGGGAGGGCACAATAACTGTAATAGTGCTCTAATAGTGCCACCCCATGGGAAATAGTCCCCCATCCCCCCACATACTGTTAGTATAATTACAATTACATTATACCTACCTGGTCACTAATGCAGCTCCCCAGGACCTATTCTTGCACACAGGATATGTTCATCTTCTATTTTAGAATAGAAGATGCACACATCCAGTGTGCAAGAACAGGTCCCTAGAGCTGCATTAGTGACCAGGTTAGTGGAAAGTGATACTCGGATGATGCTCGTTTACTGCATGTTACATGTAGCATAGAAGCATCAGCGAACACCTAGTAGCCTACAGAGGTCCTCAATGACAGAGCCAGCCCGGTACCAAGTGATCAGCAGCCCAGTCATTGGGAACCTCTGCACTATAACACCTATAATAAAAAAAAAAAATGTAAAAATAGACATTCTGTACTACAAGGACTTCTGTAGAGTAGTTTGTCTATACTACTCTGTTGTACATTAGCCTAATTGAGGAACATAGTATGTTAAGGCATATAAACATGGGACAGTTGCAGTTTCTGAAATTATTCCATTCATCTTAAAGGGAGTCTGTCAGGTCCAAAATGTCTCCCAAACCAATGTTTGTGTGCCATGTTGGTGTCTTTACTAGGAGCAGAAACATAGCTTCCTAGTCACTACTAAGTGAAGCAATGGAGAGATAATTATATTTTTATAAATATGGAAATCAGTCTGCAAATGCTCTGGGGGTGGCGCCTGATTTGTCAGATTTGGCTACAGACAGCTGTGATACAGGCAGAGAATGAAAATGGCTAAAGGCACTTTTCACTATCTGTGGGGAGATCTGGCAAATCAAGCCCCGACCCGATGCACTTGAGGCTGACAAGCATATCCATAAAAAGATGATTACTCTTAATTGCTTCATTTCTATTAAAGGCCCTTACATAGCCCTGTTACTTGTTTGGAAAGGATTTTGGATTTGACAAATTCCCTTTAATAGCGCCCACAAAAATGTATGTGCTTACCACCGTAACAACCCCATTCAGATGAATGGAATAGATTTGCACAAAAAATTCTGTAACAAATCTGCCACATTTGAATAATATATACCCTTATGAGAAAAACAATGCAGGCACCAAGCAAAGCCAGAATGTACTTAAATCATAGCTGTGGATAATTGTAATACATCAATTGCACTACTTACCCCTGGAAGTATGGTGTTCAATATGAGAGATCTCCATAGTTGTCTGAGTAAATGCTTCACTTTTGTTCTGCACTGGGCTTTTGTGCACAATAACTTTCTTCATCAATAATGTTAAAATAACAAACATGAAATGGCCTATGTCCTACTATCAGAATCCAATACAACAATAGATGAATTTGGCAGCTTACTTTGCCATAATTATTCTATATTTTCACAGGGGATATTGTTCTGCGTGTCTCTTCCGTAGTTAATCTGCATTAACATTTTCAAGTTCACTGCCCTTGTCGGCAATTAAACCATTTGTTCTTCCAGTTCCTTATGTAGTGTAGAAGCCAGGGATCCACAGAGCATAGAATTTCAAAGGAGAATGAGAACCTGCAGCCTCTTTGCATTTCATTGAAGTAAGTGCCTTTAAGTGCTCTCCGAGGATACTGGAACAGATGCTTTTTGCTGGTTTAGAGGTACCCTAACCAAGGAGGGAGGAAGGGGGACACCTCTGCCTTTATCACCCGTAGCCAATTAGAAATGTTTTAATGATGTGGTACGTGGATACTATATCTAGCTATCCACATGAGCCCGCTTCTGGAGTTTGAACTACATAAAACTTCTATGTAATTTCATTATTTATACATTCAGTAAGACAAGGGGTCCATATTAAACACAGCACTGCAAAGTTAAAATGACAAGGCCCTGTAAGACTTCTCATCTTAGTTTCAGGTATCTGCTGCGGCTTGATGGCTGCTGTAGCTCTGAGAAAGAGTTTTGTGACATTAAATACATGATCCATCACTTAATAACCCAGCAGCAGCAGCTGTCAGCCTGCATTTCTTAATCTCTCTCTCCCCCACACCACTGTTTCATCAATATGACTGGGTAGCTCGATGTCACATTCAAGAGAAGGTCACACACAACATTAAGGGATGATAGCATGCAGTAAGTGCCTTGTGAACCTTGCCTGCATTTTCTTTATCCTATTAGTTTGCAGCAAATACATTTTGGAAATGTTGGACAATTTTTTCTTAACATCACATAAAGCTTCAAACCATAAAAATCCATATTATTCCTCCAAATTAATCCAGTGATTTTAATGGGATTTCATAGTGTTTTCTGCTATATTTAGTATTTATTGCACTACAATTTGCACTTTTCTTTTTGTGGTTACAAAAATAGTTAAGATATGAGGGTGCTAACAAGATTGTCATTTCTTAGTCTTCCAGTTTTGATCCCCTGAGTCCTATGAGACTCATATTCAGGCTCTTGTGGGAAATTAACTTCCTGCCCACACATAAGACACCATGTCAGTTGAAGAGTCTTATTACTGGTCACATGACACAGGAGGGAAAGGATAACTCACAAAAACAGCCACTGATTGAAATAAAAATATTGTGGGCCATAATGGACAGGTCTCGTTGCAGACTTTATTACCCCCAGAACTTAGTCAATTTCACTGTGATGCATGGGTGCCACCATTGTGGGGTGGATTGCCAGATCCTGGATCAAAATATTGAAGGCCTCCAAGCTTGTCTGGCATATACAGTTCTTCAATTTTACAATGCACTGCAATACATTAGCATTGCAATGCATTGTATTAGTGATTATACCCCCTGGGGTTCAAGACCCATATGGAGTCTAAAAATTACAGCTTAAAAAATAAAGTAAAAAAAAAAAAATCTAAAAGTATTAAAAAATAGACATTCAAATCACTCTCCCTAGAACACATAAAAAGTAAAAAAATAAAAGTTAAACTACATACACATTAGGTATCCCTGTGTCCGAAACTGCCCGGTCTACAAACTTATAAAAATATTTTCTTATACAGTGAATTCCATAGCAGGAAGCAAAATCAAAAGAGCCGTATCACCTTTTTTTGCTGTTTTGCCTCCCATAAAATTAAATCAAAAGTGATCAATAAAAGTGATCAATAAAAGTGGTATAAATAAAAAGTACATCTGGCCCTGCAAAAATAAAGACGCCTTTGTAAAACATAAAAAAAAAAAAAAAAAACCACACTATAAATTTGGTATCCCTGGAATCATACCAACCCATAAAATATAGACATGTAATTTTGGCTGCACAAAGAACGCACACAAAAAAATGCACAGATGCAGTTTTTTTTTTCCAATTCTACCCCGTTCTCAATTTTTTTCTCGGAAAAGCCGAGATGCATTGTTGTCACGGTTTTTCCTGCAGTGTTTTTTTGGTGTGGCCCGCTACGTGGGGCCTTAGCCTTAAAAGACACCTACAGTCCCTGACAGAAGTTCTGTCGCTTATCCATGTTGTGGAATCAAAAGCTTATAACCTGACTTTAAATTCATCCATTGGTTTTAGAAATGACTCATATAAAAGCTGAAACCCTCCCAAATGATTTTTTTGGTTAAGAAAATAAATTTGCTTCACTGCTGAAATATTCATCATTTAATGAACACAGAAAGGTCAGATTTTGGCAAGACAAAAGTTTTGTCGCACACATAAAGTAATGTGAAAATCAAACCAATAATTCTGTTCAAAAACAAAGATATGTTTCATAACATTGGTGAATGAAGTTGTGGTGCTATTAGAGCCATATTTAATATTTTGTGTGACTTCCATGAGCTTGAAGGACTGCATCCATGCGTTTCAACAATGATTCATACAATTTATTGATGAAGTCATCAGGAATAGCAAAGAATGCAGTCTTACATGCCTCCCAGAGTTCATCAAGATTCTTTGGTTTTGTCTGCCAAGCTTCCTCTTTCATCCTACCCCAAACATGCTCAATGATGTTCATGTCTGGTGACTGGGCTGGCCAGTCCTGGAGCATCTTGATCTTCTTTGCCTTGAGGAACTTTAATGTAGAGATGGATGTATAAGATGGAGCACCATCCTGCTGCAAAATTTGACCCCTTTTATGATTGGGAATGTAAGAGGAAGCTAATACTTCTTGATATTTTAGGCAATTGATATTGCCTTCCACCTTGCAAATGTTTCGCACACCCCCATACTGAATGTAACCCCAGACCATGATCTTTCCACCACCAAACGTAACTGTTTTCTGGGTGTATCTTGGATCCATACGGGCTCCAGTAGGTCTCCTGCAGTATTTGCTGCGGCTGTGTTGTAATTCAACTGAAGATTCATCTGAGAAATCCACCTTCTGCCACTTTTCCAGTGTCCATCCGTTTAGCAGGCTGTGGGCCTTGGCAAATACCACACGTTTTTTTAATTGCCTTTTGTTTAGTGCTGGCTTCTGGGCACTGATTCAACCATGGAGGCCATTTCAAGGCAGAATCCTACAAACTGTTCTAGTTGACACAGGGACTTCAGGTGACCAAGCCTGTTGGAGCTCTGCTGCAGTGGAAGAGGGACTGGCTTTTGATTTTTTAACCAACAAACGTTCCTCCTGAGCAGTTGTCTTGCAGGGTCTGCCGGACCTGGGCTTGTCAAAAACATCTCCAGTCTGTTCAAATCTTTTTTTAATTCTTTGTACTTTACGCAGAGACACATTAAAGGTGCCAGCCACCTATGCAGTGGATCTGGTCTTCAGCCTCTTGATAATCAAGGCTTTGGTTGCAGGGTTGATTTTTGGCATGTTGTCAGAGGTGAAGTTGAAGTTCAAGTGAAGGTCTGGGGTGCTGGAGTTCTTTTTATACACACCCACTAATTAACCGATCAATTAGTGAGCACAGGTGAGGCTTTAAACTAGGATTGGGTGCATTATATGACAAGGCAACAAAACTTTTGTCTTGCCAAAATCTGACCTTTCTGTGTTCATTAAATGATGAATATTTCAGCAGTGAAGCCAATTTATTTTCTTAACCAAAAAATCATTTGGGAGGGTTTCAGCATTCATATGAGTCATTTCTAAAACCAATGGATGAATTTAAAGTCAGGTTATAAGCTTTTGATTCCACAACATGGATAAGCGACAGAACTTCTGTCAGGGACTGTATAAACCAGTTGGTGTACACCTTAGCATGAAAACAGATTACAAAGGTTGGTGTAGGACAACTGGTAGGAAGTAACTTGTTTATAGAGACGGCTTTTAGAGCCACACCATTTGTAAAGCTTCATCTGGTCCCATTTAAAGAATTGTCAAATATCAAAAGACTGAGATCCTTGTGCATAGGTAAATGTATATATAAAGCAATACTCAATATTTACACTTTTTAGAATAGCAACCATGCATATATAGAAAGATTTATGTCATAACACCATAAGTCTTTATTCCCTTGAGTTTTTATAGTTACTAGGAAATAGGCTAGGAACTCTTGAATATCCTAGCTAAATAGAAATACTCTCATGTGCTATATAGAACACGGCTTGCCCTGAAGCTGTCACTTAAAACATGGCCTGATTTTTAATATTAAATAGTTGAGTCACATGAATGTGTCAAAATAGTGAGCAAAGGTGTGGGGGGGGACTAACACATTTCTAACTAATTTAGGGAATTGAGATTTTATTGCTTTTTAAACCTCACTTCAAGTAAACTATATTCATAAGTCATTAGCTTAAAAAGAATAGTCTTTTATTACAAAGTGAGGGCAAACTGCTAGAATATGCTTTATCATAAGTGGTGGTCCAACCTCTGGGACTCTCACCAATCTGAAGAATCGGTGTACCGTTTAATATTTATGCCCTCACTGCGGTTCCCTGCACAGATGGGTGTAGAGCACTGTAATGTGCTTTAAAGGGGCTTTCCCATCACAGGGTTTTTCCTGATCTCCTGTTTCCTCCCCCACTACACTTCCTGGTTTTAGTGACAAGTTGGTGGGAAAGCTTAGCCTGTGTGATGTACCGCTGAGACCAGCACTGTGCTGTGCTCCACTGCATTCTTACCATATTTATCAGACCATAAGACGCACCTAGGCTTTAGAGGAGGAAAATAGGGAAAAAAAGTTTGAAGTAAAAAAATGTGGTAAAATATTTAATATATGGGTGTTGTAGTTTTGCAACAGCTGCAAGGTCACATTGATAGGGGATCTTTTTTTGCAAGGCCAGATGTACTTTTTAGTTATACCATTTTGGGGGATGTCTATTGCTTTGATCACTTTTTATTGAAATCAAAGGTCCCTTAGGGGGCTTGAACCAGCAATCATCCCGGCTGTCACAGGAACAGGTCGGCTCCCATGATGTCGCCGCTCTGGAGCCGGTCTGCAATTTCAAAGGTACGGGGACGGTGGGGACCGGCCCCGGGGGCTACTTTGTCACTTTAGGGGGGACTTTAGAGTAGTAATGCCCACGATCAGAGTGGACTCTGATCATGGGCATTAGCTCTGGGTCTCAGCATTACAGCGGAGACCCGGTAGCTATGGCGACCGCTCTGCAGCATAGCAGACCCGGCTGTTACGGCAGATGCCGGGAGGTTCACACTGCTGGGATACTCTCTCAGTCCAGGGCCCGCAGCATCACCCCACTCCTTCCGCTGCAGGAAGCCAACGGTGGCAGGAGTGGGGCGATGCTGCAACCCTGTTCCTCGGCCCCCCCTTCCCTGCCAAAACACCCCACATTTGGACTATAAGATGCACCCCCATTTTCCTCCCAAATTTGGTGGAAAAAAGTGCATTTTATAGTCCGAAAAATACAGTATATCTAGATTGAAATACAGAGAAAACAGAGGCACTGATCAAATCACTGTTTTAGTCCAGTCCTTATTACTTTGCAGAGCTAACAGACTGCTGTCTGTGCTGACTCCGTTATCCCTCAAACACAGTGAAGTGAATAGAGCTGGCTGGAAACAGGAACTGATGTCACTAGCCTGACCATTTCGGCTAGATAACAGAGGTTGTCTGAAACCTAGGCAACGAGCTGTAAACATTGAGAAGACATTCACATGCATCTGGCAGGATGGATAAATCAAGGCAATGTTTTCACAGAAAGTTTGTTTTCTTTGTAAACTTTCTGCTTCAATTATACCAATAGGGAAACTGCCGGCGTTTCCGTAGGTATAATTGATATGCTGTGATTCCCAAAACTGCGACATTTTGGAAATCGCAACGTGTTCACAATGCGTATTTTACGCACTGTGGGGATGGGATTTGCTAGAATCCCATCTATTACACAGTGATTGTAAAACTCCACTTTTTTCCCCCAAAGCATTTTGCAGCAGGCAAACCATGGCATTTACGCCACGTGGGGGCCCCGGCCTTCCAGTTAGCTTAGGCTTCAAAAGTTTAAATAAAATCCTGGAATACCCCTTTAGTAAATTATATTTTCATGAAATTGTTCCACTTCAATCTTATTTAACAGCATGTGCTATTAATAAAAAGTGCATTTTTGTGCTCTTTTTCTTTCCTTTTTAACATTGCAGCGAGTGCAGTAAAGGATCACACAAAATTGATTTTGTATTTTTTGTAATCCATTTTTCCATTGACTTTATTGTGTTAAAAAAACAGAAAATGTGTGCTGAGCTTTCTGTAGCAGCACTTACTGTTTATTTTATCCTTTTTGCTTCAGAGTTATTTTAAACCCGCATCTCATATTCCTTCCAAACAATTGCTTCTTAAGCTCCGTTTTGCTGTGCATGATGGGCAGAGCCCTGAACCATCTGTAAAAACTGTCTGTTTAGCTTGCCATAGCTGTATCCAGGGATTTAGTGATTTATATGTTTGCTGCAGATATTTACAAAGTTAGCAAATTTTATAAATAGTTCAAGATCTAGGAAAACTGTTTTATAATATCTAAAATGGAAAAACACAGGAACAAGCTATAAATAAAGGCCTGAGGATGCACAGGATATGTCATTTACATAGATGGCAATAAAATTGGCACAAATGACCATAATACATTGCACATTTGTTATCACATTATCACGATTAGAGTTGTTTTTGTGTTACCTTAGATCTGCCTGCACAACACTGCATCAGCCATATATCCATTAACTGTAATTATGTTGTATAAACTTCGCTACGATAAAAGGCACTGCTTGTCTGACAGAGCCCAAAATGACTCACTTTAGCCATACTAAATATCTGGAGTTAAGCAAGCAAAACACATTTACGGAATTACATAAAACAGTCATTGAATAGGAAAAGCTGATTTCTATTTTCAGTCAGTTCTAGCCCATTTAGTATTTCCTAGAAATGCAACAAAGACAGAAGTACCTACTACGGATGTCACTTTTTGAGAAACATATGGTACTGAAGCTTACATGCCATCTGTCTGCAGGAAACAAATGTGACCTCAATTTGTAGTTTGTTTCTCAATTTGTAGTTAGTTTCTTCATTTCATTTTCAACGTTGTAGATAAGATTGTGAGCAAGCGTCACTAAAAAGCCCTTTAAGGCTGAGGCCATACCTTGTGCAAAACCTGCTTTTTTTGTTGCAGATTTTGTTCCTTTTTGAACCAAAGCCAGGAGTGGATTTGGCAGAAGGGAAAAGTACAAGAGTTTCCTTTATTTTTCCCATTCCTTTTCTATCCACTGTTGACTTTGGCTAAAAAAACAAAAAAAAACCCGCAGCAAAATCTGAAACAAAAAAACAGCGCTTCCACAATATGTGACCTCAGCCTAAAAGTCTACCACCTCCCCAATGGCTTTTAGGCTATGGCCCCACATAGCGAGCTGCAGCCTAAAAACACTTTTTTTTCAGAGTTTTCCTCTGCGGAATTTTTGCTTCTATTATACCTACACAGAAAACACCAGCTTTTCCATAGGTATAATTGACATGCCGCGATTTCCAAAAAGCGAGCGTTTTTGAAATCGCAGCATTTCCACTGAAGATTTTTTTCTGCAATGTGTGGATGAGATTAGCCAGAATCCCATCCACTTTGCAGGTACTGTAAAACACAGCGCTTTGGACATGGCATTTCCGCTTCAGCCAAAATGCTGCATTTTTGCAATGTGGGGCCCCGGCCTTAAACTGCTCCTTGTTGTAGGAGTGAATGCTAACAATATAGACATTTATTTCATGCTGTACTGAGCAAAGTGACTCCTGAGATTGTGAACATTTAGATTAGCAGTTTGGTGCATCCAGGGCATATCCTCACAAGAAGGACCAGTGGGTGATGACCTTCCTTGGCACTTCCCAACCTGAGCAACACATATTATATACACATACACACACAACAGACCAATATATATATAGTATAATGCATTTTTGTATAAAATTTACAATGTACAGGACATTTATTGTGTGTGTCATTATGTTTGGGCACTGATGAATCATAGAGGGAAATTTGTTAAGAGAGAAGCATTGTGTGCTAGGCTAAAAATGGGTTGTTCAGGGTTTATTTTATCTGGTCAGTGGAGGCCCCCGCACGGATCGATAGGTGGCTCAAACATGGATCAGCTGTTTGGGGCCACTTCTGATGCCCATAATATATACTGCATGGAGTCAGATGGGATGGCGCCATGTCCTGTGTGGTGGCCAGGAGTTGTAACTGCAGCTCAGCTCCTACTGAAGTCAATGGGAACTGAGATGAAGTACCGCTCTGGGCCACTATACAGGAACCAGAGCTATCTGCTTCCAACTCTGTGCAGTGTATGGGTCTTGGAAGTGTCCTTGAACAGATAATCTGTGCAGGTGCTGCCTGTCAGCATCCTACTGATAAGATATTTATGGCTTATGCTAAGGATAGGCAACAAAAAAATTCTGGCCAACCCCTTTAATATGTTAAGAATAAGTAGTGTTGGCGGGACATCCCATGCACCAGAATTTAAATATATAATACAGTCATGGCCAAAAGTTTTGAGAATGACACAAATATTATATTTTCACATGATCTGCTGCCCTCTGGTTTTTATGTGTGTTTGTCAGATGTTTTTATCACATACAGAAATATAATTGCATTCATATTATGAGTAACAGAAGCTTATATTGACAGTTAGAATGAGTTAATGCAGCAAGTCAATATTTGCAGTGTTGACCCTTCTTCTTCAGGACCTCTGCAATTCTCCCTGGCATGCTCTCAATCAACTTCTGGACCAAATCCTGACTGATAGCAGTCCATTCTTGCAGAATCAATGCTTTAATTTTGTCTGAATTTGTTGTTTTTTGTTTGTCCACCCGTCTCTTGATGATTGACCACAAGTTCTCAATGGGATTAAGATCTGGGGAGTTTCCAGGTCATGGACCCAAAATCTCTATGTTTTGTTCCCTGAGCCATTTAGTTATCACCTTTGCTTTATAGCAAGGTGCTCCATCATGCTGGAAAAGGCATTGTTGAGCGCCAAACTGCTCTTGGACGGTTGGGAGAAGTTGCTCTTGGAGGACATTCTGGTACCATTCTTTATTCATGGCTGTGTTTTTAGGCAAGACTGTGAGAGAGCCGATTCCCTTGGCTGAGAAGCAACCCACACATGAATGGTTTCAGGATGCTTTACAGTTGGCATGAGACAAGACTGGTGGTAGCGCTCACCTCTTCTTCTCCGAATAAGCTGTTTTCCAGATGTTCCAAACAATCGAAAAGGGGATTCATCAGAGAAAATGACTTTCCCCCAGTCCTCAGCAGTCCACTCCCTGTACCTTTTGCAGAATATCAGTCTGTCCCTGATGTTTTTTCTGGAGAGAAGTGGCTTCTTTGCTGCCCTCCTTGAGACCAGGCCTTGCTCCAAGAGTCTCCGCCTCACAGTGCGTGCAGATGCACTCACACCTGCCTGCTGCCATTCCTCAGCAAGCTCTGCACTGCTGGTAGCCCGATCCCGCAGCTGAAACACTTTTAAGAGACGGTCCTGCCGCTTGCTGGTCTTTCTTGGGCGCCCTGGAGTCTTTTTGGCACCAATGGAACCTCTCTCCTTGAAGTTCTTGATGATGCGATAGATTGTTGACTGAGGTGCAATCTTTCTAGCTGCAATACTCTTCCCAGTTAGGCCATTTTTGTGCAGTGCAATGATGACTGCACGTGTTTCTTTAGAGATAACCATGGTTAACAGAAGAGAAACAATGATGGCAAGCACCAGCCTCCTTTTAAAGTGTCCAGTGGTGTCATTCTTACTTAATCATGACAGATTGATCTCCAGCCCTGTCCTCATCAACACCCAAACCTGTGTTAATGGAGCAATCACTGAAACGATGTTAGGTGGTCCTTTTAAGGCAGGGCTGCAATGATGTTGAAATGTGTTTTGGGGGATAAAGTTCATTTTCTAGGCAAATATTGACTTTGCAAGTAATTGCTGTTAAGCTGCTCACTCTTTATAACATTCTGGAGTATATGCAAATTGCCATTAGAAAAACTGAAGCAGTAGACTTTGTAAAAATTAATATTTGTATCATTCTCAAAACTTTTGGCCATGACTGTAGACAGGGGCTGGCTACACTGCTGTGAGTTATAGTAAATTTATTGGGCCGAGGCTTCCGCAACCCAGCATAGCTCACCCCAGCTCACCATGTCCCTCACACTTTTTAAAAAAAGTGGCAAGCGAGTTAGAAAATGGACCCAAAAATGGCATGAAATAGTTAATAAATGTATTTAAACAAAGCTTACTTGACTGCTTTCACCACAGTAATACAGGGTGCAGCTAGCATTAAGTTAATTTTTGTGGCTCCCAAAAGGCAGCTATCTGGCTGACCCAAATACATAACTATGGTCTTGTTTTAATAACAGCATTCCAATGTTAGGCATTTGTGCTTGTGTAGAGCTGAAGGAATCTAACAAACCAACATTCTACTTACACTCAACATTCTACTCATGTTTGCGGAACACTCAATTTTAGATAAGTATAATAGGGGCCAACCTAAAAACAAGTATGACTAGTCATGTCCATTATTGTATATATCCTTTTAAATGCAATAGTAAAGAAGGGGGCAACAAAAACCACACACCTCTTCCAGTTACCGCTGGAGTAACTTTAGATATATATGAAAGTATTCTATATTCTAAAACAAAACAATTATGAAGACATTTTTTTTTCTTTTTGGTTAAAAATAGGAAGAGGAAAAATACTTAGGAAGGTCAACCATAATAATGCGACCAATAACTTGAACATCTAATTTTCATCCGGGTAGAGAAGAGCTAAATACAGTCTTTAGTGACGTATGAAACAGTAAAGCCCAGGAGGGATACTATGTGAAATGACTCAACCTTTGCATCCTGCCAGATTTATTAGACTTTAGAGGACAATGTTGTAATTTAGACAGTTTTCAATGCCCTTTAAGCAGATCTGCTGCTAAAGCGTTAATGCATTATAGCAGAGATAACTTCCTTATCTCACACAATACTACACAAAGGCATAATTCTCTGAACATTCATGCTATGGGTATAATAGATGTGGGAAAAGTAAAACATTTACTTGACAGCTCTGCTTGTGCTTTTTTCACTTTGTAATTCTATGTGACCGTTTTGCTCAGAATATGAAGGTCAGTATTAGCCAAGCAAACAAACAATAATATTGTAGTCTACCAAATTATGAGGCTAAAGAGGACATCTAAGTAAATGTTATGTAGTTCTGAAGTACTGTATAAGTCAGCAAAGTACCCATTCTTTTTGAACAGAGGTCTGGCTTTGGCTCAAAAATTATTATTTTTTTTTTTTTCCAAAAAAGGATGCCATATTCATGCTAGACCCAGCTATTATGCTTTCAATTGATATCAACAAGAAAATTTGGCCAACGAGTTTCTGCACGAGAGATGATTGTTTTAGCATTTATCTGTGTGTTTGGGTCATGGGTATCAAAAGCCTGGCAAACCCACCTACACTTCAGTGACAATAGAATTGAGGAGAGTGGAAGGGGCAATGGAGAATTTAGTAGTTTATTGGGTGACGTAGGAAAAAAGCATAATAATAATAGCAGCAATAATGAGCATAAGGAGATGTTTTGCAAGTACATATGAATATGTAGCTTGGATGCTTATACACTTTTGAGACATGACTAAGAAAAACTAAAAGTTCAAAATGCATAAAAGTTTGGGTTGAGTCACACATTCACACATCATGAAATGACAGCAACAGACTTAAACACAAATAGAATGACTGATCCAGAGGGATCCCCCTCTGTGTCCACTGCCATTCACTCTTATGTAAACAACATGATGGAGGCATTCTTTTTCATCATGAAAGCTTCCATCATGTTTTTTACATTAGAGTGTAGATGATGGATGGATGAGAGCAGCAAACTAAAATGATAATGGTGTGAACCTCAGTTTGTAAGCCCTTGTGGACAGGGCCCTCTATCCCACTGTGCTAGTTGGTCTCTGTTAGCATTATCTGTTTTGTATACCTGGTGCACTGTATGTAAATCCGCAAATGTAAAGCACCATGGAATTAATAGTGCTATATAAATAAACAATAATAATAACAACAACAACAACTTTCTCTTGGCTGGTTTCACATACCCATTGTTCAGTCATGGGAATAGCAGAATGTACAAAATAGTAAAAATTGATCCATCTAATGACTGACAATGGACAACTATCAAGTATCCATTATATTCATGTCATTTTGCCAGACAAAAAAGTTCTGCAAGTTCTGAAAAAGTATGCAAGAATTTTTAATCCGTGATTTTAAATGGACTCTGCGACAAAGACTCCAAAACAGAGCCTTTGATGCAGATGTGAACTTAGCTTTAAACCTTTTAGATTCCCGCTACTATGCTTATACAGATACTTTATTACATTTGTTTAACTTTTAATAATAAGTGCTAGATATTACAGGGCAAGCCAAGCCACATAGTTTTGTACATGTACTGAATGTCTACATATATGATTGGCAAAGAAAAATGCTTCTGCTAATAAAAATCCCCATCCTACATTTATTGGCCTTTATTACATTGGCAGCCTGTGGTTTTCTAATCAAATATAATGAATTGTGACTGTCTCTATACACATGAACGAATATCCCTGAAAGTTAAGCAATCTAATTTAGATAAATTTAAGGACATCTTTGTACATCCTTAGGGATACAGGAGGGCTGGAGGATATATGGGATAGTAGTCAGCAATGATGAATGAATGAATGAATGAATGAATGAATGAATGAAGTCAGACTCCAACATTGTAGCACTTGAGCCAATATGAACTGTAAAATATGTAACAGAAGGGAAATCCAACCACAATCATTACCAGAGATGCTTTTGAAATACCAAAGATCCTCTTTTTCTGTGATCTATGTCATGTTGAAAATTCATTTTAGACATTAGGCTGTAAAAGAAGTAAATTCACCGCGGCAAAGCAAGGTTTAAGGCGATTTTCTTGCTTTCATGAGTTGCTCTTTTTGAATACATTGTACAGCAGACTTAGGATTCTATTACAAAGAGATAGAGGTTCACAGCGTATATGCCTATCTGGCAACTGCAGGAGTCTATTCTTCTATTTTAGTGGATTAAAGATAGTCAGCTAGTTTATACCAACGCTGTAAAATCCAACAAATGGTATATAACCAATACTGAAAATACATTTTAATACGTTTTAGTCCTCATTTCTTTTAACAATGATTTATCAAAATTATTGTTGACATTTGAAAAAAAAAAAAAAAAATTTTTTTTACTTTTTCTGTTAAATGAAGCCTAAGGCTAGATTCACATGATCCAGTTTCACCTGTGAAACGTGGTCTGTGTGTTCGCCAGATTTATCGACCTGACCTGATGCTTGGAATGGGACGCAAAGCTTCCTAGTTATCTAGGATGCTAGGATTCCCTGCCTCCCAGCAATATGTTGTCCTGTATCAATTTCAGTATGGGAGTCCCGTTCCCAGTATGAAGGTCGAACTGGTAAATCTGGCAAACACACAAACATGGTTTCAGGTGTGAAACTTGGTAGTGTAAATCTAACCTAAGAGGTAAACTAGGCACAGTTTATATTAAGAATAAAGTGATTTCTGTGGAAAAAAAAATAGACCTTTTTCTAACTGCAGACAAAACCTTTCAAAATAGATATCTTGTATAGATTATATCCATGACATTAGGAGAAAGGGAGGTCAACTATACGTATTGCTTGACCCACAGACTACAGTAGAATTTAGAATGCAGTGCACACCTATTAAGAATTTAAGGCATATACTTAGTCTATGTTGTATAAGTTTATAGTCATAATGCCAAAATGGGAATATGGGACCCATATCTGTTATGTATTTATGGCATATCTTACGGATATCACCATAAATGTATGCAGTTGTTCTAGGTTAGAAAAAAAAAAAAAAAAGAGGGGATCCTCTACTTATGATCCATTTTTTCACAGCATAGAACCAATGGAAAAAGAGTGTCTCCTGTTTTGGTGAAATTGGTGATGGTCAACAATTTACATTGTTGGGTGGTTTACAACAGCTGGTTAGCAACCAGATTCCTGGTGATCTGGTGTTAGTGGCTTCCATTCAAGAAAGGTTTATCCAACCACATCAATATATAACAAAACGGTGTTATATACAGTGGGGAGAAAAAGTATTTAGTCAGCCACCAATTGTGGAAGTTCTCCCACTTAAAAAGATGAGAGAAGCCTGTAATTGTCATCATAGGTAGACCTCAACTATGAGAGACAAAATGAGAAAACATATCTAGAAAATTACATTGTCTGATTTTTTAAGAATTTATTTGCAAATTATGGTGGAAAATAAGTATTTGGTCACCTACAAACAAGCAAGATTTCTGGCTCTCACAGACCTGTAACTTCTTTTTTAAGAGGGTTCTCTGTCCTCCACTCATTACCTGTAGTAATGGCATCTATTTGAAATTGTTATCAGTATAAAAGACACCTGTCCACAATCTCAAACAGTCACACTCCAAACTCCACTATGGTGAAGACCAAAGACCTGTGGAAGGACACCAGAAACAAAATTGTAGACCTGCACCAGGCTGGGAAGACTGAATCTGCAATAGGCAAGCAGATTGGTGTGAAGAAATCAACTGTGGGAGCAATAATTAGAAAATGGAAGATATACAAGACCACTGATAATCTCCCTCAATCAGAGGCTCCACGCAAGATCTCACCCTGTGGGGTCAATATGATCACAAGAACGGTGAGCAAAAATCCCAGAACCACACGGGGACACCTAGTGAATGACCTGCAGAAAGCTGGGACTAATGTAACAAAGGCTACCATCAGTAACACACTATGCCGCCAGGGACTCAGATCCTGCAGTGCCAGACATGTTCTCCTTCTTAAGCCAGTACATATCCGGGATGTCTGAAGTTCGCTAGAGAGCATTTGGATGTTCCAGAAGAGTATTGGGAGAATGTCATATGGTCAGATGAAACCAAGCAGAACTGTTTTGTAGAAACACAACTCGTTGTGTTTGGAGGAGAGTGAATGCTGAGTTGCATCCAAAGAACACCATACCTACTGTGAAGCATGGGGGTGGCAAAATCATGCTTTGGGGCTGTTTCTCTGCAAAGGGACCAGGACGACTGATCCATGTATATGAAAGAATGAATGGGGCGATGTATTGTGAGACTTTGAGTGCAAACCTCCTTCCATCAGCAAGGGCATTGAAGATGAAACGTGGCTGGGTCTTTCAGGATAATATGAACTCAAGCACACCGCCAGGGCAACGAAGGAGTGGCTTCGTAAGAAGCATTTCAAGGTCCTGGAGTGGCCTAGCCAGTCTCCAGATCTCAACCCCATAGAAAATCTTTGGAAGGAGTTGAAAGTCCGTGTTGCCCAGCGACAGCCCCAAAACATCACTGCTCTAGAGGAGATCTGCATGGAGGAATGGGCCAACATACGAGCAACAGTGTGTGCCAACCTCGTGAAGACTTACAGAAAACGTTTGACCTCTGCCATTGCAAACAAAGGATATATAACAAAGTATTGAGATGAACTTTTGTTATTGACCAAATACTTATTTTCCACCATAATTTGCAAATAAATTCTTTAAAAATCAGACAATGTAATTTTCTGGATTTGTTTTCTCATTTTGTCTCTCAAAGTTGAGGTCTATCTATGATGTCAATTACAGGCCTCTCTCATCTTTTTAAGTGGTAGAACTTGCACAATTGGTGGCTGACTAAATACTTTTTTTTCCCCACTGTGTAACACTGCTGGGATTTGCCTTGCTGACCTTAGTGCCAAGTTATGACAATGTGTATTGTCTAAATACAAAAGCTGGCCATACGATTTAGAATAGTATCGTCAGAACCTACCGATTCCAGCATGGAGCTTTCCAACTCTCCCTGCATGAAAGATGTGGGGGAAGAAAAGTATCATGGAGTTGTATTTCAACAGGAAGATACTTCATAATCAGAGATGCCTGGCAATGACTTACCTCCCTTCCATATTCAAAATAAGTTTTTTGAACCAAAGAAAAAAGTTGCTTCAAAAGGAAAGGGACTTTTAAAAGAAGCACATATACTTCTCTTTTGTTAAATCTACTCCTGGCTTTGGCTCAAGAAACTACATTAAAATCTGTATGAACAAAAAAAATGCAGCTTTTCTACAACATGTGGCCTCAATCTTAGATCATTTTCCTGTATGGAGTCTGATAAGAAATTGTAGAGATTGCCAACTTTGATTCTTGAAGCTACTTTTGTCCATGCAGCTGATTATTTGCTCATTTAGCAATATATTCTGTCTCTTGTTAGATAAATGTATCTATCAATTGTAATGATCATCTTATTTTGTGTATTGGTGCACACTTGGATCTGGTTTATCTTTGTCATCACTGGCACTTTCAACACAAAACAGACCATTACTAAAAGTACAAAACTAAAAATAATTAGAAGTTTTATATTTGGACTCCCAGGAAATTTAATCACACCCAGACATTGCGTCTACCCACTAAATTGGTTATTGCAAATGAACGATGCCTCTTATTAACAGTGTCTCCAGGAATTAGTCAGTGTAATGGGAGCTAATGAGATTTCCTATTCACTTAGAAAAAGAAAGCTGGAGTCTAACTGGCCAGAACATGTTATTGTCATTTCTGTCAATGACAATTTGGCACAGTCTTAATATCTGCAAAATGAGTTTAGTACGGGAAAAAAACCATTACAGTAATAGTTCCCTCTGTCCCCACTATAGAATTGAACAAGAGATAACCAGTAAAGAAACAAATGTTATTTAACACTATGAGTATGTTGTTCTCAAAGACAACTACTGTAATATGGGGACCACCACAATGGTCAGTATATCTCAAAGCCTTGTAGGAATATACAGTATAAGAAAGACATGATAGAGGCAGTCAGGTGATCACAAGCAGTTTTACATATTGTAAGGCGGACACTTCCATGATCCCATTAAACAGGGGCCTTAGGGCCCAACCAAGTCTGACTGATAGATAGTCTAATAAAAATGAGCCTATAAATATTGTAATTAATATTACACGATTTTGAAGAATATATGTTTATTTCTCTTTAGGATACTCTTCATGGTGCCTAGCAGCAGCCACTAGGCTTACATTTACATGCAAAGTAGTCACAGGAAAATTGTCCAAGTAAAATACAGACTTATGTTCAATCCTTCCCTCTCTCATAAGCAGTCCTGAGACTAGTATGAAAACATCCTGGCAAGGAGCATAAGCGACAACATGAAAGTTTGTGACTGTTTATGCTGAGTGGAGACATTGGGGCAGATGTACTAAGCCAAAATTCTGACTTAATTTGTGTCAAAAAGGTGGCCTTCATACTGTCCATCAAAATTATGTGTTTTAGACATTTTTTTCCACATTGTCCTATAAGGAAGTTGAGCTTATCTGGTAATGGGCAAACTTAGCCGGAAAGGTAGCTGGCTTAGGGATGCGACACTATGTGCCGGAGTTGCGCCAAAAATCTGGCCCACATTTTTTTGCTTAAAGTAAGATGGTTTAAACAGCCACTATGATAAAACTGATGCATTTTACTGATGTCCAAGTGCATGTTCCTATACAATAATTACTATATTTTTTACTTGTAAGTCATTTAATATATTAGGCACTAAAACTGACACAAGTATGTATGTTCATACCCCAAAGAATAATACTAGGGACCTACTGATTGGTTGGAAACCTTTCATAAAATTGAAACACATAACCTCTTGGAATTTTGTAAAAACCTAGTATAAGATGATGGAGGGTATTGCAGCTCCATTCATGTGACTAACTTTTACCATGTCTGTAGGAAGTGTAAATGGGCACTCTTAATTCTCATGCACGTGGCTGTTTAAGTGGAATAGAGGGCCCTAGGATATATATTTTTGTAATACTTTATTTATGCAAGTTTAACAAAGTATAATAAAACAGGACACAACAAAATACCAACCAACCCCCGGAGGGGAGGGTTCCACCGTGCAAACTAACCCATGCATCCAAATTAAAACAAAGTGATAGAAATTATGCCCCCTCCTGGGGGAGAACAGAAGAAAAAGGAAAAAAAGACAGGGGTCCTAGGATATTGACCAACATAGCCACAGAGAGACCTAAAAAGGGATTACATCACCAGCTGCAGAGACTTTGACAATAAATAGTTATTAAACTATACAAGGTACACTGCGTTTTTGTTTTAAATTAACGCAAGGTAACTACTAGTATATATAACATTTGTTCCAAGTCAATGGTGTCTGTAGCCTTCAATAAAGAAATGCTGATAACATATGAATATGAATACACGCAGACCCATACAACACAAAGAGATAACAATATAATAAATTTATAAAATAATTTCCAGTTCTATAACTTGCTTGCCCAAACCAATATATTCGTACATTTTACATCCACATTTTTATGCTTCAGTTTAATTATTAACCATGCCTCATTCTAAATAATCATGAACTTATCCAAAATTGAAAAAAGAAAACTTTTATGAGTTAAAAAATATGACTACTTCTTAAACTGTTATTACATCCTCTACATCAATGACAGAAAACAATAAGTGCCAAGCATACATTTTTTTCCTCATTTTTTTTTTATTGATACTACTGCTAAACATTTCAGTGCACCAAAACCGAATCTAAGGAATGAACCATGGGAAGAATCAATAAAGATATAGAAAGACAGAAACACGTACAGTATAAATAATTTGCTACACTGATTATAAAAAAAAAAAAAAAACATCATTGACAAGTATTGGATGTGTATGGCAAAAATCTGAAGTAATGAGTTAGACATCAGCCCTAGATTTAAATAGTTAAATTTACAGACAGATAGAGGGAGGAAGAAGGGGACAGGAAGGTAACAGATTCACATACATTATATACAAATGCATACACAAACCTGTACATCAGGAATCATTCATATAGACATTGTTTCCTGCAGTGGTGTTTATAAAAATCATATAAATGGTAGTGGGATTTCTTAAGTTTTACAGAGAAACCTCACCATAAAATCTGTGCATAAAATGACTACATAAAATGATGAACAGCATAAGCAAAGCTGACAAACGCAAAGTCACTTTTCAGTCTGTGCTGCTAGCAAGGTCACAACATACACAGTGTGGATTTCTTCTGGCTGACCTTTGTTTTTACATATCAGTCACTTGTTAATGGAGTTTCCTGCCATGACCATGATGTCCTCATATAAAACCTCTTTAGTGTTAATTTGGGTGACTGTACAGTGTCAACTGACCTGCAAATGCTTTAGAAATCCGATCTTTCTTCCATTCCCAAGGCTGGTCATACTCTTCTGGAGGCCGCTCATCATCTTGTGGCAGTCTGGACTCCCGTGGCCGTTGACCGGATGATTTTTCACCTTCCGATTCTATTCCATTTTCTGATGGTTCATATGGTGTATCATATAAATGTAAGGGTTTACAAGGCAAATCTTTGGATCCCCTTCTACGAATTTCTGTACAAACAGAAGAAAAATGAAAAAACATTAACTTTTATGAATGTGTTACTTATTTTTTCAAATTTTGTATAAAAAAACCAAAACACAAATTGTGCAGTTTTTACTGATCTGATTAGAAGGAGGAAAACATAAAAGGAAATCTACAACATGCAATGAAAGTTTATGCAAATTCATACAAATAAAATGTATAAGAAAAATAAACTTTACAAATTATTTACTTCTATTTCTCAATTTATTCCCAAATGTGCATCATGTAAATGGTGCCTGTCAGCTGCTCCTTCTGTCAGTTTTACAGTATTTGCTATGAAGATCGTGCATTATACATTATGTGTTGAGTATATTACTCTCTTGGGTAGGCAGCCACATTTCTACAGAGAAATGCAAAAAATCTGGTTTGTCTGGTGTGAAATGTCACTATTAGGTGGTCAATGGGGACAGGACTGCCTGGTTTGAAGTAATAGGCTAATGAGAGTCTCTAAACCCTAGACAACTGCGTATATGCGTAAAATATACTGCTATCTCCTGATTTGTTGCACCAGGGACTCTATTTTTTATACTTACATGTTTTTCATTACACTGTGTACACAAAGCAATTAGTTTGCAATTAGATAAAATTCAGCAGAATGTGCAAATTTCAGTATCTCCTCTTCCCACTGTCTTCAATAGTATCTGCATTCTTACAACTAGAAAGTGCGTCAACAAGTGCTGACTTATGCCCGAGAACCCTAGGCTTCCTATTCTGCTGTTTAGTGCCTTCTTACAAGATGTGATGTTCTGTGCTGTGTTCCACAAGAGCCAAGCCTGGCCAGAATCAGCCAGTCTTGGATGGTGGTGGGGAAAGGGGAAAAGTAAAGTAAGTACATTTTATTTTTTTCTTTTAATTTTTATTTATTTTTAAGAGAGGCAGTATAGGTGGCAGCAGTTTATTGGGACACTGTTGTATTCTGTATACATGGCATGTGGCATTATTACATTCAGGGAAGACAGCATGTGGGGTTATATTCAGGGGCACAGTGGATTATACCATGATATTCAACAGCACAGTTTTCAGATGATTCTGCAACAAATCTGTCATGTAAAAGCATATACTTATAATATATAAAGTTTATACGTAGTATATCCTTAGCATAAAGTTTAACAAGCTGATGACATATGACATGGATATTTTTACTTGACCACCCACTTTAAACCAAAGCTCTTCAAGTATATATTCTTTTGTTTTCTTTAATCATATAAAAAAATATACATCTGAAACCACAATAATTTCTTGATCACTGAAGGAAAGTGATAGCAATGCTAAATTGGCTGCTTACAAAAAAAAAAAAAAAGTATAAACCCTACAAGAACACAAGGTGCTTGTCAAGGGAAGGATCTCCGAAGACCTACAGTGTAGCTCTATATATACACAGCAGTGCTCTGAAGAATGCGAGGCTGATTCAGGAGTTAATTTTTTACCTACAATAATTTCCAGCCACATGCTTTCAAGCTCCTTGGAATAGGGCCAAGAATGATGTGCGCTCATTTCCAAATACTCCTTAATCATTGAATGCTGGGTATTGTCCCATATTGCTTAAAACCAAAACATCAATAATGACAGAACTGCTCTGGCAATCAGTCTCATGGTGTAACACAAATGTTTGCTTAGGTTTTCTCCCATGCCAGCAATGTATTAACTGGCTATGTGCTCGGCAGATCAATATTATTATGAGATGATCCATCTTCTTCAGATGCTGTAATAGAGATCTGTCTCCAACCCACACCAATTCCCAAGAGCCAAGACATTGTTTCCTTACTGCACGGCGACACAAGACACAGGTTGGAATAAAACTGCACAACACTTGGGATACTATAATGCTAAAGATGACTATTATATAGTGATGTATTAAAATGTTCTGGGATTTCAGGAAGAAAGACGTGAGGTAGGGATATTCATTCATTTAATCAGTCAAAAGTCAAGTACAGATTTTCAGAATCTGTATATGGCCTGATACACACCACAGAGCCATAAGAAGTCTGTGCGGAGTCAGGTACGGTTACAGGTAGCATAATATTTTAAAGCCAATACCCCCTGGAAGCAATGAAAAATACCAATGTATTACTGCATCCAATAGAACTAGGAAAAAAACTCTGCATGGCTGTTTATGAAGTTTATGGGTGGCATACTATGACCCTGTATCACTCAAGAAATTGTGTTGGAGAGCCCAAAATACAGCTATGTACATAAACCTTTAACTGTATCCCAGAGGCATAACAAGAAGCTCTTGGGCTCCAATGCAAAATATGTGGACCCCCCATTTACCATGTGCTATCTATACGACTAGTGTCTTCTCATGTTGTAGCAAGGCCTTGTAGCAATTATAACCTCTGCCATAATGTTTTTTTTTTTTTTTTTTTCTTTTAAGTCTTTGCTACCAGAATCTTAAGCTTTGAGCCACTTTTAGGCTAAGGCCCCACGTAGCGGGCTGCAGCAAAAAGAAACACGGTGGAAATGCATTGCGGTTTTCCCACAACGCTTTTCACAGAAAGTCCACTGAGTTTTCCTCTGTGGACTTTCTGCTATACCGCCGTTTCCACGTTTCCGAAGGTATAATTGACATGCTGCGATTTCCAAAAATGCTGCAGGTATTTTACTGCACTGTATGAATGGGATTCGCTAAAATCCCATCCACTTTGCAGGGACTGTAAAAAGCTGCATTTTTTGCCTTAGGCTAAGGCCCAACATTGCGGAAAAGCTGCTTTATTTGTTTCAGATTTTGCTGTGGTTTTGTGAGCCAAAGCCAGGAGTGGATTGAACAGGAGGGAGAAGTATAAGAGCTTCCTATATCTTTCCCATTCCTTTTGTAGTCACTCCTGGGTTTGGTTCAAAAAAAAGGAAAAACCAAAAAAGAGCAGCCTTTCTGCAATGTGGGCTTTAGCCTAAATGTACCTTAATGAGGTTTTTCCCATCTCAGGTACAGATGCATCTCAATAAATTAGAATATCTTTGAAACGTTCATTCATTTCAGTAATACAATTAATTATCAGCGTCTTCCATGATTGTGTGTCCTACTGAACCAGACTGAGGGATCATTTAAAGGCTTAGGAAACCTTGGCAGGTGACACACTGAATTTACAATACCAAACTTTACAATATTCTAATTTTCTTAGATTTGGGTTTTCATTACCTGTAATCCATAATCAACATTTACAGAAATAAAACACTTGAAATAGAACATTCTGTGTGTAAAGAATCTAGAAAATATAGGAGGTCACTTTTTTAATTTAATTACTGAAAGAAATAAACGTTTCAAAGATATTCTAATTTATTGAGATGCACCTGTATGTGTGGCATATTCATAGGATTTCAGATTCAAGTCCCACCTCTGGGAACAATAATAATAATATTATTATTAATAATAAACAACTTTATTTATATAGTACCAACATATTCCGCAGCACTTTACAAATCAACCATACCAATCACACAAATAGGGGTCCTGTGGTTGTTGTGAATAGAGAGGTAGTCGCACATGCAGCAAATATCTGCTGCAGAAAATCTTGCAGTTATTTGAGGAATTTTATAACCCTAAGCTTACCCTCACGGTTAAGTAGAGTTTATGTACATTTTCTTAGCAACTTTTAAATGCAGCAACTATAAATGCAGCACTGACAGGGGTGAAATTCCCCACAGATCTCATAGTCTTTAAATCAATCTATTCTCTCTCTACAGGTTCGTCCTGTTAGGTTTGACTCTGGAAGTTTATGAAGCTTAGTAATATAATAATTCATGTTAACTAGAACCATGTTAAGGCTGTGTTCAAACAGTGCATTTTTTGCCGAAAAAAACTTGCTGCACTTTGCTACATCGGGTCTTAGCCTAATGGGACCATTTAATATCCTGTCTTATTAACTGGGAAGCTGGAAAAGAGATTCAGAATGGGGTGCAGTTGGAGAAAAACTGTATTCGTGCGACTTTCTGATGAGCTTTGTCTTATGTAACCAAAATGACAAGTCAGCTCTATTCTATGGGTCAGTACGATTCTGGGGATACCAAATTTATAAAGTTTTTTTATGTTTTAACCCATTTGGAAAAAAAAAAAAAAAACTTTGAGTCACCATATTCTGATACCCATAACTTTTTTTATATTTCCATATACGGGGATGCATAGGACGTCTTTTTTTGTGGGGCTAGATTTACTTTTTAGTTATACCATTTTGGGGAATGTCTGGTGTTCTGATCACATTTTATTCAAATTTTCATGGGAAGCGAAATGGCGAAAATATAGCGGTTTAGTACGGCGGATGTCGGGTACGGGTAATGCAATTAGTCCACATGTACAGTATGATCCTCCCTGAGACATAAGATTGTATAATGAAAAACATTTCAGAGCAAACCATAACATTTTTTTTTAGTATGTGCACTGAATTCCCCAACATCTATATACAGTGGTTCCTCTTGTAAGAGAAAGTCATGTTTTTATGATCCTGTACAACCCGCTTAGGCCTGGTACAAACTTTCATCCAATGCGTACCAACACAGACAATAGCAAAATACTTAAAAAAATACTTCTCTCTAATGCGGTTTTTTTTAAAAATATATTTCTGCTATTTTATTGGCATTTTGCCTACATTAACTACAGCTATTTCTTGATATCCATTTCTGGTTCATAGATTCAGAATATTGATGATTGGTTCTTCTACTCGATATGATTAAAAGCTCAGCAATGGTTACCATCCCGCTATGCCATGTCTGCAGACTTCTCATTATGGATTTAATCATTAGGTATACCAGCAGGATGACGGACAGTGGTCTCTAAGTAAAGCTTTTAATCACTCAGAGTGTTCATGAAATAGTCACTTCAATTAAGGCCCTATGATTGAGAAAACAACAACATTATATCCCCGAGGTATATTCTGCATGTAGGCAAGTCAGCAAGTCTACTTCATTTAACCAAATTGAGCATTTAGTGTATAGTAGAACTCCTTGTGGTGGCTAAATAGGTCATTGAAAGTAATGGCCAATTCTAAATTCTTCTCAAAGCTACCATGAGAATCAAAATGTCATTATGGAAAGATTCCGAATTGTGCGAGCTTTTATCAAAAATATAATGCAACCGAAAATATACCAACGTATATCTTTATTTTGTTTTCTGTCTGTCCCTTACATTTTTTGACAAAAATACTAACTTAGATTAAAGCCCCACATAGAGGACTGCAGCAAAAAATCATTGCAAGAAAAGCTGTAGCGGAAATACATCACGGTTTTTCCCGCAGTGCATTTCACAGAAAGTCCACACAGGTTTCCTCTGCAGACTTTATGCTTCAATTATACCTATTGGGAAAACGCCGGCGTTTCCGCAGGTATAACAGACATGCTGCGATTTACAAAAACGTGACAGTTTTGGAAATCGCAGCATTTTCACTGTGCGTATTTTCGCTAGAATTCCATCCACTTTGCAGGGACTGGATGGGGCCCAGGCCTAAAACTTCTCTGTGCCCTAAAATGTGTAGCTCACAGAAATAGATTTTGGTCTTTCTTAAATGTTCCCCATACATGAGCGATTATTCAATGTATGCTACTGCTGTACGTAAATTTACCTTACCTAGCTGCGTCACCAGTTTTTCTTCATCCACAGCCACACTTTTCTCACCTGATCGATAGGCTGGCTTCATACAACTTCTCATCTGCAGCCTTTCATAGAGTGTTTGTTGCCTTCTGTTTAGTTTCACCAAACTACTGTCCATTTGCCAGTGCTTACATCACTTAGTGACGCCTTAGCAGGCAACATGAATGGAAATTTCACTAAACTACAGGGAGGCGGAGTTGCTGTGGAAGCTCATGAATACGCTGGACTCTTCCTTAGGCTGAAATGCTAAGGTTATTTCTAACTAGTAATTTACATAGAGAACAGTAAAAGTTTCTCGCAATTAAAGAAGGTATGGGGCATACTTACAGAATCCTAATAATGTCGAACAACACTACTTCCTCTCACGTTACATGACAGATACTTTTATTTGTTTACACAGATGACACATTTGTTGTGAAATGTTCACTTGCACTTTTGCAATATTTATTTATTTTTTTTACTGAATGTGAGGGACAGTCTTCTTCATATGATGTGCAATTGGGCTATTTTAGCTCTATTTTAGTTGATGATAAACTTTATTTTTGTATGACTAATGGATTAAATGCTCAAAGCCACTGCAGGTGGGCCATCTTTATCCGTAGTGAGCCTCTTGAGTGTATTTTGGGTTTTTAATTGGCCTATTTGTTTTTCACACATTTGTTCAATATGTTATTTTTTCCACACTACTGAAGTGTGCGCAGTTTTTTTGGTGTGTTACTGGTTGAGAAAAACAACTAGTGTTTCTGTGTTCTATATTTGCTTATATATACACACATTTTGCTGAACTTCTTTCTTTTTAGCAGTACAGATTCCTTAATATATATTCATTCATGACAGATAATGAAGGAGAGATTGGATATTGAAACAGACGTGGCAGATTTCCTTCAAATTCTTACTAGTCCCATTAGGTAAAAATGGCATATTAGAGAAAAGAACCTGCCTACACTTAGATGCAAAGGACTTGTACATTAAGAACAATGTAATACTTTATGAACTGCATTATGGAAACATATCTAATAACAGCCAGTAAAACTAAATTTTATTGTTTTAATAGCTCTTTCCAATCACACCAAAGCAGATGATAAAGGTGATCAATGCTTATGGACAAATTATTGTAGTATGTCCTTTACAATGTCATACCTGTTTGTTATACAGTAGTACTTTACATTTTGTAAAAAGACTAAAATAATATGGAATATCCACTTTTATGCTACTTAGAAACTGTCTGTTGTTTTTGTAAGAGAACATCAGTCCACTAATGCTGGCTATTTATATTTGATATTTATTTTCTAGCTTGCTAAAATATCCATCAGCATCTGTAGGATACTTGTAGGATGGCATACTGTATATGCAGTTTTTAAATCCAAATTATAGCACGCATTCTGTAATCAGTTTCTAAGGAAATGGTTGGTAAAATGCATTCAGTTCTACTTGTTGTCATGCATATTCTCAAAAACAAAGTCATTTTTGAATGTCAAGTGAATTAACTTCCTTATCTAATAGAGATGTCATGTCATGCATGAGCAACATCTATTCTACTAAAGGACTCATGCCTGAACAATTCAGAGTGAAAATAATCTGCACAGTATGGAAAATTGGGTGCGTGCCAGAGCCATCAAACCTCTTATCAGACTTATATGGGTTATAGGACAGTAGGTGGTGTATGAAACACAGCAGTTATAAATGAGAATGACTGAGAGAAACCAACATCAAATATTTTAGGACACAGATGGCATACCTAGAGTATTCAGTTTATTGACAGTCCACAAGACTGGGCATTTTCTGTATTAAAACTCTGGCATGGGATCGGACTTACCCAGGATCTATTTTGTCTCTTGTGAGCTTTGCAAATTATCATGTAATGTGTACCTTGATTTCTATTTGTGACCATAGCATCTTTCTGTGCAGTTTTTCAGCATATCCAAAAATTTATTCTTATGGTGGATGTCATACCCTGAAAAGGTCAATAAAGAATATGCCATGCTACTGCCACATCTTCCTCCTAAATGCAGCACCAAACAACACTTTTAGACCTACTACAGTTGACTACTTTGACATTTAGGTTCATTATGAGGAAATCAAATTTTTTTTGGCCAAGGACATCATCACACTGACCAAATAGCTACTTGAGTGCCACATACAGAAGGTTATATCCAATAGAAAATGCTTGTGCCAAGCCCGTTACACACCACTAAGGGGAATCACAGTCTTTTTCTGTAAACCTACTCATCACAACAGCCCATCGGTAGAAATTGCACTGTAGTATTTACACATTGTACAGCATCTGAGTAACACTCACTTAAATGGGACTGAGCTGCTCACAGGCCATGCGATGAACTAACTTGATGTTACACAGCCTGTAAAGAAGAAGCGGTGCTCAAGGAGTGCCACTGTCTCTTCAAACAGCTGATCAGTGGGATTGTCAATCCTAAAAGCCCGAAAACTCTCCTGCCAGAATTCCAGCTATACTAGTTTTTCTTTTAAATATAGCTTATGAATAAAATGCTACCTTGCGCATCACTAGCAAAGATAATGTTTAAATGGTCACTATCTTTTCATCAAACTTTGCATAAATAAATTTAGGAAGATTTAAAGATTTAAATAGATTTAAGAAGCCGTTTAATATATATATATATATATATATATATATATATATATATATAATATAAAAAATATTTTTCCACTTATCTAGGTCCACCCTCCACACTTTTAAACTGACATTTTCTCTAAAAAATCTCTTTTGAGTCTCACAAAATGGACTGTCCGATCACAGAGGTATCAAATTATATGTGCCCATCAATATTTCCTCTCAAGCCTTGGCAGCTGCTGAACGGAGTGGTTAGTGAGTTGGCCAATGCCCAGTCAAAGGTGGGAAATACTGGCTTGTGCAGGCCACGAACCCTGGTTACAGAGGATGCCCCTCACCAATTCCTGTGCCTTGCCCTCTTTATGCCAACATATAATGTCCTCTTGTACCTTCACATACTATACTGCCCCCTTTTGTGCTCCTACCCACATTGAAATGTCCCCTTTATGTCCCCCTACAGTTTAATACCCCCTTGATTCCTGTCAAACAGTATAATAGCCTCTTATGCACCCCACGCTGTATTATATATATTTCCCTCTTAGCACACATACATAGTATAGTGGTCCCCTGATAGCCCTTAAACGCAGTACAATACAGTATAATTTCCCCTTCAGTGCCCCTACACACAGTATAATGGCCCCCTCAGTTCACCCCAACAAAGTATAATGATCCCTTCAGTGCACCCCAACATAGTATAATGACCCTACCAGTGTCCCCATATACACAGTAATGTCCAGGTCACTCACTGCTCTGCTCTGGGATTTGATGTGATGTCAGCCCTCCGTGTCCAGAGAAGATAATGGGGAGCAGAAACTTGCTAAAAACTGTGGAACACTAGTCATATAATGGCCAAAAATTATGTTACTTTTCCATGTACAAATCCATGGCAACTTATTATGAAAAGTTATCTAAAAGGTTAGGTACTCTTGAAAAATGCACGTTTACTGCCCTTTGTGGTCTGTAGAAAAGCTTTGGCACTGTAATGGTCATTAGTGCTGGACATCTCGCAGCAAATCAACACCTTAGAAAGGACAATCTTATCTTCTACAAAAACGTTAAAACTATTTCTTAGAAACAAGTTACTAAATATTATATAGTAAAAGTTGCAACATTATGCCAAAGTCATTAGGCGACCCATCCAAGAATATTAAGGGAGGACATAATATACATATTTTACACATACAGTAATTATAACCTTCTCACCAAAGTCATTCTGCTAATGGATTATGGGAATTTTATCTTTTGCTGCCTCCAGTACTGCAACATTCTGCAACAATATATAAATCAGCATCTGCTCTTACATTCTGCTTGCCAGGTCACCCACAGTCATTTCACACAAACCATTTGCAGGCATATTTGTGTGTTCTACGTAGCAGAATAAATACATATAACCTGCTTCAGAGAATACCATTAACCAACAAATTTTATTATGCATATTTTAAGTCATCATCATAAATTATAGTATTATGCATGTTATTTGACAATAAGAACAGATTACTGAATACAGGAAAGTAGCACAATCATGTATACCATGCCTGCATAATTGGCAGCAGTGAACTGCAACACTTGGTAGTGCCCACTGCTCAAACAACATCTGCCAGCAAATCACAGGCTGGTAATGAAGAGGAACGCAGCACACAGATCACTGTTCCATTGAGACTACCAACGCAGCACAGAAATTAAAGTATGCAATGAGAGGCAAAGAGCTAAGCATCAAAACGACAATGTATTTACATATGATCCAATATATTGTGCTATATCATATATTCCCATGTCAACCAAGGTTAACAATGCTGGAGAATTACTAAGTGAAAAGCTTATAAAGCCATGCTGGAAATTATTTTGTGTTTGTCAAACATCCTCATGGTGCTGAAAATGCAATTTGTTACTAATATATTTGTGTTTTCCTAAAATAGATAATCTCGAATATATCTGCTGGATTATTGAGATTATTTAGCAATTATTTTCTTTTAGTGTTTTTCTTTACCTGTCTAAATGCTACATTTAATATAGATACTGAAAAGGGTTGTCTGGAAATTTTTTATTGAATCCGAAGGATAGGTCAGGGGTAGGCAACCTTTTATGTACGTGGTGCCGATTTAAATAAAAAAAACAAAAAAAAATCAAGGACAGGGTACTTGGTGTGCCGTGCAATAAGTAATGTCGTCAAACCTTACATAAATTATTATAATGGAACTTGCAGCTATAATACAGAAAGTAGAGTACCGCAGTATTACAGTTGTGTGAACCTGAAAACAAACACAATAGTTCAGCAGAATACCAGGACCACTATATAGGAGTACAATGCTCCTTATTGCCCCCTAGACACAGTATAATGTTGCATATTGCCCCCTATACATAGTATAATGCTCCATATTGGCCGCCTATACACGGAATAATGAGCCATATTGGCTTCTATACACAGTATAATGCTCCATATTGTCCCCTATATATAGCATAATTCTCTATATTGGCCCCAATACACAGTTTAATGCTCCATATTAGCCCCTATACACAGTATAATGCTCCGTATTGGCCCTCTATACACAGTAGAATACTCCATATTGGTCTTCTATAAACTGTATAATGCTCCATATAGGCCCCCTATACACAGTATAATGCTCCATATTGAACTCCTATACACAGTGTAATGTCCCAGTATAAGTTCTCCACATAGTATATTGCCCCATTTGTGCCCCCGAGAGTTAAGCTTGTTAGTGCCCCACACAGAATTTCTTACCTATCTTGTGCTTTATTTCTGATGACCGCTCTGCCTCCATTTTCTCAGCCTTTGGCACCCGCACGTAGCAATCTCCTCCATAACTTGGCAGTGAGTGGAGGACCTTGTGACTGTACACATCACTGAGCCTCCTTTATAGTATCCCACTGTGCTCTGCAAACTAAAGCAGGAGCACTGGAGGAGTTATGATTGTGTGTTGCCGCCCCTGGGCTAGGCCATGAACCCTTTAAAAATGGAGGGTAGTGTGATCATTAAATTTTTTTTTCATATTTTCCATCGCCACCTTCCATGATAGAGGATAAATACCTGATTGATGTGGGTCTGTCTGCTGAGACCCCCAGTGGGCCTGAAAATTGTCCGTCCGTCCCCCTCCCACACACACACACACACTGGATGGGAATTCAGCCTGACCGCAGACAGGCTGAATATAGGCATGTTGCTTGGTGGATGGACAAACCCACGTGGCTCTCATTCACTTCAATGGGAGTGCCAAAGAACAGCTATCTGCGGCACTCCTATTTTAGAGAATGGGGGCCACGTGGGCTCGTCCAACCACCAAGCAGAAGATGTGTGACGTTAGTTTCATTGTTAATGCCGTGTTGTTGATCTGATACTGAAGTAATACAGGAAGAAGAATTCTTAAAAACTGTTTTATAACTGTGTGTATTGTGTATGATTATTGTGCGACGACAGTAGGGTGCAGGGGCGTAACTATTGGGGTAGCAGCGGTAGCGGCTGCCACAGGGCCCGGGACATTAGGGGCCCCGGAGACCTGTGGTAGCCGCTACCGTGAACCCCATAAACCAGTAATGATCGCGGTCGCAGGGGGTGCGACCGCGAACGGACCCGGCAGGTTACGGAGCCCGCGGCCAGTTGGAGATGGCCGGGGCCCCGGACCATTATGATAGCGGTCGGGGAAAGCCTGGTTCCCCGACCGCTATACATACTGTCATTGGAAAGGGGCCCTGGCATATTGCAGGCTCCGTTCCAATAGATGGCAGCCCAGGGGAGGTGACTGAAAACAATAAACATATATTCTCACCTCTCCTGGGCGCAGCATTCTCTCCGGCGCTCCTCCGTCATGACTGAGTCCTGTGATTAGGCCCCCGCGGTCACATGGGGCGTGGCTGCGTAATGACGTCAGTGCGCCCCCATGTGACCGCTGAGGCCCAATCACAGGCCTCAGCTGCGACGTCGGAAGAGGGCCTGAAGACACTAAAGGCGGCAGGATGGAGCGAGGATGCCAAGGAAAGGTAAGGCAAGGTGAGTATGAGTGTTTGTTGTTTTTCATCACCTTCCCTGGGTCTCCGATTATTATACTCTGGGGTCTGAGGAGACCCCAAAATATAATAATAGAAGCGAAGCGGAGGGGGCTGTTGGGAGCTTATAATACTGTGTGGGGGCCACTGTAGAGCATATACTACTGGGTGGGGGCCACTGTAGAGCATATAACACTGGGTGGGAGCCACTGTAGAGCATATAATACTGTGTGGGGGCCACTGTAGAGCATATAATACTGAGTGGGGGCCACTGTAGAGCATATAATATTAGGTGGGGCCACTGTAGAGCATATAATACTGGGTGGGGGCCACTGTGGGGAGCATATAATACTATGTGGGGGCCACTGTAGTGAGGATATAATACTGGGTGGGGGCCCCTGTAGAGCATATAACACTGGGTGGGGGCCACTGTAGAGCATATAAGACTGGGTGGGGGCCACTGTAGAGAATATAATACTGGGTGGGGGCCACTGTAGAGCATATAATACTAGGTGGGGCCACTGTAGATCATATAATACTGGGTGGGGAACACTGTGGGGGGCATATAATACTGGGAGGGGACCACTGTGGGGAGCATATAATACTGTGTGGGGGCCACTGTAGGGAGGATATAATACTGGGTGGGACCCACTATGGGGGGCATATAATACTGGGTGGGTACCACTGTGGGAAGCATATAATACTGGATGGGGACCGCTGTGTGGAGCATATTATACTGTGAGGGGCCACTGTGGGTAGCATATTATACTGTGTGTGGGGGGGAGAAATGTAGAGCATATAATGCTGTATGGGGGCCACTGTGGAGCATATAATGCTGTGTGGGGGTCACTGTTGAGCATATACAGTAATACCTCGTACATTCGCGAGGTTAGGTTACAGAGCGGGTCGCGGATCGCGAGGAATCGCGAATGTTTGGTACAAGCGCTTAGAAGCGCTTACAATGCCGATTTCTAATGTTTAACCCCTAAATATCAATAAACTTTACCCTACAGTACTGTACAGTATACTAAAGTATACTGTACAGTACTGTATATTAATACATTCATTCATTTTTCTTATACACTCACAGTAAAATGAAACTAATTACCGGGTACATAACGAACAGGACGCTACTACCCAATAGCGAAGGTGTTTTTTTTTTATTAAATTTCACAGATCTGAGAAAAAAGAGCAAAATCTATATATGTTAGTTGCCAAAAAAATATCACGAATCTGTGAATTCGCAAACGCGAGTGTACGAGGTATTACTGTAATACTATCTGGGGCCTCTGCTGAGCATATTTTACTGTTTGGGGACCCGTAACCGGTTCGGGGGGGGGGGGCATGTCAAATGTTCGCCTTGGGGCCCAGCCATTCCTAGTTACACCAATGGCAGGGTGTGAAGCTAGTAGCAGTCTAGCAGTCAACAGTCTAAGAAAACTGCTACATTGATCATGTAAGTATACTAAAAATTATTGATGTGCTAGAATTCCCTTGTACATACAGGCATGTTTATGTTGGGATACATAAGTTTTCAAATCTTATTTGGAATCAGGAATTTCTCTCTATTAAAATGACTACATTAACAATAAATTTTGGTCATGTATAATAGAGAAAGGAAGAAGTAAAAATGTTTCACATTTTAAATATCTTTTCATAAGACTGTTTGCCATGTCTGAAAACGTGTGATAATATGGATGTGAAGTGCAGCCAGTTCTGAAATTGCTGGACGAGATGCAAATGTCTGTTATTAGTCCTAATGCTAAGCTTGTGACTCAAGCCACATGGTGACAGGAGGTGATGCTGATAAACGTGAAGAAAATGTTTATTTATTATATCCATCTAAGGCTAAAGCCCCATGTTGTGGAAATGCAGCTTTTTTTTGTTGCAGATTTTGCTGTGGTTTTTTGAGCCAAAAAAGGCTACAAAAAGGAATGGGAGATATATTTGAAGTAGTTATACTTCAATCCACTCCTGGCTTTGGCTCAAAAACTGCAGCAAAATCCGCAACCAAAAAAGCAGCGTTTCCACAATGTGGGGACTCAGCCTAAAGGAGAACTACTAGTAGTGTCTTAAAGGCATAGGTCAGCTATCAAGGCAAAACATCTTTAGGCTAAGGCCCAACTAAGCATCCTGCAAGAAAAACCACGGCGGCAACTCATCCCGATTCTTCCCGCAGCACTTTGCACAGAAAGTTCGCAGAGTTTTCCTCTGCAGACTTTCGGCCTCAATTATACCTATAGGGAAACCGCCAGCGTTTCCATAGGTATACAGTGGGGAAAAAAGTATTTAGTCAGCCACCAATTGTGCAAGTTCTCCCACTTAAAAAGATGAGAGAGGCCTGTAATTGTCATCATAGGTAGACCTCAACTATGAGAGACAAAATGAGAAAACAAATCCAGAAAATCACATTGTCTGATTTTTAAAGAATTTATTTGCAAATTATGGTAGAAAATAAGTATTTGGTCAATAACAAAAGTTCATCTCAATACTCTGTTATATATCCTTTGTTGGCAATGACAGAGGTCAAACGTTTTCTGTAAGTCTTCACAAGGTTGGCACACACTGTTGCTGGTATGTTGGCCCATTCCTCCATGCAGATCTCCTCTAGAGCAGTGATGTTTTGGGGCTGTCGCTGGGCAACACAGACTTTCAACTCCCTCCAAAGGTTTTCTATGGGGTTGAGATCTGGAGACTGGCTAGGCCACTCCAGGTCCTTGAAATGCTTCTTTTACGAAGCCATTCCTTCATTGCCCTGGTCGTGTGCTTGGGATCATTGTCATGCTGAAAGACCCAGCCACGTTTCATCTTCAATGCCCTTGCTGATGGAAGGAGGTTTGCACTCAAAATCTCACGATACATGGCCCCATTCATTCTTTCATGTACACTGATCAGTCATCCTGGTTCCTTTGCAGAGAAACAGCCCCAAAGCATGATTTTGCCACCCCCATGCTTCACAGTAGGTATGGTGCTCTTTGGATGCAACTCAGCATTCACTCTCCTCCAAACACAACGAGTTGTGTTTCTACCAAACAATTCTACTTTGGTTTCATCTGACCATATGACATTCTCCCAATACTCTTCTGGAACATCCAAATGCTCTCTAGCAAACTTCAGACGGGCCCGGATATGTACTGGCTTAAGCAGGGGGACACGTCTGGTACTACAGGATCTGAGTTCCTGGCGGCGTAGTGTGTTACTGACGGTAGCCTTTGTTACGTTAGTCCCAGCTTTCTGCAGGTCATTCACTAGGTCCCCCCGTGTGGTTCTGGGATTTTTGCTCAGCGTGATTTTTGACCACACGGGGTGAGATCTTGCATGGAGCCCCTGATCGAGGGAGATTATCAGTGGTCTTGTATGTCTTCCATTTTCTAATTATTGCTCCCACAGTTGATTTCTTCACACCAAGCTGCTTGCCTATTGCAGATTCAGTCTTCCCAGCCTGGTGCAGGTCTACAATTTTGTTTCAGGTGTCCTTCCACAGCTCTTTGGTCTTCACCATAGTGGAATTTGGAGTGTGACTGTTTGAGGTTGTGGATATACTGATAACAATGTCAAACAGGTGCCATTACTACAGGTAATGAGTGGAGGACAGAGGAGCTTCTTAAAGAAGAAGTTACAGGTCTGTGAGAGCCAGAAATCTTGCTTGTTTGTAGGTGCCCAAATACTTATTTTCCACCATAATTTGCAAATAAATTCTTATTAAAATCAGACAACGTGATTTTCTAGATATGTTTTCTCATTTTGTCTCTCATAGTTGAGGTCTACCTATGATGACAATTACAGGCCTCTCATCTTTTCAAGTGGGAGAACTTGCACAATTGGTGGCTGACTAAATACTTTTTCCCCACTGTAATTGACATGCTGCAATTTCCAAAACCGCGACAGTTTTATAAATCGCAGCGTGTCCACTGTGCATATTTTCCCGTGAAGAATGCCATGTTTTTTTCCACGGCATTTACGCCATGGGGGGCCCTGGCCTTAAAGAAGACCAATAATTAGACTGCTCTGTGCAGTTTACCAGTAGTATGGTATGGGAACAGATCTACCCTTCTATCCACCCTAACAGAACAAAACACTGGCTAAAAGGAGCTATCCAATAATATACCAGACAGCTACATAAGAGTCCACTGTATGAATGTGAGGAGGTGGAGCAGTCCTCATATCATCGCCCTCAGCAGTGATTGATGGGCTGCTATGTAATAAAATTGCTGATGGGGCAGGGAAAGGCTGGACAGCATAGCTTGATGACAGATCTTCTTTAAAGCATATCTAATCTTTCAAATTTCATGAGAAGCTATCATATTTACATGAGAAATAACAAAAGACTTACATTGGACATAAAGCCTACAGAAAAAAAGGAAATTTTTTTTTATTTATTTATTTTTTCGTTATATCAATTTGCCCTAAGCGGATATCAAAAGTATCAGACACTGGCTATTATGATGCCTCCCATACACTGCACACTTAGAGAAGAGATCCTCTTTATCTCTTTTGCTCACTCAGAAGCAGCAGCAAGATGAAAGATATTACACCATAGAACTGAGCAGGGTAGCTGTGAATCTGGTTCTGGTATAAGATAGATCACCTACTAGAAGCTGCAGCAGTGTCTGTGTCTCACTCTCTCCAACTACTCACTGCTCTTGCAGATAAAGATTTAACCCACAGCATCTCTTTAAGGTCTCACGCACAAGGGGAAATATGGTCCACAAAATAAGGACAGTACATTGCCTGCACTTCCTGAACTCAAGTATGGTCCTGTACTGTATAAACCAAAGCCATATGGAGGAAGGCACTCCTAGCATCATAGATCACTATGATACAAGGAGTCCTGGTCCCCAGACCACATTCAGTCCAGGAAAATCAGGCAATATACGGTCCAGATTCTATGCCCCCTTTACTCTGTGAAGATGATTTGCATACAAAAAAACAGATTTGTGGAAAAATGGCTAAAAGAAAAAAAAAAAAAAAAAAAAGGAGGTATGCCTGGAATAACCTTTATAAAGGATATTTGAAGATATGCTTATTTAAAAAGTGATTTTAGCAATAATAGACTCCCCTTAACACCAAGGTCACCAGTCATCTCAAACAAGGCCACATTTTGTTCCATTTGTTGTCCGTGTCTGCACAAGGACCCATAGTACTACATGCTGCAAATCACATAGCCGGTTTCCCATGCAGTGTCCATATTATGAAGGACACAACATCTGCATACAAGTGAGTAGACAAAAATTACCATGCTGGACATAGGTCACCTGGCTCAGACTGACCCACAAGAAAGAAGGTGAATCCTCCAGTGGACCCCCTAGCCCCCCTACACCTACAAGAGTGGTGCATGGCACAGTACACACTGGTATTGACAAGTCATCTTTAGCTGAGGTCACACATTGCAAAAAGGCTGCTTTTTTGTTGCAGATTTTAATGTGGTTTTTTGAGCCAAAGTAAGGAGTGGCTTTAGCAGAATGGAAAAGTAGAAGTGCTTCCTTTATATATCCCATTCCTTTTCATGCCACTCTTGACATTGGTTCAAGAAACCACAGCGAAATCTAAAACAAATAAAGCAGCTTTTCCACAACGTGGGGCCTTAGCCTTAAAGGATTTTCTGGGAATAAAAGAAAGATTCCACTTTTTTCCAGATGGTATCACTGACCATGTAAAACCATTGAAATGTAAAATATTTAATTACGGTAAAAAATGCAATAAACAATGCTAAAACCAATTGTAATATTTTTAGCGCTTCCATAGGCGTCAAAGATAACACTGGGTCTGGATTATTAAATGTGTCCAGTGGAGATAAAGGATTGAGCAGATAATGATGGAGAAATACATGGATCAATATTAAACATAGGATATCAATAAAGATAAACAAAACTATTTGTTGAAAGACCTGAACACTATACCTGCAAAACAATCAGTTCCGTATTACCCCAAGACCTTCTGTAATCGATCAGAAAGACAATACGAACAACATTTCCAAGCACATTAAAATATTCCAGTACAATTGTAATTTAAATGTCTAACATTTTCCTTGATATAGATTATGAGACTTTGGTTATTTCAAGGGCCGAACAAGCAAAGCAGTCAACTCTTGCTTCAGATACTATCCTCATGGACAGATGAACTTGGCCATTAAACTCGCAACAAGGTCAAACAAAGAACACTTTCTAAGCTTGTTTTATAGGTAAACATTTTTTTAACAATCACTTTGAAAGAACAAAAAAAGGTTGTGAAGTAGCAAACCTCTGTAACATATATAGCAACGCTGCTTCCAAGCTAAGATCATTGATTTTATACGCTTGAATGCACCCAATTTCTCAAATGCTGTGCGCAGAACTATCACTGAGCTAAGGCTAGACAACTACAACAGCTACAGTAAACCATCTACTCTGGGTATACAGATGTATACAGCTCTAAAAACAATTATCTACTGTTAAAGAGGAAAGTACTGAAACATATACACTGTGTATGTGTGTAAAACACACACACACACCACATTATATTATATTATATTATATATATACACACACACTGGAGCTGCATTTTATTCATTCTGTAGCATAATGTAACGCAAATGTTAAACAAAAAAATCAGGGCAGACAAGATTACTCTAAATACAAAAATTCAGTTCTCCCAGTGTGGCACAATCTTCATAGTCATGTCTGATATGGTCATCAATATTGATATATCACCACCCTGAATTCTTTTATACTGTGTGCTATAACTGTGCTATCATTTCATGTATAAACAGATTTGACTCTTTGTAGAGTGGTACATTGCTTATGCAAGTCATGCGGCTAAGAAAGATGGAAAATAACGAAAAAAGTGATATCAGAGATACACAGATAGAACTGGTACAGGTCAATTATCCCTTGGGCTCTCCAAAATGAGGACCTGACTGTTACCAAGATTTATAGGTAGGCAAAGGAATTCCGTTCTCTGAATTTTCAGATTTTTAGACTTTTTTTTTTCTGATCACAGGTAAGACTAATGAGCATTTTTGAGAATATGCTATGAAAAGCATTTTGATATTGGATATAAAAGTACATTAATATGGTTATTTACAGTACCTTCATAAATGCCATAAAAGATCCTGGCTTTAAACTGGTTATGTGCATAGAATGAGATGTTTTACGTTCACAGATGGCTCTTTTAACTATAGATAAGGAGCACAACATTTTAAACCATTGACTCAATTACTTATTGTGTTCCCTAATAGTTAAAAGTTGTAAAACCAATACCAAAGAAAGCTTTTATTAATGGATTTTAGCTTACAATTTCTACCTTAAACAGAACTACTTTCCTAAATGGTCCTACAGATGATGCCGGAAGTCAGTTTAGGTAAACTTTTTAATTTTAAATTTTACTGCCTCCTCAAGATTCCTTCAATGCCTCATTGATCAGTCCAAGAAAAAAGTCAGCTCATTGAAACAGCTTAGGGAATAAGAAACTCATTACCTGTATATGGGAAAATGGCCATCACAATTTTCCTCTAATGGAGATGTGCGGAGTTGCCACTACTAAAATGAGTAAAAGTAGCAAGGCATTCAAAACACATTCCTAGACCGACAGAACTACTAGAGAAGCAAATTGGCAAGAAATCTTATATATAGGAGTCAATTGGACCATTCCAGGAGCCAGTGTGAATTCATTATTGGGTATCAGTCCAATAGAAAATAACCCCCTAACAGTCACATTAAGATTGCAAAAACCCTCCCAAAATTGTCACTTTTTTATTGCAGATTTTGAATTTATGGCTAAAATAAATATTACTGACAGATATTGCTGGTGACTTATTTTAACCCTTTAGCGATCTAACACATTTTAGCCTTAAACCAGTAACATGTTATCCCTCTATGCATTCCTGCATTCACAACTTTTTATATTTTATTTCAATGTAACATTACGACACCTTGAAGTTTGTAAGTACATAAGACTTTTTGATCTGTTTTTATCACTTTTTGTTTTTGAGAGGTGAGATGATCAGAAAACATTAATTCTGACATCTAAATTTTAAGGTTTTTTGCATTCCTCAAGTAGAATAACAAACTTTTATTTCTGGGGTTGTCATGGGTGTGGCGATACCAATTGTGTGTTTTTTATTTTCTTTTGTCATTCAAGGGGGGGGGGGGGAAGAGTCTATTTTTACTTTTTTTCTGTAAAACAACTTAGTTACTATGGTCAGCATTGACCGCAACATATAAGGGGTTAGATGGAAAGTATGCTTCTGATTGATAATAGGGGGTGATATCATGAACATAAGCCCATGGTATCCACTCCCTTGGGACAGGGACAGGAGAATAATAAAATAATTTTCCTTTCTCCCTACATGGTTAGTTGCATGTGTTCTCCTGCACATTGATTAAAGTGAAGTCCAAGTACATGCACCCCTACTTTAACCAGTGATATATCTAACTCTATGTGGGCTACAGACACAATCTTATTTTAAAGCCAAGATTCAGCTCTGGAGTTAGAGCCGTTAAAAGTGACAGTGTCCCTGAGCGTGTCCTGCTTGGGTTTAACTGTAATGAACTTTGCTCAAGCCCTGTGCATGGCCCATTCAGAACTCTAAGCTGGGGCACCAAGTGGTGTAAATGCCGGAGTTTGCCTGCGGCAAAACCGCCGTGGAAAGAATTGTGGTGTTTTACAGTCACTGTGTAGTGGATAGGATTCTAGAAAATCCCATTCCCACAGTGAGGGAAAATAAACACAGCAGACACACTGCAATTTCCAAAACCGTTGTGGTTTCGGAACTCACAGCATGTCAATTATACCTACGGAAATACCGGCAGTTTCCCTATAGGTATAATGTTGGCAGAAAGTCTGGAAAGGAAACCACTGCGGACTTTCTGTAAAAAGCACTGCAGGAATAAAACGCAATGTGTTGCTGCAGGCTGTGTTTTTTTTTTTTTTTTTTTACTGCGGGTTGCTACGCGCGGCTTTAGCCTAAGAGAGGTATTTCAAAATGTTATAAGCCAGAAGCAAATCTCTATATGTATAATCTACCTGGCTCCTGGAATAGGGCCAGTGTTCGTAGGCAGTATATTTAATTATAACTTTAACCCCTTCCCGCCACAGCCAATTTTTGATTTTCATTTGACTCCCCACCTTCCAAAAGCCATAACTTTTTATTTTCCCCTTAACAGAGCCGTATGAGTGCTAAATTTTTCTGGGACAAATTGTACTTCGTAATGGTACCATTTAATATTCTGTGCAATGTACTGAGAAGCTAGGAAAAATTCAGAATGGGGTGGAATTAGAGAAAAACTGCATTTGTGCAACTTTGTTACGGGCTACATTTTTATGGCATTCACTGTGCAGCCAAAATAAAGTCACCTGTATGCTATTGGTCAGTATAATGACAGGGGTTCCAAATTTATATAGTTTATTTTTAAAGTTTTAACCCTTACAAAAATCCAAAACTTTGCAAAAAAAAAAAAAAAAATTTCTGGGGGCGTCATATTCTGAAACCTGTAACTTTTTTTATATTTCTGCATACACGGATGCATTAGGCATCTTTTTTTGTGTGGGGCCAGATGTACTTTATTTATTATTATTATTATTTTGGGGAAGGTCTAATGTTGTTTTGATCACTTTTTATCCAAATTTTTATGGGAGGCTCTTTTTACTTTTTTCCTGCTACGGTGTTCACCATATTGGAAAAATGTGATTCCTAATGTGTATGTCTTTTACTTTATGTGTTCCAGGGAAATGGTTTTTGAACTTTTGATTTTTTTGTTTAACTGTAATGTTTAGATCCACTAAGTGTATTGATCACTAATACAATGCACTGCAATACTAATGCATTGAAAAATATCACTGCTTCTATTATAGACTGTAATAGCAGCTTGTAATAGAATACATACAATGACAATCCTGGAAGACTTCAATAGGCTCCCAACTGTCAGAATAACAAATCGCCAGTCCCGGGACTGGTGATCCACCCCAAAATGGCACCCCGGTCAAAGCTGGCTAATTAATACCAGCGATCAGTATTATACATTGAGACGTGGCAGGTATGCAGTAAGGATTCAGTAATGACCGGGTCTGTTCCACAGGATTGGCGCATAGCAAATGTGGTACCAATATTCAAAAAGGGGTTTAAAAGTGAGCCTGGAAACTATGGGCCAGTCAGTTTGACCTCTTTGATTGGTAAGATATTTGAAGGTTTTCTAACAGATGCTATCCTGGAGTATCTCAATGAAAATAATCTTATAACACCCAACAAGGAATCGGTCCTGCCAGACTAATCTTATCAACTTCTATGAAGAGGTCAGTTCTAGACTGGACATGGGTAATGCGGTGGACGTGGTGTATCTGGACTTTTCAAAGGCTTTTGATACTGTACCACATAAAAGGTTGGTATGCAAAATGAGAATGTTGGGAATGGGGGAAAACATATGCATTTGGGTTCACAACTGGCTCATTGATAGGAAACAGAGGGTGCTTGTTAATGGGAATTACTAAAGACTGGATCACAGTCACCAGTGGGGTGCTGCAGGGGTCAGTATTGGGACCTCTCCTTTTTAATATTTTTATTAATGACCTGATAGAGGATTTACAGAGCAGGATTTCCATATTTGCAGATGATGCTAAACTCTATAAAGTAATAAAAACTGAGGAGGATAGAAGAATGCTACAGGGGAATCAAGGGAAATGAAAAATGGGCGGAGGGATGGCAAATTAAGTTTAAAGTACAAAAATATAAGATAATGCATTAAAATGTATGATTATGTGCTTAATAGTAAACTATTAGGTAAGTCTACCACTGAAAGACTTGGGGATTGTGGTGGACAGTAAGCTTACTTTTAGCGGCCAGTGTTAGACAACTGCCGCCAAGGCAAATAAAATTATGAAATGCATCAAAAGAGGTATTCTCATGATAAGAACATAGTTATGCCTCTATACAAATCACTGGTACAGCATACACAGACTATGTGTGCAACTTTGTATACAAGAAGGACATAATTGAACTAGAGAGAGTGCAGAGAATGGTGACCAAGATAATTAGGAGAATGTGTGGATTAGATTACAATGAGAGATTAACAAAACTAGGGTTATCTACAGGGAGATCTAATAACAATGTACAAGTACATGAAATGGCAGCACAAAGGCCTTTCTAATAATCTTTTTACTCCTAGGCTGATGACCGTTACAAGGGGACATCCTCTACATCTAGAGGAAAGAAATATTTCACCAGCAACATAGATACAAATTCTTGACTATGGAACTCACTGCCATAGGATGTGGTGATGGTGGATTAATTGTGCAAATTCAAAAAGGGCCTAAACGCCTTTCTTGAATGGAAAAATATTATGGGTTATCGGTTTTAGATTTTGGTAAAGACAAGTTGACCCAGGGTTTTATACTGATTGCCAGATTTGGAGTCAGGAAGGAATTTTTCCCCTGACATGGGGCAATTGGCATCAGCCTCACAGGGTTTTTTTTTCCCCTTCTTCTGGATCAACACTGTAGGGTTATAGGTTGGACTTGATGGACCTGTGTCTTCATTTAACCTTATCTATTATATAACCATATAACTAAGGACAAGTTGATAATAAAACTGGAGAACCATGTCCATTAGAAAATTCATAAGATCTGCTGTACAAACCAAGACACTGTCTATATGCAAGTCTGTTCTCCTGTAATGTACGTGCCTTAATCACTGCCAATGTCCTAAATATCCTCCTTTACTTATTGGTGCACAGAGGCACAACAAGCCCAAGGCAGAAGTTTAAAGGAGATGTCCAGGATTTTTTTTTATATATTTTAGGCTGGGAAAGGTGAAAAAAAAATAATGCCATACTCACCTGTCCACAGTGTTCCAGTGTCTACCAGCGTGGTCCAGCCCTGCAGCTCTTGTGTTTTTTTCCAGTGAAGGACACGGGACATCACTACCTGTGACGTTTCATGTACTCTCCTTAGGCCGCTGATTGGCCTCAACAGTCACGTGACTGCTGAGGCCAATCAGCAGCCTAAGGAACGGGACACAGGATGTCACAGTCGATGAGGACTTTCAGCAAGAGAAGACAGCCTCCCATCATGACCGGAGCACCAGGGACAGGTAAGTATGGTTGTTGTTTTTTTTCACCTTCCCCGGCCTAAATATATATATATATTTTTTTATCCTGGACAACCTCTTGAAGGTTGCTCCATCGACCTCAGCCCCTGACATTTGGCAGACTTTAGTTCATTCAGTTTTACTAAAGAGAAGAACTCATCAGACCCTGGGTGTTCATAATTACATAATGGGTGCCAAAAGATTGTAGATTTTATCCAAGGTTGGCAGTGGGACTGGCATCTGGAGCTGCTGTCCCCATGTCGTAGCTTCAGTAAATGTACATATAATACATTTTTATAACAAAATTTGCTTTAGAACCTTAACAGCTTACCTCAAACTCTGCAAAAATACATATGAAACAGTTGGTAGGCATTAGGAAACAGACTTTTACAGGACTGTAAGTTGGATCAATATGCACGTGAAAATGGAAGTGTAAAGGAGTGTGTATTATCTTTAAAACCACAATATTAACAGTGCACAGTAGGTGCCATACTGCATCAACATTCATTCCAAACTAGTGGAAAAGTTGGGATCAAGTGTAGAAATGCAAAAAAGAATCAAAATACTGTAAATGTGCTATACTAAACCATATGTCCTTGTTAACCAACTTCGCCATAGTAACTATGGTTCTGAGAAAAGAAGGTATATTGCTTTAAGTGCCAACCCAGATGTCTTCTCTGCCTGATCTGTTGGATGGCATACAAATTAAAGGCAGATAAGCCAAAATAAGTTCTCAAAATTAGATCAGACCACTCAAGGACAAGCGCGGAGCAGCAATAATGTCTCACTGGTCTTGATTGGCAACCTGTTACATCTACTTCAGCATTTCCAGATGGCTTGTTTATGCCTATGAACAGAGGGGACCATTAACCTCTTCAGTGGTGAGGAAAACTGCAGAGATCAGAAATGTGCTAAAGTGTACATTAGCTCTAAATTGAAAAGACTGTTGAAACCCATATTTCAATTAAGACAGCCACATTACAGCCAACAGGATTTTTATAGCATACTGTTATGAAAAGGTAATATTTATGGCACATACACCCAATATCTAATATACAGACACACACACATGGAACATAAGACATTTTGCATTTTATATTAATTTGCAAAATGCCTTGGAGACAAACTCCATTGAAACCAGAATGTACTCTTGTAAATATTCATTAGGGAGTCCTCCCCTAATGAATATTTTTTGCAGGGATGTTTGAGTTGCTTCCTAGCAACCAGCAAAGGTGACCATGGTGGATCAGCAGCACATATGTGCATATTAGCATGATCACCTTCTGTTCAGCACAAGCGAAAGAGCCACTTTACAAAACTTACAGTAGCTACAGTCTCCATCAATGTGTAATGCAGAAGAGAATTTCCTCCTCCCAGAAGGCTCCCAAGAGATGACAACAGGGATTGACTGCTAGTACTCACAGGGTTGTTCTTGCTGACAGGTGAATCAAGGTTCTTAGTAATATCAGCATAAAAGGGGTACAGCAAGCATTACAGTGCAGCATGCAGTGCTGACTTACAACATGGACAATTCCAAGTGATTTTACCCCTTTGTGTATTTTGTATCTCATGAATTGTCACATTTTAGTAGGGGTGGCATATGCTTATATCAGTGCGTACATGATGAAAGTAGTATACCGTGCCCCTAGTGGTCAATGTCTGATGAAAAGGAAATATACTACTAGCACGGTTTCAATTTCTCACATATACGCAAGAGTATATTGATTTTATTTATAATGTATTTAAAATTAGATAAAACTAAATTGGCACAGTACAATATCCCTATGATATAAAAATGGACAGCAGAAGAGACATGCATTAGACTGCGGAGCTATATCCTTTGTGTAATGGATAAAGGTCAGTAATTAATGCAGGAAGGCATTTTTAATGATTTGCAATAATCAACATTTCTGGACAGGACTTCAGACCTCAGATTTCAGTGCAGTCCTTGTTCCGTTGTACTGTAATACAATGCAACAGAATTTACCATGCAAATGCTCCACAGGTGACCAAAGCATAATTCATTCTGGACATAAATCAGTAATTTTCTGCAGCGTTCAGCACAGGAAAAGTAAATGATGTCTTACAGTACTTTATTTGATTAGACCAGCAGAATGGTAATGCGTGTACATTTGTTCTAGCAGGGTTTCTGAGTTACATTATTTGTTCTCCAGTATTTAAACACCATATGGTCTATTCATCAGAGACTATACATTAAAGCAAAATTCATGCATAAATTTAAAGCTGGAACAAAAAATTAACTGTGAGAGTAACTTGAGATATACCTGCAGCTTAACCAGCTGGTTCCACAAAACACCTTGCATCTCAAATACATTTAGACTTACAATTGTGTCATGAAGACTTACAATTGTGTTTGAAGCCCTGGGCCCAATGTCTTTGGGGAGCCACCGCAAACACACCAGACGCTGATACTATTGACATACTTGGTAGAACAGGAAATTGTTGGCTTCCTGCCCTACCATTCCTAACTTGTAGGCTGCAGGCCACTCCAGGTCTGTAGCCTAAAAGGCGCAGTCACAACAACACGTCTGTGTTCCAGTGCAGATGGATGAGATGATGTCACTGTGCCAGGATGCAGAGGTGAAACTGTGCTTTGTAGGTTGCAGACCTGAAGTGGCTTGTGGCCTACAGGATAGAGGGGCTGGCAGAGGTTCTGGTGCCCTGCATTAGGGGGATCGACAGTAGGCAAGTATAATGTTTTATTATTTTTATTTTTACACTTCAAGAACATTAGTAATATATTCTGAGGGCAATAATATATGAGAGAAGAGTAGTCCAAAATTCCAGCTAAGAGGTGCAAGAAGATTGTTGATGGTTATAGAAAGCGATTGATTTCAGTTATTTTTTCCAAAGGGTGTGCAACCAAATATTAAGTTAAGGGAGTTCCAGTAATTTTGTCCAGGCCCATTTTTGGAGTTTTGTGTGAAATTATGTCCAATTTGCCTTTTTTTCCTCTTTTTTTTGTGTTGTTCCAATACACGCAAAGGAAATAAACATGTGTATAACAAAACATGTGTAATTGCAATAATTTTCTGGGAGAAATACTTCATTTTCTGTAATTGTTTCAGGAATGCCAACACTTACAGCCATGACTGTATTTTATAACGGTAGCAGCAGGGTGGGTACTTTGTGTAAGTGAGGGCACTGTGGGTCAGGTGCCAGAAAAAGTGAGAAGCCAAAGATGTCTGTGTTGCACACTTTACAGTAATATGTCACAGTAAGAAGTGGTCATGGCAGTCCAGATGGAAGAGATGGGAAATGTGAACAATTACAGTCAGATATGTCACTTGTAAGTACTACGTTTTTCCTGCACTATATTCACATAAATGGTCTGTCTGCAGAGCCTGTTTAGAGCTGACATCTACCACTATATGGTCAATTTATGGGGATAATATTGGTATTCTTGTGTTGGGGGCCCACTTGGATGTGTTTTTTTACCCCTGTGCTGAACCTCTAACTAAGCCTCTGGTCTTAACCTTTCTTTAAAGAGGACTCCTGACTGTTACAACAAATACTTGAATTTCCAATATAATAACAAGTCTGTATCACCTTTTTAACTCTGTATTGTGTCGTTCCTCTGCTATTTCTACTGAATAGAGAGTGTAGAGTATCCGCACAGATCAAGTTCTCAATAACGCCTCTACAGGCATCATAGATGCCTTTAAAGGAAAGCTTAAACTTTGAAAAAGAGGCTTTCACTTCCTGACCTCTGCCACATGTGTACAGCGGATGGCGGCACTGCATTTAAACTTTGAACTTTGCAGATGCCATAACTGCAGAATCTCCGCTATTTTAAAGAGCAGAGTCCCGCAGCAGAGCTTGCAATCGGAGACATCTCTGATTGCTTACATTTTAACCCCTCATATGCCATGATCAGATGTGCCAACAACCTATGAGGGGTTAAGAATACTTTCACTTAACAAGATCACAGGAGTAGATGGGTTGCTATAACCGCCTTTAGCCTTCAGAAGGTTACCAGGACTGCCACAGCAATATAACTAAAGTTTTTAAAAATATATATATAATAAATAAAAGAATAAACACACAAGACATCCACACATCACAAAATGCCCAAACTGTAAAAATATTCATTTTTTAATCTCATACCATGAATATCACAGGAAAAAAAAATAACCAAATTGTTATTTTTAGACTTGCCTAAATTAAAAGGGGTTTTACAGTTAATTTTTTTTTATAACATACTATTGATAGGCAGTCAATAAGTGATCAACTATTTGAAAGGAATGCAGGGTTCATACAAGTGCCCTGATCTCTTCACTCTTTATATGATTATTATCTGATCAGCAGGGGTCACACATGTTGGACCCCCACTAATCTCTTCATGATGACCTATTTGAGAATAAGTTATCAATAAAAATGAACTGGATAACCCCTTTAATTTGCTATTTATGCTTGGACAGCAGTTATAGTAATGGCTTCCCTGTATAAAGAGCAACATCTTAACATTATGTATGGTGGTAATATTGGTATACTTGTGTTGGGAGCCCACTTGGATGTGTATTTTTACCCCAGTGTTGAACCTCTAACTAAGCCTCTGGTCTTAACCTTTCTTTAAAGAGCCAATACTTGGCTGTTAGAGCCAATACTTGAATTTCCAATATAATAACAAGTCTGTATCACCTTTTTAATTCTGTATTGTGTTGTTCCTCTGCTGCAAATTTCAGACTCCTTCTTGGCTAAACATATTGCTCAAAAAATGAGGAAAAAGAGGAGTAGAATACAATCATGTACTTAAGTAGACTTATCAAGATAGGTGGCATGTTATTTTAGCTGAACATAACTGTGTCCTTATGTAGCCAAATAAATAGAACCATGCAGTCACATTTCTGATAAATGTAGAATTGCTAACAGGGCACTATGAAGAACACCTCAATTCCAGTGGGAGTCCCAAGTCACAGGCCCCACCAAAGTAATCTTCATTCTGTCTTCTCAATGACATGTCAGATAATTATCAAACTTGAAAACTTTACACTGTATTAAGAAATGGAGTTCCAGTGTAAAACAGGGAGGATTGATGCAGAGGTCATGATAGACAATAGACATCCTCTGTTTTATTAACAGTTCTAGAACTCTTGTTGTACTTATTTTACTATCTTTTATTCAGTCAAGAAGCCTTACGGCAGGCAGTTTTATGGACTACAGCCGAGAAGCAGACTGGAAGAAAGGAGAAATGGAACAGATTTAAGTACAAAGAGCCAATGACAAAAGTACAAGGAGAAAAACACACTTCACAAATGGATGCCAAGTACTAATTTCCCCTTTGGGCTTTGTGCTTGCCTGTACAAATCTTAGAAAGGACATTACAAAGAGATAGTGAGAGAAATACGCTATAAATCAGAGTCATCAGCTTGGAGAATGGAGTTAATGTGAAGCGGCTCTTCTGCCTTCATTCAGCCTTACATATTATTTTAGCAGACTCTTCTCTAGGCAGAGAAGCTTATTTTATTCGTTGTTTCAAAGCATTTTAGAAGCATAAATGTATAAGCAATTAACTTCATCAGTACAGACACTATGGAGGCCCTGTAAGGACCATGTGTGATGTCTGTTAAAATACAGATTCACTTCCTTCGTACTCCACATGAGTTTGCCCAATTCCTGGACAACCCCTCTAAGTAAATCACCTATTGTTCAAAATATATTCATCATACGATAAAAAACAGCTATGATCTGCACTCATAAGTCTTATAACTGCAAAGTCAATGCACTGTAATAAACTAATGTATTTGCCATTGCACCCACTATATTACATTCTAGACCTGATATTATTGTTAAACCTAATGATAGACACAGGGTAGATGTGTTCATATCACCTAGTAAGATCTGGCAGTTGTAAGTTCAAAAAAGTCAAATTAGGCTGAGGCCTCACATTGTGGAAACAAAGCTTTTTTTGTTGCAGATTTTGCTGTGGTTACTTGAGCCAAAGACAGTAGTGGATTAAGCAAAAGGGAGAAATATAAGAGTTTTCTAGATATTTCCCATTCCTTTTGTAGCCATTCTTGACTTTGACTAAAAAAAAAAAAAAAAAAAAAAGATGACAATGATAAAACTACAATCGGTTATATCATATGGACATCTTGCAGCTATCTATACAGGACAACCCTAATAAAAGGAGTTCTTTAGGACAATGCAATTAAACTACAAGCTGTGTTAAAAGTCTATAATTTATGTTTTAAGGCAACTCAATCTCTGAAAGTTAATCTCTTATTTATATCCAGCACACCCACTGATCAAGAAGGTGTACATTACAAAATGTGGAGCTTAAAGGGGTTCTCCAGTTCTTCAAAATGATGGCCTATCCTTACAATAAGCCATCAATTTTGCACCAGTTGGGGTCTGACTCTCACTGATCAACTGTTTGAACAGCCTGTGGCATTCTATCAAGCAATGCCTTTGTTGTTTACACACACCATACATCACAGTTCCTTACTTTCAATAGCAGCTGTGCCTTATTATAGCTCAGTCCCTTCCAATTGAAGTTATAGCAAAATGTAAAGCCAGGCACAAAGAGTTACTAAAAGTATGGGGCCATGTCTGATAAACAAGAGGAACAGAGAGCCATGGCTTCTTCAAACAGCTAACTGGCATGGTGCAAGGAAATAGCCCCCACCAATCTAGTACTGATAGCCTATACTTAGGTTGGCCAACAATTTAAGAGAAAAAAAAAACAAACTCCTCAAATATGTCAACGTCCCATAAATCTCATACATGTGAGCAACAACCGAAAGAAAATAATGTTTATGGAGACCACTGATGTAGAAAAGATATAATAGCAAATTTATTAATGTAAAATACAAATAATACCAATAAATATTACATACACAATTAGAGAGAGTGTACAAAAAAAATGTTGAAGCAATAGTATATATAGTAATGTTCAGTCCCAATTGTAAAATGAACTAGATACATTTTATGCTGCTGTCATCGTAATTTGTGAAAATAAACCTATAACTGCTGTACAGTCTATATAACATTACATTTCTTTATCTTTCTAAATAAAAGGCTTTCTGACTGGTGGTAGCAAGAAGACAACCAGAATGGAAAATGACAGAATTTTCAACGCTGCATGATTCCTTTATAGGGCCATGGTGCACTGATGACCTCAGAGATGGGATTGTCATCCACTGAACATAAAAAGTGGTCCCTGAAGAAATCAAAAAGAAGGCCGAGAGCCAGGGGAATATATAACACAGTGACCTCAAGTCTGACACTTTCACATTGAACAGATGAAAATAATAGAAATGCTTCTTAAGGGAAATGCATGCAAACGATTTGATTCTATTACTCTGCATTTTACGTGTAATAATTGTGTTACTTGCCTCAATGTTTTGCCTCAAAACAATATCACATTTGGAACTTTTGGTTTACCGCACATTATTTTGCTTCATTACATTTTTTCATTAACCTGCATTGTATATGAGAAAACTATTTCCTAATAATATCTCTTGAAAAGCAAAATGGTTTATTTTATGAGAGCGTAATTCTGAAAAAAAAAATAGGTAGGAACCTATAGAAAAGTTAAAACCTGAATGGATCTGCCCTCAGCTTGTTTTATTAAAGCTGTTTCATAAATATGAGCCTATACAGTATGTCATATAATATATACAGTGGGCAAAAAAAGTATTTAGTCAGCCACCAATTGTCAAGTTCTCCCACTTGAAAAGATGAGAGAGGCCTGTAATTGTCATCATAGGTAGACCTCAACTATGAGAGACAAAATGAGAAAACAAATCCAGAAAATCACATTGTCTGATTTTTACAGACTTTATTTGCAAATTATGGTAGAAAATAAGTATTTGGTCAATAACAAAAGTTCAATCTCAATACTTTGTTATATATCCTTTGTTGGCAATGACAGAGGTCAAATGTTTTCTGTAAGTCTTCACAAGGTTGGCACACACTGTTGCTGGTATGTTGGCCCATTCCTCCATGCAGATCTCCTCTAGAGCAGTGATGTTTTGGGGGCTGTCGCTGGGCAACACAGACTTTCAACTCCCTCCAAAGGTTTTCGATGGGGTTGAGATCTGGAGACTGGCTAGGCCACTCCAGGACCTAGAAATGCTTCTTACGAAGCCACTCCTTCGTTGCCCTGGCGGTGTGCTTGGGATCATTGTCATGCTGAAAGACCCAGCCACGTTTTATCTTCGGTGCCCTTGCTGATGGAAGGAGGTTTGCACTCAAAATCTCATCATACATGGCCCCATTCTTTCTTTCATGCATACGGATCAGTCGTCCTGGTCCCTTTGCAGAGAAACAGCCCCAAAGCATGATGTTGCCACCCCCATGCTCCACAGTAGGTATGGTGTTCTTTGGATGCAACTCAGCATTCACTCTCCTCCAAACATGACGAGTTGTGTTTCTACCAAACAGTTCTACTTTGGTTTCATCTGACCATATGACATTCTCCCAATACTCTTCTGGAACATCCAAAATGCTCTCTAGCAAACTTCAGACGGGCCCGGATATGTACTGGCTTAAGCAGGGGGACACGTCTGGCACTGCAGGATCTGAGTCTCTGGCGGCGTAGTGTGTTACTGACGGTAGCCTTTGTTATGTTAGTCCCAGCTTTCTGCAGGTCATTCACTAGGTCCCTTGTGTGGTTTTGGGATTTTTGCTCACCGTTCTTGTGATCATTTTGACCCCACAGGGTGAGATCTTGCATGGAGCCCCTGATCGAGGGAGATTATCAGTGGTCTTGTATGTCTTCCATTTTCTAATTATTGCTCCCACAGTTGATTTCTTCACACCAAGCTGCTTGCCTATTGCAGATTCAGTCATCCTGATGCAGGTCTACAATTATGTTTCTGGTGTCCTTCCACAGCTCTTTGGTCTTCACCATAGTGGATTTTGGAGTGTGACTGTTTGAGGTTGTGGACAGGTGTCTTTTACACTGATAATTTCAAACAGGTGCCATTACTACAGGTAATGAGTGGAAGACAGAGGAGCCTCTTACAGAAGAAGTTACAGGTCTGTGAGAGCCAGAAATCCTGCTTGTTTGTAGGTTACAAAATACTTATTTTCCACCATAATTTGCAAATAAATTCTTTAAAAAAAAAAAAAATCAGACAATGTGATTTTCTAGATATGTTTTCTCATTTTGTCTCTCATAGTTGAGGTCTATCTATAACGCTAATTACAGGCCTCTCTCATCTTTTTAAGTGGGAGAACTTGCACAATTGGTGGCTGACTAAATACTTTTTTTCCCCACTGTATACGAGGGGCGCCTGAAAAGTTCGTAGCCCACCCATGAAATCTTTTTCACATGCTCTTGTTTTGCAATGCAATATGTTATTTAGGTATTTGAAAGGTCTCATGAGCAATCTGGATTTATTTTGATTTTTTTTTGTTTCAGGTACAGCACTTTAAAGTTAGGTATTGAAGCTGAAATATGGAAATGGAGAAGTTCACACATCGGCTGTTGCAATGGCTGCAATTCACTCCTGTGGTTTCCAGCTGTTTCAGCACCCACCCCATTCCCCTGATTTGGCTCCCTCGGACTACCACCTATTCCCACAGATGAAAAGGCACCTTGGTGGCAGTCGTTTTCCTTTTGATGAAGCCGTCATGGACGCCGTAAAGGACTTTTTGGAGGAGCAGGACGGAACGTTCTACCACAGTGGAATAATGAAACTCCAAGAGCGATGGTATACATGTGTGTCCCTCAAAGGAGACTATATTGAGAACTGACTGCAAAATTTCAACCCACAGTCACTACTTCTGGGTCGGGCCACAAACTTTTCAAGCGCCCCTCGTATATATGCACACACACACACACACACACATACACACTTGCATCACATTTACATCATTCTGGTTAAATGTATAGATATGCTTATGCTATGCTTTTCAATTCTAGTTGTAGAATGCCAACTATTAACAGACAAAGTAAAGTTTATGAGCAATATGTAAGAAGATCTTCCTTGCACATATCCTGATTGATACTGCAGGGATTTCATCTCCTTGCCACTGTCTTAAGAAAGGGAGTGGCTGTAGAAGCACCTTACTAATAGTATACAGTGCTGGCCAAAAGTATTGGCACCCCTGCAATTCTGTCAGATAATACTCAATTTCTTCCAGAAAATGATTGCAATCACAAATGCTTTGGTAATAATATCTTCATTTAATTTGTCGTCAATGGAAAACCACAAAAAGAATTGTCAAAAAGCCAAATTGGATATAATTCCACACCAAACATAAAAAAGGGGGTGGACAAAAATATTGGCACCCTTTGAAAAATCATGTGATGCTTCTCTAATTTGTGTAATTAACAGCACATGTTACTTACCTGTGGCACATAACAGGTGGTGGCAATAACTAAATCACACTTGCAGCCAGTTGAAATGGATTAAAGTTGACTCAACCTCTGTCCTGTGTCCTTGTGTGTACCACATTGAGCATGGAGAAAAGAAAGAAGACCAAAGAACTGTCTGAGGACTTGAGAAGCAAAATTGTGAGGAAGCATGAGCAATCTCAAGGCTACAAGTCCATCTCCAAAGATCTGAATGTTCCTGTGTCTACCGTGCGCAGTGTCATCAAGAAGTTTAAAGCCCATGGCACTGTGGCTAACCTCCCTAGATGTGGACGGAAAAGAAAATTGACGAGAGATTTCAACGAAAGATTGTGCGGATGGTGGCTAAAGAACCTCGACTAACATCCAAAGTTCTAGCTGCCCTGCAGTCCGAGGGTACAGCAGTGTCAACCCGTACTATCCGTCGGCGTCTGAATGAAAAGGGACTCTATGGTAGGATATCCAGGAAGACCCCACTTCTGACCCAGAGACATAAAAAAGCCAGGCTGGAGTTTGCCAAAACTTACCTGAGAAAGCCAAAAACTTTTTGGAAGAATGTTCTCTGGTCAGATGAGACAAAAGTAGAGCTTTTTGGGAAAAGGCATCAACATAGAGTTTACAGGAAAAAAAAAAAGAGGCCTTCAAAGAAAAGAACACGGTCCCTACAGTCAAACATGGCGGAGGTTCCCTGATGTTTTGGGGTTGCTTTGCTGCCTCTGGCACTGGACTGCTTGACCGTGTGCATGGCATTATGAAGTCTGAAGACTACCAACAAATTTTGCAGCATAATGTAGGGCCCATTGTGAGAAAGCTGGGTCTCCCTCAGAGGTCATGGGTCTTCCAGCAGGACAATGACCCAAAACACACTTCAGAAAGCACTAGAAAATGGTTTGAGAGAAAGCACTGGAGACTTCTAAAGTGGCCAGCAATGAGTCCAGACCTAAATCTCATAGAACACCTGTGGAGAGATCTCAAAATGGCAGTTTGGAGAAGGCACCCTTCAAATCTCAGGGACCTGGAGAAATTTGCCAAAGAAGAATGGTCAAAAATTCCAGCAGAGCATTGTAAGAAACTCATTGATGGTTACCGGAAGCGGTTGTTCGCAGTTATTTTGTCTAAAGGTCGTGCTACCAAGTATTAGGCTGAGGGTGCCAATACTTTTGTCCGGCCCATTTTTGGAGTTTTGTGAAAAATTATCAATGATTTGACTTTTTTTTCATTCTCTTTCGTGTTTTTTCATTGCAAGCAAAATAAATGAAGATATTATTACCAAAGCATTTGTGATTGCAATCATTTTCTGGAAGAAATTGAGTATTATCTGACAGAATTGCAGGGGTGCCAATACTTTTGGCCAGCACTGTAGGTTGGCTTTCTGCATATTACATGAGAAATTTTCTCATGGTTGTCTAAAAAATACCACAAAACCCCTAAATTTTACACCAAACTACCAGTAATGTGAGCCATTGAAACCTTATGCAAGACTGTAGTCTATAGCATGTTGCCTTATATGCAGTAAGAAACTTTTAGGAAAAGTTCAGACAGCTTTTGGAGACAATTGTGAAGCAGTTTCCACCTCAAAATCAGCTTCTAAAAATGCCTGAAATCTGCTTCCCATTCATTTCAACTGAAGACAGTGGCAGACTTGTTCTGCTAGCAGATTTTTTCTTCCAGCAGAAAAATGTAGCATCTTGCCTTGACTTCAGCAGTTTCCATCTGAATTTTCCATAGAGCTGTGGATCCTTCCCATTCATTTTAATGCCAATAACCTGTTGCATTGCCATGTGACCAAAAGACGTGAGGTCACTTCATGAGAAGACAATCAGCCATCCTTTCTAATTCTGCACAACTTTTTTAAAGGGTATGTTCAAAATTTCTGGTTTTGTCATCTTAGTAATTGACCTCATGTCTGTCAAATGACAATTTAACAGCTTAGTGACAATAAAATCCGGCATAACCCCCTTAAAAAGGTAGGAAAGTGCTCCACTGTATACTGAATCCCTGTCCAGTTGTACAAATTGCACTCATGGTATCTCTTGGTCAGTTGACAGCTACCTCTCCTGATTGTCACATACATATGCATGCTTGACTCAGCCAAATATGTATGTTCGGTAAAGCATGTTAAAACTAAAGTACTTGATCATTTTCTTCCCCATCAGCTATCAGGGGAGAGTCAGTGGTCCCCCATGTACACATTAGATGTCCTGACCAGCCAACATAAATCTAATGTGAATGGCCAGCTTTATACAATCTGCACCATTGTTGAGAAAAAATACAGTAGAATATTTTTTAATTTAACATGATAGCTGGAACATTATTGCTTAGCAATGCTGCCATTTTCTCTACTAAATAGAAATAAATAAGGGTTTTTCTCTTCTGAATTAAAGGTTGTCTAGACATTGACAGAAATTATATTGAACAAAACCAGTGAAAACAAAAATAGACATTGAGCGCACATAGCAATATAGCAATCATGCATCCAGTTTAGATATTGTGGCCAATAATAAGGACATGTTGGAGACAATGCAGTCACACACACCATGATGTGAAAATGGCTAAACCCATATTATAGGATTGAACCTTACATCTGCTTGTTGATCAATACCATTTTTCCCCCCAGAGTCCATTGTTGCAAGCACTTTGTCTAGCAGCTGATTCAGCGCAACAACGGCTTCAAGAGAGCAAGGTCAAAGAGTGGCTGCTTGCACCAGACAGCAGTATGTGAATCCACAGTTTGTAGTAAGACAACTGTATTGATTTTGAGAAGGGCCATACCATTAAGAGGTAATCTCAAGGTAGCGCTATATGTGATTAACGCTTTGGGAGCAAAGAAAAATAATAATTAAGTGATTTAGGCGTCAACCGCAGGTCATTCCATAGAATAAAAGTATGTGATGTTACTGACAGTGAACATCGAAAAAGCATCATTATCAGCAATGCGTCACTGAAATAATAGCATATGTTTATGTTCATTCATAAAAGGGTGAATATAAAAGTCCTTTTAGCATATGTCTGACTAGTATACATTCAGATACTACTTTTTTTTTTTTTTTTTTTTAATAATTCACTTTTTTGGATACTAGAATTACACATTTTGCATCAGTTATATTTTTTTCATAATGAAACTTAATGACAAACATATGCGACTTTATAACGTGAACATTCCTTTATTTTACCCATGTGGGGAGATGCCCAATTATCAGAACCGTCATAGATGGCAGCAGTAGCTGAGTACAAACATGCAGCACCACCCACCTATGAATGTCGCTACAGCAGCGGTTGCAGCAACCTGTTAGGGGAAGCCAGGAGGCTGGGAGTAGTAGTACTTGGACTAGTCACAATGGCTATGAATTCAACAATTTCTCCAGTTCTCTCTGGGCTAGTGCAGCACTAAGAAAGCCTGCATGGTCCCTGAATGTAGTGATAGTGTTTCACATGGGGCACTTGCTAGATATTGCCTGCCTTCCTGATGGGGCATGGAGTGCTCATGATGGTCGTACAGCAATAAGACTCAGGAGATGTGAGATATGTAGGAACAGGGTAACTTGCAATTTTTACTTGAGGTACAACACAATAGAACAGCTTCCAAGTTTGGAGGAACAATACTGAGCTGGTGGTTGGTACACATAGTTGCAGTTTGTGCTCCCCTAGCAGATACTGCCTTACTTTTCTGTGTGTCATTCTCTCTCTCTCTCTGAAGCCCAATAAGTATCTGCCGGTACCCACTGCAGGGTGTAGATTAGCAGGGTGCCCTGTCTGTCTGTTGGCACAGGCAGGGTCATTGCTCTGAGGCTCAAACACCACCTAGGTTCACAGTTGTGTTCAGGTTTCCGTTCGGGGGGGTCCGCTTACCCCCCGAACGGAAACCTAATCCGCTTACAAAAAGCAGTTACTCGTGGAAACCCGCAGACCCTATAGACTATAATGGGGTCCGCCGTGCTTCCACCCGGTTTCTGCCCAAAAAGGGCAAAAAAAATGCAGAGATCCGCATCTCTCCGCATCTTTTAAACGGGCTCAGGGATGGAATCCCAAACATAGTGCAAGCGCTGGTGTGAACCCAGCCTTACCCTCAGATTCTGTTCTGGCACACACTTCTCTGTCTAACCAGCTAAACTGGGATACATTACTTTCTCATGTCTCATATTTGTGTGTAGTCTCCACACCAGCTAGGGCTCTGGCTTAGTCTCCCTTTTCTCTATGTATTTGTTCACTCCACAAAGAATCCAAGAAGACTGTTTTCTCCTGCTTTCTAGAACTTACTGAACAGGTCGCACCAAAACTCTGCTCCTCACTCACAGTGATATAGCTTATTTAAGGGAAAAACTACATTCTGTATACCCACTATATATGCATACATTACTACATAAACAGATTATATAATCAGTATGGAGCAACGGTGAACATTTTGTATTGCTCCCAGTGGGACACTACACAGTTAGGAAAAGCAGCACCAGGGGCACCCATTGCATTTTCTAAGGGTTTTTTTTTTCCCCAAGAAGCATTTCTCAGTTACTATAACCAATGAATAAGTGACAAAATGTTATATCAATGGGGTCTGACCTCTGCGACCCCCACAGGTCACTAACCATTTCAGGACCAGGCCATTTTTTCTGGTTCAAGATCAGACATTTTCAGGTTTATTGATACATGCGGTTATAAATTTTTTTCCTCTGGATTATTTAAATAATTTGTGCGTCTTTTGTTGATAAATAGGGCCTTATGTTTAAGTTTTTAATTTTCCAGTTTTTTTTCTTTTTTTTCATATCCGAGAAAATGCAAACTAAAAAGGAGGTTTTTTACATTTTTCATGTATTTTTTAGTAACGCAAACTGCTACTTAAAAAAAATATATATATTTTCCCCTCATCATTATGGTAATTTTTATATAGGTGACACTTATCGTTATGTCTCCAAAGACAGGCTAGAACCTGGTATATGGCCATGTGATTACAAGAGACCTACAGTTAAGTATTTCTGCTGTAATGTATTACTACTGGTCCATATTACTACACAGCGGGGGGGGGGGGGGGGTTGGTGCCTAGTATCCTAGTATCAAAAATAGTGAGTAGAAAAAAGCAGAACAGCGGCAGTCACATCCGGATAAAAAACCTCTTCATTTGAATCAGTTACAGGCAGGTTTTAGCTGTGGCCTCACAAGCAACGGGCTGTTTCGTGCTACTGCACTTCTACAGGCTTGACACAGTAGCACGAAACAGCCCGTTGCTTGTGAGTCCACAGCTAAAACCTGCCTGTAACTGATTCATATAAAGAGGTTTTTTTATCCGGATGTGACTGCCGCTTTTCTGCTTTTTTCTACTATATTTTGGACATGTTTCCACAGCGTGCCCCCGTGTATCCTCTGCTGCACCAGCGATTCAGCTAAGTAACAAAGCCATATTATTCAATTCATATGTTCTGGTAGTGCCTGCTGTGCTTTTGTTTTTTGTATTTGTCAAAAATAGTGAGGCTGCTGGAATGTGGTCATTCTACCCTATAACCAAGTCCCATTGTTCCATCCCTGACGCAATTAGCATACCTGTGCTAACCTTGTTATCACCACAGAGTGGGGGATATCCTAGAGATGCGTATTGGAAGGCTGAAAGTCATCTGAATAGCATGCCCGGACGCATGCTTTTGGACTGAATCTAAGAACGCGCCCTGAGCTCAACATCCGGAGCCCAGAGAACCAATCACAGGCTTGTGTTGGTAATATTTCCTTTTCTTCTGTTTATTCCCATTTTTATTTTGTTCACCGTGGCATGTATTTGCTTGCTAACTGCTGCATGTATTTTCTGTATGTGTTAAGTGTCTAGTACCAACCCTTTTAGGGGTTAATAAATATATAAAATTTAGAAAGCTCATTTTGTATTATCCTATGGGCCCAGAACACTCACTGGAGGTGGGTGTGAGGTAATTGAAGCGATCCCAGGTGGGCTGACCGCGGGTTTCGGTAGGACGAGATCCTTCATAGACCGTAGTAGTTGTGGGTTTTTTTTTCATTTTTTTTTTTTTTTTTTTTTTTCATAATAGACCTTAATGGAACCCTAACCCTGAACTGTGTGGCTATTTGGAGTTTGTTTGTTTGTTTGTTTGAGTTGGAAGGGACCTCAAGAGCCATCGAGTCCAACCCCCTGCAAAGCAGGAATTCCTAAAACATCCCAGCTATATACCTATTCAGTTTCCGCTTGAAGATTTCAATTGATGAAGAACTCACCACCTCCCGTGGCAGCCTATTCCACTCCCTCACTACCCTTACTGTTAGAAAGTTTTTCCTAATGTCTAATCTGAATCTCCTTCCCCTTAGTTTCATTCCATTACTTCTAGTGCTTCCTTCTGCTAATGAGAAAAGGGTAGATCCCTCTGCACTGTGACAACCTTTCAGATATTTAAATACCGCTATTAAGTCTCCCCTTAGCCTTCTCTTCTGCAAACTAAGCAGTCCCAATTCTTTTAGCCTCTCCTCGTAGGACATGGTTTGTAGACCTTCCACCATTTTGGTTGCTCTTCTCTGGACCTGCTCCAATAAATCGATGTCTTTCTTAAACTGGGGAGCCCAGAACTGTACACAGTATTCCAGGTGGGGTCTGACCAGGGCAGAGTACAGCGGAATAATTACCTCTCTTGATCTAGCTTCAATGCTCGTCTTGATACATCCTAGAATTTTATTAGCCTTTTTGGCCACCGCACCGCACTGTTGACTCATGTTGAATTTGCGATCTATTATTATGCCCAGATCCTTTTCTCCTGTACTCTCACTTAGTACTATTCCTCCCATACTATATATGCTTCTTGCAGAACTTTGCATTTGTCCCTGTTGAATACCATTTTGTTCACCTCAGCCCATTGTTCCAGTGTGTCCAAGTCCTTTTGGATGCATTCTCTCTCCTCTCTAGTGTTGGCCATTCCTCCTAGCTTTGTATCATCTGCAAATTTTATTAGTTCCCCATTAACCCCATCATCCAGATCATTTATAAAAATATTAAAAAGTACTGGGCCCAGGACAGAGCCCTGCGGCACCCCGCTTTTTACTTTCTTCCAGTTTGATGTATAGCCATTTAGAATTACTCGTTGTGCCCGATCATTAAGCCAATTGTGAACCCACCTCACTGATATTTTATCAAAGCCATACTTGATCATTTTTTCAATAAGAAAGTTATGTGATACTTTATCAAAGGCCTTACTAAAGTCAAGATATACTATGTCCACTGCATTTCCCTGGTCCAACCATTCAGTGACTTTATTATAGAAGGAAATAAGATTAGTCTGACAAGATTTATTAGGCATAAAGCCGTGCTGGCTCTGATTAATTAAAGCCTTCCCATCCAGGTACCTAATTAAATGTTCTTTAACGATTTGTTCAAAGATTTTTCCTACTATCGAGGTCAGACTTACCGGCCTATAATTTCCTGGGTCGTCCCTATTCCCCTTTTTGTAGATGGGGACCACATTTGCCCTTTTCCAATCTAGAGGGACCACTCCTGTTTCCCATGACTTATTAAAGATTATTGCAAAGGGGTTCTGTTATTTCCTCTGCTAATTCTTTTAAAACTCTAGGGTGTAAATCATCCGGTCCTGGGGACTTGGTTTCCTTAATCTTAGCTAAATTTTCTCTTACCAAACCTTCGCTTATAATCAGCTTGGAGTCCTCATTCCCCTCATCACTATCACCATTAATGTTGATATTTCCATCCATTTCTTGGGAGAAGACAGATACAAAATATGAATTCAGTAACTCCACCTGCTGATCCACCATGTTAACTTTTTCACCCTTTTCGTTCTTCAGGACTCCAATGGTTTCCTTCACTTTACTTTTGCTCTTAACATATCCCCAAAAACCTTTTACATTATTCTTAACTTCTTTTGCAAGCTTCAATTCGTATTCAGCCTTGGCTTTTTTAATGCTTATCTTGCAGAGTCTGCAAACTGCTGTATACTCTCCCTTAGATATAGCTCCCATCTTCCACTTGTTGTAAGTTTCCTTTTTCTTTTTTAGTAGGTTATGTAATTTTTCGGTCATCCATCCTGGAGTTTTTAGGTGATTCCCATTTTTCTTGCTTCTAGGTATTGTTAGTTCCTGTGCATTAATGATTTCCCTACGGAAAATTTCCCACCCCTCATGTGCATTTTTGTGCTTAAGTAATTTTCGCCATGGAATTCTACTAACCCTTACCTTTAGGCCCCTAAAATCTGCCCTACTAAAATTGAGCCTTCTAATCCTTCTAAGCCTTCTAATGGAAACTGCTCTTTTCTTCCCACTCCAGCAAACCAGCCTCTTGAATAGTTGCAATAGCCGTAGGTCTGATCGCTTTGACCTGACTGTCTAATGGGAGTCCCTGTTCTACTGAAGGTGCTTGATCTGCCACAATCTCTAAGGCTAGGTTCACATGGCAGAAAATGAAGAGAAATTCTTGTTCATTTTCCGCTGCCATTTTCGGCCGTTGGATTGCCATGAAGAAAGGCCCAAATGAATAGGCATAATTGGCAGGAACTTCCAAGCCACGGAATCCGTAACCGATTAGCTGATTTTTCACAGAAAGTCTGCAGTTTTCCTCTGTGGACTTTCTGCTTCTATTATATCTTTACGTAAAATGCCAGCGTTTCCGTAGGTGTAATTGACATGCTGCGATTTGCAAAAATGCTCGCATTTTGCATTTTCTGCAATGTGTGGATGAGGATTAGCCAGAATCTCATTCACTTTGCAGGTACCGCAACATACAGCATTTTTTTCTGCCGCTTTTCAGCGACAGCAACACCGCTGAATTTTCACAATGTGGGGCTTATAGCAATTGATAGGCATTAGCTTGTTCCTAAGTTAAGACAAAGTAGGCTTATTGTGACTCCCCAACCAGATATGGTGCCAAGCCATCTGCCCATTCTGCAGGTGGCAGTTTCTTTCTTTCTGCCACTCTTTCAAACGTATTTAAATAGGCTTTTACATCATCTTCAGAAATCATTTTCTATAAGACTGACTGCACAGCCTTCTGCATGGCATTCAGCTCACCACCATTAGTTCTTTCTCCTGATACAGTCATTACTTGCTGGAAAGGCACTGCTTCTTTTAATGCTGCAATCTTCTCTAAGCAGACGGGTTAGTCTCCTCTTGTTTAGAGTGCCACTGTAAATTATCTGTATGAGCCCTCTGCAACTGCAACATCTCTTTCTGATGAGCCTCCATTGCTCGCTAATGTCGCAGGTCGGCCTGCATCAACTGCTAAATGATCTCCTCCATTTCAGTCTCTTTTTGAAGTTCTACTACTGCTTTTACCAGGACATATAGATGTCTTTATGTATGACTCATTAGCAGTATTTTCAATTTGGTATTTAGATCTCAAATATCCAAAACACAGTCTTATGTAAATTAGGCTTCTGGTCCTTTAAATTCCATATGTGAAGCAACAAAATCCATGTGCTATTTTATGCCAAAAGCATCCTCCACCATATGTGACAATCTGGGGGTTAAACAGCTCATGGATCGCCATCTTCAGCCCAAGATGGTTAGCACATCCAATAATTTCAGTTCCACACAGGCAAGTTCAGGTTCAAAACTGACCTAAGTAGTTTAAGGCTAAGGACCCACATGGAGTCCCGCAGCAAAAAAAAAGTCCTGTGGGAAAAACCGCAGCGGCAGCGCATCATGGTTCTTCCTGCAGCGCTTTACAAAGAAAGTTCGCAGTCCTCTGCGGACTGTTTCACTTATACCTATGAGGAAACTGCCCACGTTTCCGTAGGTATATTTGACATGCTGCGGCCGCGTGTCCGCAGCGTGGTTTTTACCACGAAGTGGACATGGGATTTGCTAGAATCCCATCCACTTTTCTCTGACTGTAAAAGGCTGTGATTATACCACGTGGAGCCCCAGCCTTAGTGTGCAGAGATACAACATACAACTGTTTTGTGAACCTAACAAAACAAATCCTGGCCGTCTACTGACCACTAATTACCTTGTATAGTGTCCCTTGCTATCAGGGTGTAGGCTTAGCGCCTAGAACCTCAAAACAAAGTTTATATCAGAACTTTTGGGTGCCACTCTTCTTCTTCAGAGTCAGCCATGTGTCAGTGATAATCTCCTTTCTTCAGATGTTCATTAAGCAACCCAACTGTGCCAGAATCAGTGCTGGAGTTGGTGTATATGGTGAAAGGTCTTCTTTAAAGGGGTTGCCCCGTTATGGACACTTATTCACTATCCACATTCACTTCTATGGGGCTACTGGGACTGTAATCTCTTGGCAGCGCCTGCAGAACAATAGAAGTGAATGGAGTGCCGGTTACGAAGTGCACTAGTACTCCATTCACAAGGATTGGCCCCCAGGAAAGGGGATAAAAGTGTCCATAATAGAACAACCCCTTTAAGTGATAAACAGTGTAGTCCATGCACAGTCATGGCCAAAAGTTTTGAGAATGATACAAATATTAATTTTTACAAAGTCTACTGCTTCAGTTTTTCTAATGGCAATTTTCATATACTCCAGAATGTTATAAAGAGTGATCAGCTTAACAGCAATTACTTGCAAAGTCAATATTTGCCTAGAAAATGAACTTTATCCCCCAAAACACATTTCAACATCATTGCAGCCCTGCCTTAAAAGGACCACCTAACATCGTTTCAGTGATTGCTCCATTAACACAGGTGTGGGTGTTGATGAAGACAGGGCTGGAGATCAATCTGTCATGATTAAGTAAGAATGACACCACTGGACACTTTAAAAGGAGGCTGGTGCTTGCCATCATTGTTTCTCTTCTGTTAACCATGGTTATCTCTAAAGAAACACGTGCAGTCATCATTGCACTGCACAAAAATGGCCTAACTGGGAAGAGTATTGCAGCTAGAAAGATTGCACCTCAGTCAACAATCTATCGCATCATCAAGAACTTCAAGGAGAGAGGTTCCATTGGTGCCAAAAAGGCTCCAGGGCGCCCAAGAAACACCAGCAAGCGGCAGGACCGTCTCTTAAAAGTGTTTCAGCTGCGGGATCGGGCTACCAGCAGTGCAGAGCTTGCTGAGGAATGGCAGCAGGCAGGTGTGAGTGCATCTGCACGCATTGTGAGGCGGAAACTCTTGGAGCAAGGCCTGGTCTCAAGGAGGGCAGCAAAGAAGCCACTTCTCTCCAGAAAAAACATCAGGGACAGACTGATATTCTGCAAAAGGTACAGGGAGTGGACTGCTGAGGACTGGGGTAAAGTCATTTTCTCTGATGAATCCCCTTTTCGATTGTTTGGAACATCTGGAAAACAGCTTATTCGGAGAAGAAGAGGTGAGCGCTACCACCAGTCTTGTCTCATGCCAACTGTAAAGCATCCTGAAACCATTCATGTGTGGGGTTGCTTCTCAGCCAAGGGAATCGGCTCTCTCACAGTCTTGCCTAAAAACACAGCCATGAATAAAGAATGGTACCAGAATGTCCTCCAAGAGCAACTTCTCCCAACCGTCCAAGAGCAGTTTGGCGCTCAACAATGCCTTTTCCAGCATGATGGAGCACCTTGCCATAAAGCAAAGGTGATAACTAAATGGCTCAGGGAACAAAACATAGAGATTTTGGGTCCATGGCCTGGAAACTCCCCAGATCTTAATCCCATTGAGAACTTGTGGTCAATCATCAAGAGACGGGTGGACAAACAAAAACCAACAAATTCAGACAAAATTAAAGCATTGATTCTGCAAGAATGGACTGCTATCAGTCAGGATTTGGTCCAGAAGTTGATTGAGAGCATGCCAGGGAGAATTGCAGAGGTCCTGAAGAAGAAGGGTCAACACTGCAAATATTGACTTGCTGCATTAACTCATTCTAACTGTCAATATAAGCTTCTGTTACTCATAATATGAATGCAATTATATTTATGTATGTGATAAAAACATCTGACAAACACACATAAAAACCAGAGGGCAGCAGATCATGTGAAAATATAATATTTGTGTCATTCTCAAAACTTTTGGCCATGACTGTAAAGTTAGTATCCTTCTTATAAGAGGGCATCAAATAGCTTGTAAGAGGGCAGCAGAGGCAAGGCTATAGGGAATGAAGCGGTAGCAGGAACATAAAGGGGGCCAAAGGTCTCTCTACAACATACGACGACACCAGTATAGAACATACATAGGAAATGGAGTCCCTGTTACAGAGTTTGCATTGGGGCCCAGGTGCTTCAAGTTACAACTCTGCAGCAGACCCATTTTTTAAATCTTAGGCCACATTCACATGACCTAGTTTCAGCCCTGAAACTTGGCCCATATGTTGGCCGATTTATCGACCTCCACTTTATGCCAGGGACTCTTAGCAGTATAGTTATATATGCTGCTAGAAGTCCCTGCCTCCCAGGGACATATTATCCCATACAGATTACAGCACGATGACTCACCTGCTGTGTAGTATGGTAGCAGTGTAGTCCCTATCCACACACTGCTGAAAAAAACCTGCAGTGCAAAGAGTCTTGCGGGTCTCAAACACGAGGATGTCAATTATTGCTGCAAGTTTTCCCATGCATATAGGTATAATAACATGTGCAGAAATTCCACGGAGGAAAACTCTGCGAAAATGCAATGAAAAACGCTGCAGAAAAAATGTGACGCGTTTCCGCCACGGTTTGTTCCGCAGCTTTTTTTTCCTGCGTTTCGCTGCTTGGTGCCTTAGCCTTAAGGGTTTTTTTGGCTATCCAATATACATACAAACTGTCGCCATTGTAAAGAAAAAAAAAATGAAAAAAACACAAGCTGACTGAAGCAATTTAAGGCTCAGACCCCACAGCAAAAAAGCGCTGCAGGAAAAACCGCGACGGCAACACTTTGCACAGAAAGTTTGCAGAGGTTACCTCTGCGAACTTTCTGCTTCCATTATACCTATAGGTATAATAACAATTTTGGTAGAATTCCAAAACTGCAACGGTGACCAGCAGGATAATCCAATTTTTCTCCCTCCCAAGTGTTGTTCTCAGGGACATAGAATCCTTTCCATTTCAGAAGATAATCTGTTTTTTTCAGCTGGCAGGTCAGGTATGCTGATAGTATTCTTCAAATTCTGTGATTGTCACTCATTGGTGCTGCATCTGCTCCCACAAATGGACAATTTTTGTGGCTTTTTTATAAAGTCAGTTCTTTACTACACTTTTCAAGTGGCAGACACAGCACTTTCTATATTCTATAGTTGCCAAAGCCAAGTAAAAAGAAAAATACAAACAACCCTACTATTGCTTATTTTTTTTGTTGTTTTTTTTTTTTTTGCATTGGCATGACCCCCCCCCCCCCCCAAAAAAAAAAAAAAAAAATGGATAGCTAAGTTCCTAGGAGTCCTGACAGTGTTATATACTTTATTTAAAGGCAATTTAAGATGTGGTTCGAACAGAACTTGTTCGACCCAAAGCAAGTCTTGTTCCTGAACTGCTTGAACTCGAAGCAAATCTTGAAAGAATGGTCCATACCTAATCCTGACCCTTTTTCCCGATTTTGGGGTTTTTGGAAAGGTGGGTAGTTGACCATACAAGTTTTTGACTAACAGCTATTAAAGGGGCATGGCCTCAAAGTAGAGCTAGCAAGCATGCATCTGTGATGGGAAGAATGGTCATTTGCCCTGGGTGCTGGGAGGACATTATAAATATCAGCCTTTTAATAATAAAAGAGGAAAATACTATTATGGTAGCAGACTCATTTTAAATAGTGGACAGGAGGGCTGAGAGGAGCCATAGACATTAAGTCTGTCGAGACAATCATCTAATGTCTATGGGTACCTTAATGCATGACTATTTTAAGAATAAGCATCATATTCTAATATTAATAAGATGTCTTGCAGAAGACTCTACATCCACCAAGTTAAAATGACCAGACACTATACTAGGATGTAACATAAAAGTCAGTCCATAAATGGATTCTAACTACTTTACATAAATCAATATTAAGCATTAAATATGTCAATATCTATGGTCCTAACAGTCAAGATTACATTTATCCTATATCATGATATTTATTCCTAGTCAAAATTACATACAGTCATATGAAAAAGTTTGGGCACCCCTATTAATCTTAATCATTTTTAGTTCTAAATATTTGGGTGTTTGCAACAGCCATTTCAATTTGATATATCTAATAACTGATGGACACAGTAATATTTCAGGATTGAAATGAGGTTTATTGTACTAACAGAAAATGTGCAATATGCATTAAACCAAAATTTGACCGGTGCAAAAGTATGGGCACCTCAACAGAAAAGTGACATTAATATTTAGTAGATCCTCCTTTTGCAAAAATAACAGCCTCTAGTCACTTCCTGTAGCTTTTAATCAGTTCCTGGATCCTGGATGAAGGTATTTTTGACCATTCCTCTTTACAAAACAATTCCAGTTCAGTTAAGTTTGATGGTCGCTGAGCATGGACAGCCCGCTTCAAATTATCCCACAGATGTTCAATGATATTCAGGTCTGGGGACTGGGATGGCCATTCCAGAACATTGTAATTGTTCCTCTGCATGAATGCCTGAGTAGATTTGGAGCTGTGTTTTGGATCATTGTCTTGCTGAAATATCCATCCCCGGCGTAACTTCAAATTAGTCACTGATTCTTGTACATTATTCTCAAGAATCTGCTGATACTGAATTGAATCCATGCGACCCTCAACTTTAACAAGATTCCCGGTGCCGGCATTGGCCACACAGCCCCAAAGCATGATGGAACCTCCACCAAATTTTACAGTGGGTAGCAAGTGTTTTTCTTGGAATGCTGTGTTTTTTTGACGCCATGCATAACGCCTTTTTGTATGACCAAACAACTCAATCTTTGTTTCATCAGTCCACAGGACCTTCTTCCAAAATGAAGCTGGCTTGTCCAAATGTGCTTTTGCATACCTCAGGCGACTCTGTTTGTGGCGTGCTTTCAGAAACGGCTTCTTTCGCATCACTCTCCCATACAGCTTCTCCTTGTGCAAAGTGTGCTGTATTGTTGACCGATGCACAGTGACACCATCTGCAGCAAGATGATGCTGCAGCTCTTTGGAGGTGGTCTGTGGATTGTCCTTGACTGTTCTCACCATTCTTCTTCTCTGCCTTTCTGATATTTTTCTTGGCCTGCCACTTCTGGGCTTAACAAGAACTGTCCCTGTGGTCTTCCATTTCCTGACAGGTTAAATCTCTGAGACAACTTTTTGTATCCTTCCCCTGAACCTCCCACTCTCGTATACAAGACTTCTCCCGAGTTGCATCACTTCTCTGGAATGCTCTATCCCGGACTATTAGATTAACCCCCAATTTCCACAGCTTCAAGCGTAAACTAAAGACATATCTTTTCAGACAGGCCTATCACAACTCCTAATGTAAACCCTTCCGTAGTTAGAATCCCTAAAACATACCCTCCTCTGTTGATGCTCCAACATTACCTCACAGGATATGATGCCGTATCAGACTAACTTTATATGTCCAGGCACCATCTGCACATTAAAGGACACGACTGATGACTGCTCATACAGCTTTATATATGTGTAATAACAATAACCTCTATTACAAAATTGTCTGACCATTGTACAAGCAATGCTACATCTGTTGCCGCCCCTGCTACCTCTTGTGTCACCCCCTCTACCTCATAGATTGTAAGCTCTTGCGAGCAGGGCCCTCAGTCCCAGTGTATGAATTGACTATTTCTTTGTAATGTATCTTTTTTGTCAGTACTTGAACCCTACAAATTGTACAGTGCTGCGGAATATGTTGGCGCTATATAAATAAAAAATTATTATTATTATTACAGTATTTCAGTAAGCTGCAATTCTACAACAAAGCAAGCATGCATCAATGCATAGACTTCACTTAACACAGCAGCACTAAATTATTTATTTGTAAAATGACTGTGTAGGCGGCCAGAACACACAAGGCAAAAATCCAGAGCAGTCAAGGTCAAGAAGCATATAAAGACGAAAGGACCATGTCTAAGCAGGAGGAGCATAAAATCATGGTTAAACTAATCCATGCAGATAGGTCTAATCTTCTACAAATAACAGGCAAAATTCATGAACAGTAGAGCAGATGAGCCAAAAAAAAATATATAGGGATAGGGCACTTTACATGTTCTTTGTTCGTAGTAATAAAAGTGATGCAGACAACCTAAACAAGACTACAGTTTCATCTTCTTCATCAGTTCATGTGCACAATGCATACATAGAACAGTTTAATAACTGAATTAAAACACAAATGGACTTTGAAAAACCTTAGTCAGGAAGTTTTTTTTTTTTTTTTGCACAATATCTATTGCCACACCTGCTAGGTTAATATTGGCCAAACTCACTGATTTCACATCTGATGTTGGGTAAGAGAAAGCTTGAGCAGCTGGATTTCAACATGCCCAATCATCGGTTCTCAGGGACGATAAGCCACCACCAGAGGTTTCTGTCAGTGGCTTACTCACCTCTTCCCATTTAGAATAAATGCACAGGGGACAGGAGGGATAGCTGTCATTCAGCCAACATCTGAATTGTATGGTCACCTTAAATTTGAGAACCATATGCCAAACAAAATAATATAGAAATGTTGACAGACAAGAGACTGAAAACTTTTCTTTGACTGAAATACTCCTGTAGCAACTTTGAATAACATTTTTTATATTCCATTATAAAAAAAAAAAAAAAAAAAAAAAAAAAGTTAAACATACTGTTAGTTATACTTTCTTATAGAGAGCTAGTAGAAAGCTACACCTATATGCTGAATCAAGTGTTGTTTTTATTACAGAGACATATGTAATTGTAAGGTGGTTACATCACAACACAGTATAGTATGATTCTGAATAGATAAATCACAGATCAGTAATAAGTGGTACCACCAACACCCTTTATGTTTCCTACCTCTCTGCTACAGATCAGGCCAGAGGAAGGTCGTTTCAAGACCGAAAAATTGTGGTTTATTATTGGCCTGTGATTTATCTATTCAGAATCATACTATACTGTATGGTATTGTGACGTAACCACCTTACCACCATGTATTTCTCATAAATAAAAGCAACCCTGGATTCAGCATATAGGTGTGTGTTGTAACTACCTACTAGTGCTTAGCACTAGAAGTCCCAGAAATTTCGAGCTCCCCCTTGAAGTCCTGAAAGAGGGTCAAATGACCCTTAGTCCAAACAGACAACTCTGATGGCTCCAATTAGCATCCTTTCATTTGTAAATGTGGCCATTGTCTGAGGAATCTGCAGGGGGCAATTGTGTTGATCCACCTCAGGTCTTGTAAGAGAGTGTAAACAAAAGAATGTAAGATGCTCTTGAGTGTGTCTGCCCATCCCCCAGCTGCATTGTTGTGCTGGGAATATGCATAAGGTTGCTAACACCTTAGCAAATTTGCATGCAGCCTTTTGTGCTGTGGGGGATGTGAAGGGACTGCTTCACCTATTTTATTCACAAGAAACAAAATGCAGAGAAGGCACACCATTCAACAGGCATTGGAACTGATCCTGAGCAACACCAACCCTTCTGACTCAGATGGAGAAGACATAGTCCTTCAACTGGATTCGGACTCTGAGCTGTCTTCAGGTTAGATTTTTTCAAATTACCGATTTTTATTTCCTGACTATCTTTTTTATTTAGAACCAAAACAAAATGTTAATTTGAAATTATTTATCTTGCAGATGAGGAGACTTCTCCTCTACCAAAAAAGAGAGCTCGGTTGGCGACTGAGCCGACAGAGACCGCAAAAGATGGCACAGTGTGGCGTGAAGTAGAAGTGGGGAAACGTCTCCATTTCACCCCAATAGAACCGTACCCTACAGATGGAGAGCCAAGTGCTAAGGCCAGACGAAGTGTCCGGAGTCGCCTTCAGAGCTTCCTCTGTTTTATCACTCTTGACATGCTTCGTAGCATTCAAGAATGGACTACTCAACATGCACGTCACACGGAGCAGGTGGATTGGTTCATGGGTCTCCCGGAACTAATGGCATTTATTTCAGTCATTATCTTGCGGGGGGTGACCAAGGTTCCATCACTACGTGACAGCTGGTCAGCAAACCTAGCAAACCCAAGGATCATTGCAACTATGACCCGAAACCGCTTCCAAGACATCATGCAACACCTACGCTTTGATGACATGTTCACACGCAGTGAGCGAGTGGAGACCGATAGGTTTGCTGCAATCTCCGATGTGTGGAGATCGTTTGTCACCAACTGCATCGCATCCTACAACCCTGGTCAACACATCACTATTGATGAACAGCTTTTCCCGTCAAAGACTCGCTGCTGTTTTCTGCAATACATTGCAACAAAACCAGACAAGTTTGGCATCAAGTTTTGGGTGGCTTGCGACTTGAAATCAAAGTACATCTGTAATGTCCTCCCATATCTTGGCAAGGACCCCAGTCGTCCCAGCGGGGAGAGACTGTCCGAAACTGTAGTGATGAGGCTGATGGAACCATTCATGGACAAGGGCAGAACTGTAACCACGGACAATTTCTTTACATCATTGTCACTTGCACAACGACTGCTTAGCCGGAAAACCACTATCCTCGGCACAGTCAACAAGAGTCACCGGGAAATTCCTCAATCCGCTAGACAGATGGACCGCACTGAATTCACCACTCAGGTGTTTTCAACCACTGGTGCCACACTGACAGTGTATGCACCCAAACGAAAGAAGGCCGTCTACATTCTCAGCAGCATGCACAGCGTGGTTGAGACTGAGGATACCAACAAAAGGAAGCCAAACACGGTCACACAATACAATCACACAAAGTGCGGTGTGGATGTAATGGACCAAATGGTGCGGGAGTACAGCGTGCGTGCAGGAACATGGAGATGGCCAGTCGCCGTGTTCTACAACATGATTGACATGGCAGCACTGAATGCTCATGTTCTTTATCAGGCATGCACTGGGGTGCAGGAGAGACGGGTGGACTTCCTGGTTGAGCTTGCAAAAGAGTTAGGTGGCTCTCGTGTGACTGAAAAGAAGGTACGCAAGGAGAAACTCCTTCGGCAACAACCTTCCACACCCAGCCCTGGCAAAAGGGCGAAGTGTCAGGTCAACCATCGATGCACGAACAATTGTGCAACTGAGAGATGTGTTGACTGCTACAAATACACGTGTGGCAAATGTACCAGGGACATACCCAGGCAGTGCCAGGTATCCGACAGTGCAGACAGACTGCTGAGTAAGTGCTGAAATGCTAGTCACACAAGAAGGACATGCCACTCACACACACACACGCAGCCCCCCACAGCAGCCTATTGTAAATATGCGTGGAATTGTTTTATTCCTTGTATTTTTTTTATTATTTTCATAACAAAAATAAAAAGCATGGAAACAAATAACAGTTGTTCTTTTGTATATTTACATTTTTGTATATTTAGATTCAAGTCAATGGGTGCAGAAAAAAAAAAAAAAAAAAAAAAAAAAAAAAAATCGCAGTTACTGAGTGAGTCACACAAGAAGGACATGCCACTCACACACACACACACACTCACACACAACACACACACACACACACACACGCGCAGCCCCCCACAGCAGCCTATTGTAAATCCTGTGGTGTGACAGTAATGGCCTTAATTACAGAACAAAAGCGGTGATTATAGGTTGTTTGCTTAAATCCTTCAGGTCATTCGACCCGTCTCTGGGTTCCAAAGGTAGAAATGTTAAATGACCCCTCTCTGGGACTTCTAGTGTTAGGGGGTTGGAGAACACTTTCACAAGCACCACTACCACTATGAGTGTGCGGAACCAGTGCTACATACCTACTTATTAAAGAGCAGTCAAACAGGCATGCAGTGGTACTTCCGATGACCAAAGAATTTCAATCTATGTATATGCCAGTATGGCGCAATTGTGTTTCTATAGCTTGTGATTGTCTGACGACAGCTACTGCAGCAAGTGCATGACACAGTGTGTAAAAATCAAAAAAATAGAAGTAAAGGCATGGGGTGAAAAGCAGTTATGCGAGTCATTTGTGGGTGAGACGTCTGACGTTAGACAAGAGCTACACCCAGATCACTGTAGAAGTGTCTAAGATAGAAAAAGTTAAGCAAAATGTTGTTGGAAGCTATACTTAAAGGATAAAAAAAAAAAAAAGCAAACATTCTTTAAAACATTCTTAACATCCTCAGAGTGTCTCTTTTTTCCAGACTTAATTTAATGCATTATTAATGGAAGATCCTGATTTACAATGTTCTTGTGACATCCCCAGTAACATGACAGAACCTGTTTGAATTCTTAACAGGTCATGGTTAATTCCTTTATTTCTATACATATCACAATACATGACACTTAGAGTTAAGCACAGGAATGCAAAGCGAAAACCCAGAAATTCCATAACATTTAACTGTTTGTTAGCAAGCAGAAACTCAGTTTCACAAAGACTTATGCCATATAAACATGACAAAAATATATGAAGGAGTCCTGAACAGCACCACTAGGTGTGGGTACTCTGTGTGCTGAGGTATAGCGCTTGCACATGGCAGCAAAATAATGCTTCTAATCGATGACATGTGATAGAATGTGCCACTTTTTCAGGGATACCTTATTAACCTGTGAGAATAAATTCATCTAAATATATATTTATTTATTTTTATTATCTATACATTAGATTTTAATTGCAAATATATATATTTTTTTTAGCAGAGCCAGCCTCTTACCAGATGATGACAATTCACCAGCATTTGGTCTTAAATGTAGCAGTCAAATGATCATTTTGGAAATAGTCTGTTTTTAACAACTTTAGACTAACGTATCAGGTTACCTTTATTAGCAACACCTAGTGAGTTCATTATGTCAAGGCAACAAACAATGCCACACAGATGCCCTGTGGAAATGGTCCCTGATATGCATACCCTACGTTGTAGAACCAGCAAAATTGGGCTCCAGTTGCAGTATGTGATGGGTCTACGCAAGCTGATGATCATCCAAAAACATTGGCTGATCACGCCAGTCACTAGTATTTTTGTTCAACAGCCTGCAGAAAATATCTAGTATGGCCAATATGTTTGTGACAGAGAACAGCCAGCTACAAACAACCAATCACAGTATCTACATGTCATTTCACCGTCCGTTCTAATGTGTATCTAATCTACATAGCAGGTTTAAGACTGTCCAAATAGTCTTTAAATGAACCAAATTTATCATATTGACAGATGCTGGCCAATAAATTTGGTACAGATTTAGATTGTCCAGTGTTGCTTATGTCATCTATTGATTGGTTTAGTTTACAAAAAATATGACCACATATGTCCACATGTTCTGGAATTTTAAACACATGTACCAAATTTGGCCAGCAAATATTTTTATCAACTGTACATTAAAAACTTGGGCCCAAACAAGTGGTGCAGATTAAGTCAATTTCAGATTCACTAATGTATATAAAAAATAAATAAAAGTTGTCCACATCCACATTCTAATCTAAAACTGAGCAATGTCAAGACACGACAAGATGCCGGAAAACCTCTTATTATTCAAATGCATCAAAAGAAAAATCTAAAAGTCTAAAATGAGATGCGTAGCATAGTAAATGTGGACCACTGTATACAAACAAGGAATACAACTGACAAACAAGATGACACTTATGCTATCAAGTCCTTTATATTTAGTGGAATTTGTTAAGTAAACTTTGGAATCTCACAGATTTAAAGTAGCTGAATCGCTCCACAAGTCACTGTAATAGTTTCCCCTGGATGTGTTCGGCACAAGTACATCCGCACCCTCAAGGTAACACGGCAAACATTTTTTCATTATTACTATGATAGAGCAATTCTTCTCAGGTTGATCAGTTATGTAAAAACAATTAAAAGTGTGGACTATAAACCCTTTAAAGGTACGGCCACTCATTGTAGAAATATAGCATTTTTGGCCATTGTAAAAATAAGATGCTGCATTTTACAGTCCCAGCAGCAAAATTGCAGAAAAATATACTGCAAAAAACAAAAATTTCATCAATACCGGCATATTATCATCATGATTTAGGTACTTCCCCAGGTGTGCTTTTGCCTAGGTGCAAATCTACAGTAGCCGTGGGGCCTCACCTTTTGGAAAAGTGGCGAAGCTGGCACAAAACGTCATGTGTGACTATTTTAGACAGAAATGTTTTTTAGTAGTCACAAATCCAATTTGCAGCCATTTTATATCACTTTTGTAGCATAATAGATTTGGTGAATCTACTCTCAGAGTTTAAAGAGAAAATGCATGCATTTTTTAAAAACGCAAGATATTAATTTTATCTGAAAAAATGCAGAATTTTCCACATAGACTTATATAGGAGGGAAGCAGAAATGCAAAACACAGTAGAAAAGCAATGAAAAACTCAAATGTTTTTGCTCTGTTTTTTTATCTGCAGCATATGTAGTCTTAGCCTAAAGCTAAGTTTACATACACTATATAAAAAGACACATATGCATGTTTTTCTCACTGACATGAAATCAAAATAAACGTTTTAGGTCAATTAGGATTACCAAAATTATTTATATTTGCCAAATGCCAGAATAATCTCTCTCATTATTTGGCAAATATAAATAATTTTGGAAATCCTAATTGACCTAAAACGGGAAAGATTTATTCTGATTTCATGTCAGATAGTGAGAAAAACATGCATATGTGTATGTAAACTTCTGGTTTCAACTGTATTAATGACCAGTCCTTAAATGTGTGTTCACTGGCCTTTTGCTTCAAACAGTTGACCTCTGGGTGTTGGACCACCCCACCCTGATATTAATGACCTATCCTAAGGATAGGTCATCTATAAAATACTCCGAAAACCTCTTTAATACAATAATAGACTGTAGATTGGAAGATTGTAGATTGTAAGCCCTCTGGCCAAGATTAATGTATTGGTAGACAACCACTTGCACATACAATGAAACAGTTGTAATAAATTCTGCACCTTCAAAATGCATTTTCTTAGAAGTAATTATATATTTAAATAGAATTAAGAGAGCCCTAGATTGGAACAGCTGAACTGAAGAACCCTTGTATTAATTTAGGCCATTAAGAAAACCTTTTGCAATGCTCTCAGCTGAAGTAAAACGCCAGGATATTTCCCTTCTCCACCCCCATTGCTCCTGCTTAACTTAGTATTTTATTTATAGATCATCTTGTCATTGAAGTGCCAGAAGCCTTTGTGACCTATGTGAGTCAATATACTACTGATGAAACTACATCAATCCTTCTGTTTAAGATCGAGAGAGATATAGTATGGTACTGTCAATATTACAATTGACTTGAAAAACCATGCGTAGCATCTGCCAAACGTACACATACTGAGGACTCTTCTCACAAAAATCAATATTCCATACAACTGGAAATGGAAACTCAGCACAAAGTGTGACTTCACAATTTACATACTGTAGGTGGTATTCTAAAGCTTTAATAATAATTAAAAAAAAAAAAAACATGAAGAAACAAACCTAACATTGAATACTGACTTTTTTCATCAATTTAATTTTTCAGAAATTTTACACCAAATTATAAGATTTCTTAACCAGAAATACTAATGCAACACTTAGGTTAAAAGAATACTTGGATATTTAATGATTAAGGTCACCGATTATGTGACATAGACATATGGCAAGCATAATTTCAAGAAAACATTTCAGGACAGCAAGCTGCTTGGCAAGAGACTGCATGCTATAAAAACATAAGATTATAGTACAAAATATTCTAAATGGCAGAGAATTCATTGACCAGATGGGGAAACCAAGGAAATAGCGCCAAGGAAGACGACATACAAAGTTAGAGTACTGGCATTCAAAAGAGCTGAAAAACAAGAGCATTTGAAAAATAAAAGAACAAATCATTATCCAAATGCAAGAAAGAAAATAATATATATAAAAAAAAAAAATATATACAGTACAGACCAAAAGTTTGGGCACACCTTCTCATTCCAGGAGTTTTCTGTATTTTCATGACAATAAAAATTGTAGATTCACACTGAAGGCATCAAAACTATGAATTAACACATGTGGAATTATATACTTAACAAAAAAGTGTGAAACAACTGAAAATATGTCTTATATTCTAGGTTCTTCAAAGTAGCCACCTTTTGCTTTGATTACGGCTTTGCAAACTCTTGACATTCTCTTGATGAGCTTCAAGAGGTAGTCACCTGAAATGGTTTTCACTTCACAGGTGTGCCCTGTCAGGTTTAATAAGTTGGATTTCTTGCCTTATAAATGGGGTTGGGACCATCAGTTGTGTTGTTCAGAAGTCAGGTGGATACACAGCTGATAGTCCTACTGAATGGAGTGTTAGAATTTGTATTATGGCAAGAAAAAAGCAGCTAAGAAAAACGAGTGGCCATCATTACTTTAAGAAATGAAGGTCAGTCAGTCCGAAAAATTGGGAAAACTTTGAAAGTGTCTCCAAGTGCAGTGGCCAAAACCATCAAGCGCTACAAAGAAACTGGCTAACATGAGGACCGCCCCAGGAAAGGAAGACCAAGAGTCACCTCTGCTGCGGAGGAAAAGTTCATCCGAGTCACCAGCCTCAGAAATCGCAGGTTAACAGCAGCTCAGATTAGAGACCAGGTCAATGCCACATAGAGTTCTAGCAGCAGACACATCTCTACAACAACTGTTAAGAGGAGACTGTGTGCAGCAGGCCTTCATGGTAAAATAGCTGCTAGGAAACCACTGCTAAGGACAGGCAACAAGCAGAAGAGACTTGTTTGGGCTAAAGAACACAAGGAATGGACATTAGACCTGTGGAAATCTGTGCTTTGGTCTGATGAGTCCAAATTTGAGATCTTTGGTTCCAACCACCGTGTCTTTGTGCGACGCAGAAAAGGTGAACGAATGGACTCTACATGCCTGGTTCCCACCGTGAAGCATGGAGGAGGAGGTGTGATGGTGTGGGGGTGCTTTGCTGGTGACACTGTTGGGGATTTATTCAAAATTGAAGGAATACTGAACCAGCATGGTTACCACAGCATCTTGCAGCGGCATGCTATTCCATCCGGTTTGCGTTTAGTTGGACCATCATTTATTTTTCAACAGGACAATGACCCCAAACACACCTCCAGACTGTGTAAGGGCTATTTGACCAAGAAGGAGAGTGATGGGGTGCTACGTAAGATGACCTGGCCTCCACAGTCACCAGACCTGAACCCAATCGAGATGGTTTGGGGTGAGCTGGACCGCAGAGTGAAGGTAAAAGGGCCAACAAGTGCTAAGCATCCCTGGGAACTCCTTCAAGACTGTTGGAAGATCATTTCAGGTGACTACCTCTTGAAGCTCATCAAGAGAATGCCAAGAGTGTGCAAAGCAGTAATCAAAGCAAAAGGTGGCTACTTTGAAGAACCTAGAATATAAGACATATTTTCAGTTGTTTCACACTTTTTTGTTAAGTATATAATTCCACATGTGTTAATTCATAGTTTTGATGCCTTCAGTGTGAACCTACAATTTTTATTGTCATGAAAATACAGAAAACTCTTGGAATGAGAAGGTGTGTCCAAACTTTTGGTCTGTACTGTATATATATATATATATATATATATATATATATATATAAAAAACCAAATCATATCCAAAGATTGTCCTGCTCATGCTGTGACAAAAATGAAATGAATATTCTATATAAATATACAGTACTTCCAGTCACGTATAGCAGAGGGAGAAAAGAACAATTTTGTGGGCTAAGTAGTATATACAGGGTAGCCTATCATTGCCAACAAAAACAAAAACAAAATAAAACAAAAAGAACACACCTATTAAACAAATATTATGGCTCAGCCTTTAACAGACGAAAGATTGCCTCCATTAGCAGAAAAGCATACTAATAAAATAATATTATTACTACAGATGTTATAATTATACTACATGCACATTACAATCAAAATGCAGAATAGTGTCTTGTGTAACAATATGTTTTATGTTACCTGTCCTCTTAGCTAGAGAAAAAAAAAGTAAAAGTTCAAATTTTCCCGCTTTCTCTAGATCAGGCATAAAAATAAAGTAAGCAAAACATATACACATTAGTTATCCCCATGTCCAACAATTCCCATACTACAGACTTATAAAAATATTTTTCCCATATGGTGAACATAAAAAAAAAAAAAAAAAAAAAAAAATTATTATATATATATATATATCTCTCTCTCAAAATGGCAATTTGGTCTCCACCAAAAAATAAATCAAAAGTGATTAAAACATCAGACATTCCCCAAAATAGTGTAGATAAAAAGTATATCTAACCCCACAAAAAAAATACACTTTATTTAGCATATGGCAACAAATTTTTTTTTTTTCAAAGATTTTGATTTCGTGATGTTAAAACAAAAAATATATAAAATTTGGTATTGGCGTAATCACAGAATATAGGTAACATCATTTTGGCTACAAAGTGAACAATGTAAAAAAACAAAAAAACAAAAAACAAAAACACACACACACACACATAAAAAGGCGCAAATGCAGTTTCTCCAATTCCACCCCGTCTGAATTTTTTTTTCAACTTCTCAGTTCATCATATTGCAAAGTACAATTTGTCCTGCAAAAATTAAGCCTTCATATGGCTCTGTGAATGCAAAAATAAAAAAGTTCTAGCTTTTGGAAGGAGGGAACAAAAAAAATTAAAATCAAAAAGAAAAAAAATGGCTGCAGTGGAAAGGGGTTAATTAACTTTTCTAAAAGGAACACGATTTTGTGTTGAATTAATATAAAAGTAATCATAATTTCGTAACTAACGTATTTGTGTCTATGTTTTTCCACCCTTTGGGTGTAGGGGCTGTAGATTGCAGCCTTTCAAGACTTGTGTTAGAAAATCATGATATAGTGTTGAATTGGTTTAAGAATTATTGGAGATCAGGTAAGTGTGGGTACATTTGTATTTTTATAATGCCTTCTTTAAATAAGGATTACATGGAAATTTACAGATTGCAGCAAATGATCAGCTGTGTCTGGCCATAAATCCTTCAACATTGCCCTGGGATCCACCACTACAGAGGAATAAGAGATCAGGTTGTATAACATTTAAGTAAAATCTGATAATCCAACTTCTTGTCAGACTTCTTGGGCTCTACTTGACCTAAAGCTTCAGGGCAACTGAGCAGGCCCTAACAATGCAACTATGTCATTTGTTTAGCAATGATGATGTGCTGCCCATGCACAAAAGACCACTGAAAACAGTGATAGCTGCAAACATAGCACTACTAGCTGCAAGGAACAGTAAAGTGCTTGTGGAAGTAACAGATGAGGATAATTTGTGTTTTTCATTTACCAGATTCTATGATAAGATAACATAAAAAAAAAGCTGGACAACCCCTTTAACTGCAGTCCAAAGTGATAATGTAATTAAGCAGTGCTGTGATAGGTTTGAGCTTAGAGTTTGTATTTGAAATCTTCCATTTGTGAACCAGATCTACTAATCCTGTCTTAGACCAGATAGTCTAAAGATGCACCAAATTAATCACAGTCAATTATGCTGGATAATACATTTGGTGCATCTTTAGACACAATGGGGGAGATTTACCAATCCCGCTGGCCTCTTCATACATCATTAGAATGAGGTGTTCACGTAACTCAGTATGAAGTTAATTATGTTGTAAGGGTCTTGCCAACCATAGCAACCCTGACACTACTGCAGGGTCTGGGAGGAAGGACAGAGACAAGTGAGCCCTAATCTCACCCCAGCCACTGTCCCTTCCTATTGCCTCAGTTACCCTAAACGGTAAAAGGACAACCTGAAGACAAGCCCTATACTGAGTAAGTGACACACAGAACAGGACAAGACAAAACAACACAGAAGCAGAGTGAGCAAGCCAAGGGGTCGGTAACAAACGAGCAATGCAGTACAAAGTAGTAAGCAATATAACAAGGAGAGCAGGCAAAGACAAGTGCAATAACCGGCAACTTGCAGAGAAGTGACATCCTGTATAAAGAAAGTCTGGGCCCAGCCCCAGATCTGATAGGTTCAAAGGCTGTCAATCACACAGGCCAGGAAGAGATTAACTCTATACCGTCCAGAGAGAAATGTTTAGAACACGGGTGGGGCCGGAAATCCATTACACTGACTAGGACCATGTTCAGACTGAGCAGCAAGAAACTTACACAAAGAATCAAACTGAACATGCCTCCTTCGCCACAGCGTGCGAGCGGAGGGCGGCGCCGCGACCCGAAACGGCAGAGACGTTACATATGTACATGTTAGATTTTTTTCTTTATTTTAATCTAATCATGCATTTTTTGTTTTTTTTCTATGAATTTAGTTGTTTTACCACATCTATGCACTGGTACTTCATGTTTGCGATAATGATTGTCACACGGCACTTTCATATATTTATTGTATGTAGTGATTTTTATATTACGCCACACTTGATTGATAATGCATTTTCCCATGATGCACTATATATCTTGTATGTCACATTGATTTCATTGCTTGAAAAAGGTCCATTAAACGACAAAAACATTGCACCGGGTAATAAAAACTCTTCTTATTTTTTATATTGAGTGCTGCCTATTTTTTAGATTTTACTATTTAGTCATTGGCTCTGGACTGTGGGATATGCACCCAAACTTTTGTTTTATTTGGTGCTTCCCTCTTCTTTTTGTAGATAGATAGATTACATTTTAAGTTTGAAAAAGCTCTGCTCACATACTAAAATTGTGCAAAATTCACATAATACATAATCTTACAGTCACATATAACAGAAGGAGAAAGGCAGGACATGATCTGGTTATCCTCTACTATAAGTCCTTGAACTTCTTTGACACTTGTTCAGAGCCTCTGTAAAATACCTCAGATTTCTTCATACTAAAATGCTGTAGTATTTTCAATACAACAAACTGAGTGTTTTGGTTTCACCCATTCCTTGCAATCATTATATATGGGTCTTTTTAAAAAGGTCTCTCATATGATCCATCACCAAAGTTAAACATGTCCTGTATCAAACCCTAAACGCAAATTATTAGATGAAGATTTGCAGCAACAAAAAGATGACAAGACAAAATAAATAAAATTAGAAAAAAAAAAGGAAAGGAAACTTTTAAAAAGTAAACTCTCTCCTACCCTTCACATATACAATACATACTGTAAGGGACAGGAGGTAATGGTTCCAATATACCACAGAATTGGTTTGGCTTTGGACCACTCCTAAGGCTGCTGCTCAAGAGGCACCCCCTCGGGGACTAAGTGTCAGACAGAAGCATAGTCTGAATACAGGTTGAAGTAATACAGTAGGTGCAGCCTACTGAAATAGGCCAGGTCAGCAACAGGTAAACTAAGTGGTATAATAGATCATTAGTCAGAGAATGAAGAATGAAGTCAGGAACACAAGCTGGGATCAGGCACCCATTAAATCAAGCAGTAGTAAACAAGTATACATTTACAGGGCACTAGAGAACTAGGAACCTTTGCTCAGGCAGGGTGTGGCAGATGAGGCAGACTTTTCTACCTGCAGACTGACACAGATAGCTTTACTGGTATGTGCACTGATGTTTTAAAGTAGCAGTAAGGCAGTGCATGCCCTACAGACTGATAATGCAGCAGCATCACAATCATGAAGTGCACATGCATGGTACTCTGGAACAGTGGTGAACAGACAGCGAGTAGAAATGCCAAGGCCTCAAGCACATGAATGTACTTTTGATCCGCAATTGCAGATCCACAATTGCGGAACAAAGTACGGACACATGCATTTCAATGGGCCCACACACACAGCCATAGTTTTTGCGGCTGTGTGTCAGGACCCGAATTGAAGAGACACAAATTATGGAGCAGATCTAATACCTGTCCATAATTGCAGCTCTCTCAATTCATTTGACTATATGGATCAGTGAAAACCACCAATGACGCTCGGATAACATAGTTGTATGTAGGAGGCCTAACTTGGCTTCCAGAACTGCTGGGAGTGGTAGTACATGAGTAGGAAAACAATGTGTAAGGAGCCTTCTAGTAACTAAAATTTAACTTTTTATATTTTAGTTGTTAATTGTTTCAAACCTAAAAGTGGCCAAATTACGTGTGTAGTAAAATATTTACTAAACCCCACATCTGGTCCACTATTCACCATTTTGCTGCTGTAACATCATACGTGAGCTTTATTCAGGTAAACTAGGACATCATAACTGTATTTCTGTAACATAAATTACTGTGACATCACAACTCTGTTTCTGTCAGGTATGCTGCTGTGCACCACCAATGAGTTTATGTTAGGTAAACTGCTGTGACATCACAAGTGTTACATCAAGCAAGTTAGTACAAAATCACAAGTGTGTTTTAGTCAAGTAAACTGATGTGGCATCACAAAAGTGTGTTGCTCAGGTAAGCTGATATGATATCACAAATGGTTTAGTCAAGTAAATTGCTGTGACGTCAGAAGGCAGTGTTCTCACAGGGAGTTTTGTTTGGGTTTTTCTTGGCATTTTCTAAACACAGCTGAAAAATGCATTTGAAAAAAAAAAATGCAGGCTCTTTTGGCAAATATATGCACTTTTTAGTAAAAAGCTGCAGCTGTACACAAACTCAAGCATTCTACACCTTTCATTGTGTGTAGCTTTCATGCATTTTTTTCACATGCATTTTTCAGATGTGTTTACAATATGACAAAGACGGAAACTAAATGCCTCTGAGAACCCCGCACAAGTGTGTTTAAGACTAAGGCCCCTTGTAGGGAGGCGCAGCCAAAAAACACTGCAGAAAAGACCGCAGCGTCACAGAAAGTCTGTTTCTATTATACCTTTACAGAAAACGCCAGTGTTTCCATAGGTAAAATTAACATGCTGCGATTTGCAAAAACAATTGCGTTTTTGAAATCACAGCATTTGCGCTGCAGCATTTTTTTCTGCAATGTGTGGATAGAATTAGCCAGAATCCCATCTACTTTGCAGGTACTGTAAAACACAGCATATTCACAGCGTGGGGCCCCGGCCTTAGGCTGGGTTCACTTCAAGATTTGTCTCTCTGCATGAAATCAGTTTTTGTAACCGTATAAAAATCCTCAAAAACTGATTTCGAATGGTTCGTTGTAAAGCCCTATGATTTCAATGGGTTTTAAAAACCATCAGCAGGTGTCCATTTGTACCATTTCCGTCATGCATCTGTTCTTTGGACGGCTTATGTTCAGAATGAAAAAGAGAAAAAAAAAAAAATTTGATTAGTCAAAAACGGACAGTTTATTTGACGGACACCTATTGACTAATCCGTCAAAAAAGAAAAAAACTATGGTACGTGCTTTTTATTTTTTTTTTTCATACGGATTGGCAGCGGACTGATACCAGGCGCATGTGTGAACCTAGCTTCAGTAAAGTAAGCAGCTGTTACAGCACAACAATTGTCAGTCTGGAAAGAAGAAGGTTCAGTCACTTAAGAACACAACTAAATGTATCACATGCTTGCAATAATGCAGATGTGAAGCCTAATACTGGATCTTGATAATATACTTTTAATAAAGTGATCAATGTAATGAACCCCCAGTAAGTTTTGTCTGTACATTCAGGTGAAAAGCAGGAAAACAGCTGTGATATCTAGGTTGTTCTGTAGACTGATGTACAGTATAGTATAGCGGAACATTCTGTTAATGTACATGTAATGTATGCAGTCTCTGTCACATACTGCAATGGCAGCTGCATTTATTCTGTAGGAAAAAGGTGACCCAGATCTCCTCTGCCCAAATTTATCATCTACTATAATGGTAAACAGAAAGAAACTGCAGTTCAATTTCATATACAATGTATATCGGGACCCCTTTATATAAATTATGTGTAGACGTATAACCCTTGCCTTAGCTCAGATTTGGCTAAGGACTCCAATTTCTCATGAAACCAATTGACTTGGCTGTACATCACAACAAAACCACTGTGTGGCTACACCAAGGATTGACATAGTTTGCCAGAATATTGCAAAATGTATGTTTTGAAAAGCTAGTAATCTTGAGACACACATGTGGAGTCTGGACATATGTGGCCAAGAAAAGTAGGGAAGGACACATCTGTATAGTGATAATTGAATGTTAAGGTCTCAATTTCAAAATAAGACTTTGCCATGTCCATAAATTCCAAGCGCAATACAATGCCTAACATTGTGCAGAAAAACAAGGAGTCACTATGATTCTTTTTAAAGAGCCTGTAGACACTATGTGCTGCGATATGATGTCTGTATGACACACCACTTTTTTTCCTAGAAAGAATGCAATGCAATTATGGCCTGTGATTGAACATGGTACAATTTCCAGGATTCCTTGAGAAACAAAAAGGAGATACTGTATGAGCCCATAGCAGGCTGTTCCTTACACGGAATCTGTACAACAGAAATCTTGAATATGGCTGTGTGTATAAAATTCAACTATATATAGTATGATTTGACACTAGATATTTGTCCTACTGAATTTCTTATCATGCCGAATAATTACTATTTGTAATAGTGTTACTTTCCACTGTATAGAGACCTAATGACTGGGAAATCTTGCATTGTGTACAACACCCAATTATATGCAGTCAGGAGCCTTTAGTAAAGTATGTTTCCCTTACTACACATCAGCATGGTTCAACACAATGCGAGATTAAGATTCAGAGAAAAGCTTGGGAAAACCTTTCGAAACAGAACAACATAATAAGTTAAAGCAGTCAGCAAAAAAATTGATGAGCAGCTTTCAGTAATCAATAGTAGTTAATGAAACCAACACTGATCCTGATAAACTAGTGTGGATTCATTTTAATAGACCTTCGGAAGTGCAATATAATATTAAAGTCACCTATGTGTTTTTTGCTGTCACTGTGTAATCCATCACCCAAATTAGTTATTACTCAGTAAACCTTACTGTGCAGCAATGGCACGTTTTGCTTTGTAAGTATCCAGAGATATTGCTAATTCTGAGCACAGCTGGAGTCCTCTAACCATTCAGCTGAACAGCACATTTTAGAGGTGACAGACTACCCAACTGAAGAGTTAACAAGTCCAGCAAATGCTGAGGACACTAATTAGAAAGAGAAAATGGACAGCAAAGGGAATCTCGAGCATCTCAAAAGATATATTAAACTAATTGAGAGCTGAAATTTTATAGAAGATTATATAAACGAATACAACAGAAGAAGCAGAGAGCAGCTTCGAATAGTTCCCTTATTAATCCGGGTAGAAAAGGTTAGTTTTGTAATCGGTAAGACATTTCATACCAACACATTTTGGGAATAAAAAACAAAGTAAACAAAAAAAAACAAAACAAAAAAAAAAAAAAACACACCCATTCTATATTTATCACCGTCCTCATGGCTGAGATTACACAAATTTTTTGTAGAAGTTTTGTAAGGAATGTTAATTTTATTTCTATTCATCTAATACATGTTAAATTAAGCAACATTATTTTGTGCCTACAGCTCCTACCAAAGCTCACATGCTTTCATGGAAACACAGAAAACAAACCCTGGAGTAGTTTGAGACTGCACTAAAACTCCCTTTACTAAATTCATTATCATCAACTATGACAGAAACCAAAGGAAGGCAAAGTGAGTATAGGAAAAACTACATGGCGTCCCGCAGCAGAAAAGTGCTGCGGGAAAAACTGCGGCAGCAACGCATCACGGTTCTTCCTGCAGCACTTTTCACAGAGGTTTCCTCTGCGGACTTTCTGCTTCAGTTATACCTATAGGGAAACCGCCAGCATTTCCGTAGGTATAATTCACATGCTGCAATTTCTAAAACCGCAACAGTTTTGGAAATCGTAGCGTATCCACTGAGTGTATTTTCCTGCAAAGTGGGGATGGGATTTGCTAGAAACCCATCCACTATGCTGTGACTGTAAAACACCGCAGTTTTTTCAGAAGATTTTCTGCCATGGGCAAATTGTGGTGTTTACGCCAAGGGCAAAATGTCGCATTTACGCCACATATGGCCCCCGGCTTTTTGTAGCCATTCTGGTCTTTGGCTCCAAAAACTGCAGCAAAATAGCTGCGTTTCCGCAACGTGGGGCCTCAGCCTTAGGCTTTACTTGTTAGTGGTTACCATGGAAAACAATAGTCCGGTATATGAGATTTTGACACAAACTGATAAATTGTTCATCGAGACAATTTGAAAAAGTTGATTCATACTTTATTTTAGTAACATTGAAACATTTACAAAAAGAAAAGGACATAGCCTTTAAGTTACTGTGTCCAGCATTGAGCTGAACGATTAACCTGTAATACGTCTAATTTCCCTGCAGCTTCACAATAGAGGCTGTACATAGTTGGTCAGGGCACACAATGGAACAAATAGAGTGACAGGGATATTACTGGTCATTCTGGCTAATAAAACAGGAAAATTCCCTTATCTCGCTTCTCACCTAATCTCAAACACTTTCTATATATTTTTGATAATTTTTCATTTTGATACTATTATAGGCAAAGAAGAGTTTATTTTCACTATACATGCAGATAGTGGACCACTTCAATGGCGTGTAGTGCAAACAAAATCAGGTTAGCAAAACTTTAAATCCACTTTACATTCACTTTTCTCCCCAAAACCTATGACAACATCAAGTCAGAGTTTCAATGAAAGATGGGAGAAGAATTCATCACCCACCTTGTGATCTAGTATTCAGTGTAATCACTGCGATCTACAGCAGTGTTTATCCAAGAGATTTTCATTTATGAATGTAAATGACACTAAGCACCATTCAGTTATTAATAATTAAACCAATTTATTCCAGATCTTAAGCATTTTACAAGAGGAAAGCTTTTAACCTTGCACTTTCTAAGCTCCTGTGAGGCAGTTTTAGTATTTCTATATTTCACCCTCCACAATGATTAAAAAATATCTGTATGAAACTTTACCATGCATCAAGGGCATGTCATTAAATATGTACAAGTCATTTTAACCAATTTGTCTTTCTCAACCTCGACTGTCAAATGTTTAATATTCCTAGCACAAAAATTCATAAGCAGCTAGTTTACATTTGGCTACCACATTGACAGAAAAAGATCTGCGATTACTGCACAAGGGCATTGCACCATAAATATACATTTACACACAAGATGAATTAGCAGATTTGCTTACCTGCCATCATTTTCTGAGCTTCATATGGCTCCATATAGCCATCGTTTTCAGTCACTATTTCTGCTGTAGTCTGGCTTCCTGGTCCTTGTTTAGCATCAAATGGGTCTGCATAGTCTTCAAGAATGATTACCTAAGGGAAATGTAAAGAAAGATTTAAGAACATTTAAGGAAACCTATGTACATCACAATGGTATAAATGCTACAGCATAGCAGTGTATCAAGACCCTTAAAGGAAAAACTTTATACTTCTTTCAGAACCCGAGGAAGGCAGTAATGATGCAGGGATTGTTTTGTGTTTTTTATTTGTGTTCTTTGATTCAATGTACTAATGAGTCACGCAACAATGGTTTTATTTTTGCTCAAAGTGTTTCTTTAAAGAGAAATTGATTCTTTTACTGCAATATACAACCGTAGCTGCAGCCAGCTGAAGACACAGTGTGGAGCGGAAACTGCATATACTGGCATAATTGAGAGAGATTGGAGATTTGCATGTATCACTCACAAATGCTACAAAAATGTTGATACATGCAACTCCTCAATTCAACAGTAAAGCTAACAGGACATGCAGTCTTTTTTTCTTTATGATAAAATGCATATGTTGTGGGTACTAGTAAGGTAGCTTGTCCTCCTTGTGTATGAGTGAGTCGATGCAACATTATAGCTATAAACAACAATTCACAATGCACTTAGCAGTAAAAATAAATAATAAAGTAAATAACCTGCATAGAAGACTTTCAGGAGAGCCACTCTCCTGTATGTGTCTTTGGATTACAGTTACATTATGAGTAGCAGATCAGTGTCAGACAACCTGTGTATCTGTGTGTCCATAGCAGATCCAGATTTTTATCCACACGAAATCCAAGAAGAAACCTTGAACACCATGAGTTATTGATACAGAAGGTATAGAAATTGCAAATTGCCAAATATTTCATTATATAAATATAATTTGTTTACAAATATCATTCATTTGCTGAAACCAGAATAGCCTTTAAGGCCAAGGCCCCACGCAGTGAATCGCTGCAAAAAAACAAACAAAAAAAAAAAAAACACACATTGCATTTTTTTTCCACAGCGTTTTTCACAGAAAGTCCGCAGAGTTTTCCTCTGCGGACTTTCTGCCTCCAATATACCTATACAAAAAATGCCAATGTTTTCGTAGGTATAATTGACATGCTACGATTTACAAATACAAAGCATTTCCGCTGCAGATTTTTTTCTGCAATGTATGGATGTGATTAGTCAGAATCCCATCCACTTTGTAGGTAATGTAAAATGCAGTGTTTTTTGGCCACAGCGTTTCTGTCACGGCCAAAACACTGAATTTTTGCAATATGGGGCCCCGGCCTAACGAATTCTTTCCAGTCCTCCTTGTGACCTAAAATCACATACAGGAAAAGCAGATCTCCTGAATGTGATGTGCAAGGAGCCTTGCAATTTCAAGGGAACAGAGGATAGAGACAAAATAAATCCTTCACTAGTAGTTGGGAAAAATAACAGTACAAGTGTAATCAAAGAAATGTTAAAACTCAATATGTACTTGTCAAGAAAATTTACATTTCACAAAACAATAGTATTGGAATCATTTTAAAAATAACTGCATTTGATGAAAAACAAGCAAAAAAATAGTATAAAAAAGTATCAGTCTAAATAGTATAATATAAAGTATAATATTAGAGTTTTGTCGATACTGATGACTAAAAAACAGGTATAACAACTAGCAATGCGTAAGAATAAAAAAGTATAATTTACAAATGCAGTCCTTACAATATATGCCTTACATAAACTTAGGCTGTTCTGGCTGGGTTTGAAATGTGTATGTACAGTATGTGCCCTGTATTGTTAATTTTACATCAATAAGCAAAGCATAAAACTCAATTTTAGTGTTTCTTAAATTGATTCTACAGTTGACGATTTGCTGGGTATATCCAGTCCTATGACAAACAAAATACACCAACATGTTTACAGCTTCACTGGGATAAACATCTTTCTGTACCATATATAGAAAAAATCTGAATGGAAACAAATGGATTCTGATGGACCTTATACTCCTTCGGGTAACAGTTATGTTGTCTGTCAGTTTGTCGGACAAGAAATTGGAATCTGTCATATAACCCCCAATGTAGATGTAAACATAGTTTTAGCCAGGTGACTCATATCAGGTCAGTGACCTACAGTGGGTATGAAAAGTATTCAGACCCCTTTAAATTTTTCACTCTTTGTTTCATTGCAGCCATTTGCTAAAAGCAAAAAAGTTCATTTTATTTCTCATTAATGTACACTCAGCACCCCATCATGACAGAAAAAAACAGAAATGTAGATATTTTTGCAAATTAAAAAAGAAAAACTGAAATATCACATGGTCATAAGTATAATGTTGTACCGTGTTAGCCATTGAAAGTAGTGGAACAGTGAAGAAATCAGGCGATACCTTTCAGAGGCTGAGTATATTTGATAAGTAAGCTTTCAAGAGTCTACCTCTCTTCTTCAGACATGGTGTTATACAAGAACTGAAAATTCACAGATTATTTATACTCTATACACATGGTCTTCAAAGGATTTTAGAGTCCTTAAAAAAAACCCAAAACAACATGCAATCTAAGTAGAGAAGTTATTTACAACCGGTCAAAAAACAATCTGGAAAGTTGTGGTGTGTGACAGAGGGATCTGTTATCTGTTTGCTATCAGGAGGTGATTTGTGACCCTCACAGTTCATACATAGTGTGACATGAAGCTGGCATGAATATTAAGTCCAAATTGCAGAGTTTTAAATTTTTGCATAAACTTGTAATCCCATTGTTTCCTCTCCTCCTGCGTCTCACATGCTGTCCATTTCCTTCTGATCCTCCTTGAGATGGTTCTACTTCTTCATTGGAGTCCAGCTGTGTTTAATTAATCTGATTGGACTTGATTAGGAAAGGCACACACCTGTCTATATAAGACCTCACAGCTCACAGTGCATGTCAGAGCAAATGAGAATCATGAGGTCAAAGGAACTGCCCAAGGAGCTGAGAGACAGAATTGTGGCAAGGCACAGATCTGGCCAAGGTTACAAAAGAATTTCTGCAGCACTCAAGGTTCCTAAGAGCACAGTGGCCTCCATAATCCTTAAATGGAAGAAGTTTGGGACAACCAGAACTTTTTCTAGACCTGGCCGTCTAGCCAAACTGAGCAATCATGGGAGAAAAGCCTTGGTGAGAGAGGTAAAGAAGAAACCAAATATCACTGTGGCTGAGCTCCAGAGATGCAGTAGGGAGATGGGATAAAGTTCCACAAAGTCAACTATCACTGCAGCCCTCCACCATTCGGGGCTTTATGGCAGAGTGGCCTGAAGGAAGCCTCTCCTCAGTGCAAGACATATGAAAGCCCGTATAGAGTTTGCCAAAAAACACATGAAGGACTCCCAGACTATGAGAAATAAGATTCTCTGGTCTGATGAGACGAAGATTGAACTTTTTGGCGTTAATTCTAAGCGGTATGTGTGGAGAAAACCAGGCACTGCTCATCACCTGCCAAATACAATCCCAACAGTGAAACGTGGTGGCAGCATCATGCTATGGGGGTGTTTTTCAGCTGCAAGGACAGGACGACTGGTTGCAATTGAAGGAAAGATGAATGCGGCCAAGTACAGAGATATCCTGGAAGAAAACCTCTTCCAGAGTGCTCTGGACCTCAGACTGGGTTGAAGGTTTACCTTCCAACAAGACCCTAAGCACACAGCTGAAATAACAAAGGAGTGGCTTCGGAACAACTCTGTGACCATTCTTGACTGGCCCAGCCAGAGCCCTGACCTCAACCCAATTGAGCATCTCTGGAGACACTTGAAAATGGCTGTCCACCAACGTTCACCATCCAACCTGACGGAACTGGAGAGGATCTGCAAAGAAGAATGGCAGAGGATCCCCAAATCCAGATGTGAAAAACTTGATGCATCGTTCCCAAGATGACTCATGGCTGTACTAGCTCAAAAGGGTGCTTCTACTCAATACTGAGCAAAGGGTCTGAATACTTATGACCATGTGATATTTCTGTTTTTCTTTTTTAATAAATTTGCAAAAATATCTACATTTCTGGGGGTTTTGTCTGTCAAGATGGGGTGCAGAGTGTACATTAATGAGAAATAAAATGAACTTTGTTTCATTGCAGCCATTTGCTAAAAGCAAAAAAAAAGAGTGAAAAATTTAAAGGGGTCTGAATACTTTCCGTACCCACTGTAGATGTATAATCCAGTGCTATCCCATTTATACAATACATGAGTAATATGCATTATTCAAGCCACTTGAACAGTTGCATAATTATGAATTTAAAAAAAGAATTTTCTAGAATCGGTGGCATCACAAACCTGATGTAAATTTCATTCACATTTTCTAGAGGAAGGAAAGAAAATGACAAACCATGGTCTTATAAAACAGACTGTCATTGAAAACACCATAGGGTATTGCTTGACTAACACCCAAATTCTACACTGGGTTGCTTCATGTCATACAAAAATATTCTGTTGGTAGTTTCCTACATATAACTCAGGGCACCTCTAGTTAACAAAATATGCAAAAAAAAAAAATAATCAAAACAAATTATTGTCAATGAGGTGCATTCTTTTATCTAGATTTCTAGATCTCATATATGTAATGGAGCTATGTACAGTATTAAAAATATTGAAGTGATTGTTCAAGAAACATGATGATAACGGCAGTGCCAGCAGAGTGGCATCATCCCCTGTAGCTGACAGCTATTCCTCCTAATGCATATTTTGAATGGGGGAGAGGGAAGTAGCTGACATCAGAAGCTTCCTGACACCTCTACCTGAAACGTATTTCTCTTGAGAACCAAAGAATAGGGCATTAAAAAAAAATCAATATGGCTAACTCTCCTTTCCCCTGTCCTAATTTCCTAAAAAGTTGAAACACGCCCCACACAACTCATTGGCCAACCCTGACAAAATGTACAGGATCGACTGATATTCATCTTACATGTATTGATAACTTTAGTCTATTACATCAGTTATGTATAGGTCTGCATAGGTGCTGTAGAGACAAAATAATAGGAATCGTTTAAATAATGACTATTTGCAAAATGTAGGATTTTAGATTCACTCAAAAAAAATATTTTTGAAAAAAATAGGTGTTTTTTTAAATGATAAAATTCTGGCTGCTTGCATATGCATTTACTATTACTGGCAATGAGAGCTGTTTACATCAATCTGCAATAAACTTCTTTTCAGAAGCTGCAGGCAGCAAGAAATGTCTTGTTTTTATTTTTGGCTATAAAAACCCCTCCAAAATATTCTCACCACACAACTCATCAGCTTCATCCACTTTTGAGCCATATTTTCATTCATTTGAATTCCAAGTGCATACTATCGTTTACATTACCTTCTTCATCATGTAGGACACATTTAGTTTTCAGCTAAAAACTACACACCCTGGAATCTAAGGTATCTACTGTACTCAAATAACCAACCCCCCACCTTTTCTTGCTGGGCATTAAATGTAAAAGGCTAGAACTAAAATGAAAAACTCTACTTGATTCTGCTTATGAGTCACTTATAGGCAACCATATTTTATATAAAATATTTAAAACAATAAAAAAAATAATTGAGTATTTTTTTTAAAGCAGTACATAAACCGGACAGGTGGTATCCATCCCACTAGAATCACTAACACATTAGGAAAGTATTTGTGTTTATCAGGATGGATAGAGTAGCAACTGGAAAATCTAAGATATGTGAAGCATGTCTAGCTTATCATTGTGCCTCTCACACAGCAATGTTCAGCTTCTCATCTCCTCCAGGTTAAATGAAAAACACAAACAGCAACAGAATGAATTGTGGTATAATTCACAGAAATACATTCAGTGACAATCTAACCGGTTCCGATTGCCTTTTGTTATTTAGTAAATGGTTTTATGCTGCTGTGAGCAGTGATAGCATACAGGCCTAATTGATCACTGAGGCATAGAGCAATAGAATGAAGGGTCGGTGACACAAGCCACTGTCAGTCTTCAATGAGCTCACAGCAGCAGAAAATATAATATTAAACAGATTCAACACTTAGCAATCCAGAATGGTAATTAACTCTAAATGTCAAGCTTTTCCGCCAAAATCATCTTTCAAGGACTCACATGACAAATAGCTAATAAAATGGAGGTATCAGACATGGCAGTAAAAAGGTTGGTTAGAAAATCAAAATAGCTCCCATTTACAACATTTGTTCCTAAGTTTAAGCAGGAAGAATAATCATAAATAAAAAGAGGGGTAACAGAATGCCAAATGGCATATGTCTGAAGAATTCAGTGACATTACAATAAAAAGATTTATACAAATACACAAATGCGCATAATGCATATACACAGAAATGTAAGGTGTCACAATCATGTCTCATAGGCTGAGGGGAATGATATTATATCCAGTACCAAACTCACAAATACAAGCAATGGCTAATGCAATATAAGTTGTAGGCACTTCTAATGATACTGCCAAGCAAATTTACTATAAGAAGCTGAAGACTGACAGCTGGAGACCTGCTTGGGAGTACAGATGTTTAGGCAACCATACAACATTGGAAGCCTACTTTCAACCTTCTAGATGAAGATACAGTCAAAAAAAATTTAGACACCATTTAAAGTATAATAAATTAATATTTATCACTATTTAATTAAAAAAACTAAATAGTCTATGTTTAATGAGTAGACTGAGTCGACCATATTCAGTTGTGTCACAAGGATAACTTTTCAAGACAATTTGGGTTTGATATCCAATACATGTGCGTATTGCAGCCTCTCTAGCAGGCCAAGTTACTTTTTACATAGAAGTTTATGGAGGTCGGAGGAGGCTGCTGAAAACAGACAAACATAAATGCTACAATCTGCTACACTGAGGGAGAACCCTTCTGACACTGCTGTATCTTTCAAGATAAACAGAATAAGGCAATGAATCAAATAACAGCCACCTCCTCCCCCTGCCCTCTCCATATACTTGTGTGTGAGATGGATATGAAGACAGATTCTTTGTAAACAGCCTGAGTTTAGATAAGGAGCAGCAGCCTAATGAGTGGAAAAGGAAACAGATTTCTTTAAAAGGTTAAGATAGTGAGCCACAGTCAAGAAATGCTGCGGAAAAGACCGCAGAAGAAACGCACTGCGTTTCTTCCCACAGACTTTTTCTCAGCAAGTTCGCAGAGTTTTCCTGACCTTAATTGGATTCCTGCTGCAGACTTGCTTTGAATGCTGCAGCAAGTTTGCATGAGTATTTGCTCCATTGTCATTAAGTGAACTAATTCACAGTATTTTCATCTAAAATAAGTAGCATGCAACAATTCCCACTGCAATTTTTCCACTGCACAGGCAAAAATCTGTATTATGGTATTCACATGCATGGGGTGTGGATTGTCACCTTATATGACATGGATTAGCGGAACTGCAATTTCAAAAACCATTGTGTTATTTCTGTTTAGGTATAATAGAGACATAGTCTGCAGATGAAAACTGTACGCACTTTCTGTGAAAATAGCTCAGAGTTTGTGTTTCCGCTGCGATCTTTTCCGCAGTGCTTTTTGGCTGCGGCTCGCTACACGGAGCCTTAGCCTTAAGTAGTAAAAAGAATAACCACCAAACTCAGCACAGTTATCCCAAGAGTATATAAAAACATAAAAATATATATCTATAAATGGCTATGAACACAATATAAATATTACTCTATTTTCCTTGCAGACTGCCTGGTTTTATGCTCTTGCATTTAACTGTAGGTGTACCCATTTAAGATAGAAATAGTTAGTTCTTGTGCTGCTGCCAGACAGCTACAAAGAACATTCATTTGTAAAGGTAAGAAACAAAAGAACTGTCACATCTCCAGCAGACATGTCAGCTTCCAAAGACTCAAACTTGGTGGCACTAAAATGACATTTTAATAAAGGTCTAGAATTTTGTTGAAGCCTATTAAACCATTAAATACTAAAAATCAGCAAGACTTCCTAAACGTCAGCAAGTTGACATGTTTGCCCTGAGGATATTAGGAAAATAAAACCTCCTGATTTAATTGTGGACATGTTATCTTCTAAAGAGAGACCCAATTTAAATGAAAATTACCCAGATCATGATTAACCCTTTCAGACAATGGAGGGTTTGGTTTTTTTTTCATTGCACAAATAAACTGCATTCATTGTCAGCAGAAAAAGACAGTGTCACAAATTGTTATAGAAATATATACTGCCAAGTAATACAAATGGGAACCAAACACAGTAAATACCGAAAGGTGTAAAATGCTATACAATGTTATATAAACTGATATCTTATGGCAGTTCCAAGATACTAAAGTGACCTCTACCTCAGACCTCAATATGGGACAAAATATGCTTACATGGAGTGATGTGTTGAATCTAGCATCTTATATGTTGCATAAAATATGTAATTGCCTGACAATAACACATTTTCTGGATTGTCAGAGATTCTTTGCATATTTAATAGGACCAATTATTGGGAACAAGTGTTTCAGAATGCTTGTTACCGATAACTGGCCTGATATTCTGTTTAAGGCCCCTTTACATGACCCTATCACCATCTAAATCACTTCTAAACTACTTAGAAACAGTGTAAGGGCAGCTACCATTAACACTTTTAGCTCTTTAACATCATTTTAGCAATTTGTGGAAGCCAAACCGCAAAAAGTTTTGATCAAATACAGTCAAATACAGTACAGAACTGGTTTGCTCATCTAGTGGTTACACCAAGACACATACAGGATACACTTATAGGATAGTTAGGATAGTTAACATATCAATTTGTAATAACTTAGCCTAAAAAAGGTTTTCTAAATAGAACACAATTTTGTGATGAGGTCCCACATAGTGGGCTGCAGCCAAAAAGCGCGGCAAAAACATATCGCATTTCTTCTCGCAGTGCTTTTCACAGAACGTCTGCAGAGTTTTCCTCAGCGGACTTTGTTTCCATTATACCTATACGGAAACCACTAGCATTTCCACAGGTGTAATTGACATGCAGCGATTTGCATAAACGCGACTGTTTTTCAAATCGCAGTATTTCCGCTGTGGATTATTTTCTGCAATGTGTGGATGGGATTTGCCAGAATTAGCCACAGTTTTTGCCGCAGCGTTTCCGCCATGGCAAAATCATGACATTTACGCTATGTGGGGCACCGGCCTTACTTGTGATACAAATATCAGGCAGGATACATCTGCACCTGCTACATAACACTCATGTATGGATTGGGAGTAAAATCCTCTTTTATTTAAAGACTTATAAATGAACTACAGTGGAATCGTAAAGCCCCTTGCAGAAGACCGTGGATGAGATCAGTGTGCTATCCATGTTTTTCCCAGATAGCACACTGACCCATTCATTTCTATGGGTCCATGCACATGACCGTGATTTCCACGGATCAGAGTGCGGACCATGAGTCCGTGCCGCAAAATATAGAGCAGGTCCTATTCTGTTCAGTGTTTGCAGCACAGACTCAGTGTCATCAGTGTGCCGCCCGTATTTGCGGACAAGCTAGGGACATCATTAGATATCTACTGTGTTTTTTTTTTTTTTTTTGTGTGGATCTGCAAACTCGGATCACACACTGATTACACACTGTCTGTTTTTGCGGACATATGGCACTGATGCTGAAGACACACTGATGACACACGTTCCGCAAAAAAGGAACAATGATTAGTACTTTGCGCACCACAAAATATACATGGTCGTCTGCAGCTAGGCTGACACTAGGTTCACACCTGCGTTCGGGTTTCCGTTTCGGGGATCTGCTTGTTGGACCCCATAGACTATAATGGGGTCCGCCAGGTATCTGCCTGAAAAGGGCGAAAAATGCGGAGAGTAAAGCGCTGCTTGCAGGACTTTTCTCTCTGCATTTTTTAAGCAGGTTTGAGGATGGAAACCCCAAACGGTTTTCAATCGGTGGTGTGAACCTAGCCTTAAAGTACGTTGAAAGCTTAAAACAGCACCTCTTCTGAAAAAAAAAAAAAAAAAAAGTCCTCTGCGGACTTTCTGTCCCTATTATATCTATATGGAAAACACCAGCATTTCCATAGGTATAATTGACATGCTGCAATTTACAAAAATGGAATGTTTTTTGAAATTGCAGAAATAAATCCACAGCGGAAATACTGCGATGTGTGGATGGGATTAGCCAGAATCCAAACCACTTTGCAGGTAGTGTAATACACAGCTTTTCTCGCCTCGGCGTTACCGCCACGTCCAAAACGCTGTGTATTCCCATTCCAAGTATCTTACTTCAATGTTATATTGAGTGGTAAACTTTTTTGTAATACACAGTTTATTTTTTATGCACCCAATTGGCTATAGAACGGGTTAGGAATTGAAGCTAGATATAATAGAAATGAAGAAACAGGAGCTAGCTTGATGGAGTATGTTTGGTAGAACTGTCAGACAATTCAAATACTGTAGCGCGATCTTACACACCATCAAGCTTGTGTATGATGGGATCCAGAATGTTGATTTTTGAGTGCAATATTAGGTGACCTGAAGGATCCTTGGTCTAGTGATATATAAAAAAAATGTGCGCTGCCAGATTACTATTAGCAAGGAAGTGGACAGCCAAGGACACAGGCGTTGCACTGTGGACACAGGTATTGTGCTGTCCATGGATGGTCTGCTTTTAATGTCTGTGAAAAGCAGATCAACTTTTTTTTTTTGTTTCATTTTCTATACTTTCTAAGTCTCTGGGTCTATGAAGAATTGATCCCTTTGTTTTAACTGACCCATAAACCTTCACTGGAATCAGTTTAAAAAAAAAAAAAATGATACTTCCATTTCCAGATGTCTGAATGAAGACCTTAGGCAGGGTTCACACTACGGTTGGATTCCATTATGAAGGTGTCCGTTAACAAAAAAAAAAAAAAAAAAAAAAAAAAAAAAACACGGACACCTATCATAACAGACATTAACGGACACTAACTGATGTTAATGTGTCCATTTTTTTTGTTTGTTTCTGCTTTCTGAGCATGCACAGAAAAAAAAATAAATAAATGTACATAAAATAATGGACAGTAACTGAAAGGCGTTACCCATAGACTTCAAAGTTAAAAAAATAAAATAAACGGACACTTGCTATCCGTCAAGAATCCATTTTTCCAAATGGACAAAAAAGATCTGCATGTAGGATTTTTTTGTCCGCGGAAAAAAAAAAACAGACTTCTGACGGATTGGATGTAAACGGACACAAACGGACACAATATAAAAACCCATTAAAATTAATGGAAATTTTAACGGATTTCTGACGGATCAGCTAGTGTCCAATGCTAAAATCTTGTCCGTAGCTATTGTCCGTTACACTTCTGACGGTCACCAACGTAGTGTGAACGCCCCCTTAAAATAAATGTGTTCATACACTACCATTCAAAAGTTTGGGGTCACCCAGACAATTTTGTCAAATGAATTGCAAAATGGATAGAAAATATAGTCAAGACATTGACAAGGTTAGAAATAATGATTTTTATTTGAAATAATAATTTTCTCCTTCAAACTTTGCTTTCATCAAAGAATGCTCCATTTGCAGCAATTACAGCATTGCAGACCTTTGGCATTCTAGCTGTTAATTTGCTGAGGTAATCTGGAGAAATTTCACCCCATGCTTCCAGAAGCCCCTCCCACAAGTTGGATTGGCTTGATGGGCACTTTTTGCGTACCATACAGTCAAGCTGCTCCCACAACAGCTCAATGGGGTTGAGATCTGGTGACTGCGCTGGCCACTCCATTACAGATAGAATACCAGCTGCCTGCTTCTTTCCTAAATAGTTCTTGCATAATTTGGAGGTGTGCTTTGGGTCATTGTCCTGTTGTAGGATGAAATTGGCTCCAATCAAGCGCTGTCCACAGGGTATGGCATAACGCTGCAAAATGGAGTGATAGCCTTCCTTATTCAAAATCCCTTTTACCTTGTACAAATCTCCCACTTTACCAGCACCAAAGCAACCCCAGACCATCACATTACCTCCACAATGCTTGACAGATGGCATCAGGCACTCTTCCAGCATCTTTTCAGTTGTTCTGCGTCTCACAAATGTTCTTCTGTGTGATCCATCACCTCAAACTTCGATCCGTCTGTCCATAACACTTTTTTCCAATCTTCCTCTGTCCAATGTCTGTGTTCTTTTGCCCATATAAATCTTTTCCTTTTATTAGCCAGTCTCAGATATGGCTTTTTTCTTGGCCACTCTGCCCTGAAGGCCAGCATCCCTGAGTCGCCTCTTCACTGTAGATGCTGACACTGGCTTTTTGCGGGTACTATTTAATGAAGCTGCCAGTTGAGGACCTATGAGGCGTCAATTTCTCAAACTAGAGACTCTAATGTACTTGTCTTGTTGCTCAGTTGTGCAGCGGGGCCTCCCACTACTCTTTCTACTCTAGTTAGAGCCTGTTTGTGCTCTCCTCTGAAGGGAGTAGTACACACCGTAGTAGGAAATCTTCAATTTCTTGGCAAGTTCTCTTTTTCTGGCCATTTTGAGAGTTTAATCGAACCAACAAATGTAATGCTCCAGATTCTCAACTAGCTCAAAGGAAGGTCAGTTTTATAGCTTCTCTAACCAGCAAAACTGTTTTCAGCTGTGCTAACATACTTGTACAAGGGTTTTCAAGGGTTTTCTAAACATCCATTAGCCTTCTTACACAGTTAGCAAACACAATGTACCATTAGAACACTGGAGTGATGGTTGCTGGAAATTGGCCTCTATACACCTATGTAAATATTGCATTAAAAACCCGACGTTTGCAGCTTGAATAGTAATTTACCACATTCTTATTCATTTAATGTTATCTTCATTGAAAAAAACTGTGCTTTTCTTTCAAAAATAAGGAAATTTCTAAGTGACCCTAAACTTTTGAACGGTAGTGTATGCAGTTTGTGAAAAATGCGGATGGCATACATACATGAAATACAGACATGTGAATAAGGCCTAACACAGTATTACAAGATGATCCTCAAAATAAGGAGGGGAAAAACAAACAAACAAACAGTAAATTTTTGAGCACTGGGATAGATAAACCTATATATAAGCCCAATAAATAACCCAACATATTTTCTTTCAAAAGGAGTTCAATCTTTATTTTGAGCATCAGTGCATTCTAAATATATCATCATTAGCACTGATCTAAATTGTACATTTGTTAACACATATCTAGTGCATGAATATCTGCAATTGATCACAAACCCCCCATTTTTTACTTAAATCATAAAATAGATCCAAGAAGTTAAACAGTCAATAGTACACTAAAGAGCTTAAAGTATTCTAGAAAACCCCTTTCCTGTGGACCTTAGGGGGAGTCTATGTGATATCTACCTAGTATGTCTCATGGTATGTGCTTTACAGGTATGGTTACCCATCTATATGAGATTTAGGTTAGGCATTGTTATATGCTGGTATTGGGCAATAGCTACTTCAAGTTGTTGATGTGATTATTACACAATATTAGAGCATACATATGTTCTCGCATTTCGTATAATTGCTTTGGATTATAGCGGGCATGGTTTAATTTTCATGTAGATGGGATATTATACACTGCCTTAGTGTGATGTTTTATAGACCTATAATATTATTTTGGCTATGATAATATGTCATGAAATTATAGTTAACTCCTTCTTAGGCCCACTGGACGAGGGGATTCTGGTATTTAGGGTGTTGTTTTACATGATACACCTATATTGGTCCTCCTATAGTTATTACATATGTATTGATTATGCAATTGTTATATGTATTATATAAATAAAAAAAAACATTGGTTGGTGTGGAGAATACCATATATCTATGGGATTTCCAGATATGATATATCTTTGAGGAAATTTTTTCGGTTGATATTTAAAGTGTTATAGAAGGATTATATAACATCTCTAGCCCCACTGCAGTTCAGGGTTGGCTCTAGATTGGATGATTCTCTGGAGGCCAAGTTCATTCATGCTGAACCTTTTGTTGTGCTAATTCTGCCATTTATTTCGGTTTCCTAACAAGAGAACAAACCTGCTAGAAGACTTCTATTCAGGGAATTTGGGAGCCCTTGTGGACGGCAAAGTCTTTTAGGTAACCAATTATTTTGTCCTGCAATGCTTAGGAGTTATAAAAATATGTGAATTTTCTCCTGGCTAAATGTGATCAAACTCTGAAGGACAAGTGGAAAGGCATAACAACACTAAAGTAAATGTAAAAAAAAAAAGTAAACGTTTGAGCAGAGCATATGACGCTAGATTCACACTAGCATTATGGTCTCTGTTTGGGTACGCTGGGACCTGCACAACAGAGAGACAGACCACTAAAATGGACACTATAGTGTATAATGGGGTCCGCTGTTTTCAAACTGAAAGCGGCAGAGAGCAAAGTCCTCCATGCAAGACTTTTCTCTCTGCCGATTTTCGGTGTTCTCTGCAACAGAGTCTCCAATGGAGACTCCGGCGCAGATGGGAACCTAGAATAGTGGTTAGAATATGAAAGTGTTAGGTTTGGATTACACATGGGGAAAATGTAATAAAATTTTTATGCCAGTTTTCTGGCACTATTTTACACTACAGTTGCGTTATTCCACTTTTTTTTGTTGTTCACAGCATTTTTGCAAAAAGTAGCCATGACCAGGTGGCTCACTGTGGCCTGACAAATTTACTTATTGATAAGGTTTCAAACAAATCAACTAAATACAATTTTTAATATTTTATCAATCAATAATATATTTCAGAACATTAATAAGAAAGGTATAAAATTGGAATTACTTTACAGTTAGCTGACACAGTGAGAAGGAAGCAGATATATTGTAAGCTTCCTTGTCCAACCTACCACCCAACTATTGACTAAGGTGAATAAACTGTTGATCATATCGTGCAATGGGAGGAGAAAGCTTGCCTGGGATAAATCAGGCTTTAGGGCCGAGCAAACATTGATTTCACAAATGTGATGGAACTGAGAATTGTGCTTCTTTGAAATGGCAAATTAATTAAATTAAATGAATTATCCAGCCCTAGTCTCAGTTTTCAAATCACACCAGACAGACACTTATCACCTATCATGTGGATATGTGGTAAATTGTAATCTTGGCACAACCTCATTAAAGGGGTTGCCTAGGCAAAATTGGAGAATCCCTTTAACTTTTAAATCAGCTGGGGACAGTGAAAAAATAAAAATAAAAAAATGCATATGGTGTCCTCCCCAGCGCGTCCTGGTTTTTCTGCTCCAGCGGCTTCTCCTAGGTCTCTTCCTGAGTTCTGCTGAAGCCGCTTATTTTTTTTCACTGACCCCTGCTGGCCGCAGTCAAAAAGCACTGCGGATAAAAACATAGTCCGCAGGACTGTCAGTGTTTCTGTAGGTATAATTAACATGCTGCGATTTCCAAAAACGCAACAGTTTCGAAAATTGCAGCATTTCTGCTGCAGTTATTTTTCTGCAATGTATGGATGGAATTTGCAGGGACTGTAAAAACACTGCAGGTTTTGCCGTGACATTTAACCTATGGCCAAACCACGGCGTTTTCGCCACGTGGGACCCTGGCCTTATTTCCATAAAATCAGAAACCACTTTGAGTGTCAACTGTTATTGAACATGGCTCCTAATAGGATGGAGAGATTATTTGACCAAACTACCATGTGTTCATTATAACATCTGGATAGAGATAAATCAAAGTAGCACAGGAATAAGATGTTCAGTACTCGTGTTCATCAAATAAGCAAACCTTTAAGGAAATATAGACTGACTAACAACCATAAACCAGGAGCAAGAAGCATTTTGCTTTTATATGCTCAGCAAATTATTCTGAAGTGTAGGCTGTGCGGCGCTCTGCGATCAATAAAAGGAATCAGTCATCTGTCAGATGGACTTGTAAATGCATGGATGATTTTTTGCTTCCTTCAACTCAAAAGATTTTTTTTCATCTTATAAAAACTTTAAGCAAGCATGTTGCAGTATTTAAAAGGTTTTTTCAGAGGACTTGTAGGATTCATATTTGCTTTAATGTATAAAGGTATAGATCCCCAAGGACCTATAGTATCATCTTTATGAAACAGGGAATTCAATTTTTTACAGATTAGGAAATGTTACTTTTATACTTCTTTCCCTAACTATGGACCTGAAATACTAAAATAATATGCTTTCTGTGCAGTCCCTCAGGCTTATACAATTCACTCAGTGGGTTCATGATAGGGGAGAAGATTCCTAATTGGAGCCTGTGCAATTACACACATGTAAAATAAAGGGTACAGTGTATGGAGTCAGTAAGAATTTGCAGCTCCCATGCAGTGCCTAGTGGTTAGCAGCTCACAGTTGAGTTTGGGTCGCTGTCAACTGTACAGCCATAAAGGTGGCCCTTAGGTCTTGTTAATATGTCCACATTTTGTAGATGTGTGGTGTCCATGTTAGGCCGGGGCCCCATGTGGCGCAAATGCCGCGGTTTGTAAAATCACAGCATGACAATTATACCTATGGAAATGCCGGCAGTTTACCTATAGGTATCATTGAAGCAGAAAGTCTGCAGAGGATACCTCTGTGAACTTTCAGTGCAAAGCGCTGTGGGAATAACCACAATGCGTTGCCGCAACGGTTTTTCCCGCAGTGCCTTTTTGCTGCAGAAAACTACGTGGGGCCTTAGCCTCAATCACAGGCAGCACACGTTCTTTGGGTGCTGTCCATAGTTAATCCATTTTTCAAATGCATGAAAAAAAATGGGTCATAATTTTTTCAAAGTTTCTACGTTTGCGTAGGTCTTTAAGTCCATAAAAAAATATTAGTGTAACATGGATTTTTTTTTTTTAAATGGATCGATAGAATTTCAGCTGTGTGATGCCTCTGTTATGCACCCTTACTCGTGAAAAAAACAAAAAAAAACAAAGGGACAGGAATTAACAGACCCACAGACCATGGAAAAGAAAAGGAAATATGAATAAATACATTGAAATGAATGAGTGTCCTAAAAAATGAGGATACAATACTACGGAAATGCGGATGTGTAAACAAGTCCTCACTTACACTAGATTATAGAATACAAAGAATTTTAAATAGGTGATAAGACCATTGCTGACAAGAATCGAAACTCCAAAATTTGCATGACAAAAATATATTTCTGCACTATTTTGTCTAATGGCAGATTTATAGGATTTCTGGACTAAAATTGAGCTGTATACATTTTTCTTTCTTTCAGAATTTATTTCCCATCAGCCCATTTCAGAAACTAGTCTGATTATTTTTCTGAGCATGCAATTTATTTACTTGTAGTGCCTTGGGCTGTTGGTTTCGAGAAACTCTCAATACAGAGTATTTCTGTTTTCCAGGCTTAGTTTAATGTTCCTGTCACTTCTGTCGATTCAGAATCAAATAGGCAGCTGAAATGAAATATGATTTTTATTTCACACAAAGAATAGAAGAAAATGTTGGATTCATTAACCCTGTGTGCAATCCACAAGAGAAAGTACCTTATCCGAATGTATGCAACTCATATTTGAGGGGTTTTTTTTTTTTTTGGTTTTTTTTCAAATGTCATGAAATACGTTTAGTGCAATTGGAAAAATAGAATAAAAAGTTGTATTTTTGCCAGGAACAAGATGTGTATCTTTGGTATTCACACATCAATATTTGATCAATAAAGAGATCGTCTGAAAGTACAGGTAGCTTAAAAAAAAACCAAAAAAAAAAAAAACCTCAATCCATGCTTTTTCTGGGAAAAAAAAAGAAAGCCAGACCTTTTTTTTTTTTATTATTTGTTCTAAATCTAGAGAAAATCCTTTTTTATTTAAAACACAATTCAAATAAAAATGTGAAAATTCTACGCTACTACTACCCTATTTCTCTAAAAATAAGCCCTACCCAGTAAATAAGCCCTAGCTTGGTTTTGCAGGGTTTTTGGAGTAGGCTTGAAATATAAGCCCTACTCCAAAAATAAGCCCTAGTTATTGGCTCCAGTGATTGGTTATGTCACATAACGACACTGAGACGGAGAATAGGAGAATACTGTAGCTCCCAACCATCCTGGCTAAGTGCCCCGCTACCTCCCGCCACGGCAGAGCAATACATGCTCACCCGCTTCAGAGATCCTCCTCCTGCCTCCCGAGTTTGAATTCTGAGCGCCGCTTCTATGCTGTGGGCTTTGCTACCTATGTGACCAGACGTCAGGTGCCACATCTGCTCATTTCCACAGATGCAGCCACTCATATACAGCACCTCCCCCTTAGCATAAAGGAGAGGAGATAGAGGGGGCACGGGGCCACTGCCACACAAAGTGTTTAGACAGTGCCTTTAAGTTTGTTTAAGACCCACTGACACTGCACCATCAATTGTGAATGTAAGTTAGGGTTATAAGCCATAACCCTTTCACAAGATTCATCCGGGCTGAATCAGAAAAGATTCTGATTCACTCCGGTGCCTGAAAAATAAGCTCTACCCCAAAAATTAGCCCTAGTCCTCTTTTCGGAGAAAAAAAATTATATAAGACCCTGTCTTATTTTCGGAGAAACACGGTACTACTACGTAATAACTTGGCATTAGCATCTAAATTCTCTTTGTCTTTAGTTAAAGCATCACCATATACAATATTAACCCTTTCAGGACACTGATTTCATCTTTATTTTCTCCGCTCAGTTTTACATGAACCACAACGTTTTCTTATTCTTTCAGAACAGCCAAGCTTGTTTTTTGTGGGATATGTTGTATTTTCTAATGGCACCATTTAGTTTTACATGTAATGTATTGAGAAAAGGTGAATATAAATATCTGTGGTTTTAAAATGGGAAATAAAACAATTTTTTTGTCGTGTTTTAATTTTACCACATTGTTGTTACGGTGCAAATATTACCATTATCCTGCAAGTCAGTGTGATGATAGTGATTACAAAATTAATAAAAGCTACTGAATATAAAGTTGGTGTTTGTTTTAGTAAAAAAAAAATAAAAATTTAAAACTTCCACAGTATGGGATAAATATTTTGAGATTGTATATAGTTTGGGCATTTTAAGATGCAGTGATACCTAATAGGTTAATTAATTTTAAGATGTAAAATAGGGAAATGGGATGATTAGAATTCTTTGTTTTTGTTTTTTTTATAGAATTTGAAGAATTTTTTTTAAAACCCTTTATTATCAGTACCCATACGGAATTTGATACCATTTTGCAGTATGTTGTACGTTTACACCTTGCCTATGGCAGCAAGTAGTAGAACGTCAGTGAAGACAAGTCTTCAATAGGCTTCTGCATGAATCTGCACACCTATGCTGCAGCAGGGTTACTAATAGGATTAAAAACGGTACCCATTTGGCGGTACCCATACAATCTAACAAAATTGATGCCGCAACTGACTGTGGCATCAAAGTGGTTAAAAAAGACACCAATTGTGGCTGCTATGGAATAACACAGTCGTACCAGCATATTGTGGGCTCAACTCCTGGACCAAGGACCATTTATTAAGAAGTAATGAGATATAGCAGTAGACATCTTGTAGGAGGTATTTTTTTGTTTAGAATACAAACACCTCATGATTCAAGCTTCCATAGAGGTAAGTACATTACAGAATGTATTTGGATGACACTCGTTTGTCATCTAAATGAATGCCACTGCAAACTCAGGCCAACATTGGATGGCATACTCGTTTGTATGCATGGGGCCTTAAAGTTATTTTAGAATATGTAGGGGTGGACAGGGCCACTTTAGCTATAGGAGAAGCAGTGCACCTAAACAGACCCTATGGCAGCATTGGGTCCCTGTCGGCACTATTCAACAGGAGGGACAGCCCTAGATGGATTTTGGACACTGTCACGCGGTCCTGAGCAGCGTGTCCAAACTTCAACTCTCTCCGCATCCTCAGGACACAGCTAGTGTTGAAAACAGTGGAGCAGAGAGTCTCCATCTCCCTGCTTCTCCATTCACTCTGCAATTAATGCTGTTCACAGCTTTGGCAGTCAGGCAGGATCGCCAAAAATCAGGGACAGGACAAGCCAGAGGAGGACTGCAGACAGTTTACTGGGAATGGGGCTAGGTCAGTACTTCGTTTTTTCATATGACTTCTTTGTAGGGGCCATTAAAGGGGAATTTTATTGTGTGGGGGATCAAGAGGCGCAATTTTATATAAAGATTGTTTGCGAAGGGACAAATATGATGAATTTTATGGTAATCACAATTACTGTACTTTATTTTTAAACAATTGTATATTTAAATAGTAAAATAATCAATCTAAGTCTTAAATTACGGGTTGAGCTTTTTTCCACAGCTTTTTCACAGAAAATCTGCAGAGTTTTCCTTTGCGTCCTTTCTGCCCCTATTATAGCTATACGGAAAACGCCAGTATTTCCACAGGTATAATTGACATGCTGCGATTTTCAAAAATGCAAGGGTTTCTGAAAATGCAACTTTTCCGCTGCAGATTTTTTTCTGCAATGTGTGGTTAGAATTAGCCAGAATCCCATCCACTTTGCAGGTATTGTAAAAGACAACATTTTTTGCAACGTAGAGCAAAATAAACGTAGATTTGGTCAACCGCAAGTGAGCAGTCTCTTGCTGATCAGGCAGTAGCTAAAAATGTAGCCAATGACTGCAAATTTTTGCTTGATAGTTCAATTTGTTTTCACATGAACAGTGACATTGCATAATATATGCCTTATTTGAAGGTTTTATGTATGCAGCAGATGAGAAATTGAACAGTCAACAAAAAAAGCTAAATTATTAAAGTGCCCCAATGATTATACCCTTGTACACTCCAAAGTTTACAAAGCAAAGACAAGTGGCTATGTACAACAATAATTAAATCAGTAACAGTAACCAAACTCCACCCTTCACAAAAGATAAAAAGCAACGGCTTGTAAAAGAAACAAGTATAAAAATTAAGCTTTTACTGGCTTGGGAGCGCACCATTTCTCATTGAGAATCTACAGGCATTTATAATGGGCAGCTGTTTTTTGCTTACAACTACACATGGATGTAAAGTAGTGCAGATATTGTTAGTATGCATCTTTTACATGAACATTTAACCTGCAGTTTAGCTTATAAACTGTTGCATTAAATCTGGTTCTCAGTTATCAGCTTTTTGTGGTTTGACTAGTCCATTTTGTTTTTCAATGAGATTAGTGACATGACGTCCAGAAATACATTTTCCGCTATTATCACTAGTTCACTACTTTCATTTTAAATATATTCAGCTACATACAGCCTTACAATGCTCAATGTTAGGTTTAGTGCTCACTCTATAGATTTAGTACAATAGACAAAAAAACAAGATTTAGGATGGCTTCTGATCTGCTAGGCAACATGGGACAACAGATTTCATCCAAAAAGAATTTTCATTTATTCTCTGGCTCACAATCATTGCATGTACCCTCCTTGTTCTACTTATACAAATAAAAAAAAATTGAGAACAAATGTGACACAGATTGTATGTCTATTTCCTTCAGTCAATCACAGTCCTTTACACACATCTATTATGGAAGATGGACTAGGTGGAATTGGAAATACAGTCATGAGAAAAACCAAGTACATTGTTTGGAAAAAAAACCAAAAACACGTGGTTCTAAGAAAGTCTCAAAAGTATGCAAATACAACCTTATTTGAACAACACACAATAGATTTCATCATTTCAACACAAATTAACCATTTACAACCCATTAATCAATATCATGTAGAACCATCTTTTATAGCACATGCGTTGGAAGCATCCCAGAACAGCTGCCGATCAGATATTTATAAATGTCGTAAGGACAAAAAACTAATTCCTGGCAAACCCCTTTAAAGAGGACCTTTCATGTCCTCATGCATATGCAGTTCTATATACCACTAGAAAGCTGACAGTGCACTAAATTCAGCGCACTGTTGGCTTTCCCATAATGTGCCCCGGGGCTGGAGATATCGGTGATGTTACTTTCGGCATAGATATCTCCCCACTGTCAGAAGGTTGTTCCTCATAGCTCAGCATCATCGCTGGGCTGTGAGGAACACCCCCCCCCATCCCCGACAGTACTCGTCCATAGCTCTGTCAGAGCTGTTTCTTACTGCCCAGCGATGACGCTAGGCTGTGAGGAATTTACCCCCCAGTACACATCTGTGGACGTCTGTCAAAAGAACATTGTTCAGCAACTGAAGCTGTGCTGCCATGTTATGTTTCAAAGAAGAGGCTTTCTCTTGGCAACCATTCCAAACAAGCCATACTTGTTAGATCCTTTTCTAATTATACCATCATGAATTTGAACAAGTAACAGGCTAGTTGAGGCTTGTAGAGTCTGAGCTGTTTTTGCAATTGCTATGAGCATTGCACAGTCTGATCTTTGAGTGAATTTGCGGATTCACCTGGGAAGATTGTCAATTGTCTTAAATGTTTTGTACTTGTGAATAATCTCTCACTATAGAATGATGGTCTTAAAGTTGTTTTAAAATGGCCTTATAACCCTGGTAGGCAGCAACAGCTGCTTCTCTAAGATCATTGCTGATGTCTTTCCTCTATAGTAGCGTGTTGAGACACGCCGTTTGTTCCATACCAGCAAACTGCGATAACTTCTAATTTTATAGAGGTGGTTACAATTGCTGATGGTCAATTACTTAAGGGCATTTGATTCATGGATTTTTCACGGACCCCTCACACGTTTGAGTGTCTGGAGGGATAAAAACTGGCTGATTATGATGTTCAAATGAATATAGGGTAAGAATATACTTCATTTTTCCACACACTGCGCCTACATTTTGGCATAGTTGGCATTTGTTAAATACATAATGACAATTTGTTTACTTTAGATAGATGGAATGTTTTGTTTGTTTGTTTTTTTCAAAGGATGATCCTTTATGCTCAAAATGACAGTTTGACTATATGAACCTCTTATCAGCTCATTAAAATTTAGTATTAAAGAGGCACTCTAACAGATTTTTTTTCTCTAACATGTTAAAATGGTGCATGATATAAACTGTAATGGCTGTAACTTTCTTACAAGTGAGCGTATTTGAGAGTGATCCATTCCATTCTGGTCTTCAGTTGTGTCATGTGACCCATACTCTGACTTTCCACCTGACACAGCTTCTTGTGTGTGGACAGGAAGTCTATTTCTCCATTCATTCCTATGAAGCTCACATTGAAGCGATCGTAGGAATGAATAGAGAAACTGACTTCCTGTCCACGCATAGGACACTGTCTCAGTTGGAGAGTCAGAGTGTAGATTACATGCAGGGCTGAATCTGCCATAACGCGAGATAGCCAAGTTCCTGAGCATCTGGCACTGACAGTATTTGTTGGGTGAACTGTATTGCAAAATAGCAGCCCTTGAAAAAGATGGCTGCTTATGAAAAGATGTTTATAATAAAACAATACGTAAGTAAACTTAATTTTGAACCCAGTATAGAATGATGTCTACACCCACTCTATTTTTAGTTGACATGTTGTGAGATTTTGTATGTCTATACTAATCAGACCGGCGCCACTGTTTGAAGGGGTATTTGCATACTACTTAGACAACAGACTCTGTTTAAGGTTAGATTTACAGATTAGATTACAGGATGCTGTTTAAGGTGATATCTATATGTACATTTTAATTAGCTCAACAATGGGGTATTTGCATACTTATACAGATTAGATTAACGACGCTGTCTGAAGGGATATTTGCATACCCATGCAACCTAAACAAAAGACTCTGTTTGGGGACATATCCGTACTAACCAGATCAACAGGATATATCTGTATGTCTATAGTATTTAGATTAAAGGAGCAACTCTGTTCAAAGCATATGTCACAAGATCATATTCAGGTGAGAACTGGCCCCTTTCACATGAATATGATCTTGGAGATAAATGAGGCCTTACAGATGTGTATCACTTCTGTAACCGCCTATTGTATGACATACACAAAGGGTATATGAGGAAAGATCCCTCAGCATTAGTGTGACATTTTCTTGAGAGCAGATGATTGGGGACGCCTGCTGAGACTGCTTGTTGAGACCTGCTGCACATGGATGAGTGATGCTTCCTACAGATACCCTCATCAGAAATAAGCTTAGCAGTGTTGTAAGTATTTGATTTGATTACCGTGCTATACATACTATATTGTAAGTGTTGATTTAATATACTTTAAGTATTTGATTATCTCATAGTTTGATTGACTTTGAGATTTGATTATTTGATTTGATATACTTTATGATACTTTTAAGTGTTGTAAGTATTTGATTATATATCACAGTTTGATTGACTGCGATATTTGATTATATCATCGTTTGATTGACTTTGATATCTGATTATACCTTACTATACCTGCTGTATGGTAAGTGTTGAATACATATCATAGTTTGATTGACTTTGATATGTGATTGTACCTAGCTATATCTGCTGCATTGCAAGGTTTGATTATTCTGTCTAATATCTGTTATACTTTTCTTTGTTGTAAGACCTTTTGACCTTTTGTTATACTTTTCCTTGTTATAAGACCTTTTCTTATACTCTTCTTAGTGAAATGTTACCTTTTTGATATCTTCTTACCTTTTGTTATCTTCTTATACTCTTCTTAATAAAATGTTAAGCTACTTGGGGATAGTCTAGTGTTTTTACTCTATAACTTTATTCTATTACACGGAATCTAAAAGAATCTGTTTTCATTTGGCAATACATGAACTTAGAGAGATTCACTGGGTGGTTTCAGTCGGACCGAACATGTCTGAGATGGAACTGCTATTATACTCTGGGGTCTCTTCACGGATCTTCTGCTGTCAGAGAAATCATGAGTAATGTCAGAGTCCTTTGAGGCCTGTGATTGGGCCTTAGCGGTCGCGTCGATTTAAGTTGGCGTCATGGTGCTGATGTGAACCCTAGGCCCAGTCACAGGCCTCGGCGGTCTCGGGCGGCATTCATGATGTCTCAGGCCAGAACAGGTCTGAAGACAGGTGCTGGAGCCCATGAGAGGTGAGTAACTGTGTCTGTCATGTTTGATGACCTCCCCCAGGCCTTCTGAAGAGACCCCAATGTATAATAATAGTAAGGGCCACGATGGGATATGATAATGTGTGGATGGGCTACTATCAGACGTTATTCTGTGTGGAAGGGCCACTATGGGATGCTATAATGTGTGAAGGGGCCAATATAGGACATTATATTGTGTGCTCTATGGGAAATTATTCTTCAAGGGGTCCAGGAATTTGACCAACTCTAGAGGGGCCAGGGCAGGTATCACAAAAAAAACAAACAAACCTTGAATGTCCCTGGAACTCTGCTGCTGCAATCTATTCATTTGCATACCTTGTCTCGTTCCCCAAAAGCCCTGCACCCCACATGACCGCTGAGACCAGCCTCAGTGGTTGCTGGAGAGGGACCAGTGATGTCACCTTGCATACATTGAGGCTGCTGATTGGCCTCAGTGGTCATGTGGGGTGCCATTTCAATTTTAGTCTCAAGCAGCAGAGAAGCCAGAATCTGCCCTGGTCACAGGACATACTTGAGGAACTCAAAAATACACCCATTGGTAAAATTATAGTTACTAAACTTCTCATGCACCTTTCTAATGGGCCAGAGAATAAACATCTTTGTCAAATTTTACACACAGAAAATAAATATAGAGAAATAATATTGTCCATTCAGGCCATACACAAAAAAAAAAAAAAAAAAAAAAACACAACAAACACACACACACACACACACACACACACACACACACACACACACTCACACAAACATACCAATAGGGAATTTAGATTGTTAGCCCTATTTGGGACAGTGACTGTAAAGCACTGCAGAATATGTTGGTGCTAGGCAGGATAAGTAACTAAAATAATTCTGTTAGACTTTAGGAAAGCTTGTAATATATGACCTGTATGCTTAAGAGTAACTCCTCATAAATAGTTGATAAGGATCTGCATGTAAACTCTGATTAGAGTGTGGACAGACTGAAGGAATAGTAGTTTACACAAGTTTCACATAGTTCGAATAGGAAGTTATAGACATAGTGTGATGACAGCTGGACTGTCCAGACAGGATGTCAAGGAATTCTGCACTTTATTTTTGCGTTCTACGAGTTAACTCTCAGACTGTTCAGTGTATATAAAGAAGTTACTTCTAGAATCAGCAAACTAAACATGTACCGGATATAGAAATCTGTCATTTGACATTGTATGAACATTTGCTTTGGTTCACTCATTACCTAATTTATTTCTTAATTTAAAGTATGATTTATCTTTTTGGCAGTGAAGGGGTGCATTACACCTTGTCATACTAACCTCCAAGTGACTTTTTTCCAGGAAAAGACAAAACACTTCCTAGATTCTTTAGTAAGCAAAATCAGTATACTCACTTCAGAGAAAAGGAAGTTGTACTGGTTTACACCCAATGTAATTGTCATTTTACTCATTGGCCATAACCAAGCCTTTACAATAAACTGAGTCACAAAAAGGGCTCTTTCTTTGTAAGGATAAATGTTAAGTTATAGTACACAAATGATTACTACAGATAAACTGTAGTCAGGTGTCATATTGCATATAATATAATATATATATATATATATATATATATATTTTTTTTTTTTTTTTTTTTTTTTTTTTTATTGTTGTTTTCTGGCAGTATTTGAGTCATTAATACATTTTGTGATATACTTTGTTAACATTCAGTGAGAGGCAGGAAAAGCTCTCAATACAGAAGCAAGGGGGAAAGTGAAAAAATTCAGGATTTCACGGAAATGATCAAAAAAGTGTTAAAAGTATATTACATAATTTATTAATGACACAAATACTGCCAGAAAATCGAAAGTTGTCTGGAAGTTTAGTTAAGCTTTAAATATCTTTGAGTTAGGTGCAAACAAAGAAGTACAGTCCACCAGTACAAAGGTTTTTATATATATATATATATATATATATATATATATATATATATATATACACAAATACATACATATATATATATATACACACACACACACACACACACACACACACACACACACACACAGTACAGACCAAAAGTTTGGACACACCTTCTCATTCCAAGAGTTTTCTGTATTTTCATGAGTATAAAAATTGTAGATTCATACTGAAGGCATCAAAACTATGAATTAACACATGTGGAATTATATACTTAACAAAAAAGTGTGAAACAACTGAAAATATGTCTTATATTCTAGGTTCTTCAAAGTAGCCACCTTTTGCTTTGATTACTGCTTTGCACACTCTTAGCATTCTCTTGATGAGCTTCAAGAGGTAGTCACCTGAAATGGTCTTCCAACAGTCTTGAAGGAGTTCCCAGAGATGCTTAGCACTTGTTGGCCCTTTTGCTTTCACTCTGCGGTCCAGCTCACCCCAAACTATCTCGATTGGGTTCAGGTCTGGTGACTGTGGAGGCCAGGTCATCTGGCGTAGCACCCCATCACTCTCCATCTTGGTCAAATAGCCCTTACACAGTCTGGAGGTGTGTTTGGGGTCATTGTCCTGTTGAAAAATAAATGATGGTCCAACTAAACGCAAACCGGATGGAATAGCATGCCGCTGCAAGATGCTGTGGTAACCATGCTGGTTCAGTATTCCTTCAATTTTGAATAAATTCCCAACAGTGTCACCAGCAAAGCACCCCCACACCATCATACCTCCTCCTCCATGCTTCACGGTGGGAACCAGGCATGTAGAGTCCATTCGTTCACCTTTTCTGCGTCGCACAAAGACACGGTGGTTGGAACCAAAGATCTCAAATTTGGACTCATCAGACCAAAGCACAGATTTCCACAGGTCTAATGTCCATTCCTTGTGTTCTTTAGCCCAAACAAGTCTCTTCTGCTTGTTGCCTGTCCTTAGCAGTGGTTTCCTAGCAGCTATTTTACCATGAAGGCCTGCTGCACACAGTCTCCTCTTAACAGTTGTTGTAGAGATGTGTCTGCTGCTAGAATTCTGTGTGGCATTGACCTGGTCTCTAATCTGAGCTGCTGTTAACCTGCGATTTCTGAGGCTGGTGACTCGGATGAACTTATCCTCCGCAGCAGAGGTGACTCTTGGTCTTCCTTTCCTGGGGCGGTCCTCATGTGAGCCAGTTTCTTTGTAGCACTTGATGGTTTTGGCCACTGCACTTGGGGACACTTTCAAAGTTTTCCCAATTTTTCGGACTGACTGACCTTCATTTCTTAAAGTAATGATGGCCACTCGTTTTTCTTTACTTAGCTGCTTTTTTCTTGCCATAATACAAATTCTAACACTCCATTCAGTAGGACTATCAGCTGTGTATCCACCTGACTTCTGAACAACACAACTGATGGTCCCAACCCCATTTATAAGGCAAGAAATCCCACTTATTAAACCTGACAGAACACACCTGTGAAGTGAAAACCATTTCAGGTGACTAGCTCTTGAAGCTCATCAAGAGGGCTCATCAGGGGCTCGCTGGGACTCCTAATGTCCCGGGCCCTGTGGCAGCTGCTACCACTGCTAAACCGGTATTTACACCACTGACTGGACTGCCATACTGGATTTCAGCATTCTTATAAATTGAAACGTTTTTAAACTACTCATGTCCCCTGCAGCAAAACGCATGGCTGCTGCTTGAGCTAATGAAAACCCTCAGCAGACCCAAGCCTGTTGCCAATCCGATAAAGTATGTCACAGACAACAGCGAGCTGCTGAAACTCCCCAGCAGACCCAAGCCCATCTCCAATCTGACAAAGCATTGTCAGCCACATGCACACAGCTGCACTCCAGGTTTCCATAACAACCCAGCCATTTTTCTTCACTGCTGTAGGTCAGCTTTAAAGGGGCAGGGCGCTGTGGATGACACTGTTACACAAGGTCACATACACACAGCTTTACTCCAGGTTTTCCATTACAACCGATTGCAGGTTTTTCACTGATATCCAAACTGAGATGCACATGATCACATGACACTTATGGACCAATGGAAAATCGCAGGTTCAGTCTTGATATACACACAGCTTTACACCAGGTTTCCATACCAACCAAGCTATTTATGTCCTGCATGAGTCAATAGCAGTTCGCAGGTCCTTAAATATTCAGTCATATGACGTGTATTAGCCAATATAAGTTCACATTTCATTTACCAGGTTTCCATAGCAACACAGCCATAGACAGACTATACCTATACTGGACTGCCATACTGGATGTCAAGTGCAAAACTGGCCAATTCTTATGGGGTCACTACACAAACAAAAAATAAAATATACCCGTATATATATATATATATATATATATATATATATATATATACACACACACACACACACACACACACACTAGCAGAAGGACCCAGCTTCGCACGGGTTTATTTCATTTTTTGTTTGTGTAGTGGCCCCATAAGAATTGGCCGGTTTTGCACTTGACATCCAGTATGGCAGTCCAGTATAGGTACAGTCTATTTATGGCCTTGTTGCTATGGAAACCTGGTAAATGAAAATATTGGCTGATACACGTCATATGACTGAATATTTAAAGGACCTACGAAATGCTATTGACTCATACAGGTCATAAATAGCTTGGTTGCTATGGAAACCTGGCGTAAAGCTGTCCATTGGTCCATAAGCATCGTGTGATCATGTGTATCTCAGTTTGGATATCAGTGAAAAACCTGTGATCGGTTGTTATGGAAAACCTGGAGTAAAGCTGTGTGTATGTGACCTTGTGATACAGTGTCATCCACAGCGTCCTGCCCCTTTAAAGCTGACCTACAGCAGTGAAGAAAAATGGCTGGGTTGTTATGGAAACATGGAGTGCAGCTGTGTGCATATGGCTGACAATGCCTTGTCAGATTGGAGACAGGCTTGGGTTGCTGAGAGTTTTCATTAGCTCAAGTAGCAACCATGCGTTTTTCTGCAGGAGGAATGAGCAGTTTAAAAACGTTTCAATTTATAAGAATGCTGACATCCAGTATGGCAGTCCAGTCAGTGGCGTAAATACTAGGGTAGCTGCGGTGGTGGCTGCCACAGGGCCCGGAACATTGGGCCTGGCAGGCCTCTGATGTGTGTGTTTTTTTTTGTTTTGTTTTTTTTTATATGCTATTACCTGCTAGTGTAACACCAGCAGGTTACGGGCCCCATTTACTTACAGATACCCGCTCCTGCTCACGGCCGTAGGACCGGGGGGGAGGTCGGTAAGTAAGGCCGCAGTCCACGAATCCCACTAACACTGCTATCATTATACTCTGGGGCCACTATGGGGGCATAACAGGGTGTGGAGGGGCCACTATGGGGCATAACAGTGTGTGGAGGAATGCGGTTTGTGCGGGAAGAAGGGGGGGGGGGGTGATCCGGCTTTGCACGGGTATATTTTATTTTTTGTTTGTGTAGTGGCCCCATAAGAATTGGCCAGTTTTGCACTTGACATCCATTATGGCAGTCTAGTATAGGTACAGTCTATTTATGGCTGTGTTATAAAAACCTGGTAAATTAAATGCGAACTTATATTGGCTGATACACGTGATATGAATATTTATGGACCTGCGGACTGCTATTGACTAATACAGGTCATAGCTTACTTGCTATGGAAATCTGGTGTAAAATGGTGTGCCTGAGGAGAGTAAGTGCCTGCGAGCTTCTATTAGCTGATAAGGGACATGTGACCGTGTGTATGGCTGTTAGAATATGAGTGAAAGACCTGCAGGCTTGTATTGACTAATGCTGGTCATTTTTTGGGAGTACTGTATCTCAGGAAATGTACGTCCTAGAGAGCTGAGTCTAACATCTTCCTGGACACCTGATGTACCTGTGTGCCAAATTTGGTGAGGATCGGTCCAGTCGTTTGGTTGCGCATAAAGAACAGACAGAAACTCAATTTTATATATAAGAGATAGATATATATAATATCTCAGCACATCTTTCTCAGGTCATTTAAAGTATCAACAATCGAATGTGACAGAAATTGTCAAACTGGTAAACAAGAACAGTGGAGTGGATGGGGCTCATGTTCTAGGCCTGTGATGGCGAACCTATGACACGCGTGCCAGAGAGGGCACGCAGAGCCCTCTGAGTTGGCACGCGCGCCGTCGCCATGATCGCTCACTAACCGGGAATCCGGTCTAGGATTCCCGGTTAGTGAGCGATCGCTTCTTTCAGCTGTATGTGAAAATGTACATACAGCTGAAAGCTGTCACTGTAGGCCGCGGTCCGCGGAGCCACGGCCTACACTGACTGCAGAGTGTGACCTCTGCCCCGACGCAGGCGCAATGACGTCATTCATCAGCGCCTGTGAACAGAAGAAGGAGGAGGACGCTCTTCGTGGGACAAGGTAAGTAACATAAACTACTGTGTGAGGGGATACTGAAGCCTACTGCCGGGCGGTAGCAGCGGGAGGAGGAGCGGAGGCGCCGAACATGGGAGGGACGGACACTCAGACCGCCACCCGGGGAGCAGCCCGCCGTGTCCCGGAGCCTTTCACAGCGGCCCAGCATGGCTGGGAGAGAGCTGCCGGCCTACTGCCGGGCGGCAGCAGCGGGAGGAGGAGCGGAGGCACAGCACAAGGGAGAGTACTAGACTCTGGGGGAAGTGATCACTGAGCGCAGGCCCATGGTCGCAAAGCTGCACCGAGTGTCCTGTAAGCTGTCTGAGCTGTGCTCGGGGGAAGGGGCCGCCTTTCAGAGTCGCTTTGAGGCCGCAGAGAAACGTTACTGCTGCATCCGAGAGGCTGTGTGCTAGGCCGCCGCCAATATGGAAGAGGAGAAAACTCACATGGTGAGCTGCAGCATATACTATATGTTTACAGATTTGCCTGACCATAAAGCCAACTTCACCTGTGTGAAATGCAAACTAGTGGCCCTTTAGAAGATAAAGCGCAGAGGTTGGAAGAAAGAATAGTGACGTTGAGAGGCATCAAAGAAAGTGAGGTTTTTATCGATGAGGCAGAGGCAAGCCTCTTGAATATAGTAAGGGAAGAAAGTATGAGAGAGCCTACAGTGGTAGAGGCTGAAGCAAACCTCCAAAATATAGTAAGGGAAGAATACTTGAGTGAACCTACAGAGGCAGAAAATTGGATACAGGTGACCAAGAGATGCAAAAGGATCACAAGGCCATCACCACTTACACAGCTAGGTAACCGATATGAAACTCTTATGCAGACTAATGAAAATGATAAGAATAATCTATCAGCAAAAGAAGAAACAAAAAAGTCACCCAGAGACAGGTAGGAGCAACAAGAAATAGTGTTTCGTGGAAGAAAAGAAGAGTAGTGGTTATGGGCGACTCACTGCTAAGAGGCACAGAGTCAGCTGTCTGCAGGCCAGATTTAACTGCACGAGAAGTATGCTGCCTCCCAGGAGCAAAAGTTAAGGATGTGGCCGATAGGATTCCATGCCTCCTCAGCTCCAAGGATAACTACCCATTTTTGCTGTTACATGTGGGTACAAACGACACGGCAAAAAATGATTTACCAACTATCCGTAAAGACTTTGAAAATTTAGGAAAGAAAGTGAAGGAACTGGATGTAGTATTCTCATCAATCCTCCCAGTTGATGGTTATGGTATCAGGAGATGGAATAAAATACTAGAGGTAAACAAGTGGCTTCGGCAGTGGTGTAGAGAACAAGGATTTGGATTTCTGGACCATGGAGTGAATTACCTCTATGGTGGACTCCTTGCTAGGGATGGGATACATCTCACAAAACCTGGGAAACACATATTTGCCAGAAGACTTGCCACACTTATCAGGAGGGCTTTAAACTAGAAGAGGAGGGGACGGGAAGTAAAAAGAAAGACAAGAACATGCAGCTAAAGGATATACTAAACAAGGTTACTAGATGTGGTAAAGAGGACCCAAGACAGGATACTCAGAAGGAAAGTAAGAAAAAGGAAGTAACAGAGCACAATCTGAAATGTTTTTACACAAACGCACAAAGCATGGGAAACAAACAGGGAGAATTAGAGCTGATAATACAGAAGGAAAATTATGATGTCATTGGTATTACAGAAACTTGGTGGAACGATGATTGGAACATACAGATGGAAGGATACAACTTATTCAAAAAGAATAGAACTAATAAAAGAGGGGGAGGAGTTGCATTGTATGTTAGAAAAGAACACAGCTCCACAGAAATTACAGTTTTACAGAATGATAATTTATCAGAAAATATTTGGGTAGCAATTCAAGGGAAAAACAATGATAAGGACATCATAATAGGTATTTATTATAGACCACCAGGACAGACGGAAGACATGGATGAGATTTTTTTCACAGCAAATGACCACGCTTTCAAAGAAACATGAAATAGTTATCATGGGAGATTTCAATTACCCAGACATTCAGTGGGAAACTCACACAGCTACGAGTAAAGGCTCTATCAAATTTTTATCCTCTCTAGCAGACAACTTCATTGCCCAGCTAGTAGAAGAAAACACGAGAGGAACATCCATTTTGGACCTAGTTTTAACTAACAAGGAAGATATGGTTAAGGAACTAAGAGTAGTAGGGACATTGGGATTCAGCGATCATGCTATACTTGAGTTTGGGTTGTAAGAAGAAGAAGACAAAAACTACAAGGCTTGATTTTAGTAGGGCAGATTTTAGGGGCCTAAAGGTAAGGGTTAGTAGAATTCCATGGCGAAAAATTCTTAAGCACAAAAATGCACATGAAGGGTGGGAAATTTTCCGTAGGGAAATCATTAATGCACAGGAGCTAACAATACCTAGAAGGAAGAAAAATGGGAAGCACCTAAAAACACCAGGATGGATGACTAAAAAATTACATAACCTGCTAAATAAGAAAAAGGAAACATGCAAGTGGAATATGGGAACTATATCTAAGGGAGAGTATACAGCAGTTTGCAGACTCTGCAAGATAAGCATTAAAGGAGCTAAGGCTGAACACGAATTGAAGCTTGCAAAAGAGGTTAAGAGTAAGGTAAAAGGTTTTTGGGGATATGTTAAAAGCAAAAGAAAAGTGAAGGAAACCATTGGAGTCCTGAGGAATGATAAGGGTGAAAAAGTTAACATGGTGGAACAGCAGGTAGAGCTACTAAATTCATATTTTGTATCAGTTTTCTCCCAGGAAATTGATGGAAATATCAACACTAATGGTGATAGTGATGAGGGGAAAGAGGACTCCAAGCTGAGTATAAGTGAAGGTTTGGTAATAGAGCATTTAGCTAAGATTAAGGAAACCAAGTCCCCAGGACCGGATGATTTACACCCTAGAGTCTTGAAAGAGTTAGCAGAGGAAATAACAGAACCCCTTGCTATAATCTTCAATAAGTCATGGGAAACAGGAGTGGTCCCTCTAGATTGGAAAAGGGCAAATGTGGTCCCCATCTACAAAAAGGGGAAAGGGACGACCCAGGAAATTATAGGCCGGTAAGTCTGACCTCGATAGTAGGAAAAATCTTTGAGCAAATTGTTAAAGAACATTTAATTAGGTACCTGGATGGGAAGGCTTTAATTAATCAGAGCCAGCACGGCTTTATGACCAATAAATCTTGTCAGACTAACCTGATTTCCTTTTATAACAAAAATCACTGAATGGTTGGACCAGGGGAATGCAGTGGACATAGTATATCTTGACTTTAGTAAAGCATTTGATAAAGTATCACATAACATTCTTATTGAAAAAATGATTAGGTATGGCTTTGATAAAAATTCAGTGAAGTGGATTCACAATTGGCTTAAAGATCGGGCACAATGAGTAATACTAAATGGCTATACATCAAACTGGAAGAAAGTAAAAAGCGGGGTGCCGCAGGGCTCTGTCCTGGGCCCAGTACTTTTTAATATTTTTATAAATGATCTGGACGATGGGATTATTGGGGAACTCATAAAATTTGCAGATGATACCAAGATAGGAGGAATAGCCAACAATAGAGAGGAGAGAGAGTGTATTCAAAAGGACCTAGACACACTAGAACAATGGGCTGAGGTGAACAAAATGGTATTTAACAGGGACAAATGCAAGGTCCTACATCTGGGTAATAGAAATGCAAGAAGCATATATAGTATGGGAGGAATAGAACTAAGTGATAGTACAGGGGAAAAGGATTTGGGCATAATAGTAGATCACAAATTTAACATGAGTCAACAGTGTGGTGCTGTGGCAAAAAAGGCTAACAAAATTCTGTGATGTATAAAGACGAGCATTGAATCTAGATCACGAGAGGTAATTATTCCGCTGTACTCTGCCCTGGTCAGACCCCACCTGGAATATTGTGTACAGTTCTGGGCGCCTCAATTTAAGAAAGACATCGATTTATTGGAGCAGGTCCAGAGAAGAGCAACCAAAATGGTGGAAGGTCTGCAAACCATGTCCTACGAGGAACGGCTAAAAGAACTGGGATTGTTTAGTTTGCAGAAGAGAAGGTTAAGGGGAGACTTAATAGCGGTCTTTAAATATCTGAAAGGTAGTCACAGTGCAGAGGGATCTACCCTATTCTCATTAGCGGAAGGAAGTACGAGAAGTAATGGGATGAAACTAAAGGGAAGGAGATACCGATTAGACATTAGGAAAAACTTTTTAACAGTGAGGGTAGTGAGGGAGTGGAATAGGCTGCCACAGGAGGTGGTGAGTTCTTCATCGATGGAGATCTTCAAGTGGAAACTGGATAGACATATAGCTGGGATGATTTAGGAAAACCTGCTTTTGCAGGTGGTTGGACTCGATGGCCCTTGAGGTCCCTTCCAACTTACATAGAAATAGAAATAAATAAAATCTAATACTGTGTGTGGGGGGGGGGAGACACTGAAGCATCTAATACTGTGTGTGTGTGTGGGGGGGGACACTGAAGCGTCTAATATTGTGTGTGGGGGGGGACACTGAAGCATCTAATACTGTGTGTGGGGGGGACACTGAAGCATCTAATACTGTGTGTGGGGGACACTAAAGCATCTAATACTGTATGGGGGACACTGAAGCATTTGATACTGTGTGGGGGGGGGACACTGAAGCATATAATACTGTGTGGGGGGGACACTGAAGCATCTAATACTGTATGGGGATACTGAAGCATCTAATACTACTGTATTGGGGGGGACACTGAAGCATCTAATACTTTGTGGGGGACACTGAAGCATCTAATACTGTATGGGGGACACTGAAGCATATACTACTGTGTGTGGGGGGGGACACTGAAGCATCTAATACTGTGTAGGGGGGGACACTGAAGCATCTAATACTGTGGGGGGGGGGACACTGAAGCATCTAATACTGTATGGGGGACACCGTGAAGCATAAACTACTGTGTGGGGCCCCACTGTGAAGCATATATTACTGTGTGGGGGCCCACTGTGAAGCATATACTACTGTGTGGGGGGGGGGCTTATTGTGAAGCATATACTGTGGGTGGGGGCCCAAAGTGAAGCATATAATATGGGTGGGGGCCCAAAGTAGAGCATATAATACTGTGCGGGGGCCTCTTTGGAGCATACAATACTGAGTGGGGGCCACTCTGAAGCATATAATACTGTGTGGGGGCCATTCTGGAGCATATAATATTGTCTGGAGGCCACTTCAGAGCACACTGTACTGTCTGGGGCCCTTCACTATTTATATCACACGGTATCTTTTTTATAGCAGACATGTGATATTATTACAGGCTGTAATAACATTGCACGGTCACTATAAAATAGATTCTGGTTAATTTAAGGTTAAATTGCCGTGTTGGCACTTTGCGATAATTTAGTGGGTTTTGGGTTGCAGTTTGGGCACTCGGTCTCTAAAAGGTTCGCCATCACTGTTCTAGGCATTTGCCGTACCAGGATTGCTACCGAAAAGAAAGCTTTGTTAGAATTAATTTAGTTTAATACAAGGGGATAAATGTGATATGACCTCAAGGGTGAAAGGACTGAAATCAATACCTAGGGGTACATTAAATGAAGAACATCATCTCATATTGAAACCTCAAAAGACGACTCAGGGGTTTTATGCATAGGAGTTTAATAGAAGAGTAGGATTCCTAGTTCCTTTCTAACAGTCAGCTTTTATAAAGTTCAAATAATACTGCCAGCGGCCATAGCTCCCTAAAAAAAGTACCATCATTTTTCTCCACAACAGAACCAGCTGCTACAGAAAACAGTGTCTATCTAATAGAGTAAACCATGGTGCCTTGGTAATACAGAACATGTAAACATGCACCTCTTACATGTTTTGGGAGCAATGATGCCTCCATTCTGCCTTTTATTGGTCATACCCTGTCTCCTCTTTTCAATGGAGGGGAATATTACCCCCCCCCCAAGTAGATTTGTTCACAATCATTACCCACACGGTGGATGCATTTACATCCATCATTGTTGATGAATGGAGATAAACAAAATCACTCATCCTCATACTTTTTGCACTTGTAGGCAGAATGTTGCCATGTTTACACAGGGCAAGGTACTGCTGGCAAACAGTAATTTACTGTGCCACATAAAAGATACAATTACCTGACAAACTAGTTTGCACATGTCAGAAGATCATGGGCACCAATTATCTGGAATGACTTTTCCTAGGAGCATTAGTTTTCAAAAATTGGCCAATTCTCAAAGAGTGTAAATGGGCCCTTAGTGTCTTTGATCTTTATTGACTAGGTTCTCTAAATTGTTCTGTCTACCCATGCTAGAATTCATTTTCTGTACCCAAATATGCAAAATATTTTGTTTATACTGGGTAAAAGAAAAAACAAAACACATTCCACCCTACTCTATTTTAACCCTTCAAGGACGCAGGGTAATTTGTACATTAATGTTGGCAACCTTTTTCATTTTCCTTCCCCACATTTCAAAATTCATAACTTTATCTTTCTGTTGATATAGCTATATGAGGGCTTATTTTGTGCGTGACAAGTTGTACTTTCATTTGGCACCATTATACATATAATGTTCTGATTAGTTTTTATTAATTTTTTTTTGGTAGTCTACGTGAAAAAACCCACAATTCTATAAATTTTTTGCATTTTGTTTTTACAGTGTTCACTCTGCATTAAAAATAACAAGGCAACTTTGTCTGTTGGGTCATTACACTCACTTCAAATTCTGCTCACTTTATAAGCTTCAGATATAATGTTTAATGTGCATTTAGTAGAATAATAAATTTTATTTATACGTCACCAACGTATTCCACAGAATTTTACAAATCAGAGCGTACATGATCAGACAATATTTGACATTTAAATGTGACAATTAACGTATTAAACCATAGGAGTAAGAGCCCTGCTCACAAGAGCTTACAATCTATGAGGAAATAGGGGGACAAAAAGTTCAGGGCTTGTTTGGTACAATGGTCCAGGAATCTTTTAATAAATACGGTCATATAACTGAAGTTGTATGAGCCCGTCACAAGGTAGTATCTGTATATTCACAGATACCAAGTGCATAGGGTTAAGGGTAACTTCTAGATGGAGGGCCCAGGTTCTGCGGAATAGAGTAGTTAGGATATCTTAGGATAAGAAATGTTAGCTTATTGTGAGGAGGTATAGAACAATGTGACCAGGTTGTGTGATAAACCTGCCTAAACAGATAACATTTTAGGGTATATTTTAAGCTGCCGTAGTTGGGTATTAATTCAATTGTCCAAGGTAGAGCACTCCAGAGCATTCTGATGCAGCTTGAAAAAAAATTCTTGGAGATGGGAGGGGTATGTTCGGATAAAAGAGGATACAAGTCTAAGGTCATTGGCAGAATGGAGAGAACGGTTAGGGTGGTAGCTAGTGACAAGGGAGGAGATGTAGGGAGGTGCAGCACTATGGATGTATTTATGGGTGAGTGTGATAATTTTATATTGTATTCTGTGCTGTATTAGCAAGTAGTGCAGCAACTGGTACAAGTTAGATGCATCTGTGTACCGGTTTGACAAAGATGAGTCTGGCGGCTGCATTCAGGACAGTTTGTAGAGGGGAGAGTTTAGTAAGAAGAAGCCCAATTAGTAGAGCAATGCAATAGTCAAGACAAGAGTGAATCAGAGAGACAATGAGGGTTTTTGATATTTCCTTAGTGAGAAGGGCAGATTCTGGAGATGTTTTTGAGATGTAGTTGAGCAAGTTTCTAAATACGTGGGGCGAAGGTGAGATGAGGGTGGAACATAACCTTGGTGTAATATTAAGACAACACACAGAAATGGATATATCACGGTTAGGTCGATTAGTTAGAAAGAACACAAGAAGTTCAGTTTTTGAAAGATTCAAATTTCAGATAAAGACAAGACATGATGTTAGAGACAGCAGAGAGACAGGCACTGTTGTTCTGTAGTAGTGCAAGGATGAAATCACGGGAAGCTGTATAGAAGTTGCCCTTTTGTAAATTTATCGCCTAAAATCACTTACTTCAATTTTTTAAATAACTGGTTTAATAGCCACAATTTGTAATTGATAAAGCAAATAAACTTTGCCTTGGCTTCCTTCCTCATTGCCACATTATGGTGGTAGCACTACAGTCATTCTGTCTATACCGCAACTTTTTACATATAAAGTTTTTTGCCATTCTTTTATAATAACTACTTTTTTGTTATAAAGAAAAGAGAAAAACTGCATCAGTGGCTCTAACAATGTGTGCAAGACCTCAGGGCAATAGCCAATTGACTACATTAATTTTTTACTATACTTTTTGTAATTAGTTTTTTGTAATTTTCGCAATATTGTTGATTGCAGATCTCACTGGAACGTTAAAATAATTCTGTAGTGATTTAAAAAAAAAAAAAAAAAAAAAAAAAAAAAAAAACACACACACACACACACACACACACACACACACTGCAGTGCAGTCCCAGCATAAACAAAGCCAGTATGGTAACACATGAAAGCTGAGCTGTACAGATACTGCTGTATAGGCTCCATGCCCATGTGCATAAGCCAACAGACTATTTTTGTTTTGCCCTATGCCTTTTATATACTCAAATTGAAAAATATTACTTATTATCAAATAGGAAATAAAACATGTGTCTACTCCTTAGGCTAAGGCCCCACATTGTAGAAATGCAGCATTTTTTGTTGCAGATTTTGCTGCAGTTTTTTGAGCCAAAGTTGGCTTGAAAAGGAATGCACACTATAAAAAAGAAGGGTTTATAAGTTTCCTTTCTGTTTAATCCACTCCTGACTTTGGCTCAAAAAACTGCAGCATTGTCCTCTCTCATCTACCCCACTGTTGTCTCCACAGCGTTGCTCTTCATCCCCCTTTTCCCGTCCCTTCCCACCCCCCCACCCCCATTTTCTGATGTTTTTGATTGTTTATTTGTTCCCCCTTATTGTAAAACTTCAATAAAATTCTTAAAAAAAACAAAAACAAAAAACGCAGCATAATCTGCAACAACAAAAAAAAAAAGCGATACGTTTACGCAACATGGGGCCGTAGCCTTAAACAAGGTTTCTTTAACTATACAAGGAAATTGAAAAATAAAAAAAAATATAAAAAAAAAAAATGCATGCCATCCACTAATCATCAATAATGTACTTTTTTTAAAATAGCAAAAGTATCTATAAAATTAACAAACTAAATGTTAATACCGGATGTTTTTTTTTTTTACTTCTTGACTTATTGGAATAGTAATTTGCCCTAACATGCAACATGTTGGCTGTGTTCCCTGTCCTAGATCCCACATCCCACACCTTAATATGAAAGAACAAGTATGAGTAACAGAAAAAGAACACACCACAACTACAAATGCTCAAATAACTTTGAAAAACCAGTTATTGTATGATGCGGGGAATGAAAATCTTTGAAAGCTTTAAAGCCTAAGGGCAGGAAGCTACACCCTCTTGAATGACAAATTCAGCCATTCATACAGGTTCCACAGAAGGAATAGAAGTCATGGTGTCATCATTTCAAAAGCCATCTTGCATATTCTATGAGATTTCACAGACTGCTTTTAAACAGGAGAACTATGGGAGAATAGGAGATTTCTCAGGAAAATAAGGGTCAACAAAAGTTAACACGATTTTATTATACATACACACAGAGATAAAATGTGTGTGTATGTATATATAATAAATTAATGTGTGTATATAATGCACACACAATTTATATAAAAATAATGTTAGTTTCTAATGTTTATAAGCATATAGTGCTAGGTAAAGTATGTACAAGACAAAAAGCAGTGAACCTTTCTAGGACTAAGGACTAAAGGGACAGAAAAAGCACATTGAAATAATTGCATTAACTCCTGTAGCCATTGAAGTACCTGTCAGATATAAACACTTATAGAATACTGTCACAGAGAAATTCAAGGTCTGTCTGCCATAATTGACTATATGCCTGATAAGGTTGTAACAGGTTGCATATTACTTGTCTGATTCTAAGGGGCTTTTCTATAATAAGAGGAGTGAGAGGCATGTAACTGCTACTGACCTCTGTCTGTGCTAATGCCACAGAATTAACACAGTAAACCAAAGATAACTAATTAAGGCTTATAATTAATTTAAAGCAGAAGTTTTCATTCTCAAGACATGTGTTTTAGTAAACTATTGCACTGTCCATAAAATAATAATTCTGAGCATCTTTTCTTACAGCGCTGCAGTGTTCCTTTACTATTCTTGCTAGAAATTTATGAGTAAATTGACAAATGGGTGTCACTAGCTGGGAAGGGAGTGTCTGTATGCAGACTGACATCAGTGCAGCCATGGCAGAAAACATAGAGACACACCCCTTTGATAAAGGAAATGGTAACACCATCTGGTCAATTAATTTCTATGATGGGGTGGCACACTAGAGCAGGGGTAGGCAACATTTTTTGTTCGGCGTGCCGATTTTAATTAAAAAAAATAAAAATAAATAAAAGATGAGGTACTCGGAGTGCCGGTCAATAATTGTAAGTCTGACGACCCCTAAACTAAAGTCATATACCACAAACCATAACACAGAAGTGCTGCCACAAGATGCTTTAGGATGCATGCGTTTACTGCTATTTCCTGGGACACTCCTGTACTTTCCAATTAGAAGCAATGAAAGTCCATGTGCAGCCGCCAATTAGTGGTAAATGTAAGTGTCCAGGAGCACCATATGGCAGCATCCTTATGGTGAAAACACACTATGTATCTGGAGGCAGCTATATTCTTAGGCCACTGGAACTTTTACTTCAATGTAAAACTGCGTTCACATGGTGCATTTTTGCACAAAAAATAAAAGCCTGTGTTTTCTGTGCACACCGTTATACAGAATAATGTCCCATAGCGGACCCTGCACACGGTACTAGGTCCCATAGCATCCCCTGCACACGGTATTAGTTCCCATAGCATCCCCTGCACATGGTATTAGGTCCCATAGCTCTCTTCAGACCCCCGAATATAATAAGTGCAGGACCAAGAGAGGTGACAAACATAAAAAAAAAAAAAAAAAAAAAATGTACTCACCATTCCACGCTCCGCAGCCGCTCTGTTCTCTTCGGTGCTTCTGCCTGTAGTCAGCGACCACTGATTGGGTCTTTGGGGTCACGTTGCGTCATTATGCGTAATGACGCCGGACGTGACCCCTGAGGCCTTGTCAGCTGTCAGAAGTGCCAGCAGATCGCACAGCCGCCGCGTAGCGCAGGGAGCAAGATGAGCATCATTGTTTATTATGTTTCATCACTTCTCCTAAGTCTCCGCTTATTATAATCAGGGGGTCTGAAGAGACCCCAAAGTATAATAATAGCAGTTTCGTTTCGGCCATGTTTGGTCTGATCGAAGTGGGTGAGGACTCCGCTGCCGTACCAGGGAAATAAGCCTGGCGTGCCAAGAGTGGCACACGTGCCGGGGGTTGCGGGCCCCTGCACTACAGTTTAAAATAAAAGATGCCTCAGAACTACAAATTTCAGAAGGAATACAAGTACTTTCTACAACAGACATGTTCTGTGCTGACGGGTCCTATTTAAGAATTGGCATTCACTTACCTAGCCCTTAGGGGTATTTACCTGCTCATTATTGTATTGTTATAAATATAAGAAAAGAAATATGACAAAGTAGGATTCTCGGAAAAAAAAAAGAAAAATAAACCATCCTTAGAGAAATGTGAAGCCCCATATTACCATCTTTGTTCTGCCGCATCAGTATTCACATAGTGTGCAATTACAAACCTCTCATAAAACAAGGTTAGGAGATCACTGACACTGAACTATTCAGTGACATAGGAGTGGTCTCTCAGGTACAGTTTCTGTGTCCTATACTTTGTACTCCATGTGGAAAAGCCAGTGTTTTCACATTCCCTTTAAATACAGGTTCAGCAGGAATAGTTTGAAGCGTCAGTACCATAAACAATGAAAAACACACTGTGATGGTAACTGAATATTTCTGCCTTTAACTATAAATAAAGCTTATTTCCTTTCCTGTTGGTTTGTTATACAGTTTCTTTGTCTTACAGAAGCACCAACTTGTATTCACTCGTAAATAATATAATTTTTAGCTTTTCAGTAATAAGATGCCAGCCTGCAGCTGAGGCCTGGCCATGTTATATATAGAATGATGAAAAAAAGATGAAAAAGAGGATTCTAAATCTCATTATACAACAAGAGACCTCTGCTGTTCCCATCAAAGGACACTTTAAAAATAAAATTCTGTGTTGCAAGACTGGATCATTTACAATGATAAAAAAGCGGTACAGCAAACCTGATACAGGATATTGAAAGTAAAGTTTGATCTGCAGGTAGTAGGTTATAGACCACGAGAAGTCAATTGGAAAAAAAAAAATAAAAAAAATTCTGCACAAAGCGTCACTTGTTGATCTAAAACTGTACTCAATTTAGCAGGCAGTCTTACGAGGGGTGTTCAATAAGTTATCTACCTGAATATGAAAACTAAATTTTATGAGAGAGTTGAACTTTCTACTTTTCAATGTAAACACCTTGGACTTTAACACACTTATTCCACTTTGCCTCCAGTGATTGGATGCCCTCAAAACAGGAGACTTCTTGCTGCTGCAGTTCCCTGTTATCGCCTCTTTGACCATATCATCATCAGAAAATCATTGCCCATGCAGAAATTTCTTCAAGTTAAGAAAGACAAAGTAATCACTGGGAGCCAGGTCTGTATTGTAGGGTGGATGGTTAAGCCGCATTCCCTGATAGAAGCTTGTGATTGTTATGAGCTGGCGCATTGTCGTGAAGCATCAACATACTTGCCGACAAGTTCCCATGGCATTTCTCTATACCTTCATTGTTGAAGCATAGGTGTCTCCAGTAATAGATAACTTATTGAACACCCCTCGTATCAGTGAATGACAGCCATCATATATACATATGTGAACACTAATACAGCCAAGACTATCAATCATTGATTAAGAGAGCCCATTGGACTCCTAAATCAGAAATTAGCAGCGTTTAAGAGCAGTAAAAGACACATTGTATTGAATCCGTTGCTGCAAAGATATGGTGTGTAACGATCTACCCAGCTTCTCTTGCTCTATAATATACTATCTACAAATTGAACGTTTAACATAACAGACTCCCTCTAAATATATCAAGCACCCCAAATTATTAAAAGCTGTAAAGCAAACTGTCAACATTTTGTTCCCCGAGATACTTTTTCCTAACAGATTCTTTTGTATAGAAATACAGGTGAGGATATAAATAATAAATTGGGTTTCTCTGTAGTTAAAGTCCTCAGGGACCATATTTTATGTTGCTGTTTACTTGCATAATACTATATACTCCCAAATAATAATAAATAATCCCAAACATGAAGCTTTTAAAGCACTAGGTAGATATTAAACGGTAAAGAATAACACTTAACCAGAATCTGTGGGGTACCTAAAGAGTTTTATTGAGAGCTAAATAAAATTTGAGGAAACACATATATGTTGTGGCAACTCACATGTCTAAAGCACTGCCTAGGCATGCTAGCCAATGACTACAAAATGTTGCGTGCAAAACTGAGGCTTTATCCACAAAACTGTGCAGTCATTGGTCACTGAAGGTTTTTCCCGCAGCGCTTTTCAGAGAGTCCACAGAGTTTTCATGTCGTTTCCTTAAGTATAATTGACATACTGCGATTTCCAAAAAAAAAAAAAAAAAAACCAATGGTTCTGGAAGTTGCAGCATTTCCGTTGCAATTAATTTTCTGCAATGTGTGGATGGGAGCAGAAGAGGCCTGGCATTCAGCCCTTCAGTATTCTAATATAATTCACTGACAGCAAGCAGAGAGATCTACAATGCATGAACTTTAACTACAATGTAAAGTTAAAGTTTTCCTTATATAAAAGCAGAAATTCATATGCGAATGAGGGGAAAATTGCTTTGCCTGGGAATTTAGAGCATAGACCATAGCCTGGTTAAGTTAAAGCATGCCTCTAAAGCACTTTTCCCCTCATTTACATGAAAATTAGACTCCAAAGCTGAAGAACAGAGGCATATTTGGAAACTATAAGATCTCCTCTACAAGGTACCATTTGGATGTCCTGCCATGGGAGACAACACATGTGGCTGCAGGATGCCCTGCACATATAAAGGACACTAACAGCTTAGAAGTATCACTACAAGGGGTGACCAACTGTCATATGCAATGACTCCACAGTGTGTTGTCCCTCACCAATGACAGAATTGACCTCACCACGAGGTCTCCATACTTGAAACAAGCCGTTGTCAGATTCTAAATAGAACCTGAATTCATTGATAAACATGTTATGATTCCAGTCTGTAGGTCCAAGTTTCTCATTCACGACACTAATGCAAATGAAGGGGACAGTGGCTGCATTGCAATGGGTGGACATGCAATGGGTGCTGTGACACAAAGTTTCCTTCTGCCAAGTTCCTGGTATGGTCCAGACAGAGACAGGAGTGTGTAATGAAGCTGTTATCGGTGTCTGGATAGTGGACAAGGAAATTGTTGGAACTGCTCAAGCTTGTTCGTCAAACAATCCTCTCTACTGATGGTCTATTTGGGACATTCAAAACCTGTTCAACATGTGTGAGTACCCTCATGTAACCACTGCACTGAACTAGGTCTGAACTGCTCACATGATGGGCATATCATCAAAATGACCATTCTACTTCTGTGTCATAGAGGCATGCCTAGAAGTCAATCTTTCACCAAGAGGTAAATTACCCAAAAGTAGCCTTTGATAGCCTTTTTATAGATCATTGGGGGGAGCCGATTTTACGTCATCCTGTGGCAATACCCAGTGAATAGTCAGACCACACCTGTAATCATTTATATATCTGCTTGAGACATAGTTGAATGCCCAGTTTTGCAGCAAACTGATATTTCTCTCTGGATGCATTATTTTTTTTTTGGTCAATGAGTATTTTTATGGTTAGACAGCTGAGCTTTGATATGAGACTTTCTCTCTCCATTTCCTGACAGGAAGTTGTGCTGCTTCTAGTTTATAGATAAGTGTCATCTCAACCCTGTGCAGTTAGTGGAGTGCGCCCCCAAGTCAATACACCGAATTTCACTAAGTTCCTTTACCCGCAGATCCTGAGAAAGCATGCATGGAAGTGAGACTGCTCACATGACCCATAGCAGAGGGGAACTCAACAATTCTATTGGCAAGTACTTAACGATAACAAATCTATTCTGATTTTGGTAGAACCAGTCGATTATTTTATGTATAACTAGGAGTGCTGACTCTTCCTTGACAAATGTCATCAGGGCAAAGAAGGATCATGCATGTTGAATTTCATCATGTCTGGTTCTTAGTTTTTATGGGAGACAAACAACTGTCAGAGGTATTTGGCAGCAGTTTCTCAACTTTTCCCATTGAAAATACATGCACTCTCAGTGAACCCAAGCATGCAAATATATGGAGCAATTGGGAAAAACAGATCCAAATCTGGATTATTTTAGATTTGCCACATCTTTTGGAAGCCTATTAGATATCAGATAAATCTATTATACAGACAGTTACACATTGCAGGAGGGTTTTCTAAAGAGCATTGTATGCTCCAAACCCACACACTGTGCAATATAATTGTTTAACACTTGCAGATTTGACATCACATAAACTATTAGCTTAAATTTTTTAAAATAGATTTTGTACGGGTATGTCACAATGTGTTTCCATATAACCAACAAAGGGTCACCTTTGGCACATGAGGGTTCTTTACATGAATGTTCATCTAGATCTGGTAATCAATAATTGCAATATGTTTGCTATGCACCTCTGGAGAACCAATGTGATTCTACAGTTTCTCTCACGCAATGAACTATAAAAGTGTTCTTAAAGCACTTATGTACAAGAAGGATCCTTTGTGTCAAGTTTTCTCCTCTAACAATTCACAACAGTGAGAAAAGAGCCACATGACATTGAACCATATCACAGCATTACATTTCAGAGGAATCCAAAGATCACCATATCGTTTGGGACTAAAGTACAGGATTCCCATGGTACAGGGTGGATTTTAACACACCCAGTGCTTTAACATAATGAGCAAAGATTAGTTCACACCATAACATATAAGTATATGAGTAGGCATGGCCTATACATAAAAGTGTTACATGACAAAGTTGTAATAGTGCACAGTTTTATTAAGGTTATATTATCACTACCCTAAGTGTGGGAAGGTTCTCAGATTTGATACATGTAATAACAGATAATCATCAATTACCATACTTTTCTGCAAGTTTATTTACCCAAGAAAGAGGTTACCTATACCTACACATCCTGTACAACCATTATGGAAAAGACAATTGTAGCTCTGATCTACAATAAGAGATACCGCAGTTTACAGTAAAGAAGTTATCCAGCCAGAGTACATAGCTAATGCTAAATGGTGGTATATTATATTATATGTAAAATCCATTATAATAGGTGCCATTTGGCCTTACACATTAAACTGAAGTTGCTGTAGAAATAGTTCTCACAGCTCAATGGCAGAAATATTTCCAGAAACTCAGAACTGAAACAAAGCCCTGTTCACAGATGCACCCCTCCTTAAAGAGGAACTACACTCTCTCAATACATCACAGTACAGGATCTCTGTCAAATTCCATGTCTAGAGAGATTATGTAAATGAAGAAAGCCTTTAAAAATTTATGTACACAGCCCTTCAGACAAATTTTTTTTGCAGACACTGCCCTTAGTTACGGAGATATTTTCCTCTAAAAGTAAGCATACAGCAGATCACCAAAAGAACGTAAGGGAAACCTGTCACATAGAAAATACAGTGCAATTCTGCAGGCAGTAGGTTTAGAATAGATGGAGCTGACCAGATATATGTATATATGTTTTGTGGGAAAAGATGTGAGGTCAAGGGGGTGGTCTCATCAGTGACTGACAGCTATCTCTGAATGCGCAATGACAGAGTGGAGGTTGTCAGTCACTGGTGGGACCATCTCCTTGACTTCTCATCACAGAAATTTTAATGAAAAAAAATCACATTATTAAGAACATTTTCCCACAAAACTATATATCAATCTGCTCAGCTCCTCCTGCTGTATAACATGCTCCCTGTAGATTGTACTGCATTTTGCACGTGACAGGTTCCCTTTAAATATTCCTTTGTACTAGACCACAGGAACACTAGAACTTCAGCACCTCTATGACAGCCCTAGTACAGTTTTGTTTGAAACATCTGGCTGTGTGCAAAAGTCCTGATATTGTAGGTTGAAAGAAGGCTAAACACTGGGAGATACCACAGGCTTTCAGACTACAGACCAGCACCATTTTTACAAAATACAGTGACATTTCACAGTTTCTTCACATTAGCAGCCACATCCTTATACATGTACCAGATGCTACACAAAGACAGCACTGCTCAATGTCACTTGGCAAAACTGATCAAAGAACTTTTTTTTCTTAACTAGTGTGTTGGAGCCAAGTGAGATTGACAGGAGGAGAACAAAGAAACCTTGCTGTAAGACCAACAATAAATCTTCCCCCTTTTCCAGTTCAACTTCAACACTAAATAATGAGTGTGAATATTAAAAATTATAGAAATGACTCAGCTAAATCCAAAAACCAGAAACAAATCTAATCCAGAACCGGCTGAGAGGAAATGCAGACATAGGTAGTTTACAGAAAGTACAGATGACTCATAATAGATTGAAGCGCAGATATCCCAGACTGGAAATTATTAAAGTGAGATGCACAGGAAATATACAAAGTAAATAAAGTTACATAAGCAACTGGAATAGAGGGTGATATCAGGAATATTTATAGCTTTGTCTTCATGAGAAACAAAGCAGCAAAGAGGCTGGTTACACTAAAATTATGAGGTTTCACAACAGGCTAGGAATATAAGCAATGTGCAACCTATAGCTACCAAAGAAGAACCAGTTCCAGCTCTCTACAGTTAATTTATATTCTCAAAGGAGATAAACCACCAGAGGTGTCTGGCAACAGCTTATACCATTTTAATACAGGATAAATACCAATAACAGTTGTTCCCTATAATTGGCCCATCTATAGCTTCCAAATACTTGTTTGTCGGGTGAGTGCATCTGTTAGACAGCATCTTCAATCATTGTCGTCAACTGCACATCTGTATAGGGATGGACGATTACAGCAGTGGTTGCTGAATATAAATACAAACAAGCAGAGATTGTCAATGCAGATTCCTAGGAATACAGTGCCTTGCGAAAGTATTCGGCCCCCTTGCACTTTTCAACCTTTTGCCACATTTCAGGCTTCAAACAAAGATATAAAATTTTAATTTTTTGGTGAAGAATCAACAACAAGTGGGACACAATCATGAAGTGGAACGAAATTTATTGGTTATTTTAAACTTTTGTAAAAAATAAAAAACTGAAAAGTGGGGCGTGCAATATTATTCAGCCCCCTTAAGTTAATACTTTGTAGCGCCACCTTTTGCTGCGATTACAGCTGCAAGTCGCTTGGGGTATGTCTCTATCAGTTTTGCACATCGAGAGACTGAAATTCTTGCCCATTCTTCCTTGGAAAATAGTTCGAGCTCAGTGAGGTTGGATGGAGAGCGTTTGTGAACAGCAGTTTTCAGCTCTTTCCACAGATTCTCGATTGGATTCAGGTCTGGACTTTGACTTGGCCATTCTAACACCTGGATACGTGTATTTGTGAACCATTCCATTGTAGATTTTGCTTTATGTTTGGGATCATTGTCTTGTTGGAAGATAAATCTCTGTCCCAGTCTCAGGTCTTTTGCAGACTCCAACAGGTTTTCTTCCAGAATGGTCCTGTATTTGGCTCCATCCATCTTCCCATCAATTTTAACCATCTTCCCTGTCCCTGCTGAAGAAAAGCAGGCCCAAACCATGATTCTGCCACCACCATGTTTGACAGTGGGGATGGTGTGTTCAGGGTGATGAGCTGTGTTGCTTTTACGCCAAACATATCGTTTTGCATTGTGGCCAAAAAGTTCGATTTTGGTTTCATCTGACCAGAGCACCTTCTTCCACATGTTTGGTGTGTCTCCCAAGAGGCTTGTGGCAAACTTTAAACGACACTTTTTATGGATATCTTTGAGAAATGGCTTTCTTCTTGCCACTCTTCCATAAAGGCCAGATTTGTGCAGTGTACGACTGATTGTTGTCCTATGGACAGACTCTCCCACCTCAGCTGTAGATCTCTGCAGTTCATCCAGAGTGATCATGGGCCTCTTGGCTGCATCTCTGATCAGTCTTCTCCTTGTTTGAGATGAAAGTTTAGAGGGATGGCCGGGTCTTGGTAGATTTGCAGTGGTCTGATACTCCTTCCATTTCAATATGATCGCTTGCACAGTGCTCCTTAGGATGTTTAAAGTTTGGGACATCTTTTTGTATCCAAATCCGGCTTTAAACTTCTCCATAACAGTATCACGGACCTGCCTGGTGTGTTCCTTGGTCTTCATGATGCTCTCTGTGCTTTAAACAGAACCCTGACACTATCACAGAGCAGGTGCATTTATACGGAGACTTGATTACACACAGGTGGATTATATTTATCATCATCAGTCATTTAGGACAACATTGGATCATTCAGAGATCCTCACTGAACATCTGGAGTGAGTTTCATGCACTGAACGTAAAGGGGCCGAATAATATTGCACGCCCCACTTTTTAGTTTTTTATGTTTTACAAAAGTTTAAAATAACCAATAAATTTCGTTCGACTTCACAATTGTGTCCCACTTAAAATTTTATATCTTTATGTTTGAAGCCTGAAATGTGGCAAAAGGTTGAAAAGTGCAAGGGGCCCAAATACTTTTGCAAGGCACTGTATCTGTTAGGCTACAGTCACACCTGCGCTCGGTGACCATTTGGGGATTCCGTCCCACATTCCGACAGAAACCCGGTGGACCCCATTATAGTCTATGGGGTCCGCAGGTAACCGCTTTTAAGCGGATTTGGTTTCCGTTTTTCGGGTCACCAAGCAGATCCTTAGAACGGAAACTCCAATGCAGGTGTGAACCTAGCATAACTCATCTTTGGCCTTCTCAGTTGGCCAATGTAAAAAAAAAAAAAAAATCCTTACTTTTCTCTACCCATTGAAAACACATGCACACTTGACAAAGGAATGAACACTGAGCAACAATATGAAAATTAAGCGATCACTTATAGGATGTTGAAGGCATATATAATGATCATGTGAAATCGGAGGCTTAAAGTGAGGCCTCACACTTCTATGGCTACAGCACTATAGAGTAGTAATTTGGCTGTGTACATTAGTACAAAGAGTGATGCACAGGACGAAGATATGACATTAATAAGCAACCAACGAAGGTCAGACCTCTGGAAGAAGTCTAGAACCGTCCAGCTCACTTGCCATGTACAGATCTGAGGGTCACTTTAAATATGACAAACTCATTAAATAAAATACCTGCTCTCTTATTTGCACATCCAACATTCTGGATTAAAAAGGTCAAATGAATATCTGCCAACCATTCTTATACCAACCAACATTTCCTAAGACTTAGATCTAGCTCCAAAGAGGATTATTGGACAAGGATTAACATGTCTATGAAACATCAGTTGAGAAATCAAGGTGGTTTCAAAATGAGCCTGCAGCTTTAAAACAATCCGCATCTTCCCTGGAGCGCTTAAACGTTACAAATCGTGCAGGTGGTTAATGGGTGATGTTATCTGACAGCAGAGTAGTCAGACAGCTCCGCAGGTCCCACCAGCAACCAGGAAAATGGTAACAAAGTTGCAGGTTTCCCTCCAGCTGTGAAATGCCGTTTAATTCTGTGGGTATGCAAATCGCACAACAGTGGAGGGATTAATTAAAACGGCTCTGCGTGTCTCTTTAGCAATAAAGGAGTTCATTACTACAGCTCTGTGGGTCTCTTCAGCAATGAAGAGTTTAATTCTGACGGCTTTGGTGTTCTTTAGAAGATATGATGTTAATAACAACCCATGTGTGATTCTTTACAATAGAATTGGATGCTTGGCAAATACAAGTACCTTGGTTTGGTAAACTCTGTAGGTAAGGCCAATTTAATGTGCATGTGGCAGAAAAAAAAACAAAGACGTGTTAGCTTGGGTGTTCAGACCTGCAGTCAGGTTGGAATACGGATGCAGGAATGTGCCCGTATTACCCTTGAATGAAATTGGCCTGTGGTTGAGGTCACAGTTGGGTTTTTCTAGTATATCATTTTGCTTTGAAACTGAGCTAGAAACTGAACAGATTAAAAAGACAAAATGGTCAAAGACATTCCACAGATTCGGGGTCAGCAAAAAGTCCCATACATTAATACATTTTGTGGAGCAAATGTTAGGTAGTATGGTCTTTGTTAAGACAGGCATTAGGTTCAGTTCCTTGCCCATTGTAAATAAAAAAAAAAAAATCTGAGATTACAAACCAAAATAAAAAAAGAAAAACAAACCTACCATATCCATGATTGATTCTGAACCTATGATGACAGATTTACAGTCACGTAGTACAAAAGTATTGAATCCATGCCTCTAGATCAATCTATTCTTCTGTAGTGTTTTAAACCCACTAAGGCAAGACATCTACTATGAGGCAGAATTCCTTTTCCATTTTGATCTTTTTTCATCAGCTTATTCCCAGTGTGACTAAATATGATGAACAATTCACCATCTCCAGCAAACCAGTCCACATACCATGTAATGTTACGTTCAAGAAAGGCATCTTGGCTCCTTTAAAATCTTTCATTGAATGAACCATCACAACATTTGGTCCAAAAAAAAAATCATTGACTGTGGTAGTTCAGTCATTGGAATGCTCACCTATGTCTAAAATGAGTCAGGTGACCCAAGGCCATACATGGGCGGACACTCCCCATAGAAATTCAAGAAATGTATGCACACAATATACACTACATATTCATCACAAGGCCACTGACCAGAAGACTGTACAAGTATTTGCATGTAATAAATATTTTCATCTCATCATTTCTGATTTTTTACAGCTACTCCAATCATGTGCAAATTCTCAGAATATTTCCTGTAAGAGCACTATAGGTCAACGTTCCATAATTTAATCATCACGAAACCCAACCATGACACTGATCATGCATTTAAGATGTATTGTAAAATTCCTTCAATATCAAACCTCATTATGTTGAGTACATAACTGATCATACATGGCAATATTATGACTCAATGTTAAAAGGCACCTTCTCCATGGATGGTCCTTTTACAACTGAAATTGAACCCCTCAGCAAATGAGTCTCGTGTAGCACACTGACTACATGGTCAAATCATCGGCTCATTCTTAGTGGGAAATCTGAAATGTCACCTTTCTTACCTTCATGTACAACCTAGAGGTTTCTTTAAAGCTGGAAAGCTGGAATTGACCTTCACAATCTTATTTAACCCCATGAGAAAAAAAAAAAAAAATGAATATAAACCTGTGAAAACCGCTACCTCTATCAAAGGAAACATAGCTAATATAATACCCTTGTGGGGCAGCTGTTCACTCTACTGATCTCAAGAATAAAAGAAACAAAGAGAGAGAAAAAAAAAAAAAAAGTTATCCACAGAACCCAATAAGATTCCTCTTTGTTTTTTCTTTAATAACATCATCCGATTAGTTGACAAGAAATGTCTCTAGTTTTTATACATAATGCAAAGAACATTGTGCTGGCTTTATATACTCGACCAACAATTTTATCAAAAATTCAATACCGGTGTAATAACATGACATACCAATAAGACAAGCAAAACATTATATGCAAAGGTTTATGTGTGAGATGCCAAAAGTTAGACAGTGTAGCAGTGAACCATTTATATAAAAGTAAAGCTGAAAATTGATTTTAAAACTGCAGAGAAACCTGCTTTTACAAATGGGAGGATTTCAAGAAGCAATCTTTGCACGCTGTTAGCAATGAGAAGTCAAAACCCTATCCCGACTGTAAAGCAATTTTAGCCAGCATGTTTATTAGGAATTCTAAAAATCCAAATGTAGCCACTTAATCTCCAGATTCCAGACAGGGAATGTCCTACCTGGAAACAGTAAGGCAGTCTAGAATGTAAAAAAAAGGAATATATACACACACACACACACACACCTCTGAATATAGAGCCATCAAGATCGCAATATGTACTTTTTAGAATATGTCACCTATGTAAAACAGTTTACAAAAAAAAAAAAAAAAAAACACACCACACTTTAGACCTTTCTTTTACCATGCAATTGTACAATGGTTTATAAATTGTTTATTACTATAAAAATATTGGGAATGGCGGCTTATGGAAAACAAGGTATCTAACTGGACTAACGTGGTAGTTATCACAATGTACTATAAAATTCTAGAATTTGTCATTATTAACACCTTTAGACATAGTGTTGGTTTCTTTTTCTAACCCACTTTTCCTTTATTCAGGTATAATACCTTGTGTACTGTCAGTTTTAAGATGGTTGTTTTCTTTGGCGAACTCCAAGATAACAGGCCCCTTACTGATTGGCTGACTTTGTAGGGCCAGGTTACTTGGACCCTCTGGAATAAACTGTTAACAGGGAAACAAAGTATTGCCTAAGTAATTCAATGGAAAATTCAAGTAATGCACAGATGAGTTGGGTCCTTCAGAGGGAGTGCTACTCTCTGAAGCAGCTCTTCACTCTGGTTAATATAGGGAAGGTCCAGAGGAGAGGCAAATGGGCATATGGATAGGAGGTATCTAAACCAGCCAAACCCTTTTTGTTCTATTAACCTTTTCTTTAGTTTTTTTAACACAGTTTTCCTTTTTCAGTCTCTCTTAAAATTAGTTCTAAATGTGTTCTATATTCCTACTTGTATTGCCACGTTAAAGGGATTGGTCCAGGTTTTAATGTTATAACATACTGATTGGTAGGGGTCTGCCCACAGGAACCCCACCAATCATGAGACCTTCACTGATCAGCATGTTATCCTCAATTCTGTGCAAAGGGGGCAACATTAAATCTCAGACCAACCCCTTTTAAAGAGTTTTCCAAAGAATAACATTTTTAAAAACGAGTCAATGATTCCCCACTACTCCCATGCTTAAGGATCCTGCTTATCTGTACTTACTGCTGCAATGATGTTGTCGCAACACTGAGACGTGAGTTCTGCAATCAATCACATATTTACATCAAAACATTATTGTTGAAGGCCAGGAAACAGAGACCAGCAGGGGACATGGGAAGTGCCAGCAGACTGGCAAGGCATTATTTTGTCATTTTAAAGTGTTTTAACAGTAAAAGGTATTTGGGTTTTCTGTACATTTATTTATTATGCTTACTTGTATAGCGTCATCTTATTCCGCAACACTTTACAGACATTGACAGTCACTGTCCCATATAGGGCTCAATAAAAATGCAACTGGTACTAGAGTGCCAGTTATGACACTACAGGAGAGATTATGTTTAGTCTTCTCTTATGATACGCCAAATCCAACTGAGTACTTTAATGCTTGATCCTAGTATATGCTGGACTTGAATCAAACAAGCAGAATGTTAAGGAGGATAGTTCTGGCTTTTCATTCAGTCTGAATGAATTTGCCAAAAAATGTTTGCTACATCTAGAAAGCACAGCCAATTCATAAAATCACCATAATGAAAAACTAGAAAAAGCACACGTGGGATAGCAAAGCTCTCATCACGTTCCAATACAGGTATTACTTGCTTGTTGTTGAACGTTGTTTGCCAATTATGAAAACATTAATGTTACCCCCGGAGCGAATAGTGAGACTAATACTCATAGTCACCATCTGTGCAGATGTAACTGATCATACCTAGCTCTATTTGTTCTTTACATTTCATGTCCTTTTTAACATGTAAATGCCACAGTATATGCACCATATTTAGCTATATACAGTATATAATTATATATATATATATATATATGTCACAGACAAAAGGGCCCATTTAGTGATTTCACTTGGTTCTAGTAGCAAATAAGGGAACATTTAACTAAAATCTGCATAAATCAAATAGCTTCATTTTCCAGTTATGGTTGCTCAGAAGAATAAGATGAATAGGAATAGGCTTGCATTTACCTAGAGGACATTCTGACTTGGACCAGTGCGCTAAACTCAATTTCAAAATAAATTAGCACAGAAACACTGGAAGTCCCCAAGGAAGGAGAGACGGGGCGTATTCCCCTTGATCTGAAATAGATGAACACAGCTAGTCATCTGGCCAACAAGAACTAGGCATTTGTGTCGTTCCTTATGTATCTAGTTCTTTGTTAAGTTCTCTGTTTAGCTTTTCTTTATGGCAGGATTTGTACCAAAGCTGTAATTATCCCTAGTGGATTTTATACGGGTTTCAGATGTCACCACACAATTACTTAGAAGTAATAATCTGCTCTATAGTAGTTCACCACAATCACGCTCAATGAATGCATGAAAAACAAACAATGCATCTGGCGCTACAATATGGCTGATACCAAGTATCAACTCTAACATCATTTGATAACATAAGATTAGACTCAGCATCAGTAGAAGTGTGAAAACTTCATTTTACGCTTTATATGTTAATCATAATTATGGTGCTACTTTTAGGACCCCATTCTTTGGTAATAAAATGGTATACAATATGGGAGAATACAGTCCTACATAAAGCCAAAGCGGTGACTGGTCATAAAAGGGCATCTCAGACAGGATGTCCAATCATTAGGGGTTCGGTTAATGCAACTCTATTGATTGTTATAACAAAGTATCTTAGATAAAAAAAAAAAAATAAAAAAAAAAAAAGTGATCTGTGCACCTCCTTCAAGCACAGATTGGGTATTTTGGTCAATATATGAATTTATTAACTAGAACAGTATAATTGATTACTGATTTAATTCATTCATATAGTGCTTGCCCCAACAATTACAATATAAAACTAAGTTACACTAAAAACAGTATTTAGACTTTATTCCAAAGATGGCTGGTTCCAGCAATTCTTAGGACATTACTTAACCCTTTAAAAGAAGAAGGGTAGTTTGGATATTAAAGGGGTTGGCCCGTTATGGACAATTAACACCTATCCACAGGCTAGGGATAAGTGTCCGATCGCCGGGGGCCTATCGCCTGGCCCTCCAGTGATCAGGAGGACAGGGGACCAAAAGTTCTACTAAGGCCACTTTGTGAATGGAGCACCACTGTGGTATCATGACCAGTGCTTTATTTCCTTCTATTGGGCTGCCAGGACTGTAATCTCCAGCACCGCCCGCAGCCCCATAGAAGTGAATGGAGCGCCAGTCACACAAGTGCATTGATGCTCCATTTACAAGTAGGCCTTAGGGCCTTTCGGTCTCCTGATCACTGGAGGACCTGGCGATTGGGCCCCTGATGATCAGACAGTTATCCTCTGCCCTGTATATAGGGGATAAATGTCCACAACGGGACAATCCCTTTAAGGCTCTGTGACAATTTTTCTTATATATTTGCGATCTCTACCTTCCAAAATTCATAGTTTCTTTTATTTTTCTGTCGACATATGAGGCTTTATTCATTGCACAGAGATTGTATTTTTAGTTGGAACCATTTAGGGATACATGTAATGTTTTGATTAGCTTCTATTAGCATTTTTTTTTTTTTTTTTTGGGCGGGGGGGTTTTATGAAGAAAAAAAATAAATTCTGTTATATTTTGTTTTTATGGTGTTCTCTCTGCATTAAAAGTGACATGGCAACTTTTTCAGGTAGGTCATTAAGATTACGGCGATCTCCAGGTTATGTAAAGAGCAGCAACAAATATAGTAGAAACAGGCAGCACTCCAACTTAGTGAAAGAAGCAAATGTGGTTTTATTCCAACTGCAACAACATTTCGGTCCTAAATAGACAGGACCTTTCTCAAGCAAATCTATAGTGTATAATACAAGCTTTTTATAGTCATATACAACACAGTTTATGCATAATTATCAATTAGATACAGTTGTGCTAAAAAGTTTACATACCCCGGCAGATTTTTTGGCCTTTTTTCAGAGAATATGAATGATAACACAAAAACTTTTTCTCCACTCATGGTTAGTGGTTGGTTGAAGCCATTTATTGTCAAACTTCTGTGTTTTCTCTTTTTAAATCATAATGACAACCAAAAACATCAAAATGACCATGTTCAAAAGGTCACATACCCCAGTTCTTAATACCGTGTATTGTCCCCTCTAACATCAATGACAGCTTGAAGTATTTTGTGGTAGTTGTGGATGAGGCTCTTTATTTTCTCAGATGGTAAAACTGCCCATTCTTCTTGGCAAAGAGTCTCCAGTTCCTGTAAACTCCTGGGCTGTCTTGGATGTACTGCGCTCTTGAGATCTCCCCAGAGTGGCTCAATGATATTGAGGTCAGGAGACTGAGATGGCCACTCCAGAACCTTCACTTTCTTCTGCTGTAGCCAATGACAGGTTGACTTGGCCTTGTGCTTTGGATCGTTGTCATGTTGGAACGTCCAAGTACGTCCCATGCGCAGCTTCCTTACTGATAAGTGCAAATTTGCCTCCAGTATTTGCTGATAATGTGCTGCATTCATCTTTCCTTCAACTCTGACCAAGTTTCCTGTGCCTTTGAAGCTCACACATCCCCACATCATCAATGATCCACCTCCGTGCTTTACAGTAGGAATGGTGTTCCTTTCATCATAGGCCTTGTTGACACCTCTCCAAATGTAATGTTTATGGTTGTGGCCAAAAGTTTTTGTCTCATCACTCCAAATTATCTTGTTCCAGAAGTTTTGAGGCTTGTCTCTGTATTGTTTGGCGTATTGAAGGTGAGATTCTTTGTGGCATTTGCGCAGTAATGGCTTTCTTCTGGCAACTCAACCGTGCAGCCCATTTTTCTTCAAGTGCCTCCTTATTGTGCATCTTGAAACAGCCACACTGATAGTTTTCAGAGAATCCTGTATTTCAGCTGATGTTGTGTGGGTTTTTCTTCGCATCCTGAACAATTTTCCGGGCAGTTGTGGCCGAAATTTTGGTTGGTCTACCTGACCGTGGTTTGGTTTCTGGGCATGTTATCAGGCCAAAACTTTTGAACAGGGTCATTTTCATGTTTTTGGTTGTCATTATGACTTTAGTTTGACAATAAATGGCTTCAACCAACCACTAACCATGAGTCGAGAAAAACTATGTGTTATTCATATTCTCTGAAAAAAGGCCAAAAAAAATCTGCCAGGGTATGTAAAGTTTTTAGCACAAATGTATAATTAATAATACTATGTAAGAAAAATGTATCAAATATAAAAAGTGCAATTCATCTACATATACAAAGTGCCAAAGATAGTGCAAATGATCTGAGTAATAAATATATGATACTGTTCATCACATTTCAATAAAGTGCATATATTATATATATTTTAAACACATATTATTGAAGTTATTGCCTTTATAGAGAGTCTATCACTTCCTCCCAAGCATACTCAACTGTCAATACTGTATTACAGAGCATATTACAGTGATAATATACCTTTGTTATGTATGTCACTGCCATGACATCACCCATTTTACCTAAGCAGCAAGAGCAGTGCTTCCAAAGTTGATGGCCCACCCCAGTGCACCAACTGCTTCAATTGCATAAGACTTCAAAGTTGTGTTTCTCCAAAACTACAAAAAAGTGACATACAGAACAAAGACATGTTATTTATCACTATGATGTGCTCTCTAACATAGTGGTGGCAGTTGAAGCTGTTTGGGGGAGGTGAGAGACTTAGTTTAAAAGGGATACTGTTGTGATAAAAAGATTGCAGAGTATTTCAGGGTCCTTCATTTTCTCCATAGGGCATCAGGTACTTGCTCCCTACTGGTGGAAAGTGACAAGGAATTAAAATCTCAGATTTAAATGGTCTGACATCTTGTGTCTCCCAATCTCCTCATCAATTGTAAGTTCTCACGAGCAGGGCCCTCACTCCTACTGTTTGATATGTTATTTCTTTGTCACATTCTAATGTCAGATACTGTCCATGAACCCTCTGTTTTGTAAAGTGCTGCAGAATATGTTGGCACTATATAAAGAAAATTAATTATTATTACTATTCAGATACGCACACTAGAGACAATATCATAGAACTCCAATTTAGGCCACAAGTAGCAGGATTTAGCTAAAAAAAATGCAGTGCAAAAATAAAGTGGAAAATACAATGTCGATGCTGCATTTTCGCAGGTAAAATTACCATGCTGCATTTTCTGCAGTGTTTTCTTCCGCAATATGGGGATGAAGTTAAATAAAATATAATTAACTCTGCTTCACTGTAACACACAGCATTTATTTCTGCTGTGATTCTGCAACAGTGAAAAAAGCTGCGTTTCCACAAGGAGTTACCTTAGCCCAAATTATGTTTTTCCTGAAGTCACAGGATATGGCATACCGTGTTTCCCCGAAAATAAGACACCCCCGAAAGTAAGGCATAGGAGAGGTTTCGGAAAATTGCCTAATATAAGGCATCCCCCGAAAGTAAGGCGTATGTTCCCGAACAGAACATACGGTATATGCGATATGTGAGGCCGCGGGAGAACCCCACAATCTCTGCTATCATTATACTCCGGGGTCTTTTCAGACCCCGGAGTATAATAATCGGTGGCCCAGGGGAGGTGAGCGAACATAAAAAACTATGTGCTTACCTGTCCTACGCTTCTCCAGGCTTCGGGCCTGTTTGGTGACGTCGCAGACGTCAGCGGACGTCATTTTGCGTCGCGACGCCGGCCGGATCATGTGACGCGGCCTGGTCTAACAGTGAAGAAGGCCGGAGTAGCGCACGGGCATGCACCGGAGCGAGGAACGGGTAAGCAACGTTGTTTTTTTATGTTTCTATCCTCCCCTGGGTCTCCGATCATTATACTCTGGGGTCTGAAAAGACCCCACAGTATAATAATTGTTCATGGGTGGTCCACTATGGGGCAAACTACTGTGTGCAGGGGCCACTATGGGGAATGATACTGTTTGCAGGGGCCACTATGGGGAATGATACTGTGTGCAGGGGCCACTATGGCGAATGATACTGTGTGCAGGGGCCACTATGGGGCATGATACTGTGTGCAGGGGCCACTATGGGATATGATACTGTGTGCAGGGGCCACTATGGGACATGATACTGTGTGCAGGAGCCACTATGGGATATGATACTGTGTGCAGGGGCCACTATGGGGCATGATACTGTGTGCAGGGGCCACTATGGGGCATGATACTGTGTGCAGGGGCCACTATGGGGCATGATACTGTGTGCAGGGGCCACTATGGGGCATGATACTGTGTGCAGGGGCCACTATGGGGCATGATACTGTGTGCAGGGGCCACTATGGGGCATGATACTGTGTGCAGGGGCCACTATGGGGCATGATACTGTGTGCAGGGAAATTAATGGTTTGGATTGTTATGATGATGTCCTAGAAGATGATGACATAACTGTCATTGAATAAATTTTACTTTCTATTCGTACCGTAAATATACCATACTGTTAATTGTTGTACATGGAAATAATGGTACGGTAGTAAGAAATTCTTGATAGGATTCACAGTTTGTCTGGTTATGCTGGTTTGTGATGACAACTACATTACCGTACAGTACCGTATATAATAAATGTTCATTTTTTGGTTCAGCAATAAATGTGAATTCTTCTTCATTGAAAAAAAAAATAAGACATCCCCTGAAAATAAGACACAGCACATCTTTGGAGCAAAAATTAATATAAGACGCTGTCTTATTTTCGGGGGAAACAGGGTATAGGACCCTCAGCGATCAGACACTTATCACCTGTTTAAATGGAGTGGTGGTTGTGCATTCTGCTTTACTCAGTCTCTATGGCACTGATATAGATAGCCAAGTACAGCACTCTGCTATCTTCAGCAGTCCCATAGACTTTGAATTGAATGGCAGCATACATACTTGACTGCCACAAGATTCAAATGGGAGTCACAGGAACCTCAGTCTCAAGATTGGTGGTGGTCTCACTGGTGGGACCCGAAGCACCTATCCTATGGACAAGTAATAAGTTATGACTCTGAGAAACCACTTTAACTTATCAGTATGTTTTGGAATATAAGAGGAGATCAATCCATAGAAGAAAGCATGTAGATTCCAGAAGATGTTATCCCTCCTGGTCAGATTAGAACCTATGAACAGTGCTATAAATTTAGCCACCAATTCCAATAATTGTTGTATCTTTAAGAACTGTTCATCCTGTTTTTTTTATGTCATATAGTTTCTAGTAATTTACACAAGGAGTAGAGATTTGGTTTTTAAAAAAAATATTTGGGGAAATTTGCACCCATGCAAAATATACAGCACAAAATTAGGCAAGGCAATACTGCACTAACAGGCAATGAAACCCCTGGAGTAAACCGAAGGTCACTATAGAAAAAAAAACAGCTACAATTCAGGTTGTTCAGCAAGACATCATAATATATGACTACCAGCATTCCGTAATATTCAAATCTATATTATAGAAAGATAACATAATTGTGATCACTACAATCTGAGATCTGTGCAGTATTATAAGGCATACTATACTAGATAAAGCCTAGATCTATTGCTTGGGATTTAATTAAGTCAAGATAAAGCAGATCTATCAGTGGATGTGGATATTAACAAGAAATTACCATGGGATAATAAGTCTTATTGCGGAATTAGCAATGCTCCCTCGATTCATAATTATACCTTAAATGATCTTCTGCGGTTTTGCGCTATCCTGAGGTTCAATTGAAATTAATGACACGGATAAATCGTAATACCACTAGGATACATTTACAGAATGTGTTTTATGGTGGGATATACAGTAGCTGAAATAACAGACTGTAACGTGTAATATATGGTATTTCACGTGCTCCATGATTATACTTCCCTCACACACACTTTCACATAACCCCCTGAAGAGATCTATTCACCTTCCTGGATAAATCACACATTGTCACCCACCTCCCACACAGATCAGTCACACTCAGCAAGGTGCCCCACACATCATGTGCTGCACTGTAAGGTCTCAGAGGCAGCATCCAAAATGATATAACATCATGTGATAAACTCATCACCGTATGCAAATAAAGTCTTCTCAACAAAGAAAAGCCCTTGCAAATATATGGAGGAGAATGACAAAAGATGGGGTTTTAAAAGAACAAAAAAATAAGGGTTGGCTTAAGTGTTCCCCTCCTAGTTCCTGTAATAAAGCTAAACTGACAAGGGTGAGGAGTATATAGACATCACATTGTCACTTTAGCACAAAGCCTCCTTTATTCTTATACTTTGTGGTTCTATGACATCATGACAAAGGGATGGAGAGCAGAAACCAGCAATGGAAGGGTTTAATTGCTGTCCCTACCTTTCAGCACCACACCACCCCCCTATGACAGATTCTATTGTCATTCTTCTCAAGATCTTGCTAAAATGTTATCCTACACTGGAGCCCTGTGTCTATTTTACCTCCTTTATGTGTTCGCCCTATTAAAATCTCCTAACCCTCAGTATCTTACTCCAATATCAGATCTAGGAAGTGGACGATTCAGTATTGCTTATATTTAATAATCATCATTAGAACAACAATAGTAACCACAAGCGACAACTCATGAATAGATTGCATCACAATCCCAAAGTAATAATGTGACTATCCTCTGAGAAACTTTATACCCAAAGAGATGACATAGCAAAGAAAAACAAAGAAGAGGACAAGGATTGCATGGTATGTATGTCAGACCAAACCATACCAACCCAGTGATGTAACAATACCACCAATATTGACAGCCAGTATTAGTCACTATACCTCATACTGATATGGGAGGATAGGAAATCCTTTTACAATGAGGATTCGGATTACTAGTTAACCATAAGCATGATATATATGGCAATCTGACATGTCTTGAATGATAAGTGACAGGGATTCATACCCAGTCAGCACAGCATTGTTCACATTGTTGAAGTTTATGGGGTGCTGGGGATGTGAAACCACAATACATTGCACATTAGTAAGCTGTCACTCTGCAGCCAGCCACACTTGTGGACCAGCTGACACACATCTGTCACACTTACTTTATCCTGTTTGCTATCATCCAGCTGAGGGGCCATAGATGCTGCAGGAGGAGACTTGAGAGCTGTTACTCCAGAGCTAGACTGCCCAGGGTTGCTTGAAGTGGGGTTAGAGCTACTAGTGGGACTTGAACCTCCCTTCTCCCCAGTGTCCACTTTGATGAGTCTGTGCTTGGGAGATACATACTTGACCTCAGGAGAGGGGGAAGGAGAGGAAGGGGACTGAGCAGTGGGTGCAGGAGGCGCTGTGGGTACTATGGAGGAGTTTAGAGGGGTACTAGAACCTGTGGCACTAGAAGTGGTATAGGGATCCTCAAAGTCTCTTTCCTTCTGCAGCTTATAGGCAGTCAGGATGTCCGGCTGTCCTGCTGGTGTCGCAGGGAACTGGGGCACTGCACAGTGGTGGTGATGATGGTGGTGCCCCCCTGCCTGGCACTGCCGGTAGTCCGGTTTAGGAGGGGCAGGAGGCGGCGGCTTGGAGCTTTTGAAGCCCAGGTGTTCCTTGATCCATTTGGCCATGCTGCCGGCGCATTGCTGTCCCGTGCTGGAGGCTGCTGGGGGGCTCCCTCTGCTACTGATGCTGCTGCTGCGGGGGAGCTCTGCCCGGACGCTTCTAGTAGAGTCCAGGGGCTGCTGGGAACTGCTGCTGGAAGCCGAGGAGTGTCCGCTCAGCAGCATGAGAGGGCAGAGCCGTCTCCAACAATCACACAGCACTGGAGGCAGCGTGGTGAGCAGCTGATACCATCTGTATGAATGAGCCGTGTGTGTCCACAGCACGTTATATACACACAGCACACTAGCAAGAGGCGTGCACTGCGCCATCTAGTGGCCATGCCTTCTCCTGGATTAACTATTCATTCCTTTCTAGTAAGGCTGAAGTTGGTTCTTTTTAAAGTTATTTTTTTTTCTTTTATTTATTCTCCTATCTAGAAGACAAACTGCTGAACTATAGTATTCTGCACCATGTTAAATAAAACATTGAAATATATATGAAGATAGAAAACAAACAATATAAATAGTGTGCCTTCACAAGTAGCAGGACATACAGTGGATAATACAATTCTACTATATATATATATATATATATATATATATATATATATATATATATATAATACTGTAAATAAGTTGAATGCAACTCTGATAGTTGGTCTGTAGTATCTATTACTCTAATGGATATTCAAAAGAAAGGTTACACATGATTGACAATGTCTGTAAAGCACTGCGGAATATGATGGCGCTATACAAGTAAGCAAAATAAAAATAAATTAATAAAAGATTTCAAATATAGAAATAGTTCATAGAATGTGCAAATGCCAATTGTAATAGGAATGTATGTGATACATAATTAGCAACACATTTAAAGTGCATGGAGACATAATAATAATAATAATAATAATAATAATAATAATAATCAATTAATCAAATGCAAATTCAGCAGCTACTCATATAATAAATAACCTGTTCATATATAACATTGATAGCTGTAAATGAATAGCATTCATTTGTGTCATGATTTTATTTGGCAAATAGATCATATAGAAAAAACTATCGACAACATCCAAATTTAGCAGATTTAAATAGTGAATTAAATAGGTTATATGTAACTTTAATAACTGAATAGAATCCATTTATGTCAAAGTTTCATATGGCAAATAGATCATATAGAAAAAACTTCAATTGCTTTAGGTAACATCCAAATTTTACAGCGCCTTATAAAGTAAATAACCAGTTCATATATAACTTAGCTGTCAGTAAATACAATATTTTTTTTTTTAAATTTTTTTTTTGGAAATTAGGTGTTTTTTAAAGCTCCAATGAACATAGATACCATCCGCCTATAATAATAGCTCATGTGTTGCATAAATCATGTAGCCCTCATTTGGGGGGGGTATGAGTATTATCCCTCCCGCAAAAGACTCTGGCGCTGACCTGTGTGTATAATGGGACCTGAAGCCTTCGCTGAAGGGAAGAGTGGGAACATATATGAAATATATCAGTGCCTCCACCCAGGATAGAGCCTCTGTATTACAGGGAGGATCTCTTCCTGGGACTTACCCATGAAGTACAGTTAGTAGCCTTAACAAGGATTACTGTACTAATCTCACAGTCTGAAGAATACATACAGATACCACATAAGGTTATAACAGTAGCTTTATAAGTATCAACAGGGTAATAATACATACATAAAATATACTCAGAACACAGCAATACTACAACAACCAGCAAGTCCTCAACCGTCTTAGGTTATATACCCGGGTATATATATAAATATATAGCAAGAGTCCAGTGCACAATACCTCCAGGCAACAGAAGAGATGCAGGGGCCCCTGTGGATGACTGTGGATCCTCGGATTCTTCCAGGAGATGACAGACAGCCGATCAGGAGATGATGATGATGGTGAGATTCTTCACAGGCAGCAAACAGGGCGACGGTGACGGCAGTAGATGCAGGCCTGACTACCCTAACACTGAGTCCTTAACCTGCCAGCTAAACTACTAGTGCCACCGGGCCTCTAACTAGCTAGTTGGCCTTCGGAAGCCTAACCTATCACTGCCCTGAACTATATATATATATATGGATCCCTAACTACGGTTACTAGCTAGGTCCTGTGAGTATATAGGGGGTAACACATACCTAACTATATACTGTGAAGTAAAGAGGAACAAGTGGCTCTTAGACTCCCCCAGACACAACATGTCTGTCTCAGCAGCTCTGCTCACATCTCTCCCCCCAGCAGCTCTGCCTCACATGTGTCTGACTCACTGTATTTACAAAACAAAACTTGCACTAAATGCCTGGGGTCTCTGAAGCCAAACTGCAGGGGCAAAGAAGCCAGATACATTATATACTAGTAGAAATGGCGGTTCCCTACACTCTCCCTCTGGTGAAATCTTTACGTCACGTCAAAGACATACAAAGTCATAGTATACAGTCAACATTACCAATGACAATATCAATATGGTTGCTTTTGCATTTACAGAGTCACAACAGGTTAATAGGTATACATGCCAGCAGGAGCGAAAATTGGTAACATATTGACCAAAGTGGACACTGCACCCACCCAAGCATGGTATAAATGAGGCTGAGTAGTAAATCTGGGGTCCCCCAAACTATCATATGTCAGCATAGGTGGAGGGTGTCTAATTCTCTCTCCTCTCCGTACCTCTCTCTGAGGTAAACTAGCATGTCCAGGCCCTAAACTAGGGTTGTCTGCCATGGGAGGGGATGGTGCTGGTGGCGTAGGAGAGCTAGATCCCTGCTCATCTGTAGACACAGATCTAGGTACGAATTCTGGAGTTTGAGGGTTCATAGGTCTCCCTGAAGGAGAAGATACTGGTGATCTAGGAACTTCAGGAGCCACAGTCCAATCACTCTCAGGAGTTTCAGGAAGGTCAGGTGGAATATCGGCTAAGGACTGTGGAGAATCGCAGGCCGAGCCATCATTGGAGATATCCATACCATCAATCTGAGGTACAGGCAACAAATGATTTCTATGCCAAGTCCTGATCCTCCCGTCCCGTCCTTTTATCTTGTAGACTGGTATTCCAGGCAACCGATCTACCACTGTAAAGAGTTCACTCCGCCATCGATCAGCCAGCTTATGTTTTGCAGATGCTCCCAAATTCCGTAGCAGAACATGGTCCCCAGGGTTCAATTCTCGGTATCTTACTCGAAGATCAAATCTCCTTTTATTTCCTTCATTCACTTTGGCCGCATTTTCCTCAGCCAGCTGATAAGCACTCTTAAGCGTTTCTTTCAAACGTGCCACGTATCGGTAATGATCTCGATGACTGATACCATCGGTAGAGACTCCCAACAAGATGTCAATAGGTAGCCTAGGCTCTCTTCCAAACATCAGAAAGTATGGTGAATATCCTGTGCTCTCGTGCCTTGTACTATTATAGGCATGCACCATAGCCTCCACTTTTCTACTCCAGGATCGCTTATCCTCAATTCGTAAGGTACCAAGCATATCAAGTAAAGTCCTGTTAAATCTTTCAGGAAGGGCATCTCCCTCTGGATGGTAAGGCGTCGTCCGACTTTTGCGGATGTTCAACAACTGAAGTAACTCTTTGATCAGGTTACTCTCAAAATCCCGGCCTTGATCAGAATGCAACCGGTGTGGTAAGCCATAATGGATAAAATACTTTTCCCAAAGCACTCTTGCAACAGTGACTGCTTTTTGATCCTTAGTCGGAAAGGCTTGAGCATATCGTGTGAAGTGATCAGTCACCACCAATACATTTCCAAATCCTCTGGAGTCGTTGTCAATACAAAGGAAGTCTATGCAGACAAGATCCATGGGGCCCGAACTCTTCAAGTGTCCCATGAAGGCCGCTCGAACCGGGACAGTCTTCCTCTGCAAACATCTGCGACAGCACCTACACAGACGAGTCACGGTATCTCTCATTTTGGGCCAGTAGAATCGGTCTTGTATTAGGCCATAAGTCTTCTCAGGTCCCAAATGACCATGATAATCATGCAGACTTCGGAAAATCATCTTCTGAAAGCAGCTTGGAATAACTAGTTGGCGCCTTCCAGGGTGATCATGATACAGCACCACACGATAAAGTAGGCCATTGTCTATTTCAAACTTCTCCCAATCTCGTAGAAGTTGACTGCATTCAGAGGGTAGGGATGTCTTTAACATTTCTCTGTCTTGAGAACTCACTGCTTGATAAAGAGGTCCAATTAAAGGATCAGTCTTTTGACTCCAGATCATTCGCTTTGAAGATATAGAACAACTCTCAAAGGATCCTAAAGCGGCAGGGTAGGCAAACATGTCTGGTACAGCTTCGGGACCTCCCCCAATAGAGTCAATAAGCCGAGTTTCAGAAAAGGCTACTCGGTCTTCAACTACAGCAGCCATGGCACACAAAGCTCCTACTCCAGGACTTGGCACTTCTTCCCATTCATCCACTACTTCCGGACTAGGTAATCCAGGCCGTCTTGATAGAGCATCTGCCCCAATGTTCTTAGGCCCCGATTTATACTTGAGTGTGAATTGGTAGTTGGATAAAGCTGCCAACCAGCGATGTCCTGTAGCATCGAGTTTAGCGGTTGACAAAACGTATGTCAGTGGATTGTTGTCTGTTCTTACTTCAAACGTGGCTCCGTATAAATAGTCATGTAATTTATCAACAATGGCCCACTTGAGCGCCAAAAACTCCAATTTATGTACTGGATAATTTTTCTCGCTGGGAGAAAGACTTCGACTTATGAAAGCTATGGGCCGTAACCCGGCCGGGTATTCTTGGTGCAGCACGCCACCTAATCCTTCAAAGCTGGCATCTACATGTAGCACATATGGCTTATGTGCATCAGCATAAGCCAGAACGGGAGCTTCTGTCAATTTCTTCTTCAACAACTTAAATGCTTCTTCACAATCCGCAGTCCACCTATCGCCAAAAAGGCTTTTGGAAGACCCTTTCTTCTTTCCCGGATCTCCTGCATCACTCTTCAACAGGTCGAGGAGGGCTCGAGCAATTTTTGAATATCCTTCCACAAATCGTCGATAGAATCCACAAAACCCCAAGAAAGATTGCAACTCCGTAATATTTTGCGGTCGGGGCCAATTCACCACAGCTTCAATCTTACCAGGATCGGTAGCAACTCCTTCAGCAGAAACAATATGACCTACATAAGTGACCGAAGATCTACAAAATTTGCATTTGTCAGCCGACAACTTCAGCCCCTCTTCTTTTAAGCGATGGAGTACTCTCATGAGTCGTTCTTCATGTTCTTCCAGCGTCTTTCCAAACACAATAATGTCATCAAGATATACAAGGCATTCCCGGGGCACTAAATCACCTAACACTCTTTCCATCAACCTTTGGAACGTTGCTGGCGCACCTTTTGTACCTTGCGGCATACGAGTGAACTGAAAGAAACCCAAGGGGCATATGAAGGCTGTCTTTTCCTGATCCTCAGGTGCCATTGGGACTTGATAGTATCCCGATCTTAGGTCCAGCACTGTGAACCAACAGTTTCCATTCAGAGCTTCCAGAGCTTCTTCAATTCTCGGCAGTGTATACTGATCAGGTAAGGTTCTCCGGTTCAGAGTTCTGTAATCCACACATAGGCGAATTGCTCCAGATTTTTTTCTTACCACCACAATAGGTGAGGCATAGGGGCTCTTACTGTCCACAATGATCCCCTGACCTTTCATTTGCTGTAGAGTCTGTCTTAACTCATCAACATCCTTTGGAGCAACTCTCCGTGGTCGCTCCCGGAAGGGAGTAGAATCGGTCAATCGGAAAGTGTGTTGAGCACTTTTAGCACAACCTACATCCATATCATCCATGGAGAACACTTCCGATAATTCAGACAACTTCTGTGTCAGTCGCTGATTCCAGGCCTCTGGTAAATGTGGATCACTCAAGTCAAGATTGAGATTAGGGATTGCATCTCGGATTTGAATCCTGCACACTTCAGCGTATGGATTTACTCCAAGCACAGGGTAGCAGTGGGCCACATTCTGGTATGGTCCAATTACAATCGGATGCGGTGAACAGTTCCTCACTGTCACACAGGTAGATAACTCCACTTTATTTCTCCAGTCCTTTCTCTCTGGGATCACCATCCAGCCATTCTGGTTAATCATTTCTTCAGGGGTTTCCATAAGGACATAACTCCCCCCTTCAAGCAAATCGGGAGCAATGCTGGAGGCTACTCTCAGAATTCTCTCCCCGCCGGCAGGAACTTCCACGGTTCTCTCACCGATATGATATACCATTCCATGTCGATAGCCAGTAGACAGGGCATCACAGAGTTCTCTAAGATCAGAAGATATATTCACCTGCTGAGCTGCAGGGTTCCAATCTCTTCCAAGAAACTTCTGAAAAGCATAATGCACTGCGGGACAATTAGTGCCAAGTATCACAGGAGCTGCACAAGAATCCCCTGTATCAGGACAGACAAGAGCCGTAATCTTCATGGGAGTGACACTCTGATCTTCTAATTCAGGGACAGCTATAACTACTTGTAGGCTGCCATCTACAGGATATGATCCTGAATTAAGCCCCCACAATTTCATTTTTCCTGTAGACTGAAGAGGTATATCCCTCAGATACTTTTGGTAGAACGAGCGATAAATCAGGGTCACTTGAGATCCTGTATCAAACAGGGCAGGAGCGGCATGACCATTGACAGTGACTTTGACAACGGACCTGGAGCCCGCGATAGCGCCTCTGGTATTTACTCGGCCCGCCTTCCTTCGGTGTCTTTGATTCTGAATAGAGAAGACAGCACTGTGTCTCAATCCCTCACTGTCCTCCGTACACTGTCTGGCACTATGGCCCGTCTGACCACATTTATAACAGGTTCTAGCATCCTTCCTCCATTGAGTGGCAGTGGGTGGAGTGGCGGACTGTCTAAGTTCTGACCGCTCCGCTGGTTTGTCCTTGTTTGAATTAGGAACAACATCTTCTTTAGAGATGCTTTTCGCTTTCTTAGGGGTACTAAAACTAATGTCAGCTTCTTGTTTCTTCACTAACTTCATTAAGTCAGGAAATGGAAGGACTCTATCAGATAGTAAGACCTTGAGTACTTGAGCAAGAGGATGATGAGGTTGTAACCCTCTCACCAACTGACTGGTTCTCATAGCGTCTACCTCTGAAGTAGATATAGCTGCGTGGTACACCAGACGTGAAAGAAGTAGCTGTAAACGGTTAATAAAAGTAGAGACATTTTCCCCTTCTTTTTGACGAACCATTCGGTAATCAGCAACCATCTGGGCAAGGTCATAGTATGGCTCAAAGTGATCAGACAGTACTTGTATATAGTCCAATGCACTCACTCCTTCATGAGAGTCTCTGTACAAGCGGATCAATTCTGCAGCAGGAGACCGCAAACTTTCACTGATACGCTGCCGCTTGCCTTCTTCAGAGCAAGACCATTCCTTCAGGCATTGGAGAGTATGTTCTTTCCATATCTCAAAGTTTTCCTCCCCTTGTGGTACTGGGACATTACCAGAGAATACTTTTAGTTTCTTGTAGTGAGTGGCCTGCAGGCCCTGAGCTAACATTTCAGTCAGCCTGGCTAAAGTGCTAATAGCACTGTCACTAGAGGAACTGCTAGCGACGGCCATACTGGGGGGGTAACTGGCTGAGCGGGGTTCTTCCTTTACCTGAACCAGGGGAGGAACAGGAGGTCGGTAATCCCATGTAGTAGCTAGTGGGAGGTTCCCCTCTGAGCTATATCGCTTCTCCATATCAATGACTATTCCCACTTCTAAATCTCAGCAGTGCCTCCAAATGTAGCCCTATTTGGGGGGGGGGTATGAGTATTATCCCTCCCGCAACAGACTCTGGCGCTGACCTGTGTGTATAATGGGACCTGAAGCCTTCGCTGAAGGGAAGAGTGGGAACATATATGAAATATATCAGTGCCTCCACCCAGGATAGAGCCTCTGTATTACAGGGAGGATCTCTTCCTGGGACTTACCCATGAAGTACAGTTAGTAGCCTTAACAAGGATTACTGTACTAATCTCACAGTCTGAAGAATACATACAGATACCACATAAGGTTATAACAGTAGCTTTATAAGTATCAACAGGGTAATAATACATACATAAAATATACTCAGAACACAGCAATACTACAACAACCAGCAAGTCCTCAACCGTCTTAGGTTATATACCCGGGTATATATATAAATATATAGCAAGAGTCCAGTGCACAATACCTCCAGGCAACAGAAGAGATGCAGGGGCCCCTGTGGATGACTGTGGATCCTCGGATTCTTCCAGGAGATGACAGACAGCCGATCAGGAGATGATGATGATGGTGAGATTCTTCACAGGCAGCAAACAGGGCGACGGTGACGGCAGTAGATGCAGGCCTGACTACCCTAACACTGAGTCCTTAACCTGCCAGCTAAACTACTAGTGCCACCGGGCCTCTAACTAGCTAGTTGGCCTTCGGAAGCCTAACCTATCACTGCCCTGAACTATATATATATATATGGATGCCCTAACTACGGTTACTAGCTAGGTCCTGTGAGTATATAGGGGGTAACACATACCTAACTATATACTGTGAAGTAAAGAGGAACAAGTGGCTCTTAGACTCCCCCAGACACAACATGTCTGTCTCCCCCCCCACAACCACAAATATAACACCACACCCCCCCCCCCCCAAAACACACACAAAAAAAATAAAAAAAAAAAAAAAAAAAAAAAAAAAAAGGGGGGGAGAAAAAAAAAAAAAAAAAAAAAAAAAAAAAAAAAAAAAAAAAAAAAAAAAAAAAAAAAAGAAAAAAACAAAAAAAAAAAAAATAAATAAAAAAAAATTTGGCTGGAAGAAAACTAAATATTATATATTATTAAAAAAATAAATTTATATTTTGATGTCAAAAAAAAAACAAAAAAAAAAAATTTAATATAAAAAAAATTTTTTTTAAAAAAAAAGAAAAAGATAAAAGGTGATTTTTTTTTTTTTTTAAAACACAAAAGGTGGTATTCTCCCCCCCCCCCCCCCCCCCCCGTTTGTGCCCGGAAAAACAACACCCCCCCCCCATTTTGCGGCGGTTGTCCCTCCCCCCCCCTTCAAAGGCGGGTTTTACAAGTTTGTCCCCCAAATTTACCAGCTCCACCTCCATGCTGATAGCAGAACTCCTAGCATCATAGTTATCTATGATGCTAGATTTCCCGTACCCATTACACGGATGAATCTAGTCTTATCTAGTTTTGCACTTTGTTTCTTGCTCATAAGTGGGGTTGTGTTCTTCCTTTGATGTTAGCTGGATATGGCAGTAATAGTGATAGTTTACTGAGTAAAGCAACTAGTTGTAAGGCAGGAGTTTGCAGCTCTTAATGCCAGTTTTCTGGTGAGGCTAATATTCTCCTCATTTGGAGTATGGGTTAGCATCTCACTATGGCTGCTATACTATGATATATAAAATGGTGGGCCACCCTCAATAGCTAGACATGTTTGAAAACCGTTTCTGTTCCTTCCACAGTAGCTTATATACAGATGTGGTAGAGTTAACACAAACTTCTGCAATTTTTTAAACTACTGCAGCGTGATATCTTATTAGAGAAGACAACAAAATACAATGAAAAGTCATTGGAAAAACATTTTTCAATGACTTTTCATAGTTTTTTGTTGTCTTCTGTGATAAGATGTCACACTGCAGCAGTTTAACCAGTTGTAGATATTCAGGTTAACTCTGCTATACCTGTATATAGATAACATTCCATGCCTAACCCCTACTAAAGCCTGGACCAAACGTCACAAAAAAATGGGTTCTTATTCATGTACTCTCAATTCCAAACTAAAATCTGGACTGGACCTTTGGATAATGAGTACCTATTTAGATATATATAAATATGGATGTATAAATAATAAGTCTATAAATAAAAAGTGAAACAAAAACATGAATAAAAATGGGAATAAATTTACAAAACCTAGAAAGAGAGCCTATAGATATACCATACAGGCAGGACTTAAGTGCTAATGCATATATTTATTGTTACAAGCTATATTTGAAATGACTTATAGTCACTGAATTATTTTCTATACGATCTACTTGCCATACCAAATGTTCACACAAATGGATTCTTTTCACTGACAGCTATGAAAGTTATGTGTGAACTGGTTAATGTACTATATAAATTGCTGATAAATTTGAATGTTATGCATAGCCATTGACGATTTTTTTTTGTATGATCTACGAAATGTTGACACAAGCAGATTTTATTCACTGACAGCTATCAAAGTGAAATATGAACTGGTTATTCACTATATGAGTCACTGGTGGAACTGGATTTACATAGTAGATGAGGTTAGATGAAGACAAAGGTCCATCAACTCCAACCTATAAACCTACAGGGTTGGTCCAGAGGAAGGCAAAAAAAAAACATAAGGCTGATGCCAATTGCCCCATGTCAGGCGAAAAAATTCCTTCCCAATTCCAAACCCAACAATCTGTATAAAACCCTGGATCAATTTATCTTTACCAAAAATCTAAAACCCATAACTTGCAATATTTTTCCAAGCAAGAAAGGCATCCAGGCCCTTTTTGAACTTGGACAATGAATCCACCATCACCATATCCTGTGGCAGCGAGTTCCATAGTCTTAATGCTGTTACAGTAAAGAATCTCGGTCTATGTTGCTGGTGAAATGTCCTCTCCTCTAGACGTAGAGGATGTCCCCTTGTAACTGTCACCAGCCTAGAACTAAAAAGATGATTAGAAAGGTCTTTGTGCTGTCCCATAATGTATTTGTACATTGTGATTAGATCTCCCCATAGATGTATTTTTTCTAGACTGAATAGCAGCAAATTTGTTTGCTTTTGTTCTCCAATCCTCACATTCCCCTAATTGTCTTAGTATGTCCTTTTTGTATACTGGGGCCCAAAATTGCGACCAATAGTAAATTTGTGGCCGTACCAGTGATTTGTAAAACTATGTCATGAGACTATATACCTCTTTTTATACATCCCATCATTTTATTTGTCTTGGCATCAGCTGCCTGGCACTGGTCACTAAAGGTAAGCTTACTATTCACCAATATCCCCAAGTCTTTTTCCGTGGCAGTCGTACCCAGTAATTTATTATTAAGTACATAATCATACATTTTATTTCTTTCACCAAAATGCATAACCTTATATTTTTCTAGATTAAACTTCATTTGCCAAGTCTCTGCCCATGCTTCCAGCTTCCTTAGATTCCCATGTACTATTCTACTATCCTACTCAGCTTTGATTGCCTTACATAGTTTAGTATCATCTGCAAATATGGACACCCTGCTCTGTAAACACTCTACCAGGTCATTGATAAACATATTAAAAAGGAGAAGGCCCAATACTGAACCCTGTAGCACCCCATTGGTGACTGTGACCCAGTCTGAATATTTACCATTTACAAGCATTCTCTGTTTCCTATCACTGAGCCGATAGTGAACCCAAATGCATATGTTTTCCCCCAGTCCCATTGATTCATTGATTATTATCAATCCATGCACTTTATATTGTGTTGCTACTTATTATTATTAATTATTATTATTATTGTTTATTTATATAGCACCATTAATTCCATGGTGCTTTACATTTGAGGATTTACATACGGTACACCAGATATACAAAACAGATAATGCTAACAGAGACCACCTGGCACAGCGGGATAGAGGGCCCTGCCCGCAAGGGCTTACAATCTATGAGGGAAGAGGGATAGAGACAGAAGGTGAGGGTAGAGGCTGTTCAGGTAGTGGTGTGGTGACAGTAGCGTTATTGAGGTTGTAGGCCTTCCTGAATAGGTGAGTCTTCAGGGCCTTCTTGAAGCTTGTGACTGTGGGGGACAGTCTTATGTGTCTTGGTAATGAGTTCCAGAGTATGGGGGATGCACGGGAGAAGTCTTGGAGACGTTTGTGTGAAGAGCGGATAAGAGCAGAGCAGAGTAGGAGGTCTTTGGAGGATCGGAGGTTACGTGCGGGCAGGAGATTAGGTCGGAGATATATGGAGGGGACAGGCTGTGGATGGCTTTGTATGTCAGCATTAGTAATTTGAACTCTATTCGCTGGGCAACGGGTAGCCAGTGAAGGGATTGGCACAGGGGGGCGGCCGATGAAGAACGGGGGGAGAGGTGTATTAGGCGAGCAGCACAGTTTAAGGTGGACTGGAGGTGGGTGAGAGTGTTAGCTGGGAGGCCATGGAGAAGGGTGTTACAGTAGTCTAGGCGGGAGATTATGAGGGTGTGGACTAGCATCTTTGTAGTTTCAGAGGTGAGGAAGGAGTGGATGCATCATATGAATTGCTATTACAATTGGTATTTACGCATTCTATGAACTATTGCTATAATGTTTTTCTATTTTTGTAATCTATCATTGGAACAATCTTTGGAACAATAGATAGTAATATATACTATTGAAGTATTATGGGGTATTATATGAATTGCAGTTGAAAATTGTTTCCATTGGCACAGATATAAGAGTTGCATGTGATTTATTTATTTATTACATAAGCTGCTGCTACAATGTGAACTTTATTACTGAAAGTCAGGAGGATTCTTGTGTTTGCTGTCAGATACAGTTCCTTGCGAAAGTATTCGGCTCCCTTGAACTTTTCAACCTTTTGCCACATTTCAGGCTTCAAACATAAGGATATAAAATTTTAATTTTTTGGTGAAGAATCAACAACAAGTGGGACACAATCGTGAAGTGGAACAAAATTTATGGGATATTTTAAACTTTTGTAAAAAATAAAAAACTGAAAAGTGGGGCGTGCCAAATTATTCGGCCCCCTTAAGTTAATACTTTGTAGCGCCACCTTTTGCTGCGATTACAGCTGCAAGTCGCTTGGGGTATGTCTCTATCAGTTTTGCACATCAAGAGACTGAAATTCTTGCCCATTCTTCCTTGGAAAACAGTTCGAACTCAGTGAGGTTGGATGGAGAGCGTTTGTGAACAGCAGTTTTCAGCTCTTTCCACAGATTCTCGATGCGATTCAGGTCTGGACTTTGACTTGGCCATTCTAACACCTGGATACGTTTATTTGTGAACCATTCCTTTGTAGATTTTGCTTTATGTTTGGGATCATTGTCTTGTTGGAAGATAAATCTCCGTCCCAGTCTCAGGTCTTTTGCAGACTCCAACAGGTTTTCTTCCAGAATGGTCCTGCATTTGGCTCCATCCATCTTCCCTTCAATTTTAACCATCTTCCCTGTCCCTGCTGAAGAAAAACAGGCCCAAACCATGATGCTGCCACCACCATGTTTGACAGTGGGGATGGTGTGTTCAGGGTGATGAGCTGTGTTGCTTTTACGCCAAACATATTGTTTTGCATTGTGGCCAAAAAGTTCGATTTTGGTTTCATCTGACCAGAGCACCTTCTTCCACATGTTTGGTGTGTCTCCCAGGTGGCTTTTGGCAAACTTTAAACGAGACTTTTTATGGATATCTTTGAGAAATGGCTTTCTTCTTGCCACTTTTCCATAAAGGCCAGATTTGTGCAGTGTACGACTGATTGTTGTCGTATGGACAGACTCAACTCAGCTGTAGATCTCTGCAGTTCATCCAGAGTGATCATGGGCCTCTTGGCTGCATGTCTGATCAGTCTTCTCCTTGTTTGAGATGAAAGTTTAGAGGGACAGCCGGGTCTTGGTAGATTTGCAGTGGTCTGATACTCCTTCCATTTCAATATGATCGCTTGCACAGTGCTCCTTGGGATGTTTAAAGTTTGGGAAATCTTTTTGTATCCAAATCCGGCTTTAAACTTCTCCACAACAGTATCACGGACCTGCCTGGTGTGTTCCTTGGTCTTCATGATGCTCTCTGCGCTTTAAACGGAACCCTGAGACTATCACAGAGCAGGTGCATTTATACGGAGACTTGATTACACACAGGTAGATTATATTTATCATCATCAGTCATTTAGGACAACATTGGATCATTCAGAGATCCTCACTGAACTTCTGGAGTGAGTTTGCTGTACTGAAAGTAAAGGGGCCGAATAATATTGCACGCCCCACTTTTCAGTTTTTTATGTTTTACAAAAGTTTAAAATAACCAATAAATTTCGTTCCACTTCACAATTGTGTCCCACTTGTTGTTGATTCTTCACCAAAAAATAAAAATTTTATATCTTTATGTTTGAAGCCTGAAATGTGGCAAAAGGTTGAAAAGTTCAAGGAGGCCGAATACTTTCGCAAGGCACTGTATATTGGTGGTCACCATTACAAATATTTTAGTTGCGAGGGGCCCGCAACAATTACATGAGTAATACATCCCAGATACTTAACCTCTTGAAGGGTATCAAATATACAGGGAGAGCTCCACTTACAATATTTACTAGATAATAAATATAATAGACAGAATTAATAAATTTTGCAAAATAAGTATGATTAAAGTGATTATGTGGATATATTAAATTTTTAGAGTGCATTCACTGAACTGGATAAGCATTCTTACTGATATAGATTAAGTTCCCCTGGCATCCTGATTATTAGATTTGCGGAGTACAAATCTAATAATCAAGGTCAGAGGTCTCATTGACTGTCTCCTCTGTACTCTATGTATAAGTAGTAGGAGTAGGGCAGAGACAGTGATGTCACAGAGAGCCAAAAGCTGAGCAAAGACTTCTTCATGTATATCAGAAGGAGTCTGAATGCACTGTGAAAATTTTTCTATCCCCAGATAACCCCTTTACGCAATGTTTTTTTGTTGCAGATTTTGCTGTGTTTTTTTGAGCCAAAGAAAGGAGTGGATTTAACAGGGAATTGGGAAGGGAATTGTCTAAATACTATCTTTATATTTTCCATTCCTTTTCAATCTACTCTTGACTTTGGCTCAAAAAACCGCAGCAAAATCTGCAACAAAAAACACTGCATTTTCGCAACATGGGGCCTTAAAAGCCAAAGTAAGGCCTTATTCACATGTTTGTTCAATTGTTTCCTTCTGTGCTTGTGACCCAAAATAAATTGTGGCGACTACACAAAGATAAAGTATAATGAAAAGATTGTCATCTGTTCTGTGTTTTTGACTCACTACTGGTTTTCGCTCACAATCACTGATGCAAATCACTGACCAAAACACTGATGTGTGAATAAAGCCTAAGGCTGTGCATGAATATTGGCACCAAAATGTGCTTGGAAGTCGATTTCATTTGAACAAGTAGGTGATGTTTTAATGACTTTTGACTGTTGAATTTTCTGTTGTATATACAAAGCTACTGTGGGAAGACACTACATGGTATTTACCTGGTTACTTGGATCCAGCATGTTAGTTTTAGACATGAAAACTGGCATCAAAGTGATCACAAAGGCATAGACATGAAAACTGGCATCAAAGTGATCACAAAGGCCATTTTAGCCATTTGAAAAGTAAATGTGCGTAATAGATTAAATGGCATTGCACCATGCAATTTGCAACGCTCAGAAGAAAACTACACACACCTTAGTTAAAAACTAGCAGTGCACAAAGTGATTCTGTACATTAAACTTGCCATCAAAGTGGACAGTGATGCATATTTTAGGAATAAGTGTTAGTCTTAAAAGTTTAAATTACATTGGCATTCACACTACACATACTGATGATAAGATATATACAGTGTTTACAAGATATGGTATACAATGTGGAAACATCTTGTGTTCTGATAAATGGGCCCCAGAGAGATAACAAAAAGGTATATGTAGCTAATATTAGAAGAGTTAAAGTGGCCCTACACATAAATGTTGGTGAACCTGCTGATTTCAGTGGGACTGGCTGCCCTTCTAATTTGTATGGGATGTCAGGGGTGTCTGAAAGTGTCTTATTCTCCTCTCCTCACTGGGAACAAAAGCATGGATAGAAGAGCACAGCATGCATGAGCATGGGGAGGTCAAGAGGAATAGCTGTCTATGATGTATAGTCAGCATTATTTTTTAGTTTTTGTGAGAACTAAATCAAAATGTGGATGGAACTGATCATCTGAAGTGTATGGAGCCCTCCCAACTAGTACCCAACAACAGTGGCAGCTCTCTCTCTTTTTCCTGTTCAGAATATATTCACACCCAGCTGAGCTGAGCATGCACATATAGGGGGGGTACAGTAGAGTTGTGTAAAATAGCTGTTGGCTAAACAAGTGTAGAGCCTGCTTAACATAAGCACAAAGAAAAGAGGAAATCAGAAGGACATAGTGTAATAAGAAAGCTGATGATAGACGATAATGGCTCAGAGTGCTAAACAATACTATAGTATAGTATGTGAGCTGAGTATTGAGACGTTTCTATGAAACGTTATATTCAGAAAAATCACTTCAGTGGCTGGCAAATAATGCTAATGTCATCAATGGAGCAAAGAAGGACGATAAGACTGGCAGTGTTGGTAGGTTTATTACAGAAAGAGATAGGAAATAAAGAGAGTGATGTAATACCATGATACTGTCATTATTGAGCTAATGCTAAAAGAGATGCCTGTGAGGTGAGGAGTAAAACATAGCAAATAAAAACCAGAGGATTCAGTAGAGGAGTTTCTTGGACTCACATAAAATGTTATTATAGGTGTGGGAGTTTTACAGGGGAGAGGAGACACAGAAAAGGTCTCATCTCCATTGAACAACAATGTGCATTTTTCTTTGAAGTTACCCTGTAAAATAATATAGAGTGCAGAGGTGAGCCATCATGGGAGCTGAGAAAGAAACTCACCAGAGCATATGGGTAACGTTTTTTATGTGGGCTCAAAGTGGTCTATTAAGTTCTTTTTGTAGTCAAGTGTTTGTTTTCTTCAGAAACAGAAACACACCTGCCACTGGGTTGTGACTGGTATTGCATCTCCACTCCTTTGAAATTAAAGGGGATGCGCCACGTTTACAACATATTTCTTTATCTCCAGGATTGGATGCAGATTGGGAAACATAAAGTCAACAAGATAACAGAGGTCCCTTGTATGCTTATCTGAATGAAGCAGCATGTAGACGGGCTTCTGTTCCATTGAACTCTATGGGACCACCAGAGATAACAGAGCACTGTACTTGGCTTCTCTTTGACAGTCTGCAGCATACCTACATAAACACTACTCAATTCAGATCGAGACAAGGGACCCTGTTCTCATCATCAGTGGGCAACTTGATAGGATAGGGGGATAAGTTGTAAACTGGGCACAGCTCCTTTAAGGATGGTGAGCTGCAATACCATATTTATTCATATTTATTTATTATGCTTACCATCATATTCTGCACTGCTTTACAGATTTTGTCAACACTGTACATATCTTGTGGTCAAAAACCAATAACATTTTTCTAATCCTGACGACCCTTTTAAGTTTTCTACATATTAGATACTGATCAATTAAATATATCACTTTACAAAAACTTCCGTGGAAACTGAAAAGCAAAAAAAAACCCAAAAAAAACTGTAGGTCCCCTTGCTATAGATTACATAATATACTGCACACTGTAGGAGGGTGATAACTGGGATAAAACACAGACCCCTTTTAGTGATTGGGGCCATACACACTCCCATTTTATCATGTAGATCAACGAAGGTATGTGAGAAAAAAATTGCAGCATCCACTATTTTCGTCAGTTTTGCAAAGAAGTAAATGGAGCACTGGCCACCAAGCACTCTGGTGCCTCATTCACAGGGAGGCATCGAACTGACTTTCAGGCCCCATTCTCCTAATCAATGGGTGTCCCAATAGCCAGACTCCCAGCAATATGACATTTATTCCCTACACTGTGGACAGGGGATAATTGTCACAACTCCTTTAAATACAATCAATTATTTTTACATAAATATGTGTTAGGTAAATGGGGGAATCAATTCCCTCTAACTTTATCCCCTTCCAGACATCCATTGTAATAATACGGTGGATGATAGGTATTTAAATATGGCAGCCACACAGGAGCTGAGTGGCTGCCAAAACCTCCATGTCTCTATTATATTATACAGCGGAGACCTGGTGACAATGCCCACAATCAGTGTTCTATTGAAGGCTCCCAGGCTTGTCTGACATATACTTCTTTTGCAGGCTGCTCTATGCTTTACAATGTGCATTGTATTAGTTATCAGACCCCATGGAGTTCAAGATCCCTAGGGGAACTAAAATTACAGTTAAAAAAAAAAAAAAAAAAAAGGTAAAAAAATCAAATCACCCCTCCCTTTCCCTAAAACACATATGAAAGTAAAAAAAATAAAGCAAAACACATACACATTAGATATTCTGTGTCTGAAAACGCCCAGTCTATAAACTTATAAAAATATTTTTCCTATACGGTGAACACAGTAGCAATGAAGAAAATCAAAAAGTCAAATCACCGTTTTTTTGCTGTTGCACCTGCCATAAAAATTTGGATAAATGGCAATCAAAGAAATAGACATTCTCCAATTTAGTATAAATAAAAATTACATCCGGCCCTGCAAAAAAAGACGCCTTAAGTATCCCTGGGCATGGAAATATAAAAAAATTGAGGGTGTCAGAATTTTTTTCTTTTTTGCAAAGATTTGGATTTTTTTAAGGGGTTAAAAGGCAATAAAAACTATATAAATTAATGGTATCCATGGAATCGAACTGACCCATAGAATACAGATTACATGTTAGTTTGGCTGCAAAGTAAACACTGTAAAAACAAAGCCCATCAGAAAGATGCAGTTTTTCTACAGTTCCACCCATTCTGAATTTTTTTTCCAGCTTCTCAGTACATTGTATAGAGAGTGTTCACACTACCATTGGTGACCGTCAGTAGTGTACATTGCTATTGTCCGTTACAAGATTTTAGCATCGGACACTAGCTGAACCGTCAGAAATCCGTTAAAATTTCCATTCATTTCAATGGGTTTTTATATTGTGTCCGTTAGTGCCCGTTTGTGTCCGTTTACACCCAATCCGTCAGAAGTCCGTTATTTTTTCATGGACAAAAAATCCTACATGCAGGACTTTTTTGTCTATTTGAAAAAAAACGGATTCTTGACGGACAGCAAGTGTCTGTTATTTTTTTAACATTGAAGTCTATGGGTAACGGACTTATAACGGACAGTAATTGATAGCCATCAGTTACTGTCCGTTATTTTATGTCCGTTTTTTTCCTGCGCATGCTCAGAAAGGAGAAACAAACAAACCAAAAAAAAAAACGTACAGTGTTAAAAAATGGACACTAACTGATGCTAATGTGTCCGTTTTTTTAACTGAACCATTAACTGGATCAGTTAAAAAAACAGACACATTAACATCAGTTAGTGTCCGTTATGATAGGTGTCCGTTTTTTTTTTTTTTTAACGGACACCTTCATAACGGACTCCAAAGGTAGTGTGAACCCTGCCATAGATAGATCATCAATATTAGTATGGAATTCCCAGAAAATGCTTTAAAACCAATTGCCACATTCCTCTTCTGAGCAGAGAAACTGGAAAAAGTATCACTTAGTTGAAAATAGATTTCAATTGAATATCTATGATATTAGTTTACATCCCTGTTTCCGTAGCCTTTTTTAGTTTAAAAGGTGAAGGGAACTGATCAGTTTAAGATGGGAACTGAAAAAAAGGTTGGTATAGAAGTGTCATGCTACAACTTTAGCAGCAAAAAGCCTATAATTATGAATAACCAGAGGCTTTTTAAGGGATTATTAGTTATGGTATTTATCAGCAGTACTCTGTGCCTGCCGGCGCACTACTTTTCTCAGCCAGCACTGCTGCCATGTTACCTTTGCTAAATGCTGTACAATTTCTGCTCCTCCACACTGCTGTGAATGTGCACATGCATTTCCTTCTGTTGTTGATATTGCTGGGTCTGCCCATAGAGTGGGCATGCTCTTCCTTTCAAATCCTTCCACAGCCCATCTCTGCCAGTCGGTTTGTGTAAGGCTGAAACCCACATTGTGGAAACACAGCTTTTTTTTTGTTGCAGATTTTGCTTTGGTTTTTTGAGCCAAAGCCAGGAGTGGATTGAGCAGAAGGTAGAAGTATAAGAGCTTCCTATATATGTCCCATTCCTTTATAGCCATTCTTGGCTTTAGTTCAAAAAATTGCAGTAAAATCTGCAAGAAAAAAAAAGCTGCGTTTCTGCAATGTGGGGCATCAGTCAGAAGATCTAATTTACTAGCCACACCCTGCTTAAGCAAAGGTCCTAGCTTGCTAGTTTTCTAATGTACAGTAGAGTAGCCCAGTTCTTTATTGTCTTCCTGTGTATTTAACCCTGGATTGTGTACCTGACTTCGTCCTTGTCTGTTGAGAATAAAAAAATAACACACCAAAAAGTAGTTGTTGATCTCGGTCTTATACTCCTGGTTAACCCTTAGGCTTCTGATGTGGATTTTGTTGTGACTTCTTGGATATGACTTCAGCTTGAAATCTAATTCTCCTCTGATATTTGTTTTGGCAACTCCTTACACAATCTCAGCTTACTAATTACCCCTCTTAAGGTACTAATTTTGTTCTTTATATCTGCAAGTGCTCCTGTTGACTTATACTTGTCTTGGCTTTGTGACTGGGGTCCTGAGTGGCAAAGTCCATCCTGCTTTGCTGCAGGCTCGGGTGAAAAAATTGTGAGTGCCTTAGACTCCACATTCCAATAATAAATAGCAGTGTACAGACCTAATCTGTTCCTAGGGAATTTTAGGGAAGAGCTCTGTGTGTTGCATACATTGCAACTCAATAACAAAGTGCATGCCAAATTTTTCACTAATCCAACATTTTGATCTGGGTATGTTATTTTTTTTTTCATTAAGTATCAGGAGTCTCACTTCTACTTTAAGGTTACTATGCTTTAAACTTCCTTCCTCCTGCAATTGTTTTCCTCTTTGGCTTACATACCTGACTCTCTGTTACACAGCTCCTTATTGATCTCTTGGATAGCGAACCTTGGTTTTATTACCAGAAAACTATTTGTCTTCTGATTCTGGCTCTGATGTGAGTGACCCCTCCTGGGTCCACTTATGGGAGCCTCCTGACTGATGTTCCCACCCCACCCCATTTAATTTCGCTCTATGACTTTTTCATTCCTCATGTTTTCTGTCCTGTTTTACAGTTTTTTTTGGTTTTTTCTCACCATTCCCTCCCTTTTGCATATTTGTGTATTCTACACATTTTCTCAACCACTGTAATTGCTGTGTTGTGTTTAAGGAAACCAAATAAAACATTATTTATAAGAAAAAATAGTGGCATAGTTTGTATGGCAGAGGGGCCTTTGGACCCCCTCAGGGTTTAGGCCTGCTAGTGATTGCTACCACTGCACCCCCTGTAGCTATGCCCCTGGCTGCAGTGTAAACAGGATGCAAGTTGTTGCACAGGCTTAGGAGCCTTTGGCAGAAGTTATGCCATGTTGTCCAGGTGATCAGACATGATATTAACAGCCTGCATTAGCCGGTTATATAAGGCTTTCTGATCTGACAGTTCCTTGTAGAGCTTTTACATACCAGACTTTTGTTCACCAGTGGAGTCCATGACCTGAGTATAATGTACTATCCAGATGGTTGTGGACCCACTGTGTCACTAACTGGTTTGGTTTTGGGCCACTCCTAAGAGTGCTATCTAAGTAACCTCCCTGGTATTCATCCCTAACCTGCTGTATGGAGAGACCTGGATGTTGGTACATGGAGTGGCCCTGATGTTGGTGATAGCTGGTCAAGCAGTCCAAAAGACACTGGCACAAAGTACCAGAAGTCATGCATAGAGTGGGAAGGTACAGGTCGAGGTCAAGGCTGGAAGTGTAAATAAGTGGTCAGGGGACAGATAGCAGATGTACTGAAATCAGAAAAAACAGACTGTGGTCAGCAACAGGTAGTCAGAGGTGTACAGAGCTCAGTAGTCAAGAAACAGGACAGTGTCAGCAACTGAAATTAAAGAGTACATGTTATGGTAGAGTCCCTGGAGCAAGTATCACAAAATATTAGGATCTGACTGATAACAGAGATCAGTAGAACTAGCTGTTTAAATCCTATACAGAGCTTAGAGAAAGGCCCAGACACCTAAATGCCTTCACCAGTGCCAGTCGCGTGGCCAGATAGACTTTGCTAATTAGGTGTCCAAGTTGTCACCAACAAAACTTGTACGGTAAATAAATGCTCCACCCCAGAAATGAAAACTAGAAACCACAATTAAATTACTAGGATAATCTGGATCAGGAGGATAAGCAGCATGGCAAAGGTCCACACTGTAGTCCGTTCAAAAGGAGACATCTGAGACTCGGCCAGAGGAAAAGTGGTTTTCCAATAACAGGCCAATGGGTCAGTTTCCTAGGGGTCTTTGGTGAAGGAATACCACAGCACCCATATAGATCTAAATTTTGGGTACATGCAGAGCTCCAGATGGGAGTTCTTCCATACAGACTATTTGTGACACCTTCCTGCTATACTACTATTTTAAATTGTAGGTTGTTGGTTGTTATTTAAATTGTTGATAGGCAGCCATTTGCACATTTTGCATTGGGGCTCATAAGCTTCAAGTTAGACCTCTTACTGCAGCAGCTCTGCTGTTCTTTTGCCACCTCCTTATAATTGGAACTCCAATTCCTGCTGAGGTTTCTTGAACCAGTGCATAATACAGTTGTTTCCTTCTGACAGAGCTAAAGTGATTATCATTGACTTTCTGCTGTCTGATGAAACTTTAGACTGGGTTAACCCCTTGAGGGTATTTGATAATCCAATAACCACAAACATTCAGACTTTTCTTATCACCTTTCATACTGTCTTTGGAGAACCTGGACTTCTGAACTGCTGTAGAATAATGAGGCCCAGACAAATGCATTCTCTACTCAAGGTGGAGAAGATACATCTTCCAAGCTATTTGTTCCTGTAACCTTGATTTCTTTTTAAATATATGTTCCTGTTTTCCTGGAATCCAGATCTACTAGTCCTTTCCTGCAGATTCCTACAGCGCATTGGTCGGTGGCTTCTGTCATTGGACGACCTCTCCCTGAACCAGTCCAATTTGTCACGATACACCTGATCACCAGGGGCGTAAATACCGGGGGTAGCAGCGGTAGCAGCTGCCACAGGACCCGGAACATTATGGGGCCCAGGGCCCGGAGCCCTGTGGCAGCTACTACCGCGAACCCCACAAACACTGCTATCGTTATACGCCGGGGCCTGAAAAGACCCCAGAGTATAATAATTATTCATGGGTGGTCCACAAAGGGGCATAATACTGTGTGCAGGGGCCACTATGGGGCATAATACTGTGTGCAGGGGCCACTGTGGGGCATAATACTGTGTGCAGGGGCCACTGTGGGGCATAATACTGTGTGCAGGGGCCATTATGTGGCATAATACTGTGTGCAGGTGCCACTATGCTGCATAATACTGTGTGCAGGGGCCACTATGGGGCATAATACTGTGTGCAGGGGCCACTATGGGACATAATACTGTGTGCAGGGGACACTATGGGGCACAATACTGTGTGCAGGGGTCCTTATGGGGCATAATACTGTGTGCAGGGGCCACTATGGGGCATAATACTGTGTGCAGGAGCCACTATGGGGCATAATACTGTGTGCAGGGGCCACTATGGGGCATAATACTGTGTGCAGGAGCCACTATGGGGCATAATAGTGTGCGCAGGAATGCGGTTTGTGCGGGGGGGGGGGACGGCAGTTTGGGGGAGGCATGTCAAATGTTCGCCTTGGGGCGCAGCCATTCCTAATTACGCCACTGCTGATCAATCTGTACCTGATTCCATTTACCTTCTTCTCTGGTGGTGACCTCCTTGCCTGTTCAGTTGCCTATATACCCTTTGCTCCACAGAATTTGTCCAGTTCACCAAATCAGTCTGCCAAGTCTTACTCCTTTTATGTTGTCTCAAAGGCTTCCTTGCTGGCACATCTGCAGTTGTCCACAATAGTTCCTCTGTTTTTGAGCCTGCCAGTCTCCTGTCTCCTTTGCTGATTTCTGATCTTGCTCCCTCCACTAGTCACACCTATCTCATGTTGCATAAGTACACAAAGCCCCAATCCAAAGTTTGGTCTGCTTCTATAGAACCCTAAGATTAGTCTGAATACAAGGTATTGGGAGGAAAATGGTCCTGATGAGTCTGAACCTGATGAAATCCTTGACTCAGTGGAAGTTGAAGTGGTTTAGATCCAGAAGAAATCAGTGCTCCAGTTGTTCTCCATACTGCACCCACCTAAGAGGGCTGGGTACTGTAACACCAGAATTCTGTGCTTGCCAACCTACTACCTTCCAGATTACCTTTGCTACAGTTAATATTGCATGCTTAATTCATTTTTTTTTTCATAAATATATTTTTGTTTCCTGTTTTTTTATTAGGTTTATTCATGTGTGTGTGTCCACAGTTCTGACAACCTAAATAAAGAAATACTGAAGTAGTAGGGTGGGATATGCGTTAAAAGGGCTGGTAGTTTCTGTTGACACTTTCTGTTGTAATAAATCCATCAGTTTAGGTGTACCTGTAGTAAAGCTGGCTTCCAATGGACAGGTGTGCTCACGTGTCCCTCTATCAAACCATGTTGAGATTGAAGCACGGTAAAAACAGTTGATTCATCTGTCTTACCTCCCAACCATCCTGGACTCAAAAGTCCTGCTGTCCCCGGTGTCCCAATTCTACTCATCAGTGTCTTCTGGACGCAGATGGAGGTGAGTGCCATGGCTCCATTCATGGTACCATTCAGTAAAGAGGACTACAGGAAAACGGGGTGAGGTGAGCATTTATTTATTTTTTATTTGTGCATTTTTGGGTTGGCACCAGGAGTGGACATTATATAGACTGGGTGGGCTACAATGAGGGGCCATTATATATACTGTGTGGGGCTACAATAAGCAGGACATTATACTGTGTGGGTCACATTGAGGGAGATATTATACTGTGAAGACCACATTAATGGGGGCAATATACTTTGGGGACCACATTGGCAGTATTTGTGCCATTAATACATTTTGTAATATACTTTATTAACAAATTTTGGATCCTTTCAGTGAAATTCTGCATTTTTTAATTCTTTCCCTTGTTTCTATATTGAGATATGTTTCTGCCTCTCACTGAATGTTACTGTGTGTAGTGTACAGGAGTACAGGGCTATGTAAAATGTAGAGAAAATGAGGGTATGGTCACTTCAAACAGTTATAGCTCATACATTATAAAAGTACAAATTTGCTTTTGGTGTCATATGAGAGAGGAGATTATATGTTATTATTATTATTATTATTATTATATGATAATATGCTATTATTATAGTGCTATCTAAATTATTTCCAAAGATATTACTGGTTGAAAACACAATCGGGATTGGGATATTTATATCATATATATTATACAGCTGCATATAAATATCCTAATCTGGATTGTGTTTTCAACCAGTGACATCTCTGGAAACAATATACACATGTGGACAAAATTGTTGGTACCCCTCGTTTAATGAAAGAAAAACCCACAATGGTCACAGAAATAACTTGAATCTGACAAAAATAATTTGCCAAACTACATGTTGACAAGCCACAAAGCTTCTGGGAGAAGGTCCTATGGACAGATGAGACAAAAATCGAAATTTTTGGCAAGGCATATCAGCTCTATGTTCACAGACAGAAAAATGAAGCATATCTTGAAAAGAACACTGTCCCTACTGTAAAACATGGAGGAGGCTCTGTTATGTACTGGGGCTGCTTTGCTGCATCTGGCACAGGGTGTCTTGAATCTGTGCAGGGTACAACGAAATCTCAAGACAATCAAGGGATTCTAGAGAGAAATGTGCTGCCCAGTGTCAGAAAGCTTGGTCTCAGTCGCAGGTCATAGGTCTTGCAACAGGATAATGACCCAAAACACACATCTAAAAACACCCAAGAATGGCTAAGAGGAAAACATTGGACTATTCTGAAGTGGCCTTCTATGAGCCCTGACCTAAATCCTATTCAGCATCTTTGGAAGGAGCTGAAACATGCTGTCTGGAAAAGGCACCCTTCAAACCCGAGACAACTGGAGCAGTTTGCTGATGAGGAGTGGGCCAAAATACCTGTTGAGAGGTGCAAAAGTCTCATTGACAGTTACAGGAATCGTTTGATTGCAGTGATTGCCTCAAAAGGTTGTGCAACAAAATATTAAGTTAAGGGAACCATCATTTCTGTCCAGGCCTGTTTCATGAGTTTTCTTTTTTTAAAAATTCTGTTGAAGCATGGTTGAAAAGCAATGTCTGACTTTCATTTGTTCATTTTCATAGAATTTTTCTATATTATTACTTTTGTCAGATTCAAGTTATTTCTGTGACTATTGTGGGTTTTTCTTTCATTAAATGAGGGGTATCAACAATTTTGTCCACGTGTGTAGATAGCACTGCAACCCTAGTGTCATATAAAAGAAGAGAATCTCCTCTTTTATATGACACCAAATTTGTACATTTTATAATGTCCAAGATATAACTATTTGAATTGATCCTCCCCCCTCATTTTCTCTACATGTTACACAGTCTGTACACCATTCACAGTAACGTTCAGTGAGAGGCAGAAAAAAATTCTCAATACAGAAACAAGGGAAAAAGTGAAAAAATGCAGAATTTCACAGAAATCCAAAATCTGTTCATAAAGTATATTACAAAATTTATTTATGACACAAATACTGATAGAAAATCAAAAGTTGTCCAAAAGTTTAATTATGCTTTAAGAGGGACATTATTCTGTGAGGACCACATCGAACTGGACATTATACTATGGGGGCCACAATACCTGGACATTATACTATGCAGGCACAGCCAAAGTGGGCATGAGTGGGGCTGGAGTGTGTCTTACAATAAATAAATTCACCACAACATGCACAGTTTTTCTCCTTCTTTCAATTGCTATGAGGTGCTGTTTAGTTCTTAAGAGCTTATTACAATGCTGAAATTGCATTATACATCATGTATTTTGATCCTGGTACAAGTTCCTAGTTTAACTCTTCTACATATGCACATATTGTTGACTTACTGTAACGTCTCTGCCGTTTCGGGTCTCGGCGCCGCCCTCCGCTCGCACGCTGTGGCGAAAGAGGCGTCAATTTGGTTCTTTGTGTAAGCTTCTTGATGCTCAGTCTGAACACTGTCCTAGTTCTCTTGCTGTGTAAAACCACACCCGTGTAATTAGGAACATTTCTCTCTGGACTGCATAGAGTTAATCTCTTCTTGGCCTGAGTGATTGACAGCCTGTGTTCCTATCAGATCTGGGGCTGGTCCCAGACTTTCTATAAACAGGTTGTCAGCCCTCACATGGTTGCCGGTTATTGCTCTGTCTTTGCCTGCTCTCCTTGTGATATACCTTACTACTTTGTTACCTTATTTTCTGACCACTGGCTTTGACTTTGACTTTTCTCTTGGATCTCGATTCTGTGCTGCAATTGCTCGATTATTACTGACCCCTTGGCTAGCTGACCTCCCTTTGTTGTTGTGCATCTTGTCTGCGTTCTATGTGATCACTTATTATAAGGAGGGACTGTCGACGTAGTTGCTGGCTGTCACCTAGGACAGATCGGACAAGTTAGCCAGGGACAGTGGGGGGGGATTCAGCTTAGGGTCCACTGTCTTGTTGTGCCCCTCCCCCCTAGTTCTCCAGCAGCTTCTGGAGAATCGCTCCTCTAGTGATTCCCTTACACTTACTTTGCCTATGTTTTGACTGATTTTTAGTTGCATTGTGTCTTACAGTTAATTTACATATCCTTAGGTACTGTATGCTTAATTCTGCAGGTTGCCTTCTAAAAGGTAAGATTACATGTGCTCCCTACTATCTCTCTATGCAACAAATAATAAGAATTTCTGTTCTCTACACCTCCCCAGTCTGTAGAGGCCTTTATTTCCCATTATGGATTACAGCAGAGCATGCTTTGTCTAGTCAATGGGGCTATTGGAAGCTGCAATATATCTGAAGTGACATATTTGAAGGCTTTGCCTAGATTTAGAAACTTACCATTAATAAAACTGCTTTAATGAATGTTTAATGTGTTACTAAGCAATGCATTATTATACTCTAAATTCCATACATTCTCAGTGTAAATTCCTTTTAGGCAAAAGTTTGTGGCCTCAAATTTAGGTTCCATTATGCTATATAACAGGATGATACTAATAGCTAGGATAGGATTTCTCGTGGATTTAGCAAACAGAACACTTTTATCTGATCATTTGCAGAGCCAGCTTATTTTAGTAGCATCTGCCTATAATGTTATGTGTATGTCCATTACAGAAATCAGAATATCAGGAGATTTCACTAAATTTACCTGGATCTGTCAAAGGTCTGTAGTTTCAAATGGTCTGGTGCCAGGTGGGAGTAAGGAGGTGACAGGTTCTCTTCACTCCAAGTTCAAAAGGCTGAAACATATTACTTTTTTCCAATCTGTTTTTATTTTCTGAGTGTAGATTTTTTAATTTTATTTTCTGTATGTAATGATTATGGGAGTAGCCACCTTGCCTGAGCTACTGTTAAAAAGCATTCAAAGATATGAATCACAGCAGCCACATTGATCATATGACTTCTACAACATATCGTTGTGGACATTTTCTGTAACATGCAGAGGTCAATGTGCACTGTGGTGGGGGATCTGTGTGCATGATCTATTGCAAAATCGTGTGTGTGTGTGTGTGTGTGTGTCACGTGATAACAAAATAACAAAATACACTGCCTATGGTTTTATTTATTAGCTCTTAAGTCCATAAAAGATCTTAGAAGGTAAATAGAACTTCAGATGAACGACAACGCATGGCAATTTACACTTTGTCGTTGTTTATGTGACAAGAATAAGGCCAAAACACAGAAGCAGCATGTGAAAAAGTGAGTACATCATTACTGTTTCTGTACGAATTAAGAAAGAAAAGTAGTAGCCAGGTGCTCTGAATGAAATGCCCTTAGTTAAGTGATCATCAGCAGCAGTGAGCACCTCTATAAATGCAAAAGTTGGGGCAGTTTGCTGGTCTGAGGCATTCAGACAAGTGTTAAGACAATACAATGATGAAAGGCATCAGCAATGAGCTTAGAGAAGCAATTGTTGATGTCCATCAATTTGGGAAGAATTATCAGGCCATTTCCAAAAAATTTGAAGCCCATAATTCTATAGTGAGAAAGATTGTTCAATCTGTCAACTGTGGTAAACATTTAATACAGTTGACTGTCTTCCCAGGAGTTAACATTGCAGCAAATTTACCCAAGGTCAGACCCTACAATGTCCAGAGAAATTGCAAAAAACTAAAGAGCTACATCTAAGACCCTACAGTCCTCAGTTTGCAAGTTAAATGTTCAAGTTCATGACAGTACAATTAAAAAATCCTGAACAAGAATGGCTCATTTGAAAGGGTTGCCAAGACAAAAAAATCTTCTTTCTAAAAGATCATGGTAGCATAGCATAAGTTTAGAAAGCTGCATCTGAACAAACCACAAGACTTTTGGAACAATAGGGCAGATTTATTCAAAGGGCCTGTCAGGCACAAGGCACACCTGATTTATCAAGAGGCTCTGGCCTCTTCATAAATTAGGGACACGCTTGTGTGCCAGGATGGAAATATAGGCCAGTCAGGAACTGGTGTAGATTTCCTGGATAACTCATGCCAGAAAACTGGCGTAAATTATAATAAATATGTTGTGCCAAGGCGAACCTGCCCCATAGTAAGCGACATATAGAACATTGAATGTGAATCATATTTTCAACAAGAAAGGGCCTTGTACCAAGTGTGTGCTACATTATCACCCATATATGCCAGAAAACTGGAGTAGATGGGACAACTTTCTGCATTGTCTTTTGAATAGACAAAATCAAAGTGGAGATGGCTACAATGCACAGTGCCATTTGTGGAAAACCCAATATAGAACAAACACCTTGTACTAACTGTTAAGCTCAATGGTGGAGGGCTGATTAGGGCTTGTTTTGCAGCCACAGGAACTGGGCACCTTGCAGTCAACTATATACCAAAATATTTTTGAGTCAAATGTAAGGACATCTATCCAACACCTATAGCTTGGCTGAAGCTAGGCCATGTAACAGTGATCCAAAGCACACCAGAAAATCTACAACAGAATGGTTGAAAGTAAAAAGAATCAAGATGTTACAATGGACCAGTCAAAGTCCAGACCTCAACCCAATTGAAATACGATGGCGGACTTTAAGAGAGCTTTGCATAAATAAATGCCCATAGACCTCAGTGAAATGAAGCAACATTGTAAAGGAGGGTGGGCCAATATTCCTTCAAAATGATGTGAAAGACTAATGGTCTTACAAGACATGATTACTTCAAGTTATTTCTACCACAAGTGGATCTACCAACTATCGGTTCATGATATATACTTAGTTTTTCACACATGACTTTTACATTTTCACTTCAATTTAATTAAATAAATAATAAAACAATAGAATTTGCCATGTGTTGCTGTTCAGATGAAACTGTATTTACCTAATTTTAAGAATGTCTAAGGACCAGATTGTTTTTTATTATGTTTGGATAAATAAAGCCAAAGAGGGTTCACTTTGTTACATAGATATAAAGAGTTAGAGAGATAGATATAATCGTTGTAATTTTGTCTGTGATGATGATGATGAGATGACTGCTGAAAAGTGATGTCCACACAACAGGAAATGCCCTGAGTAAAACAAGACTTAATTTTTTTATATAGTGGCATGAAAAATTAAAAACAAAACAAAAAACCCACTAATGTTTAATGTAAAAACTTGATTTCAACAATAGGTCATTTTACGATAAACTCAATGTAGTTAAGATCAGAATTTCGTGCATGGATGTGTGGACATCTTTACATATGTAAGTTGAAATCTTTGGACTAAGTTCAGTTTTGTTGCTTAGTGTAGCATTTTAATTTCACAACTGCCTCCGGTTTTTAAGTGATCTATAAATAATTAGTACTAATAGTTCTGCAGCACATGAAATTACATAATATGCAAATTTTCACGTTTTATTCATATTTCATGTACATATGGTGTATTAAAACAAGAACAAAGCATATTAATTGAATGTCAAACTTGATATCAATGTGCTTTAAATCAAGGCAAATTATATTACAGAATGTTGATTATTTCCTGTGGTGTACTCCTGTGTGATACGTATATCTTCTATGCAAATTGAAATAGCATACACACTTCATATACTGTTTTTGCAAACAACACATTCATCATTTATATTAACATATTATTTGCTGAAAAACCTCATGAGAATTTTTTTTTTATGTACTGTACATAAATTCTACTGTTTGCTTACCTGTTGGTAACTTGGCTGAGAACAAATAGGACTTTGTCTGCTGGGCTAACTGTTGAGTTTTTGTCTGTAAATGCCTCAAGCCTACCATATTTCAGCTGTAGAGACATCATGATTCGAGAATCACTTCTTAGGGTTGGGTCATATTTTTGCTATTTGTTTCATTCTTCTGATCCATCAAAGTTTTTACTTTTCAAACAGAAGAGAAAGTCCTAGCTCTATAATTTGGGATATTTGAATTAATTGTTTAACTAATGTACAGGGTGGGCCATAAGTATGGATACACCCAGATACCATTGTTTTTCTTGTGCAATTCTCCATGTGTTTGATGTGTCACATGACCCCCTTCCCATTGAAAAAAGTAAAGTTGAATCAAAAATGGCATCTTTGCAGATGGCCACCCGGCCTCAAATGTTTCCCCCCTCCCATGTACTAATATACCACAAACGGTAAGGTGATATCAGCAACCACTTCCACTTTATCTGGGTGTATCCATACTTATGGCCCACCCTGTACTTTATATGCTTTATACCTCATGACTAATCTGTTCTAGTTTTATACTTGTAATAGATACATATACATGTATAAATAAATATATATCTATATATCTATATATATATATATATATATATATATATATATACACACACACACTCACATATATTTATACATAGCAATATACATATCTTTAGCAACATCCAAAAGACCACAGGGATGTCGACCATTCACTAACTCAAAGGGAAAAAACTCCATAGAGGCCTGAGGTACTTCCCTTACAGAAAACATCAGATAGGGTAAGAGGTAATCCCAGTCTTTCCCATCCTGTGACACCACTTTTCTAAGTATCCCTTTTAAGGTTTTATTGAACCTTTTGACTAATCCGTCAGTATGAGGATGGTAAACTGATGAATGCAAATGTGTTATCTTCAGCAGCTTACAGAACTCTTTTGTGACCTTGGACCTAAAGGGTGTCCCCTGCTCTGTAAGTATTTCTTTAGGCAACCCTATTCTGGTAAACATAAGAAACAATTATTTTGCAATGGTTTTTGTTGAAATTTTGTTTAGAAGTGTTACGTCTGGGTAGCGAATAGCATGCTAACGTTGACCTCTAGCAGACTTAACAATAGGTCCTACTAGATTCATTGCAATCCTCTCAAAGGGCATTTCAATAAAGACAGAGACACTAAAGGGCTCCTAAAGTTTGACACAGGGTTGTGCAACTGACATAGTGAACAGGAGTCATAGTATTCTTTTACCTCTCTATGTATACTTGGCCAATAAAATCTTCCTAAGATGTGATCTTTTGTTTTATCATAAGAGTCCTAGTGTATGGGAGTGAGCAAGATCCATCACCCTTCAGCAATGTGATTTACGGATTACAAGTTGCTCTACAACCTACCCACCAACTTTATACATGGACTGTATATAACAATTCATTTTTGAGTGCAAAATGTGGGAATATTTTCTCTGTCCTATGTTCTTGGGGTATCCCATTTATTACTTTATTACAAGCATGGGTTAATGTAGGGTCAATGAGTTGAGCAGGGGCATAACTAGCAAAGTCTGGGCCTCATAACAGACTTTTGGGGTGCCCCCCCATGGCATAGTGCCCCCTTTCCTGACACCCACAAACTATAATATCTCATATACACACACTATAATGTCCTAACGTGGCCTCCAAACAGTATAAAACCACATAGCAGCCCCTTCTCACAGTATAATGTCTCATAGTATACTCAAGTATACTGGCCCATAGCGGTTCCTCCACACAGTGTACTGCCCATAGTGGCCCCTGCACACAGTATAATGTCATATAGCAGACCGTCCGCATGGGATAATGTCCCATAGTGGCCCCTCCACACAGTATAATGTCCCATCATGGCCCCTACAGAGTTATTTGCAATTTTTTGGGGTACATCACCCACAAAATATTATTATACTTTGGGGTCTTTTCAGACCCCAGGGTGTAATGATCAGAGGCCCAGGGGAAGTGACAAACAAAAAAACCAGTGGTACTCATCTCTCCTGTGCTCCAGCGCGACTCCCTGTTTTTTTTCTGCCTTCTTCAATGACGTCACAGACGTGGGTTATGCCAGCATAATTATGCGTCGCGACCCTGGCCTGACCCATGTAATGTCTGTGACGTTACTACAAAGGCCCAAAGACTGCATGGAATAGCGACGGAGCCCAGGAGACGCGAGTACCACTGTATTTTATGTTGGCTCACCTTCCCTGAGCCTCTGTTCATTATACTGTGGGGTCTGAAGAGACCCCAGAGTATAATAATAGCAGTATTTAATGGGGTTTTCCCAACAAATACTCTTGCTGCGGGCCCACAGCCTTACTTTTCTATTCCCATTCCTGCTCATAGGCCACGGCTTACTTCAGCAGTTAATGGCCTATTTAAAAAAAAACCCCTAAAGGACAGGGGCCCCAGAGCAGTTGCTATGGCGGTACTTACGCCACTGGAGTTGAGCTGTCTCAAAGTTATCACTGGAGACTTGCAAGTCATTGAGACCGATTTCAGGAGTGTCTTCCTCGACATCTCCTGCAAAAACCTTTAAAGGGAAAGTCTCATTCTCACTCAGTTACATGGTCAGGCTCACCCACGTGAACCGGATCAATAATCGATACATTTAAACATTTCTCAATCATTTCCCACAATTCCCAAAACAAAGGAAAGGCACATCCCACAATGACATTATGCAATAAAGTCTTTACAACTCCGACTTCATGAGTTACGTTTCCGCATGGAGTATCAAAAGACAATATGGCTGTGGAGTAATCTTTTGTATTGCCATGTATGCAAATGACTCCCATCTGCCTGTGTTGTAATTTACGAGTGTCAATCAGGCTGGCATTAACAAGAGTCACTAGACTACCAGAGTCCAACAGAGCATTAACAGAATGTCTTTCAACAGTCACAAGTTTTTCTCTCTATGTTTTGAGAAAGTGGGTCAGAGTAGGCAGGACTAGCAAACAATGACATCCTCTGCCTAATATCACACAGCATATGTATATCCAAAAGTGGACAATTGACAGCAACATGGCCAAGCCTGTAACAACGGCAGGAAGTAATATTCAAAGGCACTTTAGGGCAAATTGGCCTAGAGTTCCTGGCTAATAGTTCTGAGCCAGTTCCTACTCTATGGGTCTCCTTCATCCCCTTTATATTGGGAACAGTCTTATCCATTTCAGGTTCAGGTATCCACTTCTGGTTCCTTGGAGCCGGCCAAGTAGAAGAGTAGTCTTGGAGGTATTCCTCTGTATTCAGATACCGCTCTACCAGGGCAGCTAGCTGGACCACATCCTTGAACTCCGCTTGACTCACACAGCATTGTATCTGAACTGGCAAGGTGCAAACAAATCGGTCCAGGACAACTCTTTCCACCACCTGAGCAGCAGTTGAGAATTGTGGCTGTAGCTACTTCTCAGCCAGGTGAAATAGGTCATACATTTGTGACCTCACAGGTTTATCCATCTGGAACTTCCAGGTATGTACCCACTAGACTTTCTGGGGCTTGCCACTGAGAAATGGTGAAAAATCATACTCACCTTTCCCTGGTGCTTTGATGCCTCCTGGTGCAGTCCGGTCCTCTCGGTCCAGTGTTGACTTGTGGCAGAAGTCCCAGCCACACATGACCGCTGAGGCCAATCAGCGGCTTCAGCGGAAAGGATCCGGCACGTCACGGACGGCGAGCAGTTTCACTTTAGATGATGCCGAAGCAGCAGGATTGGACTGCACTGGGAGGACACCTGAGCAACAGGAACAGGTGAGTATGATTTTTTTTTTTTCACCTTCCCCTGGCCTATATAAAATATAAAACATTTGCCTGGACAACCTCTTTAAGGGATCCAGAAAAGCTTTTGTATTCTTTACATAAGCACTTTTTTCATAATTCAGGGTTAATAATCATGGCTGTGAGTGAAATTTATGAAATTTATGCCCATATTCTTGAAAGACAGATAGATATTACTTCTACATCTAAGCCTACATTCAGTTGATCTATGGTGAATATGGCTGTGAAAAACTACATTTTACACTGCCATTTGGCACCAGAGAGGCACCTGTTTTCACAGATCCCTCATACATTGCAGCGTATGGGGGATCCGTGAAAACAGACAAAAAAAGAGCATAACCTATATTTTAACGATCCATTTCAATGGACTGTAAAAATATTGTTCATGGAATAGCCCCCATTCACATGAATGAATATTAATATTAAAGACACTCAGCCTATTACGACATTTGTATTAATATAGGGTAAGAAGCTCTTTTATATTGGTAGAAATCATTCGTGGGCTTGCTGAACTCTCCAAGGTTGTATCTGAAAGTACAGTACTAGATAGCAGTGATCATGGATCATGTAAAGCATTCAAAATTGTAAAATAGCCAGTCTATCACCTAATTTTAAAGTACAATAACTAACATGCAAGGTTTTCAGAGAAACATGCTAAATTGTTTTCCTTCCTCCTTGCTTTTTTCTTCCTTTGATATAGCTTTGGGTACATTCTAAATTACTCTATGGTTAGGGTGTCTAGTGGGTGAAATGTATGTTTGGTTTAATCTTCAGTTATCATGCAATAGCCATTTCTCATAACTGGTATATTAGATAGCTTTTGATGTTATGCAAGGCTCATCTATAGCAAAATGAGCATAAAATACTTGGATTCTAACAAGCGCTGTTGAATTTTTTATATCTGTCCAGAAGATTGCTCCGACACTTAATTTAAGCAATTCATGCAAAAAATGGATAAAGAAGCGGTAAAATACATAGTGCAGCAAAAAAAGTTTTACCATTAGACAACCCTTGAATACTGGTGATATTCCAGGGTTAGGAACCCATATGTATATGAGCTTATATACTGTACAATCTTAAAAGATTACTTAGGGAATACTGTACTAGAAGGCTGGATTTAAACAGAGTCTATTAGCAAGAAAATCGGTATCAAACTAATGACAGTACCTTGTAGGTTTGCTTCTATACTTTCCAAAGGCACCTTTCTTATTTTGCATTGCAGCTCTATTTTCATGAAAATCAGGATTTTATTCTTATCCTTAGCTGAAAAGGGATTTGAGGCATTTCTGCTCCAGATAATCACCCTTAACTGATGCCCAGTTCTTGCCCCCTGTTACTTGAGTGATATATTCCACTTTGTCACACTTTTTTTGCAGTTAGGGGCAGTTATCTAGAATGAAGAGTGAAGCCCCATTTCAGGTAATTTGCATGGGAATGAAATTATGATTTTATTGAAAATGAAGCTTTAATGCAGAATAAGGCTACGTTCACATCCGTTGGAGACTCCATTGGAGTGTCTGTTGAAAGTCGGTGAAAGATAAAGTCCTGCACAGAGGACTTTTTCCTCTGCCAGTTTGTTTAAAAATGATGACGTTTAGCATCCAATATACAGATCCCAAAGCAATGCAATAACCACGCATCACAGCCTTGTGGGCCTCTCAGAGCATTGCTACTGATGAAATCGAGTCCTCGTTCAGTACGAAAAAAGTTTTTAGATGAGACTGGGGTTGCTCCTGGGTCTGCACCCTCTGAAGGTAGATCAGAGTAAGTCTTCAGAGTAGCACTTCTACCATTCCTCCAAGCCGTAAGGGCGAAGGGGAAACCCCAATGGTAAGGCAGCTGATAGTCTCACAGGATAGATAGGAGGGGCTTCTCCTCTTTTGCAACGTAATCCAGGTTAGGTCAGAATAGAGCTGAATTTGGATACCGTCAAAGTCTCTCTTGCAGCTTGCCTTTGCCATAATAACCTCCTTAAGCTCAAAGTCCTGCACAAAGCAAATTACAACCCTCAGGGTGGAGGTTATTCTCTTAGGGGAGTAGGGCTCTATGGGCCATGTCCAGCTTGATGCGTGTAACTTTCAAATTCTCCTCTTCAGTAGCTTTGGGGAGACACCATACCCTAATATTGTGCTGCTGATTTCTGTTGTCCAGATCCTCGAGGTAGCCTGTGAGGAAAACATCTTCTTCATCTGGAAGACATAGCGGCAGGTTTCATTATGTGAAGTCTCAAGTGTGTCCACTCTAATGGCAAGTTGGCGCAGACCCAATCGCACCATTATCTCCTGTTTGCAGGTCTGCTTGACCTCATTGACTAAGTCCTTATAAACTTGTTTGGTGGGCAATTGTTTGAACAAACTCCAATGGGACAAAGGGTCCAGAGACTGGGATGAGGAATGGTTGGGGTCTGGCATGGGACCTGATGGTAGTGTATCTCAGGGGTTCTCCACCACTGCCAGCCCCACCAGAGGTGGCAGATACAGAGCAGCGCTCTCAAAGGAGGGAGCAAGGGAGTCCACACATGGGTGATGAACCCCCTGTCGTGGCTGGGAGTTAGAGCACAATGGGAGGATGGGGGCCACAAGCCCACAGAAAATGTAGCAGAGATAAGTGCATTTGGGGGTACAGTAGGGGTCTCCAGGCCCTGTGGCGGATCATAAGGAGCAGGTGGGTCTATGAGGCCTTGAAATGGAGCAGGGTCCTGCAAGAAAAGGAGAGGAGATGGAGGTGTTCGGCTCACCTGCACATTCATATCCTGCCAACACCTGGCTGAGGAATGTGGCACCGGCCATTCTGCGGAGGCGGCCTCTAGGCCACTACCGCTAAGAACCACATTCTTAAGTGTCAAACTAGTGTAAGCAGCAGTGGCTTATGCTCTGGGTTTCCAAGAAGGTGGGAAGGAACTTAGTGGTTGCTAAAAGCCCCCAGTCCTTAGCCAAGGATACCTTCCTGTTCATCTTGTTGGCTCTTTTTAGTGACCTGGATCCACTCACTAAAAAGAGATGACTCTTTCAGCTCCCAAACAGCTCCCTATAAATTACTATTGTTTATGATGTGTGGACACTCACCACTATCCACTTTTTAACCTAATGGTATGATCCAATAGCTGCTGTCAGCCACAAGACCACATTATTTAACCCCTTGACGACCAAGGACGTAATAGTACGTCATTGCTAGTATGGGGATGTATGGAGAGGGCTTAGCAGCTGAGCTCTCTCCATACATGGTGGATGTTCGCTGTTTAATACAGCCAGCACCCGCTGCTAACCGCTGCGATCAGTGCCAACACTGATCGCAGCTGTTAATGTGGTGCCCCAAGGGGGGATTGCAAGGGGGAGATGGTGACTGAGTGGTGGATGCTGGGAGTGTTAGTCTCAGTGCAGGCGTTTCCAGGCTCTCTCCCTCGGGTTCAGCACAAGTGGTGGATGAACGTACCTGGATGGTCTTTGTACTGGACAGGTTCCCCAGGGGACTCCCTCTGATGAATGATGGATGTGGTAGTGTGGCCTGCCCCAGGATGTACCCAAGATGTTGGTTCGTGCAAGTTAGCTTCAGACACACACGAAGGCAAGATGGATGGTATAAGTAGTGCCAGTCTTTGCTTAGTGCAAATAACTTCCAGACAGCCAACATCAGGTTCACAGTTCAAGCAGATAACTCTTCCCCACAACATGGAGGTGCACAGCAAGGTAGTGAAGGATAGACGAGTTCCTCTCATACACTGGAGATCAAAATTAGAGAACAACACACAATTTCCTAAATGTCAAGGTCTTTGTGTAGTCCTATGTGAATATATCATAACATGAGTAAAATAGTAGTATTTTAAGTTTATTTCATAAATTGTATTTATTCTAAAGCACAGAATAAAAATATAAATGAGATTATTGAAAAAGAACAATGATCAAAATGAGAGAACACTTTCAGATACCTGCAAGTTATTGGTGTTAATCTGGCACCTGCTGCTAATTTCCTTAATTATCTGACAAACCCTATGTAACTGGCAGCCTAACTTTCCAGTTTTCACTGACTTTGCAAAAATGGTGTGCCGTTCCAAAGTGACTGAAACCCTCTGGCAGCAGGTTGTCCAGATGAAGGCCAAAAGGGTGACCCTATCAGCCATAGCAAGAGAAGTTGGTCGTCCCAAGTCTGTGATTTCTAGAATATTGCATCTTTAAAACATCACAAACTCTTTCAAGTCCCCGAAGAAGGCTGGTCGCCCTGGAAAGACAAATGCAAGAGATGACAGGATAATGCGGAGAATCTCCATGGGTAATCATTTCAACATTGCAGCTGGAATTTCTCACCAGTTCAGCAATGAACAGGGTAAGGATCTGTCTCACTGTTTGGACTGAAAGCCCACTCTGCAGTGACCAAACCTCTCATTAGCAGAAAGAATCAAAAGGCTAGACTCACCTTTGCTGAGGAGGATGTTGTGTGGACAGAGGAGAAGTGCTCCAGAGTTCATTTTAGTGATGAAAGCAAGTTTAATTTATTTGGGTCTGATGGGAAACATTATGTTCGTCATCAAACTGGGGAAAGACTGAACCCAAAGTGTGTAAAGAAGTCAGTGAAAGGTGGAGGAGGAAGTGTCATGATTTGGGGAATATTTTCTGCAGTAGGAGTTGGACTTCTCATACAGCTACATGGCAACAACACATGGTTCCTTCCTTGCGTTCATCACTCAGTCAGCCAGTAATTTTCATGCAGGACAATGCCCCCTGTGACACAGCAAAATGGGTAAACATTGAAACAATGAAATGGCCAGCCCAGAGTCCTGATCTAAACCTAATAGAAAACCTCTGGAAAATCCTTGGTGGCAAAGTTATGGCCAAGAAATCCACAACAGTCACAGAACTGTGGAAGAGACTGGAAGAAGAGTAGACCAAAATCACACAGAACAGTGTGAGAGACTAGTGATGTCCTGTAGCCGCAGATGTGCTGAAGTCAGTCAAAGCAAAGGCCTGTATACTTCTCCTGTATACTTCCTACTGATTGGTGACTGTTGTAACCTTCAGAAAATTAACTTATAATCTTTGTCTGTGCTACAGTTATTGCTGTTCTCTAATTTTGATAATCATGTTTTTTGCAAAATAAAGGTTTTATGTTGATATACTTTGGTTATTTTGTAAAACACTGTTCTAGTGGCATGGTGTACCCCTTACAAAAATCCTTCAAATGTTGATAAATGTAGATTACATTTTTTCATAAAAATGTAAAGTGTTCATACATTGTTCTCTAATTTTGATCTTCAGTGTATATACAGTGCCTTGCGAAAGTATTCGGCCCCCTTGAACTTTTCAACCTTTTGCCATATTTTAGGCTTCAAACATAAAGATATAAAATTTTTATTTTTTTGGTGAAGAATCAACAAGTGGGACACAATTTTGAAGTGGAACGAAATTTATTGGTTATTTTAAACTTTTGTAAAAAATAAAAAACTGAAAAGTGGGGCGTGCAATATTATTCGGCCCCTTTACTTTCAGTGCAGCAAACTCACTCCAGAAGTTCAGTGAGGATCTCTGAATGATCCAATGTTGTCCTAAATGACTGATGATGATAAATATAATCCACCTGTGTGTAATCAAGTCTCCGTATAAATGCACCTGCTCTGTGATAGTCTCAGGGTTCTGTTTAAAGCACAGAGAGCATCATGAAGACCAAGGAACACACCAGGCAGGTCCGTGATACTGTTGTGGAGAAGTTTAAAGCTGGATTTGGGTACAAAAAGATTTCCCAAATTTTAAACATCCCAAGGAGCATTGTGCAAGTGATCATATTGAAATGGAAGGAGTATCAGACCACTGCAAATCTACTAAAACCCAGCCGTCCCTCTAAACTTTCATCTCAAGCAAGGAGAAGACTGATCAGAGATGCAGCCAAGAGGCCCATGATCACTGTGGATGAACTGCAGAGATCTACAGCTGAGGTGGGAGAGTTTGTCCATAGGACAACAATCAGTCGTACACGGCACAAATCTGGCCTTTATGGAAGAGTGGCAAGAAGAAAGTCATTTCTCAAAGATATCCATAAAAAGTCTCATTTAAAGTTTGCCAAAAGCCACCTGGGAGACACACCAAACATGTGGAAGAAGGTGCTCTGGTCAGATGAAACCAAAATCCAACTTTTTGGCCACAATGCAAAAAGATATGTTTGGCGTAAAAGCAACACAGCTCATCACCCTGAACACGCCATCCCCACTGTCAAACATGGTGGTGGCAGCATCATGGTTTGGGCCTGCTTTTCTTCAGCAGGGACAGGGAAGATGGTTAAAATTGATGGGAAGATGGATGGAGCCAAATACAGGACCATTCTGGAAGAAAACCTGTTGGAGTCTGCAAAAGACCTGAGACTGGGACGGAGATTTATCTTCCAAGAAGACAATGATCCCAAACATAAAGCAAAATCTACAATGGAATGGTTCACAAATAAACGTATCCAGGTGTTAGAATGGCCAAGTCAAAGTCCAGACCTGAATCCAATCGAGAATCTGTGGAAAGAGCTGAAAACTGCTGTTCACAAAAGCTCTCCATCCAACCTCACTGAGCTCGAGCTGTTTTCCAAGGAAGAATGGGCAAGAATTTCAGTCTCTCGATGTGCAAAACTGATAGAGACATACCCCAAGCGACTTGCAGCTGTAATCACGGCAAAAGGTGGCTTTACAAAGTATTAACTTAAGGGGGCCGAATAATTTGGCACGCCCCACTTTTCAGTTTTTTATTTTTTACAAAAGTTTAAAATATCTAATAAATTTCGTTCCACTTCACAATTGTGTCCCACTTGTTGTTGATTCTTCACCAAAAAATTAAAATTTTATATCCTTATGTTTGAAGCCTGAAATGTGGCAAAAGGTTGAAAAGTTCAAGGGGGACGAATACTTTCGCAAGGTACTGTAGGAGTATGATGTACCTTGGAGTAGCACTAGGTATCTCTCCTTATATAGGCCTGAATGCAGCTTTGTGCTCTGTAGCAGTCTGCATCCTCCTGCTCTTTTAACAGACTGAACCTGTCCACCTGAGACTTGTGGTGCTCCACTATGAACTCTGTCCTGTTGGTCCAGCAGTGGCCAACAGTGTGGCAACTATCTTCCTTCTTAGACTACACTCCAACTAACTACTTCACTGGCAGAACTAACTAGACTTCCTTACAGTGCTTAAAACTACACCCAAGGGTCCCCACCCCTCTTGTCCAATATGGGCAATGTGTTGGGTACATGTGGTGTGAGATGCTGTACATTAACCTTACCAGTTCTGGCACAGATGCAATGGCTGATGCAATACTTCTTAAAGACATAACAACATATTATATACACATTACAGATAAATATAGCAGTTCCCCGTGCTACAACATGAACACATCGCTGAATCAGTCTTAAGGGAAAACAGTACCTACTACTGGGGTATTACAGTAACACTTTAGATGCTGCGGTTAAACACGACTGCGGCATCTAAAGTGTGCAGATGCCACAGGAACCGCCAACTTTTACCAATCAGCGCTCCCTGGAACGTCATCATAGAGCAGCGATCGGTTGCCATGACAGCTGGGAGCCTTTTGAAGGCTCCCAGGCTTGTAATTGCCATAGTTCTATTATCTGCAATAGGCAGCTTGTAGTAGAAGTGAATGGATTTTACTATTCACTGCAATACATTAGTAATCTGGACATACATCTCCCCCATTCTTGGGTTCTTTACCAGGAACATTTCTCCTGGGCCCCTCGAGAAATATGTGTGCTAGATTTGCAGCAGCCATCACACCTTCATATTCAGATTCTAATTGCTTGAGGAAGGGCTCTTGCAGCCCGAAACGTTGCTTTTAAAATATCTACACCTTGTATAGGATATTGCTCTAACATGGAATGAAATAAAACGTACAAGCAAGCTCAACTACCTGGAGTGCTGTCCATCCTTTAAAACAAACTTCTATTAAAATTGGTGGGTTCCGGACAGCCAGTGGTGGAATAAGTGCACCCATCTGCAGGCTAAGGAGAATGCTGATCACGTCAATATTGTAAGAGTCATGAATTTGGGGAGGAATCGCTATTGTTAAGCCCCATTTACACAGCCCAATGATTTGCAGCAAATGTTTATTGGTTGAATATGAGGTTGTTATCCACTGAGACTCTTAGCTTACAACTGTCATTGACTGATTTAGATCATGTGGTTGAGCTTACTCTCGGTCATTGAAAGTAAGTCAGTGACCAAGCATTACTAGTTAGATAGCTCGCCACCATTTTGAGTGATTTGTTCAAAACAAATCCCAACAGTTTTGGATTCTCCAGAATCTGAAACATTTGGAAAATTTGTAATGAATTTTAATTAGCAGTAAATCGATTTACTCATCTCTCTAGTGGGATATATTAGGCAATAAGTGAAGAATCAGTTCTTGAAGTTAATGTGTTTTAAGCAGGAAAAATGGGCAAGCCTAAGCATCTGAGTGATGGCCAGTCAACTAGTCAGAACATTTCCAAAATATCAGGGATATTCCTTTTGTGAAGTACGTTGTAGCCTACCAGAAGTAATTTAAGGAAAGACAGCAGGTCATGGGCCCCAAAGGTACATGGGTAATGAAGTCTAATTCATCTGGTCTGATCCGCATGCATTGCTTATCTAACAAACCCAGGATGTACTATGGGAAGAAAGCAACCTAGAGAAGGCAGTGTACCTATATTCAAAAAGGGTTCAAAACAAAAACAACTGTAGGCCAGTGACTTTAACTTCTATAACAGGAACATTACTTGAGTTCATATTGATCAGTATGTTTTAGGTAACAACTTTATCACCAGCAAACAGAATGAGTTTATGAAGTAGAGGTCATGTCTAACCAATGTACTTGTTTTTATGAAATGGTAACCTGGACAAGGGATGGTCGGTAGATGTCATATACTTGGATTTTTCTAAAGCATTTGCTACTTTCCCTCACACATGGTTATTGCACAAGCTAGTTTAAATGGTAACACTTGAGATTGGATCCAAAACTGGCTAAGGCTAAGGCCCTGTTCACAGAAAGTTTGCGGAGATTTCCTCTGCGAACTGTATGCTTCCATTATACCTATAGGGAAACCACTGGCGTTTCCGTAGATATAATTGACAGTGCGTATTTTCCCGCATTATACACTGACTGTAGAACTTCGCGTTTTTTTTCTGTTTATGTCAAGTGGGGCCACAGCCTAAAATACTGTATTGAAAGAATAGCCCTAAATCAGTCATATTCAAACTAGATTTATAAATGGAGTACTTCAGTGGTCAGTACTGGAACCAGTCAGTAGCCACTTTCAGCTGTATACTGATGAGAGGGAGTTTGGCTGCAGAAGTTCTATCAACATGATATCACCGCTGCAGCCACTCTTTATACAAACAGAGCAGCAGAGATGAAGACTGCCATTTTGATTTTCTTGCCCTCCAAAACTGTGTATTTAATTAATTTACGTGATCCCAGACAACCCCTTTAAGACTAAGGTCCCATGTTGCGGATTGCAGCTAAAAAAAGTTTTTCTTCGCTTATTTAAATCTATAGGAAAAACGCAAGCGTTTCTGCTTTTTAAAGACGCATGCATTCTTGAAAATGCAGCCTTTCCACAGATTTATTTTTTCATAATGTGTGGACTGGATTAGCCAGAGTCTCATTCACTTTACTGGTACTGTAAAACACAGCGTTTTTTTTTCTGCTGTATTTCCGCAACAGGAAAAACACTGTGTTTCCCCAACATTGGGCTTTAGCCTAAAGGATCTTCAGCTAAAGTTTTGCTGCAAGATACCACAAGGTACCTTCAGTGGTTTTGCAAATGACATGTCAAAATAGCTATTTCAGCAGTATGAAGGTAACCTACACAATGTTGGCTGGGAGTGCATGTTATGGCTGATATTTGACATATGAAGTTATTATTAATACTCATAAATGTGTAAAGTAAATAAGTTAAAAATTGATATCAAGCAATGATTTTTATAGTACCTGGTTATAATTCAAGATTTCATCATAGCATTTTGTTTTTCCTCAAGTGAAAGATAGATATTGTCAACTTTGAACAAAATTATGAAAGATTATACTAAATCTTAAAAAAATAATTTTGATTTCTGGTATAAATCATCGCCTAGTTGCAGCTGTTTGTGTTTTTTGCATAAAAGAGCACAGTCAATGCAGAATTTTGGTTTTACATTTTACCCACATATTCAAGGATAAATGTTGCATCCCATGGAGGTTATTAACAGCAAACAAATTCAGATTTGCTTTTTAATGCCCAAAACACTTTATTATTATTTTTTTAATGTTTCAAACTGCGACTTATACCCAGGAAGGTTTTCTGGACATTAGGAGCAAGTTTAAGTGATTGTTTCTCTGCAGTACCCACAATGCTTTGCTCTTGTTGCACACTGTGATAATCATGCATCTGAAGCAGACTGATAACAGCCTGTACAACGAGGCATATCAATGAGCTCTGGGGGCTTATTTCAATGCACTGGATGGATTTATTCCTCTCTTTTACGCTTCACATCATTTTTGTGCCTAATTGAGAGTGAAAGCAAATACAATTACAGAGACACACATTCATGACCCAAGAAAGTCACATCCACATTAAGAACCTGTTACATAATATTAAAGATATATATCTCTAACAGAGAGCACAAAGGGCATAGACAATCGCTTCTAAAATGGAGCACGTAGAAAAGAGTGATTTTTAAAAGGAAGAGAACAAACGTCTAATCGAAAGCTTTTTCTATTTGTTTTATGATTACATTTGTCTTTGGAATAACATAATACAAATTTAATAAGAGGAAATGTAGCTTTTTTTAATGAGACATGACAATACTCACTCTGGAGAAAATAAATAATACAGTAGAAAAACATGAAAATTAGAATAGTAAATAGAAAATGGATTGTGAATACTAAGGGGAATAATGAAATAATTAGACTGGAATGTTACTAATGTTATTCAGTGAAACTCACAAATTTGATAAAAATATAATGTATCGTGTGGCTATTTTATATTTGTGCTGGATACACCTAAAGATTTATAGAGCAGCATTTGTCATTATTTTGGATATGAGAACTGAGTATTAATTATGCATTTTAATAGATTTTTCAGGTACCATAATGAAATTGGTGAACTGCAATAATACAGTATGTAAACCCACCAATAAGGTCTGCTATGGTAAATCTTTAGAGTTATAGGGCTTCAAATAATGTGCCATCAAGGAATCAAGTGTTTGTTAATAAAAGGTATAACACTGGGCTTCATTGACTAACTGGAGTGCACCTAAAATGTGTCTAAAACTGCACCTCCACTTTGTGCATTTTATGTGCACAATGGCAATTTTTATCTCCTATGTCATGCTTCCCACGTTTTAAGACAGTAACTGGAAAGCTGTGGGAAACTATATGGCTGAGGTTGGGATGCCTTGGTCCTCCAAGAAGAAAGAGCCTTTTTGTGATACTCAAGCTAGGTGACAGGTGCGTTATCAGTGACTGATCCAAAGCAATTGCTGCTAATACATTGTTAGTAGAAAAACAACACCAACACCACAATAGAACTACAGAATTATAGCAACATCTGTCTGTACATTAAACCAGGCCAGATTTCTGTAATCCAGTGGATAACAAGGCTTACAAACTCAAAGACTATATCAATTGCAAAAATAAAAATAGTGTTTATAAGTTATAATGTTGTTGAAAGGTGTATGTGGGCCAAACCATGCAAGAGCTGCGCAAAAGAATCCAGAAACATTTTTCCACAATCGAGATGACCAGAAAAGACCAAGAGGAGATAAATAAGAGTCAAATATGGGTCATATAGTCCCAGCAAAGTCATGCATGGAAGTGGGATTTGCACCATGGTTCCCAGGTAGTGAGGAAGCTAGTCCTAGATGCAAGTCCCCAACTACAAAGTTCTTCGAATCTGTGGAGTCGATTAACCCTCTCTTTCCACTAGTGGATGGAGGGGATCTCTGTCCCACGCCACTTTAGGGGAATTAGCAATTTAGCTGCCTGAATGAACCAAGTGACCAGGCAAAATTTCCTGGGTTTGTAATCTGGAGTAGTAGCCCGTAGTAAAATAGTATCAGTGCGGAGTTTTATGTCAATAAGACAGATTGTCTATATTTCCCTTTCTATAGCCTCCCAAACAGGTCTAATTTTAGGGCAAGTTACCCAGAGGTGTGAGAGAGAGCCAGCTGATGAGCCACATCTCCAACACAGGTCAGGTATAGACGGGTTAATGCAGTTCAGGGAAAATAGGAGACCTGTACCATCTAGTAAGTAGCTTAAAGGAGTTCACTTGGATCTTGACACACCTAGAGAAGTCATGGGAGCACGACAACATATGTTTGATGTCAGCTGGGGAAAACAAGAGTCCAAGTTCAGTTTCCCACTCACCAATATAATAAGGCCTGGGGGGAGAGGGGGCGATACCAGACAGGAATATATGTGGGAGATAGATTTAGCATGGGTTATTTAGATTGGGGCAGTTCCTTGAGCCAGCTAGGGCTCCTGAAAGGGAAATTAACAGAATGGTAGAAGGATCTGGAAGAGAGGTGGAAGAAGAGGGTGTGCATGAAGGATGCATGGGTATGGTCTTCTATAGGAAGAAGAGTTATCAGATCAGGTGGAATCAGAGAAGTCAAAGAGGTGTATATGGGGATCCCGAGGAGTTGAGGCCATGGGAATGGAAGATCTGGGGGAGCTGTTGAGCGCCACCAGAGGATGAGGCCTAGTGGGAGTAGGGGAGAGGGCTGATCGCATTGGATGAGTGAGGACATGAAATCCTGCCAAATACAAATGGTACCTCTTGTGATATCACTTAAAAGTATGTTTTTGTCTGGTTTGAGTTGCAGAGACCAAAGAGATCAGTGATATGGAGCAAGGAGTAGGTTTGCATTACATAAAGTAACTTATTTATTTTTTAATTTATTCATTTATTATGCTTACTTATATAGCACATCATATTCCGCAGCGCTTTACAGACATTGACAATCACTGTCCCATATAGGGAGGAAGTACATTTTTAAGACATTTTTTCTACCCATCCAGGAAATGTAAGGGATGTGTGTGTTAGACAACTGAAGTTTAATATCAGCTAGGAGGGGGGTGTAGTTAAGTGTAAAGATTTGGTCAGGGTCAGCAGGTATTTTAATCCCTAGGACCTTAATGGAGTGGCAGGGCCAGAGGAAGGAGGTGGTGGATTTCAGTGTTTGGAGGGAGCTGGCTGGGGGGTTGACGTTGAGTATCTTGGAGTTGTGAAAGTTAATTTTAAATTTGAGACCAGACCAAATTGGGTGAAGATTTTGAGGAACTCGGGGATGGCAGTAGAGGGATTCGACATAATAACTACCAGGTCATCGGCAAAAGTGGAAGTTAAGTGTTGGAAGTCGCCTGAGGTGATGCCGTGTATAGACAGGGATTGCCGTATTTTTTGGATCAATGTTTCCATCACTAAAATAAAGAGGGCAGGGGAGAAGGGGCATCCCTTTCAGTACCATTTTTAATGTAGAAGGGCTCTGACAGAGAACCATTGACTTTGACATGGGCGGTGGGGCGTGTGTACAGTGAGAAAATAGCTGTGAGAAAAGCCGTTGGAAATGAAATTTTTCCAGGACAGCTCTCATGTACAGTGCCTTGCGAAAGTATTCGGCCCCCTTGAACTTTTCAACCTTTTGCCACATTTCAGGCTTCAAACATAAAGATATAAAATTTTAATTTTTTGGTGAAGAATCAACAACAAGTGGGACACAATTGTGAAATGGAATGAAATTTATTGGTTATTTTAAACTTTTGCAAAAAATAAAAAACTGAAAAGTGGGGCGTGCAATATTATTCGCCCCTTTAATTTCAGTGCAGCAAACTCACTCCAGAAGTTCAGTGAGGATCTCTGAATGATCCAATGTTGTCCTAAGTGACTGATGATGATAAATAAAATCCACCTGTGTTTAATCAAGTCTCCGTATAAATGCACCTGCTCTGTGATAGTCTCAGGGTTCTGTTTAAAGCACAGAGAGCATCATGAAGACCAAGGAACACACCAGGCAGGTCCGTGATACTGTTGTGGAGAAGTTTAAAGCTGGATTTGGATACAAAAAGATTTCCCAAACTTTAAACATCCCAAGGAGCACTGTGCAAGCGATCATATTGAAATGGAAGGAGTATCAGACCACTGCAAATCTACCAAGACCCAGCCGTTCCTCTAAATTTTCATCTCAAACAAGGAGAAGACTGATCAGAGATGCAGCCAAGAGGTCACTCATGATCACTCTGGATGAACTGCAGAGATCTACAGCTGAGGTGGGAGAGTCTGTCCATAGGACAACAATCAGTCGTACACTGCACAAATCTGGCCTTTATGGAAGAGTGGCAACAAGAAAGCCATTTCTCAAAGATATCCATAAAAAGTCTCATTTAAAGTTTGCCACAAGCCACCTGGGAGACACACCAAACATGTGGAAGAAGGTGCTCTGGTCAGATGAAACCAAAATCGAACTTTTTGGCCACAATGCAAAACAATATGTTTGGCGTAAAAGCAACACAGCTCATCACCCTGAACACGCCATCCCCACTGTCAAACATGGTGGTGGCAGCATCATGGTTTGGGCCTGATTTTCTTCAGCAGGGACAGGGAAGATGGTTAAAATTGATGGGAAGATGGATGGAGCCAAATACAGGACCATTCTGGAAGAAAACCTGTTGGAGTCTGCAAAAGACCTGAGACTGGGACGGAGATTTATCTTCCAAAAAGACAATGATCCCAAACATAAAGCAAAATCTACAATGGAATGGTTCACAAATAAACGTATCCAGGTGTTAGAATGGCCAAGTCAAAGTCCAGACCCGAATCTAATCGAGAATCTGTGAAAAGAGCTGAAAACTGCTGTTCACAAATGCTCTCCATCCAACCTCGCTGAGCTCGAGCTGTTTTCCAAGGAAGAATGGGCAAGAATTTCAGTCTCTCGATGTGCAAAACTGATAGAGACATACCCCAAGCGACTTGCAGCTGTAATCGCAGCAAAAGGTGGCGCTACAAAGTATTAACTTAAGGGGGCCAAATAATTTGGCACGTCCCACTTTTCAGTTTTTTATTTTTTACAAAAGTTTAAAATATCCAATAAATTTCGTTCCTCTTCACGATTGTGTCCCACTTGTTGTTGATGCTTCACCAAAAAAATAACATTTTATATCCTTATGTTTGAAACCTGAAATGTGGCAAAAGGTTGAAAAGTTCAAGGGGGCCGAATACTTTCGCAAGGCACTGTATGCCCAACTGTCCCTGTCAAATGCTTTTTCAGAATCGGTGCCTAGCAATGCTAGTGCACTATTCTGTTTCTTAGCTAAGTAGATGAGGTGTATCAACCTAGAGGTATTGAACGTCCCTTCCCTTCATGGTACAAACACCATTTGCTCCAGTACAATCAAAAACTGGAGGGTTTTAGATATTCTGTTAGCGAGTAACTTGGCCCATCACGTCAAATCTGTATTAAGCTGTGAAATTGGTCTATAAATAGAACATAATTCTAGATTGTTCTGTTCCTTAGGGATAATAGAAAAATGTGTTTCAAGGGATTGTTTGGGCCAAGGCACTCCCACTAGGAGGGAATTACAAAGGTCTAAAAATCTGGGGAGAAGTATGTCCAGGAATTTTTTGTAATATGAGATTGGGAAGCAATCCGGGTCAGGGCTTTTACCAGATGGGATAGAGTGAAGCACCTCCTATAGTTCCTGTTCCGTGTATGGAGCAGAGAGAGCATCCCTCTGTGTGTGCCTGAGATGCTCGGGAGATTTTAAAAAATCAAAGAAGTCTCGGATGAGTTTAGGGCCTTCAGCACTAGAGCTAGGGGAGTCCAAATTATAAAGGGAATGGTAATAGTCTTGGAATTCTTTAGCAATGGCTGCAGTAGTATAGGACTTAGTCCCCCAGGTGTCTGAATAATGGAAATAAATGTCTTATCTTTTTGCTTTTTTATCAGGAGGTGAGTTTAGAACCTTTGTCGCCGTGGACATAGTGTTTATGACGATAGGATTTGAGGGCTTTCGCTGCTTTTATGTTGAGGAGATCTCTAAGTTGTTCCCTGATGGCAGTTCTTCCTGTTTGGGTTTCGAGTTTTTAAGTTTAGTCACTGTCTCAAGTCTACCTATACAGGAGAGCGAATGGCACATCTTGGCCTCACTCTTTTTCTTGAGACCGGAGCAAATGCTTATCAACGTCCCCCTCAAAACTGCCTTGTGAGATTCCCATATAATGGGCCTGGACACGTCAGAGGTGGTATTGAGGAAGAAGAAATCAGAGCTGGAGGTCCTAATTTTATGCAGAGCTTCTGCGTTATGGAGAACTGTCTTATTTAGAGACCGGGTAAAGGGTCTATGGGGGAGAGAATTTAGCCTGAGGATGATTGAGGCTGGGGCATGATCTGAAATAGTGATGTTGCCAATGTGAGCGTTAGTGACAGTAGGGAGGACACGTTCTGTGACAAAAATATAGTCTAGTCTATGATAAGACTAGTACCTGTTAGAGTAAAAGGTGTAATCTTTGGTGCTAGGACTAAGGATTCTCCAGGTAACCAGAATCTAGCGCAATCTGGAGAGAGCAAGTCGCAATCTCTTTAGCATTTTGGAGGAGCAAGTAAAAATTCTTGAGGAGTTGATAGTGGGATTAAGGGCTAGGTTAAGTTCTCCTCCCAGAATCAAATAGCCTTCCAAAAAATCAACTGCCTCCTACAAGATCTGGAGAAGCCAAGTAACCTGTGCTGAATTAGGTCATATATATTAAAAAATGTAAAGGTCACATTGGCTATATTGCCTTTTATGAACAGGAATCTGCCGTCAGGATCAGAGTACATTTGCAAAAGCTTGAAGGGTGTATTTCTACGGAAGGCTATAATGACACCTCTAGATGCTGAGCTATGGAACCAGAGAGGGAAGATAGAGTGAGTTAAAGAGGGAATATGTTGAGGGTGGAAGACACATCAATTTTATTATCAATTTTCTTTTTTTTTTCTCTAACTTTTGTTAGTAGACATCCAGAGTCCTGTTGGTGAATGCCATCTTCATTTCTAGCACTAAAGGTCAACATCTATAAACAGCCTACTTGAAGCATACCCTTTCAGTCCTTACCTGCACCCTACAAACTCAGATCATCTACAGAAATTGCCTATAAAACATATATTCATCTGGTACCTCACAAATTTAGAAAACTTACAGAAATTGGATAAAGATACAGATCCACTCTATTCTGCTGATCTTTGAGATGAAATCCAACCTCAATTGGGACCCACTTCTCTCTTCATGTTGTATAAATTAGTCACAATACTCCATATTGAGAAGAGTTCCTCCAAAATTCTACTTAAAATGGACCCCTTTTACAACAAGAGATCTTTGATGCTCCATGGGCCTCGAGTTTCTGCCTCCTAGAGTAACATGAACTCTGACTAAAGCAAAGCTCAAATTTGTCTGTTATTGTATAAAGCACCTGGGAATATTCATATCTGGGACTGTTATATGTCAGTGGAGTTACAAAATCCACATCCACAATCTGGAAATTTAACTACATTTAGATGTTGCCACTTGGGACTAGAGTTACAGTAATGGACTTTCTATTAGGAGATTATATATATTAATCTCCAAGGGAACAATTGAACAATTGGAAATTGTTTCTACTTTCCATGTTATTAGTTAATTATTGATTATATTTCTTTTGTTTTTAAATGATGTGAAAAAGTTTTTTCCGTAGGCGACTTTACTACAAAGCAACCATTGACATATATTTATTATTTACAATGTCAGCAATTTCACCAGGTATATAGCAGGCTTCTAGTCAATAAGCAGTATTTGTGCATATTAATTAATATTTATATAGGTAGATTTATATCACACCCTACTCAATACATATACAGTGGGGAAAAAAAAGTATTTAGTCAGCCACCAATTGTGCAAGTTCTCGCACTTAAAAAGATAAGAGAGGCCTGTAATTGACATCATAGGTAGACCTCATCTATTAGAGACAAAATGAGAAAACAAATCGAGAAAATCACATGGTCTGATTTTTAAATAATTTATTTGCAAATTATGGTGGAAAATAAGTATTTGGTCACCTACAAACAAGCAAGATTTCTGGCTCTCACAGACCTGTAACTTCTTTTTTAAGAGGCTCCTCTGTCCTCCACTCATTACCTGTAGTAATGACACCTGTTTGACATTGTTATCAGTATAAAAGACACCTGTCCACAACCTCAAACAGTCACACTGCAAACTCCACTATGGTGAAGAACAAAGCGCTGTGGAAAAACACCATAAACAAAATTGTAGACCTGCACCAGGCTGGGAAGACTGAATCTGCAATAGGCAAGCAGCTTGGTGTTAAGAAATCAACTATGGGAGCAATAATTAGAAAATGGAAGAGATACAAGACCACAGATAATCTCCCTCGATCAGGGGCTCCACGCAAGATCTCACCCCGTGGGGTCAAAATAATCACAAGAACGGTGAGCAAAAATCACAGAACCACATGGGGGGACCTAGTGAATGACCTGCAGAAAGCTGGGACTAACGTAACAAAGGCTACCGTCAGTAACACACTACGCCGCCAGGGACTCAGATCCTACAGCGCCAGACATGTCCCCCTGCTTAAGCCAGTACATATCCGGGCCCATTTGAAGTTTGCTAGGGAGCATTTGGATGTTCCAGAAGAGTATTGGGAGAATGTCATATGGTCAGATGAAACCAAAGTAGAACTGTTTGGTAGAAACACAACTCGTCGTGTTTGGAGGAGAGTGAATGCTGAGTTGCATCCAAAGAACACCATACCTATTGTGAAGCATGGGGGTGGCAACATCATGCTTTGGGGTTGTTTCTCTGCAAAGGGACCAGGACAACTAATCCGTGTACATGAAAGAATGAATGGGGCCATGTATCGTGACATTTTGAGTGCAAACCTCCTTCCATCAGCAACGGCATTGAAGATGAAACGTGGCTGGGTCTTTCAGCATGACAATGATCCCAAGCACACCGCCAGGGCAACGAAGGAGTGGCTTCGTAAGAAGCATTTCAAGGTCCTGGAGTGGCCTAGCCATTCTCCAGATCTCAACCCCATAGAAAACCTTTGGAAGGAGTTGAAAGTCCGTGTTGCCCAGTGACAGCCCCAAAACATCACTGCTCTAGAGGAGATCTGCATGGAGGAATGGGCCAACATACCAGCAACAGTGTGTGCCAACCTTGTGAAGACTTACAGAAAACGTTTGACCTCTGTCATTGCCAACAAAGGATATATAACAAAGTATTGAGATGAACTTTTGTTACTGACCAAATACTTATTTTCCACCATAATTTGCAAATAAATTCTCTAAAAATCAGACAATGTGATTTTCTGGATTTGTTTTCTCATTTGTCTCTCATAGTTGAGGTCTACCTATGATGACAATTACAGGCCGGCCTCATCTTTTTAAGTGGGAGAACTTGCACAATTGGTGGCTGACTAAATACTTTTTTTCCCACTGTATTAAGTGATATGCTATCTTTTTCAGATCACCTATATATAGCGGACAATATATATTTTTATATGCATTGGTTTCTATTCTGTATTTATTCTCGATAATATGAATATAGCCTGGTTACGATAATAGCTCTAACTACGCTTACATATTGAAACAATGATACACAATGTTTACACCGTATATCTGTGTGTTAAACGTAGTCTCCTTCTTTTTATTCCTAATGTTGTGCTCTCACAAGATCACATACATATTCCTGCCCATGCGCAATATTAATCTATGGAATCTATGCAATAGCAAATATAGGATGCCGGAGTTTGTAGGCGGATAATTGCTGTCAAGATATTCTTATATTTAAGATCTTTGCGAAGTTAGCACTCATTATGATTCCCCTGACAATTCCCAGTGAGCGGGCGATACGCATAGGGTAACATGGCTGGACAGATTGAGGTAAGATTTGTAATAACCAAAAATTATAAAACAACCAAATTTATAATTGTGATTTACCACTTGTATTTTGCTTTACTTATTAGCTTTATATGGGGCTAATACGCACATAATGCATTTGTGGGCTTTAGGTGATATTATAATGATACTGTAGTTTATTATGACTGGTACATGTTACTTTCTTTTTTTTTTTTACCTTTTTTTAAAGATATATTTGCATATATTGTTTAAGTACATTAAAAGGGACAGTTTTTTAATTGTTTTAGGGATAGTTTATTTGACACACACCTTGCTTGCACTATTGGACTTTGTACATATATACCCGTATTTTTCGGACTATAAAACGCACCGGACCATAAAACCAACCTAGGTTTTAGAGGAGGAAAATAGGGAAAAAATCTTGAAGCAAAAATATGGTAAAATATTTAATAACATGGGAGTTGTAATTTTGCAAGAGCTGCAGTGCCACATTGACAGGTGACCCTGAAGCTTTACGGGGATGCATAGGGCATCTTTTTTTGCGGGGCCAGGTGTACTTTTTAGTTACAGTCATATGAAAAAGTTTGGGCACCCCTATTAATCTTAATCATTTTTAGTTCTAAATATTTGGGTGTTTGCAACAGCCATTTCAATTTGATATATCTAATAACTGATGGACACAGTAATATTTCAGGATTGAAATGAGGTTTATTGTACTAACAGAAAATGTGCAATATGCATTAAACCAAAATTTGACCGGTGCAAAAGTATGGGCACCTCAACAGAAAAGTGACATTAATATTTAGTAGATCCTCCTTTTGCAAAAATAACAGCCTCTAGTCGCTTCCTGTAGCTTTTAATCAGTTCCTGGATCCTGGATGAAGGTATTTTTGACCTTTCCTCTTTACAAAACAATTCCAGTTCAGTTAAGTTTGATGGTCGCCGAGCATAGACAGCCCGCTTCAAATTATCCCACAGATGTTCAATGATATTCAGGTCTGGAGACTGGGATGGCCATTCCAGAACATTGTAATTATTCCTCTGCATGAATGCCTGAGTAGATTTGGAGCTGTGTTTTGGATCATTGTCTTGCTGAAATATCCATCCCCGGCGTAACTTCAAATTCGTCACTGATTCTTGTACATTATTCTCAAGAATCTGCTGATACTGAGTTGAATCCATGCGACCCTTAACTTTAACAAGATTCCCGGTGCCGGCATTGGCCACACAGCCCCAAAGCATGATGGAACCTCCACCAAATTTTACAGTGGGTAGCAAGTGTTTTTCTTGGAATGCTGTGTTTTTTTGACGCCATGCATAACGCCTTTTTGTATGACCAAACAACTCAATCTTTCTTTCATCAGTCCACAGGACCTTCTTCCAAAATGAAGCTGGCTTGTCCAAATGTGCTTTTGCATACCTCAGGCGACTCTGTTTGTGGCGTGCTTTCAGAAACGGCTTCTTTGGCATCACTCTCCCATACAGCTTCTCCTTGTGCAAAGTGTGCTGTATTGTTGACCGATGAACAGTGACACCATCTGCAGCAAGATGATGCTGCAGCTCTTTGGAGGTGGTCTGTGGATTGTCCTTGACTGTTCTCACCATTCTTCTTCTCTGCCTTTATGATATTTTTCTTGGCCTGCCACTTCTGGGCTTAACAAGAACTGTCCCTGTGGTCTTCCATTTCCTTACTATGTTCCTCACAGTGGAAACTGACAGGTTAAATCTCTGAGACAACTTTTTGTATCCTTCCCCTGAACAACTATGTTGAACAATCTTTGTTTTCAGATCATTTGAGAGTTGTTTTGAGGAGCCCATGAGGCCACTCTTCAGAGGAGATTCAAATAGGAGAACAACTTGCAATTGGCCACCTTAAATACCTTTTCTCATGATTGGATACACCTGGCTATGAAGTTCAAAGCTCAGTGAGGTTACAAAACCAATTTTGTGCTTCAGTAAGTCAGTAAAAAGTAGTTAGGAGTATTCAAATCAATAAAATGATAATGGTACCCAAATTTTTGCACCGGTCAAATTTTGGTTTAATGCATATTGCACATTTTCTGTTAGTACAATAAACCTCATTTCAATCCTGAAATATTACTGTGTCCATCAGTTATTAGATATATCAAATTGAAATGGCTGTTGCAAACACCCAAATATTTTGAACTAAAAATGATTAAGATTAATAGGGGTGCCCAAACTTTTTCATATGACTGTATACCATTTTGGGGAATGTCTATTGCTTTGATCACTTTTTATTCAAATCAGAGGTGAAACAGTGAAAAAAAATGGCAATTCGGCACTTTTGATTTTTCTTCCCACTACGGCATTCGCCCTATGAGAAAAATATTTTATAAGTTTTTCCTATAAGCCCAGGGCCCGCAGCATCGCCCCCACTCCTGCCACTACAGGAAGCCGGCGGTGGCAGGAGTGGGGCGATGCTACGACCCTGCTCCTATGCCTCCCCCAACACCCACATTCGGACTGTAAGACGTACCCCCCATTTTCCCAAATTTTGGGGAAAAAAAGTGCATCTTATATTCCTAAAAATACGGTATATATATATATATATATATATATATATATATATATATATATATATCACATTTCTTTGTTTCTAACCACTGAAAAGTGAATCACATTCTCTTTTATACTTTATACTATTTTGTTCTAAATACTTCATGGTATCATTCATTATAAGAAAAAGCCAATACATGTCACAGACATAATGTGTGGAATATATTTAGCATATATTGTCACTGGTATCGTTTTTTAACAGCCCATGGGTTTTAATTGTTTTTAACCATTTTTCTAAATGGTTGGGTTGAACGTCTACTTTATTGGTATGCAACTTTTTATTGTCTTTTTCTAAATGTGTTCTATAGCATACATTAGATGCATCCCAATTTTTAGAATTACATGGTGCCCACTAATTTGTCTTGTTTTCCAGGTGTAACCTGCGTGACGTCTGTGACGTCATTGAAGAGGCCTGAAGACTGGCACCAGAGCCCAGGAGAGGTGAGTAACACTTTTTTATATATAATCACCTTCCCTGGGCCTCTGATTATTATACTCTAGGGTCTGAAGAGATCTTAGAATATAACAATAGTTTGTAGGCGGTGAACCTCATAAATTTAGGATTTTGCCGAATCTGAAATTTTTGCAGTATTTGCCACAAACACCAAAGGGAACACTATGGCACATTATACTGTGTGAAGGCGCCACTGTGGGACATTATACTGTGTGGAGGGGCCACTATGGGACATTACACTGTGTGGAGGGGCCATTGTGGGATATTATACTGTGTTGAGGGACCGCTGTGGGACATTATATTGTATGAAGGCCACTATGGGACATTATACTGTGTGGAGGGGCCACTGTGGGACATTATACTGTGTGGAGGGGCCGTTGTCGGACATTATATTGTATGGAGGCCACTATGGGACATTATACTATGTGGAGAGACAGCTATGGGACATTTTACTGTAAGGAGGCAACTAGGGGACATTATACTGTGTGGAAGGGCCACTGTGGGTAATTATACTTGTGAAGGGGCCACTGTGGGACATTACAGCTATGTAAAGCCGCACTGTGTGTAAATGGAGCTTTTTACCATGTGGGGACCATTAAAGGGAGCGAATTACCTTGTGGGGACCAGGAAAGGGGGCACTATGCCATGTGGGTGGGGGGGAAAGTCAAAAGTCTGCTACGGGGCCCAGTCTTTGCTAGTTATGCCCCTGTTGTTGGCCATAACATTTATATTTGTAGAGCTAGTGAAGTTATTTTTGTTACTTTTTTCATGAGCAATTGTAATAGGACATGTTTATTTCACAAAATCGTAGTGTCTTATTGATGTGATATGACAGGGTTAATGTCTTACTGATCAATCTATATGTATTTCATGTTGTATATCTATAGGAGATTCACTCTGTAGATTTTGTCTGTATTTCTGCATACTAAGACTGGTCACTCTATATTGCTCAGTAGATAAGAATTTCCTGTACAAATTCCTGTACCATAAATGGTCATGTTATAAGCTCACCAATCAGGCCATAAGTTCAGCCCCTCACACTCCCCAAAGGTACTATAAAAGCTGTAGAAAGCTATTGTTCTTGAGCTTCAGCATAGGCCATGAATGAATAAGCGCGTGCCATGCAACTCTGGAAGTCATCGAACGATGGGTATATATCAGTGCATGATATATAATGGGGTTCCCCATCCAGTGAGCTATTACATCATTTTAACCACAGCTAAGTATTATCTCTTTTCATTTATTAAACACTTATTATTTTATTATTCTGGTGAGATTATAGTCATTCTTTGACCATCTTTGAGTTAACTTGTTTTAGAAAAACCCATTTGCCTACAGCAATGTAGGTTGTTTTTATTTTTTAGCTATTTTTTATGGTAAAATTGACTTTCTGTAAGTGTTCATCATTATATCTACTGTAAATTTAATGTAGTAAATTATTATAGAGTATTGGGTATAGACTAGCAGTATGATAGCAGTTGGCAGAGCAAACATTTTTAGGTGGGTTATTTTTTGAGTATTTTAATAATTTATGTTTCTTTCACTTTTTTTTATTTTTGTTGGGTATTTGATTTATTTTTACATTGTATTTTTGCACTTCAACTGTTTAAGTTCCCTCTCATGGACAAATACTTCACATTCTATGTCTACTCAAGATATAAAACATAGCCATTAATTTCAAGATAACAATGTGAAAAGCTTCAAAGGCATTGTCTTACATGAGGATCTAGGCATCAGCTGAGCCTGAGTCCTGAAATCTCTAGTGATCCACAAATTTACCCTTCATTTCCTACAAATCGTTGTAATATTGTACTCCATATAAATAGGTAACTACGTAATATATGACTGGGCTCAGGCCACCAAAGTAGCTTGGCTATACGTACGTGTGAGGTCTATGATATTTGCGGACATCAGCCCACCCTGCTAATATGCGAGTGGTGTGATGTCTGTGGTTGATCAGTTATTCACAACCATGAATAACAGATCAACTTTTTAAAAAAAATAATTTCATATACTTTACAATGTCTGTGGGTTCGTGAAAAGCGGACAACCCACAGATGTCATCCATGTTCTGTCTGTGATTTTCACAAACCCATAGTGTTTAATGGGGCTCTGTGGTTCACCAAATGGTTCAAAATAGAACATGTCTCTGGAGGTCTGCAAGCTCCAATTGAAAGAAATGGGTCCGCATGAAAATAGTGGAATGCGGGCATGTGAATAAGGCCTAACAGAGTGGGACGCCAATTACCTCCAGATTCTCTAATAGGGCAGGCAAACACCCTTTAAAATGATTATTGTAGAACTGAGTGTAAATACGACATAAATGAATGATAAATAAAGTAATGGATGAGAAGAACAGTGTCTCAACACTTTGATGAGCAAGAAACATGCTGTAGGAAAGCTGGATAGCCCATAATCCACTACGGAACAGCAAGTATTGTGCCAAAGGTGGCAAATCATCTTGGTAGTGTTCAAACAATCACACTGTACTTTACAACAAGCTACAGTAGACCATGTAAAATTAAGCTGCATGGCTCGCGAATAGTTAAGATGACATTCTGTTGGCATGCGAAGGAATCATGTAGATCAGGTTGTAAAGCAATAGACCTTCCAAGTTACTGAACTTGGGATGAAATCTCGTGTTTTCACAAATGATGTCTGCCAGCATATCTAAAATACCTCCATGATGTTGAAGGCATGTGGGTGTTGAACTTGACTGCCACATAGCTGAGTTTGCTTGTGTGCTATTCTAGACAAATGGCGTGTTTATTGATCCATGTGCCTGCACACTTCTGCTGTTCAGATAGCTTTACAACCCCCCAGTGCTAGCATAGTGCGCATCCCTTATCTTCCAGTTATCATGGCTTCTCCTGCTGTTCATTTATATCACAGAGGAATCACTGGAATCAATGAACCCAATGGCTATTAGATGCTTTTAATGTTTTATTCCTGTTAAGTTCCTTCCAAAAATCTTAAAGAGCTTTGCAAACACAAATGACTTATCTAAGCAAGCACTTAGAGATCTCTGTTGAAAACCACTTTGACAGATTTTTAGTTTTTGTTATTAACCAATTCTTAAATAATATTGTGTATAAAATCATGGGGAAAGTGAAAAGACATTAATAATGCTTCGCTGGTTGTTATTATTTTAGCAGTCAAGAGTGGCCCATAAAATGTGTTATAAAATTAATTGCTCAATGAGGATATCAAGCCATTTGTTAAGCATCCTGAAGTGCAACCAGTTGTATAGTCAGGTGATTTGTATAATTGCTCTGTTTTTGCACAGTATATATATATATATATATATATATATATATATATATCTAATCATGACATTCACGAGATTAACCTTTATGACCGTTACAAGTCAGCATGCGTGTCACCGCTTAAAGGCTAAATCTGTCTATATTAATACCCACTGTACAATTTCCTTTCTAGGCTTCAGATAATAAATCACTGGTGCACACATCTAGGCTTCCACTTTCATTGAAATGACAGTGAGAGGGTTAATCATCCTGATGAAAAAACAAGGGCACATACCTCTCATTGAGGTTTAGGCTTTCAATTTGTCACAGCAAACATCTGCTCTTTCAGACGCTAATGTACTTTCTCCTTGTTCGAATGTGTGATATTCATGTGTCTTTCATGCTGCCAGAAAGCTGTTGTCTCTACTGATTCCTTCATTAAACATGGAAATCATGGCCCAGGTCATGTGGCGGAGCTGAGATGAATGGAGGATTGTGAAAGTGTGAATTTTAAGAGCCGCTGAAATGATTGTGCTGCAACATCATTATACGTTATAGTATAGCTGCATGAGATGTTACTGCAGAGTATGCTTCCAGCAAGTGTAAACTGCTAGCCTGTACTTTTTTATTATTACTTTAATTATGCAGACGCTACTATCATAAGCCTGATATAGTTTGTATGTGTGAATAGTCTGAAGAAATAGTCAAAAATGAACAATGCAGGAAAAAAACACTGGAAAAACCTTAGTGTTTTTTACTTGTTTTCCGCTGCATTTTTCAATTTTAGCTTTTCCACCTCATATAATTCTATAAAAAAAACCTGTGTTTATGAAGGTAAAATGAACATCCTGCATTTTTAAAAAATGTGTGCATTTTCAAAAACGCATTGTAGGCTAAGTTCACATCTGGAAAAAGCACAAACGCCAATTATGGCAACAAGTTCCACATTTAGTGTATCAGAAAAAGCATAAATGGAAAAAAAAAATCATAAAACTTAACTTTTAATTACAATGATATGCTAAAAAGACACCTATATAAATATGTGATACACACACCAATAAAAACAGTATGTAAATAGGTCACATGCGGTGATGGAGAAAAAAGATAAGTAAACATAAGCTAATAGGACCCTTTGACCATCGTACGAGAATCCAAAATTATAGCAATGTCCATTTCCAGACCTCATAAGTCAATACACGTATCACAGATGTTAACTACAGTAGCTATGATACCAGAGTAATCAATTCTCATACCATTTATCTACAAATTTCAAAAAAAAGTTCACATCTGCTCCGGAGTCTCTATTGGAGACTCCACTGCAGAAACCGCCAGAAATCGGCGGAGAGAAAAGTCCTGTACAGAGGACTTTTGTCTCCACCTGTTTCAGTATAAAAACACTGGACACCTGGCGGTGTCTGCGGGTAACTGCTGTTTTGATGATTGGGCTCTTCATCGTTCGGGTCCCCAGTGGACCCGAACAATGGAGAGCCTAGCGCAGCTGTGAACCTAGCTGTATCCACAACTTTTTTCCGTAAAATGTGGATTAGATTACGCAAAATCTCATTAATTTTGCTGGTACTGTAAAGGGCAGTGGTCCAAATTTACTATGCCTTATACGCTAGTTTTCTAGCATACAAGACTTAATAAGTCGCAACTTTGTAAACTCTGTGCCAACTTTGACACATTGTCCTAAAAAAGGAACGTGAAGAGGCCACGTACAGCACAGTGGGGTGTTTGTCTAATTTATAAGGAGGCATGCAACTCATTATATATGAGGTAAACCCCCTCCCCCTGCTGGCTCTTGGGCTACGAAGTGAGTAAAGCCAGTCTTCACAAATCTGCTCCAGTGTTTTTTTCAGCTGTATTTCTGTATCTTGGTGCCGAGGCTAAGGCTCCAGATTGTGTCAACGCAGCGTTTTTAACTGCTGCAGAAATGCAGCAGAGAAAACACTGCATTGTACAGTAACAGCAAAGTGAATTAAATTCTAGTTAATCTCCTCAACACATTGCTTAAAAAAAGAGCTGCGGAAAAAACTGCGTTTTCAAAAACGAATGTCAATTTTAGCTGCGGAAATGCAAGCATTTTTCTTATAGATTTAATACTGGAAGAAAAAACGCAGAGAAAAATGCTGCCAAAAAAAAAAAGGCAGCAGAAACGCAATTAAAAAACGCAATGATAAAAACCTGTTTTTTTAGCTGTAGCTTGCTATGTGGGGCCTTTGCCTTAGGCTGTTTTTTTTCTCATTGGACTCATCTATACTGCTCCCTGGGCAGTTCTTGAGTGAAGCCGGGGACATACACCCTAGCTTCACTCTGCATGTGAAACCATGGTGAAGCAATGTGAATCTTATTTGCTTACGAGTCACATTGAACTCTACAAAAGTTTCTTGTCATTTCGATTTGAATTTTTTGTGACTGTTGGTTGCATAATATCAAGTAAAATAACGCACCACATTCAGTCACTGCTTCAAACATGCCTACCAACTGTGGGACAGCGGGACAGTCCTAGATTCAGGGTGCTGTCCCAATTGGCAGGTGGTTTGTCTTGGCTTCAACTCATCTGTGTTAGGAGGAGGCAGATGAGTTGAAGCCAGTGGTGAACCAGGGAGCTGTCTACTCCCTGCTTCACCATTCAACCCCTTTGTCTGCTCTGGGAGCAGTAGGAACTATGCAGTGATGTTACTTACATCGCACCTGCTGCTCCCTGAAGCCTTTGGCAGCAGAGACAAAAGAACAACAGCAGTGGAATGGGGCAAGGTCAGTATCAGTTTTTTTATGTTTGTTTGATACTGTAGTTGCACCATATACATTTAGATTCTTCCAGGTCTCAAATTTGGGATAATGTCAATAAGAGGCAGAAACTGGTTGCATTATTTTCAATTAAAATATATTCAATACTTTTTTCCCTCAATGTTATTTCCCTTAATGATATCCATGCAGATTGGTGGTGAAGATTAGTCATGTCTGAAAGAACTACCCAATAGCTCATATATTGGAATCAAACTTTAAGCACCATGCACACGACCGAGTGTGCTTACAATGTGGGACTAACTTTGCAGCAGAATGCACTTGGATGACATTTGGAGTGACATCCAAGTGCATTCCGTTGTGCACCCACATCTATGGGGGCTTCAGATCCATTCCATTATGAGGACATAGAGCAGGATAGGTCATGCGTGTCATTGGAACGGAATGGATCCAAAGCCCCCATAAAGGTGAGTGCATCATAGAATGAATTGGGATGACACTTGGATGTCACACCAAGTGTCATCAGAGTGTATTCCTCTGCAAATTCGGCCCCACATCAGATGCACATTTGGTCGTGTTCACGGGGTCTTACTGGACATGGTTGTAGAATGAAGGACAAAGTTTTGCATGGAAAACCTTAAAAGTACTCTAGAGTTTAAACAAGGCAATGGGTGACACTTCTTTTCTCACAGGCAACATCTCCCTCTGCACCCACATGCTCAGCTCTCTGGGATTTTGTGACACAGCAGCCTTTTTTTCCATAATGACACAGAACTGCCGAAGTCCTGAAAATGCATGAGAAATTCCTTTATATAGCAAGACTTCCAGCGTGAGGTTATACCATGGGGTGCACCAAATAACCTAGAACTAAATAACAACTTCCTAGACATAACCACAGTTATACCTCTGTAACACCCATTTGGGCCGACCTCTGTAGGCAGGGTGTGTTGTAGTTCTCACCTCATTATGGTGCAGTGCCTCCACCCGAATCTTGATAGGAGCTCTATAGGAATTCAGGAGGGTCTTCCTCTTCTGCTAAGGGTCGACTCGGGAAACCCCCACCTAAGCTCAGTACACACTCACAAATGTTGAGGGTAAAACTACTTAACCGGTTATGGGAAGGGTAAACAAGGACAAACTTAATAAAATGCAAACAGAGAAATGTTTCAGTGATTCACATGACAATGCACAGGTACATCCTATAGCATGAACCCCCTAGTGTTGGGAATGGACTATGTGACCCACAGATGATAGTCATCACACACATGCAATCATACTGCAGGTAACAGCTTGCACTCCTAAATAACAGATCACCATGCAGAATTACTAATGGCTGCAGCAATAAACAGAACAGTCCATCTGTTGGGGCCCAGATCAATGTGGCCTGTGGCCTACAAGTTGGGGAGTTTTAGGTCAGGAAGCCTGTGGCTTCCTCCTCTACCAGTAGCAGAACCGGGTCAGCGGCGCCACTGCTCCCCGCTTCTACGATCAGGTTTTAACATCCGGATCGGCAGAACTGGTGAAAACCTGCTGCCTCTTCAGTAGAGGCATAGCTAGGGCTTCAGCACAGGGGAGGCAAACACATTCAAGTCAGCCCCCTGCTCAGTTATACCGATATTATCACTATGCGGTGAACGTATAGTGGTATATAGCGGCTGTACACATGTCTGTGAAGACCATTTAAGTAAATACAGTACAGGAACAATGTTGTGATTTACAGGTGACATCTCTGACTAATCGTTCACATTTCTCGTCTCTTCCATTAGGACCGCCATGATCAGTTCTTTCAGTTGTGACTTGTCTCTGTAAAGTTTGTAGCACAGACATCTTTGGCTCCTCACTTTTCCAGGCACCTGACCCACATTGTCCTCACTGACATAAAGTCCCCATCCTGCTGATATAACCCCCCACAGAATAAATAATACTGCCAAGTGCATCTTTAAATTAATAATATCCCTGTGTATTCATTTAAATAGTGCCCCTTATTATTAATACCCCATGTGTTTCCTAATTAAAGGGGTTTTACAGGTCAAGAATAAAAAAAAAGAGTGGGATTCCAACATCCGGGACCCCCACTGATCAGCTGTTTGAAGGGACCATGGCACTTGTGTAGGCAGCGTGACCCCTTCTCTGTTTACATTATAGAATTTATATCATAGTGGCCATGGGATGTAACTACAGCCTTGTCCTATACACGTCTATGTGACAAGACTGTAATTACATTTTACGGACACTATAAAACAAACAGCGTGCAATGTGAATAGATGCCATGGCCTCTTCAATCAGAGGAGGGAGATCCACTGATCTCTTATTGATAACCTATGCTGAGGATAGATCATCAATAAAAATTAGCTGGAAATCCCCTTTAATAAAGCCAAATTAAATTAATTGCCCCCTTATATTATGACCTCTGACATAAATACAGCTGACCCATAATGCTCTTTATATAAATGATGCCCCCTTCTATTCACAATGGCCCCTTATATAAATGATCCCTTATGTTCATAATGTCCCCTAATGAGCCCTTATATAAATGTTCCTCCCCTTTATAGCCATAATGCCCAATAATTACCCTTCATATTAAAGGGCTTGCCCAGGACCTTTTTTTTTTTTTTTTTTTTTAGGCTGGGGAAGATGAAAATTTTTTTTTAATTACCACACTCACCTGTCCCCAGTGCTCCGGTGTCTTCTAGCGGGTTTCGGTCCTGCCGCTTCTGTGTTTTCTTGTGGTGGAAGTCCTCGCTGCACTGAGACATCCCGTGTCCCTTTCCTTAGGCCGCTGATTGGCCTCAGCGGTCATGTGCGGCAGGGACTTTCCCTGGAAGAAAACACTAGAGCAGCAGGACCGGACCGAGCTGGGAGAAACCAAAGCAGCGGGGACAGGTGAGTGTTTTTTTTGTTTATTTTTTGGGGTTTTCACCTTCTCTGGCCTAATATACCCTAATACAACCCTTTTTAATGATTCCACCTTTTATAGCCATAATGCCCCATAATTACCCTTTATTTTAATTATATAAATGATCCCCCTTTAGCTATGATGCCCCATAATTACTCTTTATATAAAAGACCCCCTTTATAGCTACAATGCCCCAATAATTACCCTTTATATAAAAGACCCCCTTTTATAGCTATAATGCCCCATAATTATCCTTTATATAAAAGACCCCGCCCTTTATAGCTATAATGCCCAATAATTATCCTTTATATAAATTATTCCCCCCTTTATAGCTATAATGCCTTAGCACAGGAGGCGCAATGCTGTGACGTCATCGCGCCCGCCTGTGCTGAGAAGCAGACATCTTGTCTCTTCTCTTGCCTTCTTGTAAACCTGAAGTGGCTTGCGGTTTACAAGATAACACATCACTAGGATGCATTTTAACTAGATCGGTGTCCTGGAGATGCCGATCTAGTCTAAAGTACAGAGTGGCATGGGGACCCCTGGAAGCTGAAAAGGAGAGGCCAGAAGTGGGGAGAGGTAAGTGAATAGGGTCCATTACCGGACCTCCACTGCCAATTATAAAAAGCAGTGGAGGTCTGTTAGGACCCCCTAAAAGACACGGGGCCCACCGGGGAATTCACCGACATACCGGACCCTGCAGCTGGCTCTCTCCTATATTCATATGTGGAGTTTTCACTGGGATTTATTTGAGTATTCTTAGAGAAACTTAAACCTTGAAGCAACAGAAATGCGGCCAATCCATGATAAAACAACTACCTGTGAACATACCCTTGGTATCAGTGGTGCTATTTTTAGTCTTTAGTATACTAAGTGACCTTGGAATTCTATTATCTATAAACCTGGAGACAGTTCTACAATTCATGTACTATACATAGATTTCTTTGCTGTAGGATAACAATAGGAAATGACTGATGAATGAACTTTTAACATGTAAAGATCACATTTTTATGCCAAGTACTGAGTCTTCCAGTGATGCTACTCATCCTTTCAGAACGCTACTAGCTATTTTATAGTACTTTTGCTGATTGGAATCCTGTACTCAACACACTCTCTATATGTATATGTGATGAAATTGGTGTTCTCACTATAAGGCAGGGCTAAGGTATTTTTTGTTTTTGCATTTTAAAACACACATAAAGATGCCTGCACTTTGAAATGCTTTCATTGCATTTTTTACATGTATGTTTTGTCAAGTTTATTGAGACATGTTTTATACAACTGAGAGTCCTAGAGAAAAATGCCTAAAAAAGTTATGCCTTAGGAAGAGGCCCCATGTTGCAGAGACACAGCTTTTTTTGTTGCAGATTTTGCTATGGTTTTTTTGAGCTAAAACCATTAGTGGATTGAGCAGAAGGTAGAAGTATAAGAACTTCCTATATATCTCCCATCCATTTGTAGCAAGCAAAATCTGTAACAAAAAAAATCTGTGTTTCTGCATGTGGGGCCTCTACCTAAGAACGTCACACATTGAAAAGGCCTCAAAGCCTTCAATAGTCTCTTGTCTGTCATACTACTTTAACACCACCACCAATCTTGCTGTGGGAGACTGTGATCCTTCTCAACATGGCAGAGCCCACATGCTTCTCTTCAGATACATTTGACCAAGGCATCTGAAGAGTTAATACCGACAATCAGATAATCCTCACATCTCCTCTGTGTAAAATAGCAGGGAACTGGAGATTATGGAGATGAGTAGGTACCATGTTTAAAGTCCCAACATATTTGTGAAGGGGTTAATAAAAGTTGAGAAGTGGCTACTAGTTGATCAAGGGTATACATTATGACTAGAGATGGGCAAACTTCCCAAGATTCGTTTTCTATGGCATGGATCCCTGATTCGTCTCGGGTTGATCAGGTTCACTATGAACCGTAAGTGAAATTATTATACTCTGGGGTCTCTGCAGACCCTAGCGTATAATAGGTGGAGGCCCAGGGGAGGTGTAAAAAATAAAGAAACATTTATACTGACCTTCCCTTCTCTTTTGGTTTTACTCAGTGATGTCATGCACCCAGGGTCACCGCTGAGGCCTGCAATTGGGCCAAGCTGTCACTTCATAATGTGAAACATTGATTGATTATTGACTGTTGGCTGATGCTTGTGACTAGCCAGCACTAGCCCACTCGTGCTGCTGCATATGCCTTCACCTTTAGGCTGATGCCCCATGTTACAGAAATGCAGCTTTTTTGTTGTTACACATTTTGTTGCGCTTTTATGAGCCAAAGCTAAAAATGGGTGTAAAAGGAATGGGAAATATATAGGAAGCTCTTATACTTCTACATTCTGCTTAATCCACTTCTGGCTTTGTCTCTAAAAAACAGCAAAATCTGCAACAAAAAAATCTTCAATGTGACCTCTAGATAAATAGTTTTGACTGTAGCATTGAAAAAATTTGCCTTCACTCTCACTCTCATTTACTGTCAATCAAGTTTAAATGTTAAGAAACATGAGTATTTTATTGAAAATCTGTAATTTATGGGGTGCTAGCTGCTTATAATCCAATATTTATTTTATTAAAATGTATTTTGTACAGTATATTTCATCCAATTATCTGGAGTCTACTACTTCAATAAGAGTTAAGATTAGACGTGCACAGTATCTTGTTTCCACACTAGATTTAACTTCCAGGATTGAGGTGATGTATTTTCTCTTCCATTTAAAACATTACATTTGTTCATCTTTTTTTCAGGTCACCTGCTGTCACTGGAGATTTTGCTAATCTCCCAACTTTAGCAGTCTTACTGATCTGCACTGCATACCAATGTACTGTGAAATAAAGACAACATAATTGAAAGAGACGGACTTGGAAAGGCTGCAATGAATTTATGGAAGTTTGCAGATACAAAGTTATGATACAGTTGTTTTCAGACACAAATGAGAAGCTCATCCCAACTAAGGGCAATTCATTAAATCTACAAAGGGCAACCAGGAAGAAGAATGGACAATGTCCTATGCATATCACTATTATCTATAATCAGTTTTAGGGAGAAAACTACAGACATACAACCATTTCACTGCCTGGTGTGCACTGAAAGAGCATTTTATGATGTCATTAAACTGTAAATGTAGCTTAAATGTTGAGACTTCTATCATAAATTCAATTTACTAGCCAAGCTTTAGAGAAATACTCTTACAGTATAAGAATAATTGCAGTAACTATACATAGCTACACAGGGTGCACCTGGCCTTTCTGTTGCCTGAGGTGAAAAATTTAAAGGTGCCCCCCGCATAATATCCTCCCCCCACCCTGAATCAGAGCACATACTAAGAATTACACCCAGAATACAGGACTAGTGAAGTGGTAACTTTATTTTTTCATTCACAAAGCCATATGTGGGCCTAATGTTTGCGAGACAAATTGTTCTGCATAATGGTACATTTATTATTCTGTACAATGTACTAGAAAGCTGGAAAAAAATACAGAATGGAGTGAAGCTGGAGTTGCATTTGTACGACTTTCTTATGGGCTTCGTTTTTTTCGCCGTTCTCTCTGCAGCAAAATATTGGCATTTGTATGACATACTAATGAATGGCAGACAATCCTGGGAGTCTTCAATAGGCTCCTGACTGTCATAACAATGGGATGCCGGCCACGGATCTTGCTTTGGGTGCCGGCGATCCCCGGCAAATGGCGCCTCGGTCAGCTTTAACCGAGACGCCAGGGGGCCTTAATGCCCATGCTCAGTGTGGGCACTAATCGCGGGCATTGGTGCCAGGCTATGACAGACATCTTATTTAAATACCCGAGATCCACCGTACTATTATGGCGGATGTCGGGAAGGGGTTAAGGCTCGCAGTACATTTATGTATGTGTATGTATATATCTCACAGAACATTTATATATATATATATATATATATATATATATATATATATATCTCACAGCAATGTTTGTGTGTGTGTGTGTATAGCTCTCATCACACACACACATATACTGTATGTGTATATACATACAGCACATATATGCAAATACACATATATATACAGCACATATCACACATAGGCAGCAGACATATATAGCTCACAGTACATACATACAGCACACATATGTGTAGCTCACAGCACATATATACAGCACACATATATACAGCTTGTAGTACAAATAGCTTACAGCACATATATAACATATATACTGCACACATATATACAGCACATGTATATACAGCAGACAGCACACATATGAAGCACATACTGTACATATATACATCACACATACAGCTCATATACACTCACTTAACACACAAACATATACTATTTTACTCATCTCTCCATGCTCTTCTTCCATTAGACTGCAGGACTTTTTGGTCCTGCATTCAAAGGCTCCTGCATACATCAGTGTATTTTGGGATTGCTGTATATCACACTTATTTACACTTTTCTCCACATACACAGATCTGTGCAAGGCTGCACAGGAGTGCAAGGGAGCAGGATGTATTGCCGCCCCCTGCACACCTGGAGTAGTGCCACATGAGGCTAGAGACTCACCTCATCTCAAGGATGGTGCAGCCCTGCCTACGGTGTTAAAGGTTTGTACAATAAATGAGCTGAGTAGCATGGCCAATATCTTTAAACAAGCAAACTTACTCTACCTGAAAATCATTACCGATTGATTGTAGATTGTTTCTTGCTTGTGCTTAGGCTTTGTCTCTTTCTCAGTCCTAGTCATTTATTCTGCTTAACCATTAGTTTCACATGAGTGAACTTAAAATGTTACTGTCAGTCTCTCAATGCCGCTCCAGACAGCATTTCTTGTGTGTTGTGTTTCTTATCAAATCCCCAATCCCAGATTGTAGCTCATCGGTCTAAACTTCCATAGAATCTTGTCTGAGACTGTATAATTGAAATTGTGATATATTTAACTCATGGATCCACATTTACTGAGCAATGTCTTGTCATTCATCAACTGACAAAATGTGAAACTTTTCTCATCATTGGCCAAATTTAAAAAAGATCAGAAAAGTGGATGTGATATATATGCATTGTAAAACGGTAATATTGTATTGTGTTACTGTCATTTTAATTGCCACTGCTGAGTCATTGAGCATGTTCTGGAAAGCAGGCAGTGCAGTAATTCCCCCACAGATGAAACTTCATTGCACCTATAGTTTGTGCTTCAGGTTGTTCTCTATGCACTTCCTGTGGTACTCCCATGCTGCCACTCTGACTTTTTCTGTCACGCTGGGAACACTCATTTTAAATAGTAGTTTTCCTGTGCCAGCTGGAAGACGATAAAGAAGCTTCGCAGAGCTATATCTCCTTTGGAGCTTCAGAACCCCATTCTGGAGTGGAGTGTAGCTTCAGTCTTATCCCACTTTCTTTTGACAATGCTAAAATTATTAATTTCCTTAGATTTTAAGGACTAGGACCAGCAAAATTTTAGTTGCTCATCTTTCCTAAATACATTGGGGAAAGGATATTATTTAATATCATTGGCTATTTGTTATAAAAGTTCCACTTGCAGGAAGGTTAACGCTACTACCTTGGTCTCTCAAGGTACAATAGTCTCAGGAAACAATATTTTCAACATATTGTATATTTTTTTGGACCACCATAACTTGAAATCAAAATCAGCATACAAAGCATAGCTGGAGGTTTTAAGAAATCAGCGTGCTCACTTTACTGGAAAGACCCATTTATTAGTGGCAGCTCCCTACAATATAGTACAGTACTACATGGTCTGAACTTCTCTTTACCTGTGCCAGGATAGCTGTACTTTTGGACACTAGGTGAGCATATTTTTCGGGTGTACTTTTTATACCTTTCAGGACACAGAAATTCATTAGTATCTTCTAACAGCTCTTTCTGACTTTTATTTCTGTTTATGGGGCAATGCTTCAGTACCTACACTAGCCGCTAAAGTTTGTACAGAGAGTGAGCAGTGATCGGCAGTGACCAGTAATCTGTGGTGGTCTGGGGTGTCCCGCATATTTAATATTGATGACCTAACCGCCTAGATAACCCCTTTAAGGTCTCAAGTTACACAGATTTCAATGGCCATATTGGAGACAATTAAATAACTTTATAGACCACTGTATACAGAGGCGTAACTAGAAGCTCACTTGCTATGTGCTATGTATAGTACTGGTGTGTTATTATGCTGTAATGAGGTCATAGGGTCCTGTAGCAACTGTGTGCACCATCTATATCTATGCCCCAGAGGCATAAGATTTTGCCCCAATCTGAAATCTGTAATGGAGCCCCAACCTATGTTGTTTTATTTAGACTAGTGATATATTTTATGCAGCAGGTGGGCCTTTGAGGCCCTTTAGGTTCCAGGGCCCGATAGCAACTGCTACCGCTGTATCTCCTACATCTAGGCACACTTTTAGATTATTTTATATGACTTATAACACGGTTTATCATTACTTGGTACATAACTTATCATATAACAAGTGTTCCCTATAATTAAAGTGATCTATACCGCCAGACAGTTGTTACAAATACAACCTACAACAAAACGGGCAAACACTAAATTATTTATACTCATCAAAATAACTTTATTGGCACATAAATTGATACAAGCACTCATCATAAAAATGGAACATCAAAACCAAAATGCAGGAGATTTATTTTGTGGATGTACACATTTACAATAGTAAGATTAAACATCTAGCATGTCAAAAATCGGAAAATTCCACACTACACAAATAGGGCTATATATAAATAGAGAGATGATTCCTGCATGGTCAAATACTACAAAAGAAAAATAGTTATAAGATAATGTGAGATACAGCCCAAGATGTTGACAGTTATCTCTTCTGGGGCATAGGGGTAGAGAGTAAGTTGTATAACATGTGTTGGAGCATCAGACAGTAACAGATTTGACTTACAGTATGTGTAGAAATAAATAAAAAGAAAAAACAGCGCAGAGCGCTAATAGTGTAAAACCAAAGGATGATAGATATCAGAACACTGATACAAATTTCTCACCTTGGTGGGTTGTGATCAGCTCACAACAACTTAGTAGGCATGTAAAATCATATTATCTTCATTGGGACCTTGTGAAGCAGCTGCTAGCCTCGGAACCGTGGTATGAAGCTCGTGTGGAAGAATTCAGATGCAGGTAGAAAAGAGGAGGCAGGTGAGCGCTGGCCCAGAATAAATGTAGTCTTTAATCCAATTGAATAAAACACACAACGCATTTCGGGACAAGCCCTTTATGCACACTTGAAAAAGGGCTTGTCCCAAAACGCGTTGTGTGTTTTATTCAATTGGATTAAAGACTACATTTATTGTGGACCAGCGCTCATCTGCCTTCTCTTTTCTACCTGCATCTTGACTTACAGTATGTAACCTTTGGTCAAAGGATGTAACAAGTGCCTATTTACAATATGGCATGTCAGTTGAGTCTCATTTGAAAAGCCTTCTCATAGTTCTTTACATACTGCCTCATTTATGTGTTTGTTCAGCACCCACACAGTTTGCATTATGCCAGCAGCACATCCCCAGGCTACATGGGGAGATGTACAGAGATAATTTTTCTGCCCATGAAACAATTACATCAGACAATAAATGAGCCTATGCTCATCTATTGGCTCATCGGGGACATGCGTCCATGGACTAGTGATCAAGTAAACAAGCATTTCTGCAAATGTACAGTTCAGCTTATCAGCCCGTGTAATTGGGCAATAACTTGACGCTTTTTTACCCCTTGATCCAAAATCTATATCAGGACCCCCTATCTACATTGCAATTTGCCGTACAATACCAATGTCTTCTTATGTAACACTGTTGAGGACTTTTGTGCCCTTTCTACCCCCAGGACCCTTGTGCAACTGCTACCTCTGCATTCCTTATAATTATGCTCCTTAGCTTATTCCAATACATTAGGATAAACCAAATTTACATCCTACAAACAGATAGGCTAGAAATCATGGCTTTTTGATCCAATAAAAATAAATAAAAATAAATAAATAACATTCATTGCATTGTAATTCTAGTCTATTATGACAGTATTGTGAATATTTGTTTCAAATAAATGAAGCCCATTGTAACACTCAATATGTTCTCTTACCTCCTAGCTTTTAGATTGAGAGCAGTTCCTAGGAAAACCACTGGGGAGATTTAACTAATAGCGATAGCTTCATCATGACATTCCAATAAAGTAGAACATGTATTTGAGTTGTCGAGATAACAGTCCTTCTGTTTTCTTTGTGATGGAGATTGAATTGTATGTTACAAGCTCCGATGCACAGTGCAATTGCTCACTGTCATTCATGTGTAGCAAAACACAGATTGTGCTCTATTTGCATTCAGCACTTTAATTGTTCGTAGAAGGGTCCATAAAAAAGGTTTAGATGATTTACTTAACTTTTATGTACTCCCTTCAAATAGTGGTACATGAAAAATCCACTGAAGACAGAGAAAATCTTGCACATAAGACACATTTGCACATATTTTTATCATTATTTCCTTCTAATAGGCTTTGAGTAAAAAAAATATAGTTCATGAATCCAAGTATTGTATTACAGAAGGTCTTGAAGGTGTTTGAAAATATACTTATTGGTTTAAAATGTGAATTTAAATAAACTTTGTGGAAGACTCTGAAGATACAAGAATTCGTTGTGAATGAAACTTCTTGCATTTTTTTACTTGCTGTTGTATCTTTGAAATGCACTTATTAATTAAACAATGTTTAATACATTCGTATCTATCTATCTATCTATCTATCTATCTATCTATCTAAAAAAGAGGCAGCATTCCAAAATGTTTAATGTGGACCTTTCTCAAAAGGTTTGGCTTGAGAAAGGTTTAGATTGAACCAAAGCGCTGTGTCACTTAGCTAATAAAATCATTTTTTTGCATAAAATTTGGAATGCTGCCTCTTTTACTTTGCTATTTTGGTCATTTTGCCACTTGCTGAAGTAAGTAGTGCTGCTCTCCTTTTGGTCTTATCCTACTATCTATCTATCTAAGCAAAATATCTTTGAAAACAGCACTCTGTAGCAAAACAAAACAAACTAACGATACCCTGGTCTCTAGCTAGAAGGAAGTTGCGGACCTCAAAGTTGCAGTTCAATGACAAATAGTGGTTTACTAGCCCATGCTCATATGAAATTTCAGTTACACCATGGAACTTTATTCTTTCCTTAAAAGAAATTCCGTTGGTGGAATTGAAATGTCACATGGACATAGGCTAATAAGCCACTATTTCTCATTGAACCATAACTTGAAGTCTTATTGTTTTGTAAGAATACAACCTTAGCCATATTGCCTGTTTTCCGTAATAGTTTATTAACATTCAATAAAGAACCCTACACCAAAAGAGAACTTCAAGTGGATTTTGTCCATGGTTGAATTTGAATACATGACCCCTAGTATTGCATATAGTGCTACCCACTGAGCGACATTACATGATTTTTGTAAGAGCCAATTCCCCTTTTAATAAAACCTATTTCACGTATTGTTGACTACTTTGGACATACACTAGTTCTGAACACAACATAAAATCTCGAAAGACCCATATAATAAAGAGACAACTGCTGTTCAATAAATTTGATTACTTAATAATGGGCAGTTTTTTGAGAATTAATTAGAAATAATTACTCAATTGCGCTAGCAACATGGACAATTGTGTATAATATTTTTCATATAACTGAAACTTATTTGAGAAACTACACAGACAGAGGCAATGTTTAGTCCATGCTGGGTTCTAGTAATAAAACCCCCTGCTGCTCATATCATGTTTATATGCTCTGTATGCTATGTTCCCTGGCTCTCATAACCTTGTGTTTTATTCTTTGTAAATTAAAAATGACATTTTTATTACCAATGCAGCAGAGCTTTCTCTAGGAAATGGTTCTGTAAAAATACAGGAATTCTGAGGAAAAGCATTAAAAGTGTATTTGCTCTCTTCTTCCCATCTCTAAAATAGAATAGATTTATTGTCCTTCTAAAGGCAATGCTAGGTGCCATAAAGATTCATTGAAACACATGATTAAACTTTTCCTTACAGCTTTGTTCACATTTATTTCCATGGCATAAGCCATATTATATACAAAAAATGTAAATAACAGGCTTTCTGAAAAATCAGAAAAGGAAGGGGATCACCCTAATCCCAGCACATGCAATTTGGAGTCTACAGGTAAGGGGTTCAAAATGCTTAGCCCAATAAAACAGACAATCACTGAACTTTGGCACTAAATGCCTAGTTGATTCAGATTGGTGTTTTCAACCATTTCACAATTAGTAGCAAAAATTATAATGGGAGAGTTCTTTTTGATCATTATAGTTTTGAACAGGGGAGAAACTTTATTTATTAGGCTCTATATTAAATCAGGAAGCACTCTCACCAGTTAAGGTTCCCATATACCTTCAATAGCTGTCATATCACCTTTTCCCCCATGCACATGCACGCTTGGCTTGACCAAGCTTGCACATGTTTTGAAAAGTGTTACAACAAAAGGACTGAGTATTGATATTCAACATGCCCCATCCTCCTTCCTCCTAACAAGACCTTTTGGGAAAGTTTAGAAACTCCCATGACTACAAGCAGAGGCGTAGCTAGGGGTCCAGCACAGGGGGGGGGGCGAACATGTCCAAGTGGGCCCCCAACTTGGACATGTTCGTATACCGATACTATCAGTATACAGTGAGTGTATAGTGGTATATAGCAGCTCTACACAGGGCTCTGCAGACAATTTAGGTTAATACAGGGCAGTAACATTTTGTGACTTAGCGGTGACGTCTCTGACTAATTGTTCACATTTCCCATCTCTTTCATCCGGACGGCCATGACCACTTCTTCCAGTCTCTGTAAAGTTTGCAACACAGACATCTTTGGCTCCTCACTTTTCCAGCCAACCGACCCACATTATCCTCACCTACACAAAGCCCCCATCCTGCTGCTACCACAATTATAAAATATATAATATACCCCCCATAATGAATAATACCCCCAAGTGCATCTTTAAATTAATAACTTCCCTGTGCACCCCTTTAAATAGTGTCCCTTATTAATAATGCCCCAGGTGTTTCCTAATTGAAAAGGGGGAAAAAAAAAAAAAACAAGGGAAAAAAAAATTATTGGGGTTCCAATACCCGAGACCCCCAGGATCAGCTGTTTGAATGAACCGTGGTACCTGTGTAAGTGCCGTGACACCTTCTCTGTTTACACAGTGTCATTCATCTCATAGCGGCCATGTAATGTAACTACAGCCTCATCCTATACACATCTATGTGACAAGACTGTAATTACATCACACGGTCACTATAAACAGACATGGTGTGATATAAACAGGCGCCATAGCCCCTTCATACAGCTGATCAGTGGGGAATCACTTATCTCTTATTGATGACTTATTTTGAGACCTTCAATAAAAATGAGCTGGAAAATGCCTTAAGGCCAAGGCCCCACGTGGCGTCCCGCAGCAAAAGAGCTGCAGCACTTTACACAGAAAGTTCGCAGAGGAAACCGTCGGCGTTTCCGTAGGTATAATTGACATGCTGCGATTTCCAAAACTGCGACTGCTTTGGAAATCGCAGCGTGTCCGCTGCGCATATTTTACTGCAAAGTCGGGATGGGATGGGGGCGAAAACCCACAGAAAAAAAAAGTGGCATTCTAGCAGATCCCACACATTGCGGAAAAATATGTGCAGCAGACGCACTGTGATTTCTAAAACCGTTGCAGTTTTTGAAATTGCAGCATGTCAATTATACCTACAGAAACACTGGCGGTTTCCATATAGGTGTATAGAAAACAGAAAGTCCACAGGGGAAACCTCTGCAGACCTTCTGTGAAAAGTGCTGCGGGAAAAACCACAATGTTACCACTGCGGTTTCTCCTCCAGCGCTTTTTTTGCTGCAGCCCACTATGTGGGGCCTTAGTCTTAATAAAGCCCAAGTGCAACTTTCATTAAATTAATTGACCCTCATATTATGCCCCTGATTCCCCCTGACATAAATACTGCACCTCTAATGACCCCTTATATTAATGACCACCCCCTTATGTTCATAATTCCTCCTAATATAAATGATGCCCCCTAATGGCCCCTTATATAAATAACCTCCCCCCTTGGATTCATAATGCCCCCCAATAACCCTTATATAAATGACCCCCCCATCGTCATAATACCCCCTAATCAATCCTCCCTTATAGTTAGATTTCCCCCTCCTATCCACCCCTTATACTATTAATATACCCACAAAAAAAAAGTCATACTCACCTCCTTGCAATGCTGATGAATGGAGCCGACGCCGCTGCCGCTCCCTCCCTGTCCACGCACAAGACGTCTGTGTCTGAGCGCAGGCGGCGCTATGTTGTGGCGTCATCGCGCCGCCCATGCTGAAAAGCAGACACCGATCTAGTTAGAAATAAAGGATGTATTAATGGCGGCCCCGGGGTGGGCCCCAAAAAGTCAGTGGGCTCGGGGCAGCCGCTCCCTCTTCCCCCCGCCGCTAGCTACGCCTCTGACTACAAGATAGTTGGCTGGTTCCACCAAAATCTCTAAGTTTATGCGACTTTGCTCTAATGTGTATATATACTGTACCACCTGACATCTGAGAGTGTTATTTCACTTTAACTTTCCTTTTCAGGGACCAAATGGCTCTCATGCAGTGGCAGCTGGGGGCCTTCTGAAGGCTCGCAGACCTGCCATAAGAATATTGCTCTTGGGCTCTGCCTGTGGTATTTTAGTAATTTTACCATAGACTGCAATACAGAATAGGTGATCAAATCATCCCTGTTGTTGTAAAAAGATTAATGTTAGTATCATAAAATAGATTATATATATAATGGTGAGCTTACAGAGTAGGCTACGAAGTAGGCTACAGAGTAGCTATAAACAGCACAAATCCACCATCATGATTTTCCATTGGGGTCAAGAATTTTTGGGGTTCTACAGTTGTTACTATAGTTATAACTGTATACTTTTTCTCTTTAGGGCTTATTCATAATTTTCAGTCAAGACATTCAAATTCAATAGGTACTGTGTCCAAGACCAAGAACAGACTATTTAGTCATGCCACATGGCACTCTTTGTACATATCTGGTTTTAATTTGGTAATTTTTTTTCTTTTCAAACCCAGTGATATTATATACATTACCTCTTTCATTGACTTTTTTTCCCTAAAAGTGGAAAGTTTGACCTGTTTTTATCTTGCCATATGCTAAAAAAAATAAAGAAAAAGAAAAAAACTGTAAAAATGAAAAAAAAAACATTGACAATCCTACAGTGCAGTGTGTTTTCCAACAGGCTGTTTGTTGACATCAACTACTATTTGTTGACCCACAGCCATATCTGTTGCCCTAACTTTAATATTACTAATATATGTTTGCATTAGAGAGCTAGAAATGGATTCATTAGAATACTAGAGCTCTCAGAGTGTCTGTCGTACACAACATTTTAAAACAATGTATTTGCTCTTGGGATGAACCAATTCAGGCTCAATCGAACTTTTGGCCCAAACTGATGAACCCAATTTGAATCTTGAAAGGATGACTCATCTCTAGTACCGAATTGATCTGTGTAATAAATTAGGGAGATTTCAACCAATTAAAGTAGATAGAATTATTTTGCTCTAACTTATGAAACCAGAGCAAACAATAGTAACATTAGTTATTAATTAGCTATTAATAATAATAGCAACAACTATGATATTGTGTTACCCATAACCTACCAAGCCCTAGATTTCATACATCATAAACTCATAAAATCAAATGGATTGATATAGTACTGTATGTTAACTTAAAATATTATATTCTTGGAAATTCTGCAGTTTGTTCTTTTGTAAGTTGCTGCAAAAAAACATACCTGAAACTGGATGATTTTAGCTAAGGCTCACTTAGAAGTTTCTCTGTGGACCCTCTACTGCACTTTGCATTGCAAAAGTCAAAATTCATGAGTAAAAACCGCAGCAGTGCTGCTACTGTAAATTGCAGTGGGTAAGCCACTAGTGAGTTTGCAGTGACTAACCCACCATGATCAAAAACACTTTGGCCCTGTCTAAAGTAGTTTATTTCCCTGAAACTGGACGTGCACACAAATACTAAATTCACTTAATGTTCATCAATTCTAAACAGTGTAGATCTTGTTAATGGAATTGTTATATCTATATTAGAATATTGGCGAATCCTTAGCTAATAAAGCTGTACAAGTCACAGCATTTATAAATATCAGTGTTGTATTACATTACGGGTTTCCTGATAAGCACATATGCACTGTGACAGTCAGTCAGAAATATTCATTCAAACCTGATGAAGAAGGACAAACTGGTGAAATGAGGAAATATCATCTAATGAGAAGAATACACACAGAAGACAAGGCGGTGGAAAAGGAAGCTCCCAGCACCGAGCAGAGAAGTAATTGTCAGGTTCCCTTTCAGCTTAGATGTTACCAAGGAAACAAAAAGGTAGAGATGGAGGGAAAGATGCCAAAGACCTGCTACCAGCAAACACCAAGCAATGTCTAAAATTACTGTCATGTTTGCTTAAAACAACAATTTGTGTTCCTTCTTTCCCCTGACACAACCTCATACATTATGCACTGACATGGACTCCATTATTATATACCTTATGTACAATATGACTGCTCCAGATAGAGATCGGTACATCAAGGCTATAACAGCTTGACCAATTAGAAACAATGCCACATGTATGAACATGTAGCAACTTAAGGCATAATTAAGACAGAAGAAAAATTCTACTGGACTCTTAGACTAAAGCCCCACATTCGGGAAACACAACTTTTTTTTGTTGCAGATTGTAGAAAATAGTGGTTTGAAAAGGAATGGGAAATATATTGGAAGCTCTTAGGCTATGTTCACACTTTGGAAAATGAAGAGAAATTTCTTTTCATTTTCTGCTGCCGTATGCCGTATTCTTTATTCTGCTGATGAATGGGCCTAATAGGCAGGGACTCCTGAGCCACAGAATTCGCAGCTGATCCGCCACAAGATAGAGCAGGACGCTGATTTTTTCCGCGTCTTGCTGCAATCTCTGACTCCCGTTGAAAACAATGGGCGTCAAATTCCTACATGTGAACATACCCTCATACTTCTCCTTTCTGCAAAATCCACTCTTGGCTTCAGCTCAAAAGTCCGCAGCAATATCTGCATCAAAATCTGCTCTTTTCTGCAACGTGGGGCTTTAGCTTTAAGGGGGCAAGCAAAATTAGGAAAAACTTGTTTTGAGAAGTAGACGTACTTTACCTAATCTGATGTAATGAAATGTGCATGTTCACAGAGTCTACTTGTCTACCGTTTTGTCAGGAACATTGCAATACTGTAGGTGGCAGATAGAAGGAAGCTTTCAGCTACTAGTTATTGTCATCTCTCCCCCTGTACAGCCTTCACTGACTCTGGAGGTGTGACACAAGAACTTTGGTACGTTAGCATCACCCCTATTGCCAATAGCAGAGAATATGCGTTCTTTGCCACATTTAGTAGGATCATATGGGAACTTTTTTTTTTGTTAATAAGGTAAGAAGCTAATGAGAAGTAATAACCTCTTGTGTCAGAGACATAATTAAAGATCCTGCTCCCCCAAGTAGCCCACCAAACATTATATTATAATGTCCCTATTCAATTGTGCCCACAGTATAATGTCCCCCCTCCAGTTGTCCCCACAATTTCATGTTTCTCTCCAGTTGCCCACACAGTTTCTTACCCCCCTCAGTATATATTTCCCCCCCCCCAACAGCTCCCTGCTTCACCATTGCCCTCAACTCATCTGTGCCGGGAGGATGAATTGGAGTCGAGGCAGCCCACTGCCTGGGACAGCACCCTAAATGCAGGGCTATCCAAGGCAGTGGGCTGCCTTGACTCCAACTCTGGGGGCTGTCTGAAGGTGGCCTCCGCTACCATAGGGCTCAATGCAAGTGCACTGTTCACCCTATGGTTAAAGTGACCCTTCCCTCTCTTCACCAGCCAGTGAGATGCACCTCACCAGTGAGCCCTGTCTCAGTTTGAGAAACACTGTTTTATACAGACTAACTTAGCTATACAATATTTAAACGGTGTTGATAGAGAATAATACTGCTTATTGGGGTCTTGTAATAGAAATTCTCACTGCACACTGACACTGTTTATGGAGGTATTGTTAATGTGAGCACTCTCTGCTTTTTTATTGGGACAGTTTGGCTGCTTTAATGGAGGCACAATGACAATGTGTATTGGGACAAGCTTTTACTGATATATTTATACCATTCATATGGAAAATACACAAAATATTTGATCAATATCCCATATCACATCATTTGTACCATGTAGGAGTAGAGGTTCATATAAAAAAAAAAGTTGAATCATACTATACTATATAGAGTATTTCAAAATCAGCCTGTGATTCTAAAAGCAATACAATATAGATAGAAGTGTTTTAAAAAAGACTAGAGTCTTCCATAATCTTATTGACAGTAGAGAAACTCAGCAGCATTCTCAAAGACTCCCTTGGTTTAATAAAACTGGCTTAAATAGCACTTATTCTTCATCAAGGTTAGGCATGTTTGTTGCACCTGCACAACTTTTTGACACTGAAAGATAGTATTGTGTTTTGTTACTGCAAATAGGAGCACAATATAAAAAAGAATGACTTATCTATATGAAGTAAAATCTCCACCTGTATCAAATTGTAGTTTACGCTGTAAAATACATATTTTTTCAGGCTAATCTATGTATTAAAATTTTCACAATTTGATTTTTGTTTGGTTTTGAGGGACATGCCACCCTCGCTTCTGCTGGTTGATTATTTTCAACCATGCCATGTTACAAGTAGAGATGGGTGAACTTCTCAAGTTTTTGGTTTTGAGTGGCTTGGGTCACAGATTCATTTCGGATCCAACAAGTTCAGCATGAATCACATGTTAAATTGGCTTAAAACATTGTGAATGGCTCCTAGGAACTCATCTATCCAATTTCTAGCTCTTTAAGGCAAACAAAGCCATAGTTGAAGGTGAAAAACTGCAAAAATTAGCTTTTTTTGGGGAAAAGTGCTTGACCATGATTTTTTAGAAACATGTAGCAGTTATATTGTAAATAGCAAAGGTTTTATAATATATATAATATATATTATTTCGGAGAAATATTTGTGACTGTGTGCCTGGTTGAAAAGTGATGGAAAAAAAAAAAAAGATACCAAAAATTATCCCATTATGGGAGCAAAATGCCGCACCAACATTCCGTTGGTATTGGATGAAGCAATTGTAGGGTTGTTTGTTTTATTTTCTTGCTCAGTGTAGCAGTGGCAAGTAGGACTGGCAACTACAGAATTTGAAGAAAAATTTATGGCTCATTGTCAGTGTGCCTGAAAATGAAGTGATAAAGGATTGAATATTTAAAAAAGCCACCAAAAATTATCCCTTTATGGGAGAATATGCAACACCTATCAGGAATTTCAGGTCATTTACTATTGCTTTAAGATCACTGTGCTGACCTGGGAAAGTTCTGCAATGTCAGAGTTCTCTAAGGTGGCATATTTAAACTTACTTCTTCCTCAGCCAGGTGCCTGCAATTGTTTTTACCTTGTTTGGCTTTTTCTTACCTTTCCCTTTGTGTTACACAGCTTTATACTGACCTCTTGGATCAGAGCCTTTACTTGATATCGGAAAACCAATTCCCCTTACGTCCGACAGCAGCACAATATGGGGTATCTCTGCCCCTGTGTGTTGTTTAGGACAGGTGGAACCTTTAATTAGCACCAAAAAGGTGCCTTCTACTAGCCCTATAAGAGGGCACAAGAGACCTCCCTCCACTGTGTTTTTTTCTGTCCTGTGTGGAACAGGTGGACGGAGGTCTCTTGTGACCTCCCATTGCTAGGGGTTTTATTTACTCCTGGCTTACCTTTATGGGGTACCTCGGTCCCAAAGAAAAAACCTCCGGTCCTGCGGGCCTTCGCCCCGCAGAGCAGCGTTATCCGGCATCCATCTGCAGTCTTTGGCTGTGCCCTAGACGAGATCCTAGAGGGCTTGGCCGACAAGAAGGGTAAAACTTTACCCCAGGCCTTCAGAGGTAGGTCTGGCTCTGGCCGTGGTAGAGGCTATCCGCCTCGTCGTGGAAGGCAGTCCAGAGAGGCTCTAGTTATTCCTCTAGAGGCGCCGGCCGGAGATTCCGAAGTCTGATGATAAAAAAGTCAAGCCTAGCTTTTGACATCAGAAGCAGTTTTCCTGTGGCCGAGATTCCTGTCGGAGGTCGTGCCTCCCACTTTCTCAACTGCTGGCAGGAAAAAATTCGAGACCCATGGGTCCGGTAGGTAATCCAAAGAGGTTATGCAATCAAGTTCCTCCGTCCTCCTCAGGATCGGTTTGTGTTAACTCGCAGCCTCCCTGGAATGCTTCATCCGAGAGTACATTCACAAGGGAGCCCTGGTGGAAGTCCCTTCTCTAGAAGAAGGATCCCGTGTCTATTCTCCCATCTTCCTGATGCCAAAAATGGCAGACAAGTGGAGAATGATCATAGACTTAAGGTACCTCAACCGCTTCATCAAAAAGAAGCGCTTCCATAGGAAAACCATAAAGTCTGTCACCACCTTTCTCCTCTAAGGCGATGTTTTTTGTGACTTTGGATATAAAAGACGCCTATTTGCATATTTCTATTTACCTCCACACAGAAGGTTTTTTTCTAAGGATTGCCGTAGTAGTTTCCGGCCACAGGAAGCACTTTCAATTCACAGCACTACCCTTCGGGATCTCCTCTGCTTCCCACACCTTTACAAAGGTAGTGGCCCCCATAACGGCCGCCCTCAGGCTTCAGGGGATATTCTTGGTGCCTTATCTAGACGACTGGTTGATAATGGCCCAGTCAGAGTCTGTTCTGCTCCAGTAACTACAGACAGCCTTCAGAGTCTGTGATGGCTTATAAACTGGGAGAAGTCAAAAACGATCCCTTCAATTCGAAGGAAGTTCCTCTGAGAAAACTACTTCCTAGATTCAGTCTGCCTGCAAATCTCCTTGACACCAGCAAGGAAGGAGAAGCTGGTTGCGGCAGTCCGGCACCTCTTCAAAAAGCCGATAGCCTCCATCAGAACATTGATGAAGATCCTGGGCTTGATGTCTTCCTCAGTGGAGGCAGTCCCATGGGCCTTGTGGCACTTACGTCCCCTCCAGAAGGAGTTACTAGAGGCTTGGGATCCCTCCCTTCTTACATTCAGCAAGAAGATTCGACTCTCCCCCAGGACCCGTCTTTCCCTCAAGTGGTGGTTGCACCTGAAAGACGGAAGGTCCACGGTCCAACCTTCTTGGACCCTGTTGACTACAGATGCATCCCTCTCGGGATGGGGAGCCCATTGGACGAAAACTCCATAAAGGGAGTCTGGAGCGCTCCTGAAAAAAGGACCTCGTCCAACTGGAAGGAGCTCAGAGCCGTATATCGTGCCTTACTCTATTTCTTGCCTCTTCCCAGGGGAAGAGCAGTCAAAATCCGGTCAGACAACATGACCACAGTGCTGTACGTGAACAGACAGGGAGGCACCAGATCACCAACCCTCCTTAGGGAGGCAGATCTGATATTTACATGGGCAGAGAAAAATCTAACCCTTTTATTCGCAGTTCACATCAAGGGCTCCCTGAACATAGTAGCGGATCGGTTGAGTCGGGGTGATGCCGTATCAGGAGAATGGTCACTCAATCCAGAAGTCTTTCATCAGATTACCCTGAACAGGGGTCTTCCAGAAATAGACCTCATGGCAACCCGACTCAACGTCAAGGTGGAGAAGTTCTGTTCCCTTTACCAGGAGGACAATCCCTTGGCAGTGGATGCCCTGTCCATCCCTTGGAGGTCCAGGCTGGCATACATCTTCCCTCCAATTCCAATAATACCAAAGGTATTAATGAAAATCAGACAGGACCAAGTCTCTGTGATAGCCATCATTCCATTCTGGCCAAAAAGAGCTTGGTTTTTCCCAACTCATGGAGATGAGTCGAGGGATATATTGGAGGCTTCCCCCCATCCAGAACCTGGTTTCCCAAGGATCTCTGAAGTGCCAGGATCTCTGGAGATTCAACCTGACAGCCTGGAGGTTGAGCAGTCCCTACAGCAGGATAGAGGACTGTCAGAGGCCGTCCTGAAGACCCTTTCTTCTGCAAGAGCAGAATCTACCAATAAGAACTACCAGAGGACAGCCAAGATTTTCATGGATTGGTGCTCCAAGAAGGGTATTAATAATCTAGAACCTTCAACGGCTGATATTTTAAATTTTCTTCAGGACGGTTTGGATAAGGGCCTTGCCCCTGCCACTTTGAAAGTGCAGATTGCGGCCCTCTCCGCTTATTTGAACAGACGTCTGTCTCAGGATCCTCTGGTTGCAAGGTTCCTTAAAGGGGCAATGAGGCTAAAGCCATCAGTATCATCCCCAGTGGGACCTTGCGGTAGTCATTACAGGCCTGTGCGGTCCTCCATTTGGACCCTTGGAGACTACGGAGATACAATATTTAGCCTACAAAACCACTTTTTTGTTGGCTAGTATATCTGCCAAAGAGTAGGGGTACTCCAGGCCCTCTCTTCTAGAGAACCGTACATTTTGTTTTTGCAGATAGGGTGCACCTTAGGTTTGCCTGGGTTTATCCCTAAGGTCCCCTCATACTATAATAGCAATCAGCTAATTTCGTTACCTGTGTTTTTCCCCTTTCCAACCTCTGAGGAGGAAGAAAAGCTCAACACCTTAGATGTGGTAAGGTGTCTGTGGATTTACCTATTCCACACTCAACCGCTTAAGAAGGCCGAAAGCCTACTAATTGATATGCAGGGTAAAAACAGAGGCCTCAAGGCTTCCAAGCCTACTCTATCCACATGGATCAAGGAGACAATTAAGTCTTCCTTTCTTATTCAGGAGTTATTCCCTCCAGTCTTTCTACGGCCACTCGACCTGGGTTGTCGACTTCTTTGGCTGAGTATCGGTCCTTACCATTGGACCAGATTTGTGCGGCTGCATCATAGTCATCTCAGTTGACCTTTTGTTAAACATTATCATTGGACATCCGCAGTTTCCAGACAACTGCCTTTGGTCAGTCAGTCCTTGACGTTGTAAGGCGAGGTAGGGGAATTACTTGCTATCTCCCCATATTATGCTGCTGTCGGACGTAAGGGGAATCGTTGATTGTAATGTCAATCTGTATTCCCTTAGTCCAGACAGCAGCACAAGGCTTCCCTCCCTAGAAGCTTGTTTCCTTTTACTTTATAATTTACACAGTGGAGGGAGGTCTCTTGTGCCCTCTTATAGGGCTAGTAGGAGGCACCTTTTTGGTGCTAATTAAAGGTTCCACCTGTCCTAAACAACACACAGGGGCAGAGATACCCCATATTGTGCTGCTGTCTGGACTAAGGGAATACAGATTGACATTACAATCAACGATTGTCTCCTGATTATGATGTGATAGCTAGGAACAGACCCTTGTTTTGATACCAGTAAAAACCATTGTCTCTTGATTCTGACTCTGACTCTGACTACTGGCCTGGACATTCATATTCCTGATTTATCCTCCTGATCCTGATCAGCCTTGTAAGTTAACTGTGAGTTCTGGTTTGCTCTCTGATAGTGGAGCGTTTATTAAAAAACTATTTGAATAAAAATAGCAAAGTGCTAAAAGGGTGACCTTGTCAGTGAGTATTAGACTAAAACACATTAATTCAGTCAGCTTGTTTTCTGTCATTTTAATGGCAGCTTATATATATTTTGGGTATCCCCCCCAAAAAAAAAACCCTTAAGAAAAGGAGAGTTTTCAGATTAGCACAGGCTGTATCAGTGTTTTGCCATTACAATGGCAGCAGTTTGTATATATATTTGGTAACCAAAAAACAGAGATTTTTTAGGTTATCACATGTGGAATCATTGTGTTGCTGTTAGAACATCAGTTTATATGCATTTAACGACAAAAATACCTTTAATAAAAGATTTTTCACTAATAGGACTGACTATCTAGTAAAAACAGTGTAAGACACTCTGTGGATCACAGATCAAATTTCTCTATTGCAAAACAGACAGAAAAAATTAGATTAATGACCTGCATGCTTTGGTGGCCAGGGTGAGCTATGATGCGGCCAATGACGCAGCTGGCCTTGATTGGAGTGGGCAACACACGTGAGCAGGGGATTGGTTCCGCTCACATCAGCTGGAAGGGGCTGGTCATGTATTTAAGGGTGGGTAAGTGGTGTGCATGTTACCACTGACAATAATGCGGTCATGATATACCACCTTTACATGGTGTCAGCATTTCCTTATCAACTGCAATTTTCACTGCTTTCTCCTATCAGACCCCTCATGATTGATCACATGAAACATGTAGAGTCATTGGTATAGTTTATTGAGATGCAGTTCTGTTCTCTTGATGCGGTTCCAGTGTGGTTCTTGGGGTAACTGAACCTGTTGGTGTGGTGTTAGGCCAGTATCCTCAGGCTTCACTGCCCCCCTTTCATCTACTCTTCCTGGTTTCTACTTCTACATCTACATGAATTAAATTTTTTATTTTTATTTTTTAATCACACAGTGGACATATTTTTTTACCCATGAGGGAGATATTAACCACCTGTCGCCTATCACTTTTATATTTGTTATTTGCACTTTATACCTAGCTGCTGTTTAGAGATACATGTCTCCCTGCATCTATCATGGCGCTACCAGGAGAATGACTACCCAGCCTTTAGTTGGGTTGTTCTCCATAAATTTAAGCTCGTTCTGAGTTTCCAAACAGCGTATCGGCACCGGCGGTACACTGACTATGTTGGTTTATGCTTGTATTTTTTTTTATTGTTATTGTTATATGAATGAGACTCATTCTCCCTGACTTACAATAGAGATGGCTCCCCTCCCTACAGTGTACTTATATTGGAGCTTGTTCCGGAAAACCATCCAACTATCCATACCCGTCTTGTGTAGAGTATTGTCCCATAATGTTAGGGGATTCAATTCCTCCATGAAGCGGAAGAAGGCCTTCCTAAATTACCTTAAACACCACCCTGACATCATTTATTTGCAGGAGACTCATTTTACTCCCTCCTCCTACCCTAAAATGTAGCATTACCGTTATTCTACTTTTTGTAGGACATCATTTCAATCCAAATCCAGGGGGGGTGACCTTAATTCAGAACTCCTGCACCCAGGTATTACTTTGGGGTGGTGATTTCAATTTTGTGTTTAACAGAAAGTTGGATCATTCCAATACTGCCCCTATTAAACGCTCATGTGTGCAACAATGTATGACCCATGTCCTTTTCCAACAGTGTTCACTAGCAGACACTTGGAGGGGAACACAGCGGCACCTTACAGGGTTATACCAATTTTTCGCCTACCCATAATCATTTTACCCATATAGATTGGGTCCTTACTAATACTGCCTCCCTCCCTCATATGTTATATGCTGCCACCTTCACTGTGCGTGGTCTGACCACAACATCGTGTTAACAGAATTTGACTTTACTCAGAAGCTTTCAGTTCCCTTTAGGTAGCACCTTAATGAATCACTCCTTACTAACCCAGTCCTGACCCAGCAAGTTACTAACCATCTCACCTTCTACTTCAAAGAAAATTCAACCCCTAACTCTGACCCAGCATGGGTCTGGATGGCCCATAAGGTGTCCAGAGATATCACTGGTTGAAAATACAGTAGGGATTATGATATTTATATGCAGCTGTATAATATACTGTATATGATATAAAAATCCCAATCCCGACTGTTTTCAACTAGTGATATCGCTGGAAATAATTTAGCCCTATGCTCCGCTGCCCCATACTCCAAGCCCATACTTAGGGTATGGTGTTGTGTATAGTGTAGGATGTATTTTTATTTCCTTGCTGTATGTTTCACTGTATGCTATGGAGGATGAATGTAATATTTATTGTGTATTTTAACCCAGTTTGCGCTGCGTTGCAGAACATGTGTATATTTGATGACGATCATATTAAGTGAGAGGCAGAAACAGCTCTCAATACAGAAACAAGGGAAAGAGTAAAAAAATACAGTATTTCACAGAAAGGATCCAAAATTTGTTAATAAAGTATATTACAAAATTTATTAATGACTGCCAGAAAATCAAAAGTTGTCTGAAAGTTTAGTTATGCTTTAACTTTCAATTTCAAGTTAAAATGCATTCCATCTCTTATCCTACATAACCCCCTCCATCGACTCCCTATGTAGAGAAAACTACCCTCAGTTATATAAATCTATTCGAGGAGACCATAGTAAATGGAATTTTCCCTATCTCTCCTGCTTGGGGCATATCCATACAATAAAGATGGTGGTCCTCCAACGCTTATTAAATGTTTTTTTCGTACCTAGATTGCCGGCTATGTGTCTCCTAGGAGATAAACCACGTTTACACATGCCCAATTTAAATTGCTGCAATTTCTCTTATTAGCTGCCTGTATATATATTGCTTCTTGTTGGAAATTCCCAACTCTGTCCATATCACCCGTTATCTCTAGGATTAATAACATTATGTTATGTGAAAAACTCAATACTATTCGCTTGGACGCAGTCCTTAGGTCTCAGAAAATCTGGTCGCCCTGGATGTCCTCCCCTCATGCAGTGGGCATAGCCCACTATATTTTACTGTAAACCATTATGCCAAATTTGACCTTAATGCCTACTGGTATTTTGTGTCTGAACTATGATCAAATGTGTTGCCATCCTGCTCAACTTTTGTATTATTATTTTATTTTGCTATATATTTGTATCATTTGATATGAGACTGATGCAATATTTTAATAATATTTAAATTTTTTAATAAACTTTATTCTGTTTGACACTAAAACATGGTGGAGGCAGTGTGATGGCATTGTCATGCATGGCTTTCAATGGCACTGGGTCACTAGTGTTTATTGTTGATGTGACATAAGACATAAGCAGCTGGATGAATTCTGAAGTGTACAGGGATATACTTTCTGCTCAGAATCGACCAAATGCAGCAAGGTTGATTGACAGCACTTCACAGCACAGATGGACAATGATTCAAAACATACTGTGAAAGCAACCCAGGAGTTTTTTAAGGGAAAGAAGTGGAATATTCTGCAGTTACCGAATCAATCACAAGATCTTAACCCGATTGAACATACCTTTCACTTTCTTAAGACAAAACCTAAAGGGGTTGGCCACTTTCAGACCATTATTGAGAGACAAATGTTATTGTTTGTATAGTACAATGTTATGCAATTTTTCAATATGCTTTCTGTATCAATTCCTCACGGATTTCTAGATCTCTGCTTGCTGTCATTTATTCTGTTACTTCTAGTGGATAAAATTCTGACCATGGTCATGTGATACACATTCCATGGTCATGGGATTTATGGTCCATGGTCATGTGATGCACACAAGTGCACAGCTCGTTACCAGGCAGATGTCTGATTACTGTGCTGTCACTATAACGAGCTGTGCACCTGTGTGCTCATCACATGACTATGGACCATAAATCACATGACCATAGTCACAATTTTATCCACTAGAAGTAACAGAATAAATGACAGCAAGCAGAGATCTAGAAAACTGCGGAATTAATGCAAAAAGTATATTGAAAAATTGTACAACTATTTTTTATACAAACAATAACATTTGTCTCTCAATATTGGTCTGAAAGTGGCCAACCCCTTTAAGGAAGAAAGACCCACAAACAAGCAACAACTGAAGACAGCTGCAATAAAGGCCTGTCAAAGTATCACAAAGGAGAAAGCCTAGTGTTTGGTGATGTCAATGGGCTCCACTCTTCAGCCAGTCATTGCCTGCCAAGGATTTTTTACAAATTATTAAAATGAACATTTTATTTATGGCAAAGTTAATTTCTCCAATTACTTTTGAGCCCCTGAATGGAGGAGGTTGCCTATAAATTATTAATTCTAACTAAACTTAATTCTACTACTCCTACTCCTATGATTCTGTAGTTCTATTGCAAGTTTTGCTGCTGTATTACAATAGAAAATGAAAGGGAAGAGTGGGAACATATATGAAATATATCAGTGCCTCCACCCAGGATAGAGCCTCTGTATTACAGGGAGGATCTCTTCCTGGGACTTACCCACGAAGTACAGTTAGTAGCCTTAACAAGGATCAGTGTACTAATCTCACAGTCTGAAGAATACATACAGATACCACATAAGGTTATAACAGTAGCTTTATAAGAATCAAAAAGGTAATAGTACATACATACAATATACTCAGAACACAGCAGTACTACAACAACCAGCAAGTCCACAACAGTCTTAGGTTATATACTCGGGTATATATATATATATATATATATATATATATATATATATATAAGATAGATATGTAGGGAACTGCCATTTCTACTAGTATATAATGTATCTAGCTTCTTTGCCCCTGCAGTTTGGCTTCAGAGACCCCAGGCATTCAGTGCAGGGTTTGTTTATAAATACAGTGAGTCAGACACATGTGAGGCAGAGCTGCTGGGGGGAGAGATGTGAGGTAGAGCTGCTGTGAGACAGACATGTTATGTCTGGGGGAGTCTGAGGCAGGTGGTAGGTGTAATGCTAAGGAGTAGATAAACAGATATTTAAGAATCTATATCCTTGAGACCAGCTAGTGACCTTATTTCAGAGCCACCTGTTCCTCTTTACTTCAGAGTATATAGTTAGGTATGTGTAACCCCCTATATACTCACAGGACCTAGCTAGTAACTGTAGTTAGGGATCCATATATATATATATATATATATATATATATATGCGGTGACCAGATGGAAGGTAACGCTGCAGTTGGGATTGCGGGGTGCAAACAGCGCAGACTTGTCACGGTCTCTGGGCACGAGGGCGCAGCGCTGGTGCTGTCCCACGTTACCACCACTGGTACCGGTGATGAGGGGGCTGCACAAATGTTGGTGGTGATTGTTCCCCCGGGGCGCTTCCCCTATACTGTGCCGACTGGTGGTGTTTGGGGCGCCCTGATGTTGTCGGTGCAGAGTCAGACACAGAAACGGTTGTAAAGTTGAACTTTTACTTCCATGGGTGTGGAGGCACAAATGCTTAAACAGTTTCTTCAATACAAAACAACGGGGTACGCCTGGTGACGCAGCAAAGTCCTGGGGTGCAGGGTAGACTTGATGAAAGGTGTTCCTAGCCCCTTATACTTCAGTGTTACAGCCCTAAGGTGCGTCTGGGCTCCTATTTGGCTCATAGGAGGATGCCCACCATGATACTAGTACATAATATTCCCCACTCACGTTATGTGGTCCTGATAGCTCAGAGTTTCGGGGTGCAATAGTCAGGGTGGCGAGATGTTCCACAGGTCTGACCTTGGCCCCTGGATCCTGTGATACTTGCTATGGAGCACGTGTTCCAGAATGTTCTCTCCACAGTCTCATGCTGACAAGATAATGATGCTTGACTTCCTTCAGGGCGATGGCTAGGCAGACAGGGGACAGGATCTTCTGAATAGCTGGAGTATGTCAGCTCTCCAACCTTCCTGGGCCTGTCTAGGACTTGAGATTCCTGCACTAAACTCACTGCTTTCTTCACAGGACATCACACTTATCTCCTCACCTCCTCCTCTTAACACTCCACACTTCTAACTCCTCACACGCAGGACCTTCCTGCAGGGGAGTTACCATGGGGACCCAGTGATCAGCTGACTCCTCCCCTTTTCCCAGGCGATGTCCTCCCATTGGACATTTGGTTACTATTCAATCCTATGGGAGGTGTAATGCATGTGTGAGGCTCACTAGGTGGCGCTGTGTTGTGTGAGACTCAGGACCCCCTGCTATGTCACACAGGCTATGAAGCAACAGGAAATAATACAATGCACAGAGATCACCCTCAGCCCAGCCATAGCCAGCTCTGGGATGCCACATACTCCCCCTCTTTCACTGAGCCGACCTCGGCGACGGGCTGGGGTGAAGGTGAGAAATGTAACATAACGTTAATAAATACGAATAAAGTGCAAATGTCACTAACAGTTTAGAAAAATATAATACCTAGAAACTTGAGGTAAGACCTCCCGGCATAGTCCTGGAATGTCCATGAGAAGTCTGAAGGGTAACGGAGAGATAATTAAACTCAGACTTATGGAACCTTTTGGCGGTACCATCAGACAGTCCATATAGAAACAACAGTAGTGCAAATGGGTCCAGAGGCTCTCTGGCACAAATTTCGTGAGTGTCCATTATCATGAGAGTCTCTCTGAGAAACAATAAACAGTCCTTTCTGTAAGGAAGAGTAGGCACTCTAGCACCAATGTCCATACCGCAATGGGGTAACAGAACTTCCTTGGCTCGGTGAGCCAGGCACTATGGCTTGGATTGTTGCATATAAGTGTAAATACTATATTACATGGCAAGATATTATATATATACTGTATATACACACAGGAAAAACATTAATGTAATCAGAGCAGGAATAACATACAGTATATACAGAAGCAGAGACAGTTAACCTCTTTTACCCAAGGACAGCCATGGCATCACTATAGCGTGTTGGAGGTACGCCTTTTGTGGTACGCTCAGAACGCCTAAGTGGAACGAGATTTGGATCAGGAACAGAGTCACTGAAATCAATTAAATCATCTGTCGAAGGGTTCTCTTGCACTAGAGCAATTGGTGGATAGCAGCTAAATGGTAGTAGTTTAGGCGCCCACATAAGCTCAGTTAACGTTGGGGGTCTCTCTTTCGCTTCAGAAGGTGACAAGATCTCTGTACTCGTTGTCTCAGCTGGGGGCACCTCTGTGGGTAGTCCTTCTTTAAGGCACAGCTTCAGACGGTTTCGGTGTACTACTTGGGGCTGTCTCCCAGGTTTAGAGATCTCATACACGTCGGATTCAGGATATGGTATGGAGATGATACTGTATGGTTCTTTCTCCCAGAATGGATCCAATTTCACATTCCAATGGTTATTCCTTAACCATACACGGTCGCCAACTTTCAGGGGCGCTGCATGGGCGTGATGGTTGTAATCCTCCTGTTGTCTCCTACGAACCTCATCCATGCGCGTTTCAACTATCTCTTTAGCTTCCTCCATACGTCGGCGGTGTTCAACAACCCAGTCTGTTATGGGTAGTGGATTGATGGTGTCAGGGACCTTCACACCAAGGGTTAAGTCTGAAGGAAGTTGACCTTGTCTTCCAAACATTAGATAAAATGGTGCGTATCCCGTAGATGTTTGGGGTGTGTTGTTGTAAATATAGGCCAAGTCCTTGATACGTTCAGGCCACTCAACACCGGGTGTAACTGCGGCTGTTCTTAGCATGCCGATGATCACTTGATTTGCCTTCTCGCACATACCATTCCCTTGAGGGTGATACGCTGTGGTTCGCAACTTCTTGCAGTCTTGGAACTGACACAGCTCACGGAACAATTGGGATTCAAACGCCGATCCACGGTCGGTGAGGATATGCTCAGGACAACCGTAATGGCGGACAAACTCTGCGTAGAAGGTCTCAGCCGTAGTTCTTGCTGTAAGATCTCTGACAGGCACGATGACAAGGAACTTGGAGTAATGATCCACCATTGTCAGAGCGTAGCTGTAGCCGGAACGTGTGGGACCCAACTTCACATGGTCCAGAGCAACAATTTCACACGGCTTTTGAGTCTTAATTGGATGTAGAGGGGCCTTCTGATCTCTTCGACCTTCCTTGGTGATACTACAGGCGGGACACTCTCGGCACCAACTCTCAATGTCACTCCTCATCCCAACCCAATAGAAGCGACGACGGATGGTAGCTTCGGTCTTTTGTACCCCGAAGTGACCGGATCTGTCATGATACGCCTCAAGTATCATCTGTGCGTCTCTTCTTGGTACGAGGATCTGATGAAGCCTTTCACCTGTGACAGGATCAAGAGTGTTTCTATGTAGAAGGCCTCGTTGGACAAACAGGCGCTTCCTCTGTCGCCAAAGGCGTTTTAATTCCACGTCATGAAGACCTCTCTTTACACGGGTTGGTATTCTTCCTGTAAGCAGGAAATCTGACAATTCTCCTAAAACTCTGCTCTCTTCTTGGAACGTTTTCCACAGAGATGGCTCCTGGAGGGATTCGGCAGCTGTTTTCGTCAGAGATTCTCCTTCTACAGGGACACCAATAGCCACCAGTTGGGCAAACTTGTTGTAGAATGGTGGCATCTCCACCTCTTCCCAGATGTCTTCTCGGGGTGGTTCTTCTCCCACAGGCAACCTTGAGAGTGCATCAGCGTTAGCGTTGGACTTGCTACTGCGATACTTGACAGAGAACTTGTAATTCGCGAGTCTTGAGGCCCACCGTTGTTCAAGGGCTCCCAGTCGAGCAGTGTCCAGATGCGCCAATGGATTGTTATCTGTGTACACGGTAAAGGGTGTGGCAGCCAGGTAGTCTTTAAACTTCTCTGTCACGGCCCAGACAAGCGCCAGAAGTTCGAGTTTGAAAGAACTATAGTTCTGGTCGTTCTTCTCCGCACCTCTCAGACTCCTGCTGGTGTAGGCGATGACTCGCTCTTTGTTGTCCTGAACCTGGGACAACACTGCACCCAAACCTTGGTGACTTGCATCTGTGTACAAGCGGAATGGCTGACTGTAGTCGGGATAGGCTAGAATTGGTGGTTGCGTCAGAAGTGCTTTAAGCGCTTGAAAGGCTTCCTCTTGACGCGCTGTCCAGTCTACCGGAAGCTTTCAGTTGTAGTTTTCTCTGGGACAACCGCGCAACAACTCGTTCAGAGGCTCGGCTACTTGGGCGAAGTGTGGTATGAAACGCCGGTAGTAACCTGCGAATCCAAGGAAGCTTCGGACTTCTTTGACGGTAGTTGGTCTTCGCCAGTTCTGGACTGCAGTGATCTTTTCAGGATTAGGTTGGACGCCTTGTGCGCTCACGACATGCCCAAGATAGTGAACTTGGGGTTTCAACAGGTAGCACTTGGAGGGCTTCAACTTTAGGCCGTGCTGTATAAGTACCTTGAATACCTCGGACAGGTGACGAAGGTGTTCTTGGTATGTCCGGGAGAATACAATAACATCGTCCAGGTACAGTAGCACACTCTGGAAATTCTCATGGCCGAGGCACCTCTCCATAAGCCTTTGGAATGTGGCTGGGGCATTACATAGCCCAAATGGCATACTATTGAATTCAAAGAGTCCCATCGGGGTCGTAAACGCAGTCTTTTCACGATCTTCAGGCGCCATAGGGACTTGCCAGTATCCACTGGTTAAGTCCAGGGTCGAGAAACAGGTAGCTGATCCCAAAGCCGTTAGAGATTCCTCAATCCGCGGCAATGGGTATGCGTCTTTGTGCGTGACGTTGTTGAGTTTACGATAGTCCACACAAAATCGTAGGGTTCCGTCTTTCTTCTTGACAAGGACTAGCGGGGCTGCCCAGGGGCTGTTACTCTCCCGGATGACATCAGCATCTCGCATCTCTTGGATCAACTTTTTCACCGGTTGGTACATCGCTGGTGGTATTGGACGGTGACGCTCCTTGATTGGATGGTGGTTGCCAGTCAGAATGCGATGTTGTATGGTCGTGGTCTTACCAAAGTCCAATGGGTGTTTGCTGAATGCCTGTTGGTAACGCTTGGCCACATTGCGAACCCCATTGATGTGCTCTATAGGGGTATTGGCGTCTCCCACGTTCAATTCATCCCACCAGGACTTCGTGGCTCCATTCTGAATGTTCTCAGCAGCTTGGGTGGAACGCTGTGTGGAGGTAGAATCACCAGAGAGAATGTCTTCTGGTGCTAACCGGTGTAGCAGGGCCACAGAGTGGAACTTGTGGAGGTTCACGGGAGCATCGCCCAAGTTGACTAAGCGGACAGGAACACGTCCATTGGAAACTGTGACAAGGCTGCGGGCAGCCATGACAAGTGGTTGGCCATCTACCTGTATGGGTTGTAGCAAGGCCTCGTAGTCCTGATTTTCTATGCCCCGACGGGCACGGCACCACACCATAGTTTCTGTTCCAGGCTGTAGGGTTACTGGACGGGTATCTTGGATCCGGACTCGACCAATTTCACCTTGTTTGTTGGCGAACTTGTGCTGGGCATTGAGTACACGAATGGCCCGCTGAATGGTCTGCTGGTCACTGGGAGAAGCTGTAAGGAGAGAGGCATGCAAGGCATCCAACACTTCTGCAAAGCAATGGCATAAAACATTCATGCCTAATATTACAACTGCAAACCTATCATCCTCTACATCAGTGACAATTACACCCTGTCTAGGCAGTTTCAAGTCCCCAATCTGGATAGTGGGTTCCCAATAACCCTGCTGTGGTATGGGCTGTCCATTGCTGGCACACAGATTTATCCATGTGTCAGGTGTTCTATTCAACACATCTAAGTCCCAATGTTCAAGGAACACCTGCTTGCGCAGGGTTGTTACCTGAGATCCAGTGTCCACCAACGCTGTCAGAGGGACGCCGTTCACCCGGATTGTGATGTGTGGGCAGGCTGAGACGAAGCGTGACAATGGCACTGAAGATTCACCTGGGCCCTTCTTCTTTCCTCCCGAGGGGCGGCCCGCTGCCTCGGGGGTGGCCCGTTTAACTGAAAACACTGAGGCCTGGTGTGTCCATATCTATGGCAATAGGTACAGTATGGCCTCTCACTCTGCGGAGGTTTCACTGAAGATGGACGTCTGGGTGGCGACTCAGGTGAGATGTTGAGACTTCGCAAAGGATCACTGGACGATGAAGACGGCTGGGTCAGACGATCTAGACGGACGGTGATCTGTTCCATGGCACGGGTCAGATGATCCACTCGGGCCAGAAGGTCATCTCTGGAGTCTGCTAGTGTAGTCTGCGCAGTTTGGGCAGCAGGTGAGGTACCCAGAGGTAGTGGCAGGACAACTGGAGCAATGCTTGTTGAGGGTCCAGGTGAGGGAGCATAGATGACTGGGCTCGGCTGGGGCTGCTCCTGTCCCAAGACCTGGATGGCAAGGGCCTTGAAGTCAGCAAACGTGATGCTGGGATGTTGTGCAGCAAGCATTCGCAACTGACTCTGGAGCAATGTGGTACCCGCCCCTTCTATGAAGCGGTCAAGCAAGATTTTATCAGAGTCCACATTCTCACGTGGATCCACTTGCACCACAGCTCTGAACGCCTCTTGGAGGGATAAAGCATAGTCCCGCAGGGTCTCACCAGGTAGTTGTCGTCTGGAAAAGAAGCGCATCTTTACCTCGGAGACAGATCGCACGTCAAAGTTCACCTGGAGTTTGTCCAGAATTTGCCCAGGGGTTCTTTTGTCAGAGGCAGGCCAGGATTTGACCTCCCTAGCTGCAGCACCCTCAAGCTGGCCCAGCAGGATCTGTATCTGCTGTTCTCTATTCAGAGGATAGAACTGGAAGAGAGACAGCATCTTCTCACGAAAGTCCCTGAGGGTATGCGCCTCCCCTTTGTAGCGCGGCAGCCATGGTGCGCCAGGGTAAAATGGCATGGAGAATGGTAGGCTGCTCGCCATGGGCACTGCTGGATCACTAGAAACAGATGGCACAATGTCACTTTGCTCAGTCATGTTGTTTGCAGGTATGACTGGAATTAGGTCGCCGTCTCTTTAAGAAACTCAACTGCTTGCTGGCAGGGAATGGAGACTACAACTTGGAATGCTGTCCCTTTAAGAATGCTGTAGCTATTAACAGAGTCACTGTGATGCAGGCTGACGGTGTGCTCCCCCTCTTTAATGGTGGCACTCCCCACAGACACTGTACACGGAAAACACTCGCTGGGGCCGTGGGAGGACTGAAGACAAGGACAGGGAGGCACAGTACTCACTGACAGCAACTGCAGCGTGGACCAGAGATCAGCGGTGCACAGCAGGGACGGTGATGTGGCACCGGAGAGTCAGAAATGGCGCCGGCACGTTCGCCTTTTATGGGTGCGCTGGAGCATTGCGCTCAGCATTCTGGGCTCTCCTAAGATGGCGGCAGATGGGTCTCCTGGCCTCATGGGCAGTGCTAAAAATCTCCCGCACTTTTGCAAGGTACAGTTAACCCTTTGTGGGCGTTCTTACACAGCGATGTGGCGCAGCAAACAAGTCCTGGGCGTTTTAACTCTTCCAGGGCTGTAACACACTGAGAGGGCAGTCTTTAGGGCTTACTTCAGGGGTATAGGGCTCCCCCTCTTTGTGGCAAGCACTCTCAGGGAATAAACTTGATCTTAGCAAAGTCCACAATAAAGACCGATGCTCTGGAGACAATTTGGCGCACTTTTCGTGGCGACTTTCTCAAAATGGCACACACCCGTATCCTGTTCGTGACGCCAGTTTTTCTTGCGGTGACCAGATGGAAGGTAACGCTGCAGTTGGGATTGCGGGGTGCAAACAGCGCAGACTTGTCACGGTCTCTAGGCACGAGGGCGCAGCGCTGGTGCTGTCCCACGTTACCACCACTGGTACCGGTGATGAGGGGGCTGCACAAATGTTGGTGGTGATTGTTCCCCCGGGGCGCTTCCCCTATACTGTGCCGACTGGTGGTGTTTGGGGCGCCCTGATGTTGTCGGTGCAGAGTCAGACACAGAAACGGTTGTAAAGTTGAACTTTTACTTCCATGGGTGTGGAGGCACAAATGCTTAAACAGTTTCTTCAATACAAAACAACGGGGTACGCCTGGTGACACAGCAAAGTCCTGGGGTGCAGGGTAGACTTGATGAAAGGTGTTCCTAGCCCCTTATACTTCAGTGTTACAGCCCTAAGGTGCGTCTGGGCTCCTATTTGGCTCATAGGAGGATGCCCACCATGATACTAGTACATAATATTCCCCACTCACGTTATGTGGTCCTGATAGCTCAGAGTTTCGGGGGTGCAATAGTCAGGGTGGCGGGATGTTCCACAGGTCTGGCCTTGGCCCCTGGATCCTGTGATACTTGCTATGGAGCACGTGTTCCAGAATGTTCTCTCCACAGTCTCATGCTGACAAGATAATGATGCTTGACTTCCTTCAGGGCGATGGCTAGGCAGACAGGGGACAGGATCTTCTGAATAGCTGGAGTATGTCAGCTCTCCAACCTTCCTGGGCCTGTCTAGGACTTGAGATTCCTGCACTAAACTCACTGCTTTCTTCACAGGACATCACACTTATCTCCTCACCTCCTCCTCCTAACACTCCACACTTCTAACTCCTCACACGCAGGACCTTCCTGCAGGGGTGTTACCATGGGGACCCAGTGATCAGCTGACTCCTCCCCTTTTCCCAGGCGATGTCCTCCCATTGGACATTTGGTTACTATTCAATCCTATGGGAGGTGTAATGCATGTGTGAGGCTCACTAGGTGGCGCTGTGTTGTGTGAGACTCAGGACCCCCTGCTATGTCACACAGGCTATGAAGCAACAGGAAATAATACAATGCACAGAGATCACCCTCAGCCCAGCCATAGCCAGCTCTGGGATGCCACATATATAGTTCAGGGCAGTGATAGGTTAGGCTTCCGACGGCCAACTAGCTAGTTAGAGGCCCGGTTGCACTAGTAGTTTAGCTGGCAGGTTAAGGACTCAGTGTTAGGGTAGTCAGGCCTGCATCTACTGCCGTCACCGTCGCCCTGTTTGCTGCCTGTGAAGAATCTCATCATCATCATCATCTCTTGATCGGCTGTCTGTCATCTCCTGGAAGAATCCGAGGATCCACAGTCATCCACAGGGGCCCCTGCATCTCTTCTGTTGCCTGGAGGTATTGTGCACTGGAATCTTGCTATATATCTATATATATATATATACCCGGGTATATAACCTAAGACTGTTGTGGACTTGCTGGTTGTTCTAGTACTGCTGTGTTCTGAGTATATTGTATGTATGTATTATTACCCTTTTGATTCTTATAAAGCTACTGTTATAACCTTATGTGGTATCTGTATGTATTCTTCAGACTGTGAGATTAGTACAGTGATCCTTGTTAAGGCTACTAACTGTACTTCATGGGTAAGTCCCAGGAAGAGATCCTCCCTGTAATACAGAGGCTCTATCCTGGGTGGAGGCACTGATATATTTCATATATGTTCCCACTCTTCCCTTGGGAACATATATGAAATATGCAGGGGGAACATATATGAACATATATGAAAAGATGCAGGGGCCCCTGTGGATGACTGTGGATCCTCGGATTCTTCCAGGAGATGACAGACAGCCGATCAGGAGATGATGATGATGATGATGATGACGAGATTCTTCACAGGCAGCAAACAGGGCAACAGTGACGGTAGTAGATGCAGGCCTGACTACCCTAACACTGAGTCCTTAACCTGCCAGCTAAACTACTAGTGCAACCGGACCTCTAATATTGATCCCTAACTACAGTTACTAGCTAGGTCCTGTTAGTATATAGGGGTAACACATACCAAACTATATACTCTGAAGTAAAGTGGAACAGGTGGCTCACTTGCCTTAGACTCCCACAGCAGACTGTCTCACAGCAGCTCTGCCTCACATCTCTCCCCCCAGCAGCTCTGCCTCACATGTCTCACTGTATTTACAAAACAAAACTTGCACTGAATGCCTGGGGTCTCTGAAGCCAAACTGCAGCGGCAGAGAAGCTAGATACATTATATACTAGTAGAAATGGCAGTTCCCTACACTTCACTATCACTAAAATGACTCTTCTTCCTGCCCACAGCATCTTATATACTGTATGTGACATCAGCAGTGTCTGGTGATGGAATATTGGATTGAATACTGGAAAATTCAGGTCGAACCCCGCTTGTAACAAATTGTTTTGCCCATCTCTAGTTATACATTCCCTTCTTGGAAATCTGGTCTACATATGGATTCATACAGTTCAGAAACCCTTTGTATCTTGTGCTGCACTATCCCCTTCAACAGAATTCACTTGTGGATCTTTTCCAGCCTGTTGTCCCTTTAACATAGTAGTGGTTGTACTCTTTTACTCATTTCTTTAGGCTGTAGATTTCCTAGAAAGTCCTTCCTTATTTAGGTGTGTTCCTATCTTTTTAATGTAATTTCAAAAAACAAACAGCAAAACAAGAATATTTGTAAAACAAATACATCAAAAAGCAGAATATTCTTCCAGCATCTTTGCATCCTTGTATAATACAAGGAATACAAATATGCTATCAAAAATGACTGCATAAACCAAGGTAGAATCAGACTCAGGGGAAGTGTTTGAGCCGGCAGAGCAAAATAAACATGTGTAACATGCTGATAAATCAAATACAGGGCAAAGATGTATGTACAGATTCTATTCAAGTAAGGTTTACAAGCTTCAGGGGTCTCCTATCCATTGTGTGATTTAATCATAAGCACTGCCTTCCTCAGAAACTAATATAGCCCATTCAATTTAATCTCTTTCTTTTGTTCGGAGCAAGTGTTAGATGTGAATGTGAAAAATAATATTGGTGGAAGCATGAAAGCCATTTAATAGTGAAATAACATGCTAGGCTGAGTTCACATCTGCATTAGAAATTCTGTATGTCTGTTTCATTATAAAAGCAAAAAAAACTGAATTCCAGCTGTGATAGATCGATCATCTAACAGACTCCTGACAGCCCCCCCCCCCCCGCCAATTATATATATACAAGCCTTATTCACATATCTGCTTCACACGGCCATCACACGACTGCAAAATGCTGACATGTAAATAAGGCCTAAAGAACAGCCAGTACAGTATGCGCAGCTGTGAGGCCATGTGGATAACAAGTGAGTGCTGAAACAAATTACTGATCTCAGGGAATTCAAGAGGTAAGTAATGCTTATTTTGTTTTTTTACATTAGCCCCTTTCTGTGCTTCAATTTTATCCAATCTTAGTCTAATTTCTAAATTTAAAGGGGTTGTCTATGTTCACATCTGCCACATCTGCACTGGAAATCCATTTTTAACTGATCTGTCAGGAAAAAAAAAAACAATCTCACCAAACACATAGAAAATGTGGCAGTCAAGAGGAAAAAATTGCTATAAGGTCATGTTTTATTTCAAGAAGTGGCAAACCAAATATGTAGTAGTAACATTTTGGTCATGAAACTAATATTCTTCAGACATTACATATAAAAATTAAGTTGGAAATGAAATCAACAAACAGCCCATATCATCCACCACAAATACATGTAAATCAGTAGCAATCTGCGTATTGCATTATATGTACAAAATACGTATGTATAAGTTAGGTACAATGTACAAGTCTATGCATGCATAGGTGCAAAATTGTGCATGTGTATAAACAATAATGAACATACATGAAGACATGTTAAGAGGACGTAAGAATTTTGTCCCATATGAGAGAAAGTAGAAATATGGTATGTAACAATTTTGCTGCGGCGATATACATTAACTGCAAAGTGGATGGGATTCTGGCAAATCCCATCCTCACATTGCAGAAAATAGTCTGCAGTGGAAATGCTGAGGTTTGAAAAACGCTTGTGATTTTATAAATTGCAACATGTCAATTCTACCTACACGAAAACGCCGGCAGTTTCCATATAGGTATAATGGAAGCAGAAAGTCCACAAAGGAAAGCTCAGCAGACTTTCTCTGAAAAGCACTGTGGGAAAAACCACAATGCTTTTCCGACACATTTTTTCCCACAGCACTTTTTGGTTGTGGCTCGCTAAATGGGGCCTTAGCCAAAAAAGGATGGATAGACAAATACAGATTACTTTGTTTTTGCATTTATCTATCATTGATGGCAATTTAAAAAAAAAAAAGGATCTGGAGCTCTCCATTGTAGATCAGTTTTTTTGGACGAAGGAAAAGTTGTGCATACATAGCTTTTTTCTCCTAAAAACCAGATCTACAATGGAAAGGTTGCAAATGGACAACATCTGAGCAAGTTAAACACCTATTGAAATCAATGGGTGTTTAAACAGATTGAATAACTGATAGAGACCTGAGATTAATGCCTAGTTAAATACTGACTACTGATAGGGTATAGGACAGAATCACAAATGTGTAATGTCCATTGATGCAAATAAGAAAGATGAACCATAACCCCACAATTCAGTCAATAAGAGCTGCGACAACAGCATCATATAGAAACGTTCCTTTATTGGTTCAACAAAAAAATCACAACATTTTGAACCTTACAGTAGCTAGATCTTTGTCGAAATCGGCCATTTAAGCTGACGAAAATCCAATGTGCTTGGCCAGCTATATGCTTTGGTCGAACAAGAGTGAGAGGTTCCTTTCAAAGTTACTATCACAGTCCCAGCAGATCTGAGAGCACAAATAGAGCTGTAAATCAGTTGGGTCTACCAAGCTCCATTGGTATTAATGGAGTGATAAATCTAGATATGTGTTATAAAACTGAAACCATAATATAGATGTGAACATGGCCTACAGACTACATTTGTTGATATTTTTTTCTTACAATTATTTTGTAACTGTATGAACATACAATAAAACTCAATCTGACAGAGTGATAAAATCTCTAGGAGAAACTGTTGCTTAATTGAAAACAATGTATCACAATATAGATTGCTGAGAAGATGTAAGCAATTAAATTACGTGGATCATTCATTTTGGAAGACTGCTACTTTCAAGGGAGGAATCTATTTTTTAAATAGTGAGAAATTAAATCTCCTTCGTTTCCACTAATTATTTTCATAGCCTAAGGCCTTATTCATGACAGTGTTTTGGTTGGTATTTTGCATCAGTGATTTTTAGGAGTGGGTCTACACAGAGGCAAGGTATAATGGAAAGATTTGCACCTCTTCTGGTTTTGATTCACGTCTGACTTTGGCATAAGATCACTCATGCAAAACAATGACAAAAACACTGATGTGTGAATAAGGCCTAAATATTACAAAAATGTTCAAGGACATACTGTACACAAGGAGTTGTTATAGATGGCGTAATAGATATGATCAAATTAATTCAGAATGCCTCTAGAGAAGTCAACTTATGACAAAAATGGATCAGCTCTCTTGGATCTATGGCTACCTTCTGGACACAGAGAACAACCCGAACAAGATACCCCTTGACACGTGGAGCATTGGAGATCTGGAGTGAGCTGGGCTCCAAACTGGCCCCTTCACCCTCGCCTCTTCTCCCAGTAGGCCTAATACCGCACTTACTACAAGACACGTCAGAGCCACATAATTCTGTCTGGAACGCTCTATACAACTTATCTCTGAAAGACATCTCTGATGGTAGCTTGATACGGTCATGGAACGACTGCGCTACCATGCTCCCGGACCTCAGACTTACCTTCCTCCACAAGGAACACCCAAGGCACTATTTTAGCCACTTTAATGCAACCTTTCAGATAAGGAAGGAACTGACGCCCTTTGAAAAGCTATTGCTCTCGAACACCAAACTGCTGCGGAAAACGTCCAACTTGCTACACAACTATATAGCTCCGGTAACATCTTACAAACGGGCCTTCCTTACTAGCTGGGAAAAGGAACTCAAAATCACTTTGGACGATAATGAAGTTAAAACAGTCTTACGCTCATCTCACGGTTTTTCCGCCTACATACGGATGAAGGAAAATCACTACAAGCTCCTTTCCAGGTGGTACAGAACACCGGAATGGCTCTTTAACAAACACCTGTCCACAGAGGACACATGCCAGCGTTGCTCCGCCCACCCAGGAACGTATTTACACTTATGGTGGACCTGTCCTATCATTCAACCTTATTGGTCAGAGATACAGGATTGTATGAGAAGAGTTCTGAACTCCGCCATAACCCTCACACCGACAATAATATTCTTAGCCCTTCCCGCTGAAAATTACAAACCCAACAGGGACCGTCTAGCCACACACCTTATCTCAGTAGCAAAATTATTAATCCCCCAATTCTGGCTCCAGACCACAGGGCCCCCTACCACACTGTGGAAGTCTAAGGTCCAGGAAATTGCGAGGTTCGAGGAACTCATGAGCTGGAGGAACAGGACTCATGATCGCTTCTTAAAAATTTGGGCCCCATGGATACATTACTTCAAAGAGACATCCAACAAGCCAAATTTGTCTGGGCCTGATCACCAGACAGCACCAGCCCAAAAAACCTAGGACACTCGGCCGCTATAGGAACAACACTCAGACACATCTGAAGATGCAACGACCAAGTCCACTCTGGCTCCCTCTCCCCCCCACTTCTTTCTTCCTCTTCTCTATGCACCTCTCAGCACCTTTCTACACTTTTTCTGCAGACACTTCCTTCTATATACCTCTCCCCTTCCTTGTCTCCCACATGTCATATTCTTTCATTAGGCACCTCCAGTCATCCCTCTACTAACACGACCGTACTTACCTCACCCCAGGTCCCAAAGTTTACCTACTCCAGAATTAAGCGCAGCAACAGGATTCAAAAACCCTACGCAGCCTCTACCCAGGCTAAAAGCTGGGAAAGTTAACAATAAGCACCTCTATGTAGCATACAATATTACCTATAAGCAATGTTTAACATGAAACACTGTGTTAGAGAATAAGCATTTCATGTAGATGAATGTGTTAGTAAAAACTTGTTATCTCTACTGTTATTGTAAAAACCAATAAAAACTTTGAATCAAAAAAAAAAATTAATTCAGAATGAAGTGGGTTCCATTTCCAATTTACCAAAAGTTTTGGATTTCATAAAAATTATGTGAATCTAAATATACAGAAGATGCAATGACAGCATTGCATCTTCTGTGTATGTGGGAGCTGGCCCCAGCACTGAAATCACTATTGATTTCAATGAGCGGGCAGACTTCGGCAAAGATTGGCCAATTTAAATCAGATTGACTGCAGTATTTTGGTACTTATAAGGGTTTTCCAGACTAAAAATATTGCTAACCTATTGTTCAGATAGATAACTAATATCAAATCTGGGGGTCTGACATCTGGCACCTCCATTGATCAGATGTCCTCTCCATACAAAGAATGGAGCAGGAAGCAGACAGCTTTTTCTGTGTAGTGCCGGAACTGAGTCACTGCAGCACAGCTCCTGTTACCTTGAATGGGAGCTGATCTGCAGTAACCGGTCTGGCCACTACACAGAGAACAGAGCTGTCTACTTCTGCACTATTCTCTGTGTATCAGCTGCTGAGAACAGATGATTGATGGGGTGCCAGGTGTTGGACAACTAATGTGATATTGATGACTTATCCTTAGGTCTTTAATAGTTAATCAATATTTTTAACTTGGAAAACCTCTTTAATTCAAATGTTCCAGCCCAGACATTAAAATTAATAGAAGTGGCTGCTGTAGCAATGATTGGACAATATGATTTTGTATTTGAGGAGTTTTGTGGGACTTTTTAATTGATGACCTATATTTTAGGGTCCGACCCCTGTGGATTCACTGGTTGAAGCAGCTTCACAGGCCATGTGACATTCACCTTCATTGGTTAAATGAATTGAACACAGCTCAGTCCCATTCAAGTGAATGAGATGAGATGCAATACCAAGCACATCTGCGGATAGGCAACATTTTTTGTTACAGATTTTGCAATGTGGGGCCTTAGCCTCAAGTGCCAGAACGCTGTGACCAATTTCATTAGAAACTGATTGCATTGATTGAACTGATAGTAAGTGGAATAACCCCATCCCAGGGCATCACCAGGGGGTGTAGATCTGTTTCTTTGATTGCAGGGAGTCTATTTAAGACTGCTATGCTTGTCATTAATATAGGTTTATTACACCAAAGGCAGCATGTACAACAAGTGAAGGGGTTTTGCAATACACCACAATACATTAGTATTGTGTTATATTGTATGGACAATCAGACACTCTAGAGTTCAAACCCTCAGGGGTTTAAAAATAGAATAAAAAAAAAATTAAAGGTTTTAAAAAAATACAAAAAACAAATGAAAATGCAAAAGTCACTTCTGTTTTTCCCATATCATATATAAAAATAAATAAAAATAAATGTAAACATATTAGGCATCCCTCAATCCAAAAATGTCCAAACTTAACTATAAAAATATAAAAATATTTCCCTTACGTCCTACAGCAACACAATATGGGGTATTTCTGCCCCTGTGTGTTGATAGGACAGGCGGCATTTTTAATTAGTATAATTTATGCATGACTATGGTATCTTATAAGCAGTGTCGGACTGGGATGTCTAGGGCCCACCAGTGGAATTGTTTCTAGGGGCCCACCATCAGCACCCCCTGCAGATCAGCGGTATCCAGACAGGGTGGGGCCATGCTGCTCACCCACTATACCATGTGCACCACTGCAGTACCTAAACCTACTGCTACACCCTGTATGGCAAGTGAACAGCGTGGCTCCTAGAATTGTTACCTTTACCTGTAGCCGTACTGTCCTGGAAAAGCTGATCTGCAGAGGTCCTGGCTGTTGTATCATCGCAGATGTAATATTGATGGCTATCCTAAGGACAGGCCATTAATATTAAAAAGATGGATAAATCCTTTAAAGAGGTTGTCCAGGAATTGGAGCAACCCATGTGGCTGGCGGAAAGTGTAAAGTAAAAAATAAATAAATTAAAAAGCATACTCACCTGTCCCCGGCGCTCCGCTGTCCACTGCCAGGGTTCATTCAGTCTCATGCCGGCGACTCTTTGCTGGGAGTCCTGCACCTCATGTGACTGCTAAGACCAATTAGGTACAGGATTTCCAGAAATGAGGTGCCGCAATGAGACCGAACAGACACAGGCAGGGGACAACGGGGTGCTGGGGATAGGTGAGTATGCTTTTTTAAAAAAAATTTCTTATTTTTACACCTGCCTGGCGGCTGCCAAGGTGGTCACTCCAGTTTATGGACAACCTCTTTTAAGGGGTTGTCTGGGCCAAATTTTTCTATGGTCACTTCACTGGTCCCCCCATACAGTGGCCTCTTCACTGGTCCACCATACTGTATGGGGAACAGTGATGAGGCCATTATATTGTGTGGGAGTGGTGATGGGGATAACATCCTGTGGGGGGGACATTAAACTGTATGATGTATATTAAAGGGGTTGTCCAGGGTTAATCTTTTTTATGGCCTATGCTCAGGATAGGCCATAAATACCTGATTGGTAGGGGGCTGAAACATGGCCCCATCAGCTGTACGGAGCCACTTTCGGCACCTGTTCTGTACACAACACAGGGCCGGAAGCAGAAAGCACCATCTGCTGTACAGCAGACCGGCGCCTTCACTGCAGCTCAGCTCCCGCTGACTAGGGCTGTGCCAACCTCTTGGGCTGAGAGGCGTGCGGTACCTTTTGATCAGATTTGTGCAGCCGCTTCTTGGTCATCTCAGCTGAACTTTGTAAAACATTGACGGCTAAATGTCCAGAGTTCAGAGGCAAGTGTCTTTGGACAGTCAGTCCTAGGTACTGTACAGCGAGGAAACCCTCCCTAGGGGAAATACTTGCTACATCGCCATATTGTGCTGCTGTAGGACGTAAGGTAATAGTTGATTATGCTGTTAATCTGTTTTCCCTTAGTTCTAACAGCAGCACAAGCTTCCCTCCCTAACTTAGGATTTTTACTTTATAACTTACAAACAAGGGAGGGAGGTCCCTTTTGCCCTCTTATAGGGTACCATAGTCATGCATAAATTATGCTAATTAAAAATTCTGCCTGTCCTATCAACACACAGGGGCAGAAATACCCCATATTGTGCTGCTGTTAGGACTAAGGGAAAACAGATTAACATCATAATCAATGATTATCCCATATGGTGAACATTGTAGCAGGAAAAAAAATGTAAATGGCTGAACTGCTCTTTTTTCACAGTTTTGCCTCCTCCAAAAAATGGAATAAAAAGCGATCAAAATGTCAGACATTACCCAAAATAGTATAAATAAAAGCTACAAAAAAAGATGCCTTACACAGCTTTGTACATGAACACAAAATAACATTACGGGTGTCAGAATATGATGACCAAAGAAATGTTTGTATAAAGTTGGCAATTTTTGTAAAGGTATTAAAACATTAAAAAGCTATATACATTTTGGTATCACTGTGATTGTTCTTACGCACAGAATATAGATAATGTCATTCTTACTACACACTGAATGCCATAAAAACAAAACCCATACAAAAATAGCACAATTACTGTTTTTTTCTTAACTCCACCCAATTCTAATTTTATTTTCCAGCTTTCCAGTATATCGTACACAACTTTAAACAGAAGAATTATAAAGTACAATTCATCCCACAAAAAAAACAAGCCTTTATATGGGTCTGTGAATGGAAAATATAAACAGTTATGATTTTTGGAAGGGGGTGTAAAATTCAAAAATGCAAAAATCAAAAATGACTGTGGCAGAAAGAGGTTAAAAATAACAACTGATATAGTGGAATCTTTGAATACTTTGCTTGCTCACCTCAGTCATAGGAGGATATCACATCTGACAGCAGTGATGGAGTCCCTTTGAGTCAGTGTTCTGTGTGTTCCTCCTCCTCCTCTACTACACAGCCTTTTTGCTCTGTCAATTTTTTATCGTCACTGACACTTTTCCCTAGTAGTGATGTGGCAGCTACTGAGAAAGATATGTCTCTTACTTTTCTTCTGCCTCTTCTGAGTTGGATGAGAACAGTCAGAATCTTTTAGATGTTGAGGAAGCAGAGGTGGAGAATATGACGGTTGGTGGTGAAGGTAATAGTGGCAGGGGGTGGATACTGGAAGTCATGCTGGTAGAGGCACTTGGAGGAAATATAGGGGTTGGAATTATGAGGGTTCTCAAGAATCCTATGGCCATGATGAGTCTGAAAAAAGTGGCAACAAAGACGATGACATTGCAGATAGAACCTTACAACCAGATCAGGGTGACAACAAGATAACATCAGTCCTTCTTGTTCTTCCTGTGATCTTCCTTTTCATCATACCACATCCATACCTAGCACATGGTTATCGCTATCATATATCATCATCACCATCTGCTTTTCCTATTTCTTCTGATCCTCTATCCCAATATCAGACGCCCATAAGGGAATGTGTATCTAGGTAAAATGCACAATAAGCGCCCAGCCATTCAGTGATTTGGGAACTTAACTTGCCCCTGGACAGGTTGCTGGTGGTACAGCCCCTGCAATACCACTTAGTAGATTTCACTGCATTTTACCAATCGATAGCATGTGTTCAGCCTCAATGGAGAATACCTAGCTGCCATTATTTATTTAATGAAGCTGTCCCTACCTTATACAGGTATATATTGCTATATGTGAATAAATGTGGCCCACTCCTTGAACATGACAGTATGGGTAAGGGTGTACACCACTGTCGACACATGGATCAGCAATTATGGGCAGAGATAAGACATGGCTTTCATGTATTATCAACTGGGTCAATGTTTTAAGCAGCAGTGTTAACATTCCACAAACTCAACAAGGCAAGGCACTACTACTGATGCCCCCATTTCTGCAGGCCAAGTTCCAACACTAGGTGGGGTGCATCCACCTCCTGTGGTTCCTCCTCATTGAACCACTTCCTGTCCCTAACTTCACCAGGTCAAACTGTTGCTTCCACTCCCCCTCCCTCATTTCATTAGTGTAAGATGAAGTGTCACCTTCTGAAGCCCTTTGAGGAAGCCACCAAATTTGTTTTGAGATGATGATAACGATGAACATGCTGGCCAGGAACAACCATGGCAGACCACTGGATACATGCATACATTTGCAAGCATGGCATGCTGCATGTTTTATTGGTTATATAAAAAAAATGCAAAAAATATCACTGGTACCGCACACTTCTGATTAGTGGTGGTGGTGCTATACAAAAGAGTTCTCCAACTCATATTCAAGAGCATAAATATTGCTGCACACACCAATACCATTAAACCTCCTACATTGTGGTTATGGATCTAGCTGGACGAAGGTCTGTCAACCGAAATGGACTGTCAAAAAGATGGACATGTGAATAGACACATTGAATTCAGTATGTTCTCAAAATGGACATGTGATGGACGTTGCTAAAATGGCCATCAGGCATTTGTTTTTCAAAGTCATGTGAATAAGCCCCAAATGAAAGAACCCAATATGAGCACCTGAAAAGGGTTAGAGCAATATAGTCCTTAGGCTAGATGCCCACCACTCTGATGCAAAACGTCTGTGAAAAACATCCATCTTTCATGGCCGTCTTGTACACGAGGATCACCCATTTTCACACATCCCCCATACATTTCATTATATGGGGGGATCTGTGAAAAGGGCTGAAAATAGGACATGAACTATATTTTGACAGTCCTTGACAACCATCCATAGTCATGAGAATAGCCCCTATAGGCATTTATTATATGACATTTAGATGTTACAGTACATACAAGAATTTATTATATGATGTATTTAGATGTTACAGTACATACAGGCATTCATTATATGATGTATTTAGTGTTACAATACATAGAGACATTTATTATATGATGTATTTAGATGTTGCAGTGCATACAGGTATTTATTACATGATGTATTTAGAGGTTGCAGTACATACAGGCATTTATTATATGATATATTTAGATGTTACAGTACATACAGGCATTTATTATATGATGTATTTAGATGTTACAGTACATACAGGCATTTATTATATGATGTATTTAGAGGTTGCAGTACCTACAGGCATTTATTATATGATATATTTAGATGTTACAGTACATACAGGCATTTATTATATGATGTATTTAGAGGTTGCAGTACCTACAGGCATTTATTATATGATATATTTAGATGTTACAGTACATACAGGCATTTATTATATGATGTATTTAGATGTTACAGTACATACAGATATTCATTCATTCATTAAATAATTTTGAAGTTGAGCTTATGCATATTCATTTTTCACCAAAGTGTAGTCAGTCCGGCAATATAATAACCCAAATAAAATAACTCACTTCTGTCTAAAGATCTCAATAAATTCAAGTAAGTAAAACAAATGTAGTCAAATCAGTGAATTATGTAACACTATCCAAACACAGTACTTCAATTATCTCTCCCCCTGTTAATGATGGATTGTACAATTATACTGCATGGTATACAGGGATATGAAGTGTAGCTCTCACTAAGCCCTACATCAAAGCTGTTTTCTATCATTAAAACTCAAGTGTCTTATACAGACGACATAGGATCACAACATAAATACAACATTCAGTCTTTCGGTTTTCACTCTTGGAGTTGAGAAAGTAATACCGTACATCCTTTATTTTTCAAATGATTTGCTACATTGTTTTTTTTTTTTTAGAGAACAGTAAAATTGAGTTAAATCTGTAGGATTTTATATAAATCAGACAGAAAAAAATATATGGTGACAATGCTGCCAAATTACAGATCTAGCAATGTGTCTAGGGGATAACATTTCATAATATGGAGGGCATGTGGCTCAGTATGATGGAGTTACAGTAATATTATAGTATCTGCCTCTTTACAGGCTCTGGTCACACAGATCTGTCCCACTCCCTAAATTCAAAGAAGATATGACTGCACATGCACTGTCATTCTTCTTTGAGATGAAGTTAATGGGGTTTGGCAAAAATGTGCAGGTAACCATATAAAATAATGAACGCCTTCAAATTAGTGTAAAAGTATAGAAAATAATATAATATAAAAATTATCTAGATAATATTATAGGTAATACATGGCAAACTTATCCATTAGCAACTCTGTACTGGCATTCTCATTACTTGACAGATCTAGGTATTTGGTTTAGACATTGTCTCTGGAACATAAGAAAGACAGGTATGTAACAACCTGAGTTTAGGATGTCTCTGGGAAATGTTGTTATTTTAGATGCTTCAGTTCACATATTACTTTTATTGCTTGCATGCTCCTATCTTGTGTACTGTGCCTAGACATTAGAAAAAACTGCTGTATGAGAGGCAGAAATACTAGAGTTGTCTATGAGACAATTTTTTTCTACCCAAAACCCTCACGAACATTCTTGCCACTCTTGAAGGCCATGCTCCTCACGAAGCCCTAACATACCCACTTTTGGGAAAAGTACCATGCAAGATACACACACACAAAATGGCACAAATTTTGTCCCTGTAATCCAAACAACCTGTACAATACTGTAAAACTCTTATATAAACAGTAAACATCGTAAATAACTTGTGCATGGAAAAATGACAAAACAAAACTAGTGCTCAATTTGTTAAAACAGGGCTTCACATGCCTTGTGTCTCCAGCAGGTGGACACCGCCTACTACCCCCCACCTGTCCCATTTTTGCTCTTCAGCTTCACTTCCTCCACATGTCTTTTGTATCACTCTGTGGGGTACCCCCATCCTGGTCTTCCAAAACTGTATTATTATACCTATAATTCTACTGCATTTATGCTTTTATAAGATTAAGTGGCTCCTGCTGCGTCAGGACTATTTCTACTTGCAGTTGTATATTCCTATTACTCTTTTCTTTGTTTATAGCATGTAAAGCTTTCAATAAAGATATGATGTTAAAAAAACAGAATCTCATTCAGTATAGCATTGTTGACGTAAAAAATAAGAAAGTTACAACTGCTATAAATATGAATGCAGTACAGAAAGCAATGACAATAAATATTTTCTGGTTATCTGAAGAATTTAGTCTATGAAATATGGACTGGGTGTTGTCCGTATTATTATTATTATTATTATTTATTATGCTTACTTATATAGCGCCATCATATTCTGCAGCACATTACAGACATTGACAGTCACTGTCCCATATTGGGCTCACAATCTACATTCCTTATCAGTATGTCTTTGTAGCAAGTCCAGGCTTAACAATGAGCCACACCCTGGACTCCAAGCATCATAGACATCTATGTTGGTGAGATTCCGTGACTCCTTATGGCTTTACTGTCCTGTACTTTAATCATGTTTTCAGTACAGAAAGTCCCATGAGGAGACAGGGACTCTTAGCATCATAGATGACTATGATGTTTAGAGTCCAGGCTCTGGCTCAACGTCCAGTCTGGAAAATACATCCAACATTCGGTCTATATTTAATGGACTGAATATGCCCATGTGAAGCTGGCCTATGTTCATCACATAAACTTCCATCAGGAAAAGGGTTGTAATAAACCACAGAGCTTTCTCTTTTCATTTGACGGTATGTTCACACATGGTGTTCTTTGGTGATCTTATATGTATGGTAAATAATGTATATTTATGTCAAAAATAAAAGCACAATAAAACACCAACAACGTCACTGATACCATGATTGGTGTATACTGTACAGAATGAATAAAAGACACCTTGCCCTTACCATGCAGATTACAAACTCTGTGCTAGTTGCATTCTTCTAGATAGCTTACAATTCTTGAAGTATTAGGAATCCTGACTATATACATCTCCTTTTTTGTGTATATTTAATATAAAATTCCAGTTTCAATGTGATTTTCCTGTAGAGTAATGTTACACTTTGTTACAAGATATCATGTTCACACTTAAATAGTCTCTTGTGAGTTCTCAATTACTATTATTGATTAGAATGTAATTCAAACAATATACTGTATATCAAATGTCTTGACATCACATACTATTGTTAGCCATGCAATTTGTAAATATGATGCTTTATTTCAAGCATGTCGTCCAAGTCAGAATTAGAATTATTCTCCATTCCTGTTAACCACCCGGAAATATGTGGACATTAAATAACAGTAACAATGCCAGGTGGCTATAAATAGTGACATAATCTATTAACACGCACCGTGCAAAATAATAGACAATCTAATAGCTGGATAAAAATAGCTGATCTTCATTAACTGGTTAAGTTCTCTTACATGTGCAAGAGATCATAGAGAGAGCAAATCTCATGTCAGACACATTTATTATTCAGATTCACCGAGAAGTATGAGTTTTTATGACATTCTTAACATTTCCATTTTTCATCCAGAATGTGGGTTTCACAGCTTTTATCTATCTTTTCAGTTCAAGTTTGTAAACTGAGATCCATGATTCTGGCTCAAAAAAATGCTGCTGTGTTGGTCTAAAGTTTGTGTAGGCAGATTTTTGGCACAGACTAAACAAATTAAACAAACTAACAAAATAAACTAAACAAACTAAAAATGCATCAGATTTGTCATTGAGCATCAGCCACTATGATAAATGTGGCACATTTAAGACTGTTTGGTTAAGTGTACTTTGACTACAAATTAAATAAATCTAGATTTATGTAGTTTCTGATATTGCAGAAAATTCTATGATAGTGAATGGAACTAAGCTACAATGCTAGATACTGGGCGCTGACAAAGGTAGTACTACTGTATGTCTCGTAAAAGTTGAAAGACATTCCATCTTTGGGCATTGAACTACAGTACAATAGAGATGTGTGCTTTCTTGGAGATATATATTTGACACAAGATGACCAAAGTAGCAGTTCCTAAGCTCCAAAACAGGAATTTGTGAATCTACATACTTTTTGATTATGGCAGGATCCTACAGATTTACACAGTAGATATTACCATATATCAAAAAGGGCTCATAATGCCACTCTTAATACAGGTAATCAGGTGATGTGAGTTTTGAAGGACGTGGTGGATTGTCTTAAAGGGAATGTGTTGCCAGAAAATTACCTATTTTTTAAGCAAGTTTTATGTTAAGCATATTTTTTTTAAATTGGTGAGGTTTTAGAAACAATTCTATGTTATTATTATCTATATTTTTTAAAATTCCTAAGAATACTGACATTCTGACTCTGAGCCAAATAATATGCTGACAGTTGCTGTTTTCAGTAGGAAATTTATTTGCAGCAGCCACCTCAATTATCAGCACACAGACGATCACAGCCATCGTGTATATGTAGAAAAGACACAAAAGGTGATTTTACATCTACTCCCCCATGCAATGACCTCTGTAGAGGTCACAGAGCATGCCTAGAAAACTCTTCCATAGAAGTCAATAGGATCTGCTTCAAGCCATTGTGTCCATCCAGTGTCGGACTGGGATGTCTAGGGCCCACCAGTGGAATTTTTTCTAGGGGCCCACCATCAGGACCTCTGTAGATCAGCGATACCGAGACAGGGCGGCTAAAGGTAATAACATGTCGGGAGCCATGCTGCTCACCCACTATACCATGTGCACCACTGCACTACCTAAACCTACTGCTACACCTTGTATGGCAAGTGAACAGCGTGGCTCCAAGAACTGTTACCTTTACCTGTAGCCGCACTGTCCTGGAAAAGCTGATTTGCAGAGGTCCTGGCTGTTGTATCATCGCAGATGTAATATTGATGGCCTATCCTAAGGACAGGACATCAATATTAGAAAGATGGATAAATCCTTTAAAGAGGAATTGGAATTGGAGCAACCAATGTAGCTGGCGGGAGGTGTAAAGTAAAAAATAAGTAAATTAAAAAGCATACTCGCCTGTCCCCGGCGCTCCGTTGTCCGCTGCCAGTATCCATTCAGTCTCATGCCGGCGACTCCTTGCTGGGAGTCCTGCACCTCATGTGATCGCTAAGACCAATTAGGTACAGGATTTCCAGAAATGAGACGCCATGAGACCGAACAGACACAGGCAGGGGACAACGAGGTGCTGGGGACAGGTGAGTATGCTTTTATTTTTTAATTTTCTTATTTTTACACCTCCCTGGCGGCCGACACAGTGGTCACTCCAGTCTATGGACAACCTCTTTTAAGGGGTTGTCTAGGCCAAATTTTTCTATGGTCACTTCACTGGTCCCCCCACATAGTGGCCTCTTCACTGGTCCCCCATACTGTATGGGGAACAGTGATGGGGTCATTATATTGTGTGGGAGCAGTGATGGGGGCTAACATCCTGTGGGGGGGACATTAAACTGTGTGGGGCATATTAAAGGGGTTGTCCAGGGTTAATCTTTTTTATGGCCTATGCTCAGGATAGGCCATAAATACCTGATGGGTAGGGGCTGACACACGGCCCCATCAGCTGTTCAGAGCCACTTCCGGAGCCCGTTCTGTACACAACACATGGCCAGAAGCAGAAAGCTCCATCCGCTGTATAGCAGCCCGGCGCCTTCACTGCAGCTCAGCTCCTACTAACTTCAATAAGTGCTGAGATGCAGTGAAGGTGCCTGGCTAATATACAGTGGACAGGGCTTTCTGCTTCTGGCCCTGTATTGTGTACAGTACAGGCATCAGAAGTGGCTCCATACAGCTGATCGGTCTGGGGTCAGCCCCCTACTGATCAGGTATTTATGGCCTATCCTGAGGATAAACCATAGCAAATTATGCCTGGACAACCCCTTTAATATACCCTCAAGGGCCCCCCTAATGCGCCACACTTTAAAGAGGTTGCCCAGTATAATTTTTTTTTTTTTTTATAATTAGTCTGGGGGAGGTGAATCCCCCCTACACCCACCCCCCCCCCCCCCAAAAAAAACACACTAAACACACTCACCTGTCTCCGGTGCTCCGGGGTCCTCCCAGCGCGGTCCGGTCCTGCATCTCCGCTGTCTTCTTTTTGCCGGAATTACTCACTGGCTGTGACTTCCCAGGTCCCTTCCCTTAGGCCGCTGATTGGCCTCAGGGGTCACGTGACGTCACAGGTAGTCATGTGCAGGCAGAACTTCAGCTGGAAGAAAACAACAGAACTGCAGGACCGAACCGCGATGGGAGACACTGGGGACAGGAGAGAAAGTTTGGGGTTTTTTTTGTTTTGTTTTGTTTTTTTCACCTGCCCCGCGTAATTTAAAAAAAAAAATGAAGGAGCCACTGTATGGAGTATAAGCTCCACAGTGGCCCCCACCCAGTATTATCAGCTCCACAGTGGCCCCCACCCAGTATTATAAGCCCCACAGTGGCCCCCATCTAGTATTATATGCGCCCAATAGCCCCCCTCCGCTTCAGTGCTATTACTATACTCTGGGGTCTCCTCAGACTCCAGAGTATAATAATCGGAGGCCCAGGTAAGGTGATTAAAAATAACAAACAGTTATACTCACCTTGCCTTACCTTTCCTTGGCATCCTCACTCCATCCTGTCGTCTTCAGCGTCTTCAGGCCCTCTTCCGACGTTGCTGCCAAGGCCTGTGATCGGGCCTCAACGGTCACGTGGTGGCGCACTGACGTCATTACGCGGCCGCGCCCCATGTGACCGCTGGGGCCTAATCACAAGCTTCAGTCACATGACGGAGGAGCGCCGGAGAGGACGCTGTGCCCAGGAGAGGTGAGAATATGTGTTTATTATTTTCAGGCACCTCCCCTGGGCTGCCATCTATTGGAAAGGGGCCTGCAATATGCCAGGGCCCCTTTCCAATAACAGTATGTATAGCGGTCGGGGAACCAGGCTTTCCCCGAGCGCTATCATAGTGATCCGGGGCCCAGCCATCTCCAGCTGGCCACGGGCACCATACCCCGCTGAGCCCGGTCACGGTCGCACCCCCTGCGACCGCGATCGTTACGCCACTGGTCAGGGGCCCGATCGGGCCCCCATTACATGAGGACTAATAGTCGGGGCTCGGGGCCCACCGGTGGATGCCAGTCCGACCCTGTGTCCATCTCCAGGAGACAGGAAGTCACAAACTATTTTAGACTTAGTGGCAAGAGTTGGAATTTTAGAATTAGAATATAGATAATAGCATTTGAAAATGAAAAACAACATCACAAAAATTCTTTAAAAATATATTTAATATAAAAACATGATTTAAACAATAGGTCATTTTCTGGCAACACTTTCCCTTTAACTTTTTTGTTTAAAGATACACTGTTTTTTACAGTATGTGTCTATAACAATATATTGTGCATACCAGACACCAAAATTGCTCTAAAACTTCAGCCCAGACCTACAAAAGAATTCAGACCCCAGAGCAAACCCCAGACCTAATTTACATTCCAGACCCCTTCCTTTTCTTGCTGCTGTAATTCCAAGGCACACAACATTTTGACATCAGCTAGCATCAGGACATTTCATATGCCTGCTCCAAAAGCAAGTCATACGTTAAAAACTAAAAACGCCCCCCAAGATGTAGAAATAATAATACTGTTGTAGCCTAACCTTTATCTAAATGATTATCACATGGTTAGGCTTTGTTTAACAGCAATGTTTGTGAATGTACAAAGGTGTTTGGGTGATGGTGATGGAAGTGTTGGATGTAATGAGCTGACCTAAACAACAATTATCCTTATCATGTACTAAGGTTTAAAAATGTAAACTTTATTACTACTTTACTTTTTGCCATTTTTTGGTTTCTTGTATGCATTTTGATACATTACTGCAAATAAAATAAAGAGTTACATTTTATTGAACTAATGTATTAATGTATTGTATTAATGTATTATTTTAAATAAATGTCTGAAATTAGATAAATTGATATGGCTGAACACTCTGTTGACTGTCAGTGGTGTTATGAAGATAAATAGCAACATAAGAACATTGCATGATATCTGAGGAACACAATTTCTTACTTTATGTTGCACTTAGTTTAAAACTCTTCATGTGTATAAAATTATGCAGAGCCTTGGTAGATAGAATGCAAAATGTTTTCTTGATGAAATATATAGGACAGAAAAGATTGATATTTCAGCTTCGAATCGTCATTACAGTCTCATTTACTGGATCAAGGTTCTTGAACAGCAGGATACAAAATTAAACAGACTATTAATACAAAATGCAATTTTGCCTAAGTGCTATATATTTAATTTTAAAGCATGAAACATATTTTATCAGAATTGATGGTCCCTTCTGTATAGTATAATGATGCTACATAAAATATGAAAAGACAGGCAAAAGATAAGTTAGAAAACAAATTTAAATGTGTTGGATGTTACAGAAAAGAGGAGAGCCCTAGGCACTTTTTTTACTCCATTATTGAGACTAGACAATGAATGTCCTTTCTCTAGGACAAGTTAATAAGAAACAAAAGAATACAGTAAATGATCAAGAACATACCCTTTTCTTTGCTACTGCCTTTAATAACTCACAAAATAAACAGAAAACTTGTTTTAGTTTAGGAAAATAGAAATGTATTATTGGTGAGAATTCATCAAGGACATAACAATAAGAATGATGGCCCATGATAATATAATGACAGACAAAAATATTGCAGAACACTAAAAATACTAACTTACAGTATCAGCCACACTTCCTTCAGTTAGCTTTAAAGTAAATTGCATGTTCTTTGTGGGTTTTTCACTCAATAATCACAATAATTTATTATTAGTATGACAATCTGTTGACTGAATAATTTTTACTGAAAAATTGTTTGTAATTTAGCTGCAGAAAACCCTACTATTTCTAACTACTAATGTTTACTATTTATGTGCTATGACTGCAATGATAATATAGCTGGTAATAAAGTAAAAGTTATTTACTAAAGCCTAGATAACATTATATATACGGCTCAGCCATTGACATGATATAATGAATTCACCTCACCAGTCGTTTTAATGTTATGGTTGATATAAGGTGCATATATATCAAAATCTGCAACAAAAAATGCTGGGGCCTTAGGCTAAAGCTGTGGAAATGCAGCAGAAAAAAACACTGCATTTTACAGTACAATCAAAGTGAATACGATTCTGGCTAATCCCATCAACACTTTGCAGAAAAAAACACTGTGGAAAAGCTGTATTTTCAAAAACGCAGCATGTCAATTATACCTCTGGAAATGCAGGCGTTTTTCCTATAGGTTTAATAAGGGAAGAAACTCGGCAAAAATGCAATGAAAAATGCTGCAGACAAAAATGTGATGCATCTCCACTGCATTTATTCCGCAGCATTTTTTAGCTGCGTCCTACCACGTGGGGCCTTAGCCTTAGTCTTACTCTGCTTTTTTCCTTCCTCTATTAAATCTATAGGGAAAATGCTTGCAATAACACAGCTAAAATTAACATGTTGTATTTTTCAAAAATTTTTTGAAAAAGCTGCTTTTCTACCGATCTTTTTCTCTGTAATGTGTGGATGAGATTAATCAAAACTCATTCACTTTGCTGGTACTGTAAAACACAGCATTTTTGTTTTGTTTTGTTTTTTGCTTATCTGCAGCAGCTAAAAACTATGCATTTTCACAGCATGGGGTCTTAGCCTAATAGTCAAACCACAATGTCCTTGTGCATTATCCTTTGTGAAATTGGATGCCAATTCAGTACTTATAATTTTTGTTACCATAACAACCCCTAAAAGAAAATTAGTATGTTATTTATTCTACATGATAAACGCCATAAATTTTAAAATTCAGATGCAAGAATTTATGTTTTCTGATCATCTCGCTTCTCAAAAACCAAAAAGGAATAAAAACTGATCAAAAAGTCTTATGTACCCACAAAATACAAGGTCTTGTAAAGCTACATTGAAATAAAATGTAAAAAGTTATGAACGAGGAATAGGCCATCAATATTAGATCTGTGGGGGTCCCGGGTTTCACCAGTACCAAGGCAGCGCAGGGGTCTATGGAGCAACACTGCAGTACCTACACTCACTGCTACAGTTTGTCTGGCGAGTGAGCAGAGTGGCTTGCCCAATCTGCCTCAACCCTATGATCTGTGGGGGCCCCGGTTTCAGACCCTTGAAGATCTAATATTGATGGCCAATTTTAAGGATAGGCCATCAATATTAGACCCGGTTAACCACCATTAATTTTCATTAATCCTGTAAAGGTAGTTTCATGAATAAAGTGTATATTCTATATTTTGTGAATGCAGGAGACATAGAAATTATGGAAGCAACAACAGCGCTATTGTAATTTCCATATTATCAGTTAAACAACCCTTTCAATGGCATGAGGTTGTCTGGCATTGCAAGAAGTCTCGACTTCTAAACTCAAACAAGATTATTTGCTTGCTGAAGGTAATTTACTGTCTGGAGATGAATAGCATGTACTTATTTTCAGTTTTCGCCAAGGCAAAAAAATTCTTACCTTGGAAAAGGAAATATTTCACGTTTCTCAAAACTGTTTATATATACATGAAACTTTTCATACCATTTAAATACATAATGAAAGACAGATACCTAAGTAAAATATTATCCATTAAGAACATTCTTAACCCCTTTCTGCTTAGCACCATACTATTACCTCATGCTGAGTGGTTAATTGACACTTAGCTCTGTAACAGTATGATGCTGCAATGAAAGCAGTACAGAAACTGAGCTGCTCCATTGCTGCTAGGTGCCAGCTTTATCATACAGCTGGAACCTGCCTCTCACTGCCACAGTCAGAAATAACTCAGGTTAACCCCTTAAGGCCCTATTAGATATTCAGGGCACTTATCAACCAGCGCTACTACTACATTTGTTGCTAATAATAGGCCTGTCTAATTGTCCTGCCAATCAGCAGACCAACAAGTAAAGGCTCGTTGGTTGGCTGATTGTAACTTTTAGGCTAAGGCCCCACACTGCTAGCCACAGCCAAAAAGCGCTGCGGGAAACGCATTCCGGTTTTTCCCATAGAGTTTTTCACAAAAAGTCCAAAGAGTTTTCCTGTGTGGACTTTCTGCATCAATTATACCTATATGCCAGCGTTTCCATAGGTAGAATTGACATGCTGCGATTTACAAAAATGCAACAGTTTTTGAAATCGCAGCATGTCTGCTGCGGATATTTTTCTGCAATGTGTGGATAGCATTAGCCAGAATGCCATCCACTTTGCAGATACTGTAAAATGCTGTGCCAAAGTCGCAGCGTTTATGCTATGTGGAGCCCCAGTCTTATACAGATTAAAAGATACAGATTATCATCAGCACTTCACTCTGTGTAGTCAGTGCAGTTCTGCAAATAATCCATGCAGGCAAATGGCGTAGGAGCAGTCCCAGCAGAGATTGTTCCTTTCCATTCACTTTGCATGGGCCTATGTAATAAGGCTGATGCAAATGAGTGCCAATCAATATGTGTCTCGTTTTATCAGTACTCCTGGAGGCTTACAATCCGCTGTCTAATTCAACCTTTAGATGCTATGATCAATGCTGATCCCAGCATTTGAGTGGTTAGAGAGGAGAAAAGCCCATTTTACTCCCTCGCCTCCCCAGCAACATGATTACAGGGGTTCAATGGCTTTCTATGCCATGTATTCAAAGCTTAAATACTAACAGTTAAAAAAGTTTACTTATTTCTGCTATAAATAAATGAACAAAAAGTAAACATAGGTAGTATTGCCATGTCCCTAAAATTCCAGACTGTTAAAATATAATGACTTTATGGTCTGTTACCCTGTTTCTCCAAAAATAAGCCCTACCCTGAAAATAAGCCCTAGCTTGATTTTGCAGGGTTTTTGGAGACTTGAAATATAAGCCCTACTCCAAAAATAAGCCCTAGATACAGTCAGCGCCTCCAGTGCTAGGTTATGTCACATGACGAGGAATAGGCATACCATAGCTCCCAACCTTCCTGGACAAATGCCCCGCTTTCTCCCGCCATGGCAGGGCAAAATCCACTCACTTGTTCCCGAGTCCCGCCTCCCGAGTCCACCTTCCAAATGCCACCTCCTGGGTCCTGTCTCCTGGCTGCTACTATGCTGTGGGCTTGGCTTACCTACATGACCAGACGTCAGGTGCCACCCCTGCTGGCTTCCACAGACGCAGCCACTCCACTACAGCACCTCCACCATACCGTAAAGGAGACACCAAGTATTTAGAGAGTGTGCCAGTAAGTTTGTTTAAGACCCTCTGACACTGCACCATCAATTGTGAATGTAAGTTAGGGCTAGGGTTAATAACCTAACATTTTTACAAGATTCTTCTGGAGCGAATCAGAAAAGATACTAATTCGCTCTGGTGCCTGAAAAATAAGACCTACACCAAAAATAATCCCTAGCCCTTTTTTCGAAGAAAAAAAATTATATAAGACCCTGTCCTATTTTCAGAGAAACACGGTAAAAAAAACTCACAATACCAGTATTGTTATTTTTAGTCAACTTGGTTCCCCTAAAAAAGGAACAAGAAGTAATTAAGAAGACTATTTGTACAAAAAGAACCAAGTAAGGCTAAGGCCCTATGTAGCAAGCCGCAGCAAAAAAAACAAAATAAAACGCTGTGGAAAAGACCGTGGCGGAAACGCCTCACCTTTTTTTTTTTGTGCAGCATTTTTCTTGGAAAGTTCACAGAGGAAAACTCTGCGGACTTTCTAGGAAAACTGTTCCGCAAATAAAAGGTGATTCTGCATTCTGCCTCTATTATACCTATAGGTATAATTGACATGCTGCGATTTTCAAAAACAAGACCGTTTTTCAAAACATAGTTTTTCCTTTGTTTTTTTTTTTTTTTGCAATGTGTGGATGGAATTAGCCAGAATCCCATCCACTTTGCAGGTAATGTAAGACCGGGGCTCCACGTGGTGTAAGTGGAAAAAAAGACAGCGTTTTACAGTCTTTGTAAAGTGGATGCCATCCAGATGTTGCAAAAAAATATGTGCAGCAGACACATTCTTGTTAATGTAGGGTTAGTCAAACAAGTGGCATAAAGTTGGACAAAAGTGTCTAAAATGCTTAAACGTTATCATACTGTATGAGCCATTGTGATACATGTAGTCTAGTTCTAAGCTGTCTAAATATTAATAAATAATAATAGTATTGTTTGATTTTTGTCTGCTATATACAGAATGTTGTATGCCTTATGGCATCACACATACAGTAGCTAAAGGTGTGATATTAGAAGTGGTGTATTGGCGCTTATGTATTAAAATGACAGTGAAGTTCTACATGGAAGACTAGCAGGGAAATGACGGGACCACTACATATTATTTTATATTTGCACATGAATCCAAAAAAACTTATGACTTGTGTATAACTCAAAAAATCAAGTTATCTATGCAACATATAAATCATAGTATTTCTGCGTAATATATCTGAGTCTTAAGATGAAATCCCTTATTGAATTTGTTCAAGCAAAATGTTTTTCCAATGCTTGTTTCACTAAGGTAATTTCAGTCCACCGAGAACACAAATTAAATTGTCTTGTATTATTGCATAGTTCATCTGTGGTTATTTCAGACTTTAGAAGATTCCACACTGCAACTAGACAGAGAAGAAAATCCGATGATCTAGCCATGCATGCTCCTTAACAGCTGTTCTTTGACAAAATGATCTTCTTTAAAGCATTTAAGGCAGAACATTCATGTTCAATTTAGGAAAAAAAAGCCCAAATGAGACTTGGAATCAGCAGGGTGCTCAAATTTGACATCTGGTGTCTAAGTCACAGCAATATCTGCTTATTACATATTAATAATTATTATGCAGAAGATCGCCTTTAACCCAGTTTGTGTCTCTAACAATTACTCTTCATATTCACATAAAACAACTATATATTTTTTAGAAATATAATTATTTGTAGAAATCTATCATACTTACATAATCCAACAGTTTTGTCTTAAACAAGCATGTGTTTTTGGACAGCATTGAGTGGGACAGATGTCTGCAGATACCAGACTGAATAAAGTGTACATTGGAAAAGCTGGATCAGAAATTTTGTTGAAAACACAAATTAACAAGTCAGCAAAAATGGATAACACCCGAAATATATGTAGTGCACAAGATTTGCCTGCCAGTTTCGTTTCCGGAATTGCTATTATAGTCTGGCGTCTCTTCAGAACCTAGAGTATAATAAGTGAAGGCCCAGGGTAGGTGAGTAAACATAAAAAACAATCTATCCTGGACTCTGGTCACGCCATCTGTTGATGGCCCTGTCTTCATCAGACCTCTTCTGGCCCAATGAATGATGCGATTGGGCTTCAGCAGTAATGTGTGGTGTGGCAATATCATGATGTTTATATCTAACCAACATGACACTAGTGCACCCAATGTGACATCTGAGGCTCAATCACAGGCTTTAGCAGTCCCCAGCAGCCACTGGCATCATTCAGGGTCCAAATGAGGCCTGAAGAGGATGGGGACCCACACCAGATGGTGCAGTGGAGTCCAGGAAAACTCTGCGGACTTTCTAGGAAAAACGTTAAGCAAATAAAAGGTGATGCTGCTTTCTGTCTCTATTATACCTATAGGTATAATTGACATGCTGCGATTTTCAAAAACGAGACCGTTTTTGAAAACACAGCTTTTCCATTGCGTATCTTTTTCTGCAATGTGTGGATGGGATTAGCCAGAATCCCATCCACTTTACAGGTAATGTAAGGCCGGGGCCCCATGTGGCGTAAACAGAACAAAAAGACACAGAGTTTTACATTCTCTGCAAAGTGGATCCCATCCACACATTGCGAAAAATAAAGGGCAGCAGACACATTCTTGTGAATGTAGGGTTATTCAGGGTCCAAATGAGGCCTGAAGAGGATGGGGACCTGCACCAGATGGTGCAATGGAGTCCAGAAGAGGCAGGTAAGACTGACTGTTATGTTTACTCACCTCCGCTAGGCCTCCGCTTATTATACTCCGGGACATTATGGGTGGTGAACAGCAAAAATTTTTAGTTTAATCAAGCTTAAAATTTTTGGAAAATTCATAATGAATCTGGCTCATTAAACACTGCTCATCCCTAATAGATGTGAGAGAACGTTTTCCTTCTTACCTCAATTCATATCTGATGTACATACTACCAATATTTTGCAGTAAAGTTAGTCCACATTTTTAATATGCTTAACTATTTATGACTCCTCTTAGCCCTTTTAAGCCTTGCCACTTATCAAACCAATCAGGGTACACTGTTCTACAGTTTTTGGTGAATGTCACATTGTACAGTAAATCTCCATTGAATGCATCTTTCAAATAAGAAAGAAATGGATTACATTTCTAAGATAAACTGTACAAATAATTTTCTATTTAACAAGGACTTTATGGGTAGGAAGCCACAAAATTATAAGTATCAAATTATCCAACCATTTTATTATGGGAACAGGATCATGCAAAAACTCTATTTCCTCTGTTATGGCCTGAATCATTGAATAGTACCAGTTCACTTCTTTTTGCAAAGCAGTATTTTGTTTATTTAATTTCATACAACATGTTTTGTTTCTAGCACAGATTCTTTATGAGGTAATATTAGGCTGGGGCCCACGTAGCGTAAACGCCACGATTTTGCCACGGCGAAAACGTCATGGCAAAAACTGCAGCGTTTTACAAACCCTCCAAAAGATGGGATTCTGGCTAATCCACACATTGCAGAAAAATATCTGCATCCATCACGTTTTTGTAAATTGTAGCATGTCTGGCGTTTTCCGTGGGGGTATAATTGAAGCAGAAAGTCCACAGAGGAACTTTGGACTTTCTGTGGAAAGCGCTGCGGGAAAAAACGTGATTTGTTTCTGCCATGGTTTTTCCCACAGCACTTATTGGGTGCGGCTAACTACGTGAGGTCTTAGTCTTAAAGGGAGTCTATCATTTGTTTTTGCCAATTTTCCCTAACAACATGTTGGAATAGCCTTTAGACCCGTGAACCAAACCCTAGGATGAGTACAATGTATGTAGGACAATAAGTGAAATTTCTACTTCATCATGTGTATGTGTCCTTTTTATTACAATGTAATTGCACATTATTACATTGTGTTTTGATTACTGTATAGAAATAGGTGATGGAAGAAATGTCATAGACCATAGGGTTAAATGGCCAAATTAGCCTCAGAAATAACTGTGGACCTTCATTGTTATATAGGGACCACTGGACGATTCTCTGGCTCTCTGAAGTTACAGTCTGACCTATTGATCTAGTCTGTTTCATTCTTAGTTGTGCTATTTGTAGATTATCATAAACATGTGCAATGTGAATATGTCTGCAGTTCTTGTACTCAAAGAGTTTGTCCTGTAGAAAGCTAGACAGCTAGAAAAGCTGATAGCTAAGAACTGAGCCTGTATAGCTGTTTAAAATGGATTGTACAGTATAAAACACAGGATGCAACCCATTTCTGAAAGATGGGAATTTACAGATTAACACTGTGAGTGAAGGATGTATCATTTTACACCACTTCTGAGTATTAGGTTTTCAGCTTACTCTGCAACAAGACGACACCAAGAAAGACAGTTCTAAAATCTGAAAGCAATCTCATGTCTTGTGGTCAAGAACTGAAAGCAATCTGGTTTGAGAGTCAGGCAATCTTAGAATGAAAGTGCTATTTGATGGAGGTTTATGTTTTATGTTGTGTTTGCAATGCCTTTTGTATATAATGGAAGGCATGTTCAGTAGATACAGATGTAGTGTAGCAAAGTTTTACATTACAAATAATGGCTTAACTACATTGTGGCACAAAGTGTTAACTCAACTTTTTAAATAGTTTTCAATGGCTTTTGTTGTCTTCTGTGACAGGTGCAGTGTCAGGTAATGTAACATTTTTCTTACATCTTTACACAACAATGCAATGTTAAAGTTAAACCTTATCTTGCTAAATGTATTGCTTAAAATGCATATACAATAGAATAACTGCACTATTTGGAATTGTATAAGCTTATGGACTGTGTGTTCATCATATGAGTTTTACTATAATAATTGCCATTACTTTACATAGATTGATAATAGAATGCACTCTCTATACCTATTGAACTTGTACACATATTGCTTGAACAAAGGTCCAGATAGAAATTAAAATGTTACTGTGATAGACACAGCTGAATACAGCATGTGAATTCTCCACAATACTATCTATCTACTACTATTCTGGGAATTTGTATGTGACATAAATACATTTTATAACAATATTTTGATCCAAACTTTGGTGCACATTTGTACATTTTAAGCCCACTCTTTCATATAAGCCATGCCCTTTACTCTAAATCACACCACCATTTAGACAGTGGTGAATATTCATTAAATGGTTATTTTCATCTGTGAAGTATTTTTTTTTTTTTTTATACCAATGGTCTATCCTCAAGAACCTGCCATAGGTAATTTAAATATGTTGGACTGTGAATACCCACCCAACACAATTGTGGAAAGTGGGTGTAAAAATTGATTAAGGCTAATACCTCATATTGCAGGCCACAGCAAAAAAGCGCTGTTGGAAAAACCAGCAGCACTTTTCACAGAAAGTCCACAGAGGTTTCCACTGCACATTTTTTCGCGTATTTTTCCATAATGTGTGGATGGGATTCGCTAAAATCACATCCACTTTGCAGGGACAGTAAAATGCCATGGTTTATGCCTTCGGAGTTCCCGCCGTGGCCAAATATTGTTTAACTACTTTTCAACCACTCACTTTAAATAAACCAAAGGCGTGCAATATGGCGCAGACTCAAAAGCTGTATTTCACATTTTTTAGCTGTATTGTACAGTTGACACTTGCTTGTAACAGCCCCTAATTGTAATAGTACTGTTTGCCACTGTTAACCCTTCAGATGACATGGTCAATTGTGACTGCAGCACCTAAACAGTTTTATACTGGACATACGGTGATTTTTCTTACCAATTGGTGCTCCTTGTGCCATCTTAGATCTAGATTCCGTGCAAGAGGATACCCTGACAAGGTTTTACATCCTACTTTTCAAAATGCCCTAAACCATGATTGATCACAACTTCTGACTCCGAGGAGCAGTGGCCCCTCTGATGGTCAGATTAGGTTGATTGGCATGTTTGATAGTATGGCTAATCAAGTCCGTATGGTCATTGCCAAGCACTGGGGCATCTTGACCATGGACCCCGATGTAGTAAATGCGGTTGGCTCTAAACCTATGATTACATACTGTAGGGGTAGAAGTATTAGGGACCAGGTGGTTGCTAGTCATTATACTGAGCCATTACGTGATCAAAGTTGGTTTCCACCCAAGGTTACAGGTTGCTTCCACTGTAGTGGTTGCATTGCCTGTACATACATTCAAAGTGGCAGGATTTTTACTAACAATGTCACTGGGATATCTTTTACTATTAGGAAGTTCATCAACTGTCGTTCAAAAGGAGTCATTTATAAGGCAACATGTGTCTTTGGTCTTTAATACATCGGGAAAACTATCCGTGAATTTAGGTGTCGGATTGGCGATCATTTGGGTGATATCCGCAATAATCAGGATACCCCCATTGCCCGTCATATTCGACTTGAACATCAGGGTAATGCCTCCTGCATTAAATTCATGGGCATTGATCTAATTAAACCCTCTATAAAACATGGCAATTGGGATCGGCTGGTTACACAGACTGAAACGAAATGGATATTTCGTCTGTGGACTGTGACCCCTAATGGTCTAAATGAACTGCTTAGTTTTACATCATTTATTTGATCCAATATCATCATTGATATCATTGTGGTTGTGCAATGGCCTATCATCTATCTGATTTATCATCAGTATTGATATTATTGTGCTTGTGTTGTGGTCTATTATTATTATTATTATCTTTTATCCAGGTGATTTTTTTTTCCTGCCTTTAAATAACTACTATATGCTTGTAAGCACCTTTATAAATATAGTGCTTGTTGAAAGTCTGCTCTGTTAGTCCCCCCTTGTGTTAAGCATCTGTAATTCATGGTGGGCATATGAGTATATACTTATTGTGTTTGCTGCCGGTGTTTATAGGTATTTGAGAGCAGCTAATAGTTCTCACTGGCCACACGACGTATCTGTAGCTAGTGAGCGCCGTGTATTACTACTCTTGGTGCGCACGCGCGGATTGTAAAGCTTTTGGGCGCGCGCATAGTGCGCTCTTTGATTTCTCTATTCCGCGCATGCGAGCTGAGATTTCATACTGCACATGTCCATAGCGGTCTTTTCAATCTGTAGAAATCACTATTTAAACATATAGCGTCTTCTAGACTTTCAGGTATGTTTGGCACTCCATGTATCCTGGGGGGGGAGAAAGTTGGTATAGTGTTTAAATTGTGCTATGTTCTCTCCATGTTTTTACTGGGACTACTGACGCTGTGTATTAATGTTGGTGATGTATGGCATGTTCACCTATGTGCACCTTGTTTTTGATTACACTGACTTGAGTATGCTGTTGCAGCAATTGTCATAGTCTCGGACATTGTATTTGCCCAAATGGAGTGAATGTTTGTGTCATGATGGTTTTTGGCATATAAATTGCTGAGTCTTAGCTTTCTATCCATTTTTTGGCATTTATATATTTGCAGGCTCTTTTTATCAATATAATCCCCTGATGAGTTTAGCGAAACGTGCATGTCGGGATTGCATGTTTGGATAAATTGGAGTTTGTTTTCTATGATTCTAATATAAGACGTCTTTTTTATTGCACCTGTTAATTATCACTATTTATTGCTGGATAGGGAGAGTATAGGGACTGACTTTTATAGGGCCAGGTTCCTGTTGGGGGCACATGCTATTTAGGGTCGTGGCCCCGAGATAGGTTTATAGTGCTTTATAGGTCTTCTCTACATGTGTAGGGTGATGTTTAGGGATAGTGTTTCATCTTTTGTTGGGCCCTCTTTTTCTGGCGTACATCTATGCTAGTTCCTCTCATCCATCCAGCTTTGGAGTCGTTCAGGGATCCTCGTCTGAATCACGGTAAGCCTTGGTTTATATATTAATTGTTCCAGGACGCCGTGTTTGGACTATTTGGCTGTTACATACATCTCATTCTATATTATAGTGATGACAACAGGCAATTTTTGCTTAGGTTGTATTTGTTCATGGTTTTTGTATTGGTTATGATTTTTATCTAATTTATTAATAAAGGTTATGTATGAATTTATGCTGAATATTGTATATTATCATATTGGATTTGAAAGTTTCATTTGGACACAGCACCACAGCAGCTTTATCTCCCTTATTTTTAAAAGGGAGGTAGTCCACATAGTATATTTAGTGTCAGCTATCCCTTTTTTTTTTTTTTTTTTTATTACCAATTGAGCCTGTGCACCATTTTCATTTTTTAAAGTTATTTATTAAAAGCTTATATTGAAAACCTTTCCCTTTTTCAAACAGTGATTTTTCAATGTTACCTCCAAGCTTAGAAATTTGGAAAGAAAAGAGTTAAAAAAACTTAGTAATAAGATCAACGAGCCCAGGGGCGCACTGCTAATGAGGCGAAGTGAGGCGGCCGCCTCAGGCGGCACTGTCCATCACTGTCTGCGGGGCGGCATTTTTACTATTCAATGTAAACCAGCCCAGGACAGGCCGCTTTAAAAAAAAAAAAAAAAACAGAGCTGAGCGGGGCCTGTCCTGGGCTGGTTTACGAGATGTTGCATCTCAGCGCAGGCGGCGATACAATGACGTTATCGCGCCTCCTATGCTGAGACACAGACATCGCGGACAAGAAGAAGAGGCGGCGGCTGCATCAAGGCATCACAGGTAGGTGCGGATAACTTTTTTTTATATATGTAAATAGGCTGTAACCTGCTGGAGTATCCCCAGCAGGTAACGGCCTATTTATTTACCTTCCACACGTCTGCTCATGGCCGCCTCTGCTTCCCCTTATGCTATGGGCCGCAGAAAGGGAAGTGGATGCCTCTGTGAGCAGCTGCGGGCATCGGTAAGTGAGGCCGCGGGCCTCAAATACTATTATTATGCTGTGGGGTTTTTTCAGACCCCGGAGTATAATAATCAGAGGCCCAGGGGAGGTGAGGGAACATAAAAGCATATCCTACTTACCTCTCCTGCGATCCGGTGTTACTCCGAGCAGGCTTGAGGCCTCTGGTGACGTCATCAGGTCGCGTCGCTGGCCTGATCACGTGACGTGTGCGCGCAATTAAACAAGGCCGAAAGCTGCAAGGAGTGCATCAGTGTCCAGAATAGGTAAGTAACACTGGTTTTTATGTTTGTCACCTCCCCTGGGTCTCCAATCATTATACTCTGGGGTCTGAAAAGTTCATGGGTGGGCCACTATGGGGCATAATACCAGTGCAGGGACCACTATGTAGCATAATACCAGTGCAGGGACCACTATGGAGCATAATACCAGTGCAGGGGCCACTATGGAGCATAATACCGTGTGCAGTGGCCACTATGGGGCATAATACTGTGTGCAGGGGCCACTATGGGGCATAATACTGTGTGCAGGGACCACTATGGGGCATAATACTGTGTGCAAGGGCCACTATGCTGCATAATACTGTGTGCAGGGGCCACTATGGGGCATGATACTATGTGCAGGGGCCACTATGCTGAATATACTGTGTGCAGGGGCCACTATGGGGCATGACACTGTGTGCAGGGGCCACTATGGGGCATAATACTGTGTTCAGGGGCCACTGTGGAGCATAATACCATGTGCAGGGGCCAATATGGAGCATAATACGTGCAGGGGCCAATATGGGGCATAATACCGTGTGCAGGGGCCACTAGGGAGCATAAAACTGTGTGCTAGGGTTGCTGTAGAACCGTGTGCAGTAGCCACTGTGGGGCAAAATACCGTGTGCAGGGGCCACTATGGAGCATAATACCGTGTGCAGTGGTGGCTGCAAGGCATAATACAGTGTACAGGGGCCACTATGGAGCAAAATACCGTGTGCAGGGGCCGCTGCGAGGCATAATACTGTGTGCAGGGGCTGCTGTGGAACATTATAGTGTGTGTAAATGGGGCGCTATAAACAGGGGCTATAGCCCCTGTTTATAGTATACGCTGCCTGTTTATAGTGGCTGTGTGATGTACAGTAATTCCAGCCTTGTCACATGCTGTAGACATGTACAGGACGAGGCTGTAGTTACATTACATGGCCACTATGAGATGAATGACACTATGTAAACAGAGAAGCAGTCATGGCGCTTACACAGGTACCATTCAAACAGCTGATCAGTGGGGTCCTGGGTTTTTGAGTCCAACTGACTAGTTTATTAATGACCTGGAAAACCTTTTAATTAGTTAACACCTGGGGCATTATTAATAAGGGGCACTATTTATACAGGGTATACATGGACATTATTAATATAAAGATGTACTTGGGGGTATTATTCATTATGGGGGGTTATATCATATATTTTATAATTGAGGGTAGAAGCAGGATGGTTGTGTAGGTGAGGACAATGTGGGTTGGATGCCTGGAAAACTCAGGAGCCAAAGATATCTGTGTTACAAACTTTAAAGAGACAAGTCACAGCTGGAAGAAATGGTCATGGCGGTCCAAAGGGAAGAGAAGGGAAATGTGAAGGATTAGTCAGAGACGTCACCTGTAAGTCACAAAATGTTACTACACTGTATTCATCTAAATGATAGAGGATAAATACCTGAGTGATGGGGGTCTGTCTGCTAAGTCCCCCACTGAGCCTGAGAATTGTTTTTTTTTCCCCCCACTAGGTGGGAATTCAGCCTGGCTGCAGCCATATATATAGACGTGTCACTTGGTGGATGGACGAACCCGCGTGGCTCTCATTCACTTCAATGGGAGTGCCAAAGATAGCCGAAGTCCAGTACTCAGCTATCTGCGGGGTTCCTATTATAGACAATGGGGGACATGCGGGCTCTTCCATCCACCAAGCAGAAGATGTGTGAAGTTATTATCATTGTTAATGCCGTGTTGTTGATCTGATACTGAAGTAATGTAGTAAGAAGAATTCTTAAAAACTGTTTCATAAGTTTGTGTATTGTGTATATTGTGCGACGATAACAGCGTGTGAAGCTAGTAGCATGGAAACTCGATGTTTTTTTTTTGTCTTTCTATATTCCGCCTCAGGCAGCAAAGAGGCTAGGTTCACCACTGAATGAGCCCCAAAACAGCTATAATTGTCTGCAAGGTTTGGTATAAATTAACTCTTTAATTTATAGAGCATGTGGCTTAAAAGGAACAGTGGCCAAGAACCTATTAAAGACCTCTCTTTGCATTAGACCTGCCTTATGTGGTTTGTATTAGTAGACTAAAAAAGATCAATAATGTCCCCCATGTCTATGTTGATGGAAAAGTAAAAAAGTTATGGCTTATGGCAGGTAAGAAGGAAAAATGGAAAATTGGTCCAGTCCTGAAGGACTTAATAAATGTGACCCAATATCTAGAGGATTGCAAAAAGTCTCTTAAAAGCATAATAAATCTGGAATGATAGCTTTGTCTTGGCTTTGCTTCCTTTTGTTCTTATTTGCAAAAACCTCAATAAAAACTGATTAAACATAAATCTGGAACAAAGCACGTACGCTATTTTTTATGATAATTCATTCAAAATTCTGGTGCATTTAGCGTAGTTATTATGCCACCATGGGGCATAATACTGTGTGCAGGGGCCACTATGGGGCATGATACTGTGTGCAGGGGCCACTATGTTGCATAATACTGTGTGCAGTGGCCACTATGGGGCATGATACTGTGTGCAGGGGCCACTATGGGGCGTAATACTTTTTGCAGGGGCCACTATGGGGCATAATACTGTGTGCAGGGGCCACTATGCTGCATAATACTGTGTGCAGGGGCCACTATGGGGCATAATACTGAGTGCAGGAGCCACTATGCTGCATAATACTGTGTGCAGGGGCCACTATGCTGCATAATACTTTGTGCAGGGGCCACTATGGGGCATAATACTGTGTGCAGGGGCCACTATGCTGCATAATACTGTGTGCAGGGGCCACTATGGGGCATGATACTATGTGCAGGGGCCACTATGCTGCATATACTGTGTGCAGGGGCCACTATGGGGCATTACACTGTGTGCAGGGGCCACTATGGGGCATAATACTGTGTGCAGGGGCCACTATGGGGCATAATACTGTGTGCAGGGGCCACTATGGTGCATAATAGTGTGCGCAGGAATGCGGTTACAGGCTGCTTTTTAGTATTAACAAATGAGTGGTAACAGAGATTGGTCTTAGTTAATGGTTCTCAGTCAAAGTCAAACAAAATTAACCTTGTATCGTAGTGGATCAGGAACCCTGACATTTACTAACATCCAAAGTCTGCCTTAATCAAGAGAATGGAAAGAGAAGTTTAATGAAGATGAGCAGCTCTTTGGAAAAATGTAAAGTTTTGTATAAGAGGAATTGGCTCTTCTTTTTATGGCAGAATATGCCTCAATATCACATAAAATAGTAAATTATATGGGGGCATCTTCTGTGATATTCTATGATGTTAATTACAGGACACACTTTAGTTAAACATTTTCTAGGGTTACCATCATTTTTGTCCAGACCAGCTTGTATGTTTTTTTAATTTTTCTGTTGAACTACTATACAAAAGCAATGTCTGATTTTCATTAGTTGATTTTCAGTCAATTTAAATTCATTAATACTTTTGTCAGTTTCAAGTTATTTAAGTGACCATTGTAGGTTTTTCTTTCTTTAACAGAAGAATACAAACAATTTTATCCGTGTGTACATAACAGTATTTCATTGGATGTACACTATGCACTGAGAAATGCTCCAGATGTAAACCTCTAGTGAACAGCTTGAACATGATGTAAACCAAGGCCAATCAAACTTGTATGTGATTGAAATAAAAAAAAAAATGGAAGAACAGTAAAGGAGAAATGAAGAACAATTAACAAAGAAAAATAAGAGAATATAATGAAGAATAAATCTAATTTAGACTGGGGCCCCACATGGCACAAAAAGCAACTAAAATCACCTGCTTTTTACTGGCATTACCCCTGTATCTGGGATGTTTTACAACCCTTGCGTTGCAAAAGTTTAAAACTGTGTCAGGCTAGAGCCCCACGTGGCGTAAATGCTGCAGTTGCCAATGGCAGAAATGCCGCAGAAAAAAATCTAGTGTTTTACAGTCAAAGAAAAGCAGATGGGATGCTAGCAATTCCCATCCCCACTTTACATGAAAATATGCACAGCAGATACGCTGCGGTTTCCAAAACCGTTCTGGTTTTGGAAATCACAGCATGTCATTTATACCTATGGAAACGCCAGTGGTTTCCCTATAGGTATAATGGAAGCAGAAAGTCCACAGAGGAAACCCCTGTGGACTTTCTGTGAAAAGCGCTGCGGGAAAAACCCGATGCCTCAAACCCGCAGCAAGAAACTTAGGTGCTGCAGGTTCAAAACCCTCAGTGCAAGACACTTTGCTCTGCAGGTTTTTCAGCAGTATATTGATGAGAATTGTTTAAAGAGAGAAGTAATCCAGAAATAATTCCACAGTGAAACAATGGAATGCACGTCACAGTTAGTAGTAATGGCACTAACAAGAACACATTCAAATAAATGTTAGATGATTATCTAATGGCAAGTAGCATGGCAGATAATGAATTAAACAAACAATGCATGATATATAATTGATCTGAAAAAGGTTGAACTTGATGGACATTTATCTTTTTTTTCAACCTAAGTTGGGGTCAAACCACAGATTCTGCCAATTTACCACTTAGGACACGTACTTGCTACTTGAAGCAATGGCAAATTCACATGTTGTCTTTCAATTAGTGGTAATCCATAAGTGGAACTGTGACTCAGCCACATGTGTAATAGCACTCTAAGCCTAGATTCACATGACTGAGTTTCACTCATGAAACTTGGTCCATGCGAGTTTCATGAACAGTGTGCAGGGAGAAGGACTCTGAGCATTACAGTTATCTATGATACTCGGAGTCCCTGCATTTCAATCAATATACTGCCCTGTAGTATTATCACTATGGAACAGTATGTCTCTGCGAAACTGGGATTTTTAACTATTATTCTGTAGTCTCTCTCTCTGCACACTGTTCAGGCTGAGAAATCCTCCACTCACGTGGACCAAGTTTCATTAGTAAAACTTTGTCATGTGTATCAAGGTTAAGCCCTTATTCATACATCTGTATATTACATACATGTGGTGTCTGTGTTTTTTCACAGACCCCATAAGTACATGTTCATTTCAATGTGTTAATTCAGTTATCAGTGTGTTTTTGTGGATCATAGGTGTGCAAAAAACAATGGAAGCACATCCTTTTTATTTTTCACTGATACTGATACATCAAAGATGCACCATACCAATGAAAGCCTATAGGTCAGTGATGGCGAACCTTTTAGAGTGCCGAAAATGCAACCCAAAACTCACTAAATTATCGCAAAGTGCCAACACGGCAATTTAACCTTAAATTAACCAGGATCTGTTTTATAGTGACCGTGCGATGTTATTTCAGCCTGTAATAATATCACATGTCTGCTATAAAACAGATACCATGTGATATAAATAGTGGAGGGCCCCCACACAGTACAATGCACAATGTGCAATGTAAATTGGCCTCCATACAATATTATATGCCCACAGTGGCTCCCGCACAGTATTAAACGCTCCACAGTGGCCCCCGCACAGTATTATACGCTCCACAGTGGGCCCCCACACAGTAGTATATGCTCCACTTTGCTCCCCCCCACACAGTATTATATGCTCCAGAGTGGGCCCCCCACACAGTAGTTTATGCTACTTACCCAGTATGCCTGCAGTCCCACGTAGAGCGGCCTCCTTCTTCTTCTGATCACAGGCACTGATGATTTGCATCGGGGCAGAGGTTACACTCTGCAGTCAGTGTAAGCCTCAGTCCGCATTTGCACATATAACCAGAGCCGTTTTAACACATTGGTGGGCCCAGTGCAGAGGTTTCATAAGTCTCCCCCCCATCACCACCTGCTATTATATCCATCTGAAAGCTGTCAAAAACTGGGATTTTATATGGTGACATTCAATGGGTGACAATGTGTTACGTGACTGATGGAACTTTTCCGCCTGCCAGAAATGTTTTATACATTCATTTCTAGTAATAATAGTTATTGCTATTATTTTAGCGTGTAATGGATATCGCTAGAAAGGCGGTCAGTGTATTTTACTCTATAAAGGTATGGACAGGACAGGGACAGCGTCAAATGTAAACTTTATTGATGACTGTGTGTCTGTTGTGTAAGTGTTTGGTGAAACTCTTTTGGAGCTGCAACCTAAACGATGGTAAACGTCTGGGTCACAGCGCCAATAACTTCCTGGTTATATGTTATGTTCAGAGGGGTATTACATAAAATACCCCTGTGATTAGGCTATGCGCGCCGCAGCAAATTTAGCTACACCCAATTCTACATTGACTCCACTCATTCATTTTATAATGTTCCCCTACAATTGCCCCACAATATGAAGTCTCCTCTCCTGGTGCCCCAGTTTAAACTGGGGGAAACTAGAGGGGAACATTAAACTGGAGTAGCCGGAGGGGGATATTAAACCGTGGGGTTATTTGGATGGGGAAATTTAACTGGGGGCAGCTAGAGGCAGACATGTCCCCCTCCAGCTACCCCCACGGTTTAATGCCCCTCTCCATCTGCACCCAGTTTGATGCCCCTCTCCATCTGCCCCCAGTATAATGTCCCCCTTCAGCTCCCCCCAGTTTAATGTGCCCCTTTCATCTGCCACCAGGTTGATGTCCTCCCTTCATCTGCTCTCAGTTTGATGCCCCCCCTTCATCTGCCACAAGTTTGATGTCCCCCCCCTCATCTGCCACCAGTTTAACAGAAAATACTGATACTCACCCCTCCTCACTCCCCTGCCGCTCTGTGAGGTCTCTTCTTCCGGACTGTTCAGGGAGCTGCAAGTGCGATGTGAGTGACGTCATCACATCGCGCCCGCAGCTCCAGGAACCAGAGCACACAAGGATGCGCTTCACACACAATGGTGAAGCAGGGGCTGTCCGCGGACGGCTCCTGCTTCATCACTGTATGTAACTCATCTGCGTACGGAGCAGCCCTGCATATAGCTGAAAGAAGCGATCACTCACTAACGGGGAATCCTGTACCGGATTCCCCGTTAGTGAGCGATCATGGCGTCGTGTGCGTGCCAACTGAGAGGGCTCTGCGTGCCCTCTCTGGCAAGTGTGCCATAGGTTTGCCATCATGGCTATAGGTCTTTGAAAAAAATGGATAACATCCATGTGTCATTTGTTTTTCACAGACCCAGAGACATACAAAATATAGAAAATGAAACAAAAAAATGTTTATCTGCTTTTCATAGAAGTGAAAAGCGAATCAACTACGAACAACACACCATCTGCAAACAGGGTGGTGTGTTGTCCATGAATATCTGATGCGGACGTGTGAATGAGGCCTAAGGGTCCTATTACACATATCAGGTACTGCATCAGATACATCTAGTTCAGTTTTGAAGCCAGAACTAGGTGTGAATCATAAAGGAAAAGAAAGGTGATGCCCCTGTGCTTTTTTGAATCTGCTCCTGGTTTTGGTTTCAAAACTGTCTGTATCAGGAAGCTGTTGTAGATATTGATACATGTAATAGCTCCCTAACTATCTAATAGAACATAAGGAAAGGAAGAGAATTTAGTAGTTAAAGCAAAACAACTGGCGTCAATAAGCTGGAGCTGAATATTTTGCTAGGAGGCCAAGAATGCTTCAAGTAGAACAGAATTTTAAGTCTGATTATAAAATGAGTTGTGAAAACAGATATCCGGTAACTACAAAAAAGTGTATTACTGCGTATATAGTAAAAGTGTAATGCTTATATACTTAGCATCCTGCATAAATCCTGTTTTCTCTTAACTGCTGTACTTAACTGTACCTTGACCTAAAAAATTTCACACAGCTTTTGAAAATAAGGATTCAGGCACTCTAAAAAAAATGAAAAGTTTTGGCTTGTTATATATTGGTACATTTTGCTCAATCATCTGTATCTAACATACAGTAGGGAAAAAAAAGTATTTAGTCAGCCACCAATTGTGCAAGTTCTCCCACTTAAAAAGATGAGAGAGGCCTGTAATTGTCATCATAGGTAGACCTCAACTAGGAGAGACAAAATGAGAAAACATATCTAGAAAATCACATTGTCTGATTTTTAAGAATTTATTTGCAAATTATGGTGGAAAATAAGTATTTGGTCACCTACAAACAAGCAAGATTTCTAGCTCTCACAGACCTGTAACTTCTTCTTTAAGAGGCTTCTCTGTCCTTCACTCATTACCTGTAGTAATGGCAACTCTTTGAAATTGTTATCAGTATAAAAGACACCTGTACACAACCTCAAACAGTCACACTCCAAACTCCACTATGGGGAAGACCAAAGAGCTGTGGAAGGACACCTGAAACAAAATTGTAGACCTGCACCAGGCTGGGAAGACTGAATCTGCAATAGGCAAGCATCTTGGTGTGAAGAAATCAACTGTGAGAGCAATAATTAGAAAATGGAAGACATACAAGACCACTGATAATCTCCCTCGATCAGAGGCTCCACGCAAGATCTCACCCCGTGGGGTCAAAATAATCACAAGAACGGTGAGCAAAAATCCCAGAACCACACGGAGGAACCTAGTGAATGACCTGCAGAAAGCTGAGACTAACGTAACAAAGGCTACCGTCAGTAACACACTACGCCGCCAGGGACTCAGATCCTGCAGTGCCAGATGTGTCCCCCTGTTTAAGCCAGTACATATCTGGGCCCGTCTGAAGCTTGCTAGAGAGCATTTGGATGTTCCAGAAGAGTATTGGGAGAATGTCATATGGTCAGATGAAACCAAAGTAGAACTGTTTGGTAGAAACACAACTCATCATGTTTGGAGGAGAGTGAATGCTGAGTTGCATTCAAAGAACAACATACCTACTGTGAATCATGGGGGTGGCAACATCATGCTTTGGGGCTGTTTGTCTGCAAAGGGACCAGGATTACTGATCCGTGTACATGAAAGAATAAATGGGGCCATGTATCGTGAGATATTGAGTGCAAATCTCCTTCTATCAGCAAGGGCATTGAAGATGAAACGTGGCCCCCCCCCCTCAAAAAAAAAAACAAAACAAAAAACCCAACCACAAAAAAAAAAAACAAAAAAAAAAACAAAAAAAAAACACCCCGCGGCCCCGCCACCCACCCCCAAAACACCAAAACAAAAAAAAAAAAAAAAAAAGAAAAAAAAACGCCCCAACCAACCAAAACCACAAAAAAAAAAAACCACAAAAAAAAAACAAAAAGAAAGAAAAAAACAAAAAAACAAACAAAAAAACCCACCAACAAAAAAAAAAAAAACAAAAACAAAAAAAAAGGAATGGAGTAGACAACACAAAAAAAAAAAAAAAACAAAAAAGAAAAAAAAAAAAAAAAAATATTTTATATAAAAAAAAAAAAAAAAAAAAAAAAAAAAAAAAAAAAGGGAAAAAAAAAAAAAAAATATAAAAAAAAACAAAAAAAATTTCAAAACAAATTCCAAAAAATTTTTTCTTTTACCCCCCCCCCCTCTGCAGTATGGACACTGAATGAACAATATACTCAAAACTATCCCTAACTGACCCTGACTTCACATTTGGGTGGCACCCCTTTTCCCCAGTGGTCCAGGTGGGGCCCCCCTAATCTGTAGAAAGGCGGGGGTGGGGCCCAAAGTCGTTCCTTTCTTTTATAGCCCAACCCCCCCCCCCTCACGGTTATCAGGATCTTGGGAGAAATGAAGTCCTCTTTAACAGGGAAACCCAATGAATGCAATGTAATCCAACAGCAGATTCCACTCAGCACACTGACAGTCCTGCCGAATCCATACACTGAGCTGGGATGTAAGCCGGGGTTTAGCAGGTGCTGTCCAGTACATCAACAGCACCGCGAGTCTCTATCTGTGGTATCCATATACACAGTCACAATGTCAGTCTCACTGATCAGCCACTGAGCACAGTTCCTTTCACGTGGACTCACTAGTCCTGTTGTCCCTTTACACTCTGTTTGTCTCTGGACCAAGATACAGCTTAGCTGTACAGAAAAATCTCCACACCAGTTCAATACAACACTTGCTAAGATGGCTGCTGCTCTCTGTCTCGTCACTTCCTGCTTCTCTGCTCACATGCTGTCTGCAGAACAGGCAAGCTGACATAAAAGGGGGGGGAAGTCACTCCAGCATCATGTCACAATTACAATGGCTGCTGTCTTAAAGGAACAGAATCACAGAAATACATTCAACATTAACAGTTTATACAGACAAATGAAGCTTAGGACAACATTGGCTGTCTCTTACATATTCCCCCCCACTTTAAGATTGGCAGTCCCTGCCTATGACTGTATATCCAGAGGGTTGTACTTTTATGCACAGGGTGGTAGTATACCGATGTATGGCAGGCCAAACAAACTCATCCTGCGCATACCGAACAGGGGGAATACCAGCATTTGGCCTAGTGGTCCGTCTGAGGACCGGTGGTATATTATGGGGTGCTGCAGCTATGAGCTGAGAAGGACCAGCGGATTCCGCACCAGAGGGGGCACAGGCCGGAGATACAGTAGTCACAGGTGGAACATCCCCAGGAGCAGGGATCGGCCAACAATCATCCTCCTCGTCGGAGGCCCATTCCGCACCTCCATTCTCTGACTGTGGGAGCTCATTCACATTGGCAAGCCCATCATGATTTGTCCCTTCAGAATGACACAGGCGCAACATATTTCGGTGAAGTACTCGAACACAATCAGTTCCTTCTTTCTGGACCTGGTACACTGGCCCATTCGCATACTTGCGGCCAACAACACGATACGGCAAAGCCTCCCATCGGCTTTCCAATTTCCCTTGGGGTTTCTTGACACGAACTAGCACCAGGTCGCCTGGTTGCAATGGTGCTTCTTGCACTGGGGTCTTATCAGGATGGGGATGTTCTTGCAGGCGCTGCCGCACCAATCGATGGATCGTCTCAAGTCTCTGCCGGTGCGCCCGCACCCAAGAGGTTGGATCCCTCGGAGGGAACCCATCCACATCATTCAACTGTAATTCTCCTATACTTCGCCCAGACCGCCCAAAGAGAAGTGTATAAGGAGAGTACCCCGTTGTAGAATGGACCTGATTGTTATAGGCCCACACCATTTCAGACAAGAACTGAGGCCACTGTAACTTCTTGTCTTCCTCCAGAGTCCGCAGCATCTGTAGCAGAGTTCTGTTGAATCTTTCACAGGCCCCATTTCCCTGAGGGTGGTATGGAGTCGTGTGCGACTTCTTTATCCCGTAGATACGTTGAACTTCTTTCATTACGTGTCCCTCAAAGCAGGCGCCCTGGTCGGAGTGGATGCGTTTAGGGCACCCATATACTCGAATGAAATCTTGGCACAGAGCACGAGCTGCTGACTCAGCTGTCTGGTCCTTGGTGGCGGTTACCACCGCAAATTTGGTGAAGTGATCCACCATTACGAGGCAATACTGGTGTCCGCTATTGGATGGGCCCACCATTAGATAGTCTATCATGACGATTTCTAAAGGTTCCTGGGTCACGATGGTTTGCAGGGGAGCTCTCTGTTCTATTGCCTTATGGATCTCACAAGTTCGACAGCTGCGGCATACTTCTTCGACCATTTGACGAAGACCAGGGCAGTAAATCAGTCGCTGTAACCAACGAAAGGTCTTCTCATGACCAAAATGTCCATTCTTATTATGAGCCTCAACTGCCAAGGAGCGAGCCAGTTCACTAGGCACCACAATTTGGTATCGAATGTCGATCTCAGAAGGTAAATAGACCTTTCGGCATAGCACTCCATTTTTCATCTCCAACTTTTCCCACTGACTCAGAACAGATAATATCTCACGTGTCAGTCGTTCTCTTTCCTCTCTACAGGGCTTCTGGCCTTTCTCAACACACTTGATCATCTGTGCCAGCCCCTCATGGGTCTGTTGTATCTGTGCCCATTCCTGTCGTGAGGGACCAAAGAAAGGAGCCATTTCAGTCCCCTCCATCTCAAACTGATTAGTGGCGGTCAAGGCCTGTGAAAATCTGCTGAAATCGGGCACCTCCACATGCTCCAACTCATGATCCACGTCTTCTGTGGGGGTCTGGGCGGTTACCCTAGAAAGCCCGTCAGCATTCTGGTTCTCTGTCTTGGACCGATACTTAATGCGGTAATTGAACTTAGTCATTCGGGCTATCCACCTCTGCTCTAACGCCCCGAGCTTGGCATTTTCCAGGTGAGCTAGTGGGTTGTTGTCAGTCAGTACTAAAACTTCAGCACCGGTCAAATATTCAGAGAATTTCTCGGTCATGGCCCATACCAGTGCCAACAGCTCCAACTTAAATGAACTATAATTCTCGGGGTTTCTTTCAGAATCTCTCAAAGACCGGCTGCCGTACGCTATGACCCTCTCCTGGCCATCCTGAAGCTGGGAAAGCACTGCTCCAAGACCATACAGGCTTGCATCCGTATACAGCTGGAACGGCAAGTGGTAATCAGCATATGCCAAGATTGGGGCTGTTGTCAGTGCATCCTTTAATGCCTGGAAGGCTTGTTCCTGTTCAGGTCCCCACTTCACGGACCGGTTCTTTGGACCACCGGATGTGCCTCGTAGGAGAGCATTAAGTGGTGCTGCTACCTTGGCGAAATCCTTAATAAACCGTCGATAGTAACCGGCTACTCCAAGGAACGCCCTCACTTCTCGCAGGGTAGTCGGTATTGGCCAATCTTGAACAGCCGCTATCTTGTCTCTTGATGGTCTCACCCCTTCTCCTGATACGCGGTGACCCAAGTAATCAATTTCAGATTGGAACAACCGACATTTACTGGGTTTCAATTTGAGCCCATGTTCCCGCAATCTTCGAAATACTTGCCCCAACTGGTGGAGATGGTCTTCAAAGGTCGCAGAATACACTATAATGTCATCCAAGTAGATGAGAGTGAACTCAAAGTTGAAGTCACCGAGACATTTCTCCATCAACCGCTGAAACGTTCCGGGTGCATTTGTCAACCCGAAGGGCATCCGGTTAAATTCGTATAGTCCCATGGGCAAGATGAATGCCGTCTTCTCCTTGTCTTTTGTGGCCATCGGCACCTGCCAATACCCACTAGCCAGATCTAGTGAGGAGAAGTACCGGGCTCTCCCTAGCGCTGAGAGGGACTCCTCAATCCGTGGCAAGGGGTAGGAATCTCGTACGGTGCAAGCGTTTAACTTCCGATAGTCTACGCAAAATCGGATGGACCCATCTTTTTTTCTTACTAACACCACAGGAGCCGCCCAGGGACTCTGGCTTTCTTGGATGATCCCACCCTGCAGCATCTTAGCTAACAGTTCTTTCACTTCCTGATACAACTGTGGAGGAATTTGTCGGTAGCGCTCTCTAATTGGAGGGGTGTCTCCTGTGGGAATCTCATGGTAGATCCCTGTGGTACATCCAAAATCTTCAGCATACCGTGCAAAGGTGGCTTGGTTCTCCCACAACAGCTCATCTACCTTCTGCACACATTCCAGAGAACATGAACTTGCATCCATCTTCATCTGTTCTCGAATTGCACGGCCATTCCATTCAGAGGTGGGTTCCTCATCTTCTCCCATGGACACAGTTACGGTCCACTCATCCCTTTCAGTCGGCTTCAGCTGCATTGGAGTTACTTTCCTTACTTCCTCCGGAGTCACATAGATGTTAGCCAGCAGCCTCCCTGGGGTCAGGTCCACACTCTGGTCCTGAGTGTTTACACATCGAAGTGGTACTCTTCCATTGCGAACTATTGCCAAGGAACGGGCCACTAGCGGATCAACACCTCCTTCGGCTGCCTGCAGTGGTTCTACCAACACAGCTATGCCCTCTAGTTTCCGACAGGTGCCTACGGGCATAGACACTATTGTCTCCCGACTGGGTGGCAGTGTAACTTTTGTATGCAAAGGAACTGAAATTCGAGCCAGAGGACGCTGCGCATCCGAACTTTTCTGTAAGCCACATGTCCGGATCAGCCGCTGGAAAGCTGTTTGAGTAGGCCGATGGGTGGTGGTTTCTTTCCAATAACCGTGACCTTTCTTTTCAAAGAGGATCTGATCTAATTCTTTTAACACATTCATCCCCAAAATGACAGGGACCTTTACTTCATGTGACTCCTGTACCACCACAATGCCTTTCCTACCTAGATCTTGGCCACATACCCGGACATTCATCCAGGCCACTCCCACGACCGGAACTGGTAACTGGTTAGCTGCGACCACTCGTACGAATGTATGGGGATCATATTTCACATGTTGCCGGAAGTACCGTTCATAACAGTCTCTACTCAAGGTCGTTACTTGGGAACCCGTGTCAATCATCCCGGTAACCGGAATACCCTCCATTTCCACCTGTATGACAGGACTTGCAGCGATCAGGTCATCATCAGGGCATTCTCCCCACATAGTCTCCTTGTCAGTCTCCCCTACTACACGCCCTTCAGCAGCAGGGGACTTCAGTTTAACGGCGGTCTCTCATAAGTTTGTCGCTGCTCTGGACATCTAGCAGCAACGTGGCCCATCCGTCCACACTCCCAGCAGCGTATCTCCCGTCGTTCTGGCCATCTGTTTGGGCCCCTTCGGTAAGCCCCTTCGATTTCTCCTGAGCACTGCACTAAATGATTTGGACCCCTTCGGTAGGTCCTATCCTCACCCCTCCAGCGGGGTGGTGGGTGATTCTGATTTTCTGGGTATGGACGGCTCACCCTTTCACCTCCAGTTTTCTGGAAGTCTGCAATTTTCATAGAATGTTCATCACAACGGGTGTGCAAGTGTTCCATTTGCTCTTGCAGTTTCTGCATTACTGTGAGAATTTCTTTAACCGTCCCCTTTTCTACTGTCTCTGAGCCAGAACTAGCCCCCTGTGACAAAGTAACTCCAACTGCGGTCTGCGGCCTCGGGACCATACTATTGGCACGGGAGATGGCCTCTACCTGTACATCATGGAATTTAGCATCAGTCTCTCGTCGTATAAAATCCTGCATAGTCACAGTTAAACTGCCGTCACGTATCCCCAGGACAAACTGGTCACGGAGAGTCCGATCAGGGTTACAGAAGGCTGGCGAGCCCCCTCTTTCCTTCCTTTGAATATCTCGGAGCAGTTCTTGTAGGGCATTTGCATATTGGGGAAGGCTTTCATTCTCCTGTTGTACCCTCTGGAAGAACCGAGCCTGCAGAGACCCCAGCAATGCAGTTTCTCCATAAATGGTTTCTAGAATCTGGACTACTTGCTCAAATGTCTGCCTTTGTTCAAATGGCCTCAGTATCACCGTGGTCTTAGCATCCCCTTGTAATGTCAATATTGCTAGCTCTACTAGTACTTCTGGTGCGGTCTGGTACATTCGCTGTATCATTCGTATCTGTTCCACCCACATACTCACTGACATATTATTGCCATCAAATTTAGCTAACTGACTCATTATAGCCCCTGCTGGCATTCTTCCTCCAGCACCATTCTCCCGAACGGGTGCGTCACCGTCCATTCTGGTAAGCGGATCCTGCCGACTACGCCAATTTGTGAACCGAGAGCAAGGCAGGTGGTTTGGACTCCGCAACCAGAAATGAACGCACACGCGGTAGTTCAAGAAAAAAATATATATTTACTATAAGTTAATAAAGGCTAGTTAAAGGTAAAATGACAGGGCTAAAGACAAGCAAAATATACAATATAGCATGAACAATTTCAAGGCAAATTCTGCAATGGTTTCTACTTTTACTCTGTCCACTTCTGCAGTATGGACACTGAATGAACAATATACTCAAAACTATCCCTAACTGACCCTGACTTCACATTTGGGTGCACCCCCTTTTCCCCAGTGGTCCAGGTGGACCGCTTACAGTCTGTAGAAGCGCGCGGTGGGGCCCAAAGTCGTTCCTTTCTTTTATAGCGAAACGTCCTCTCCTCACGGTTATCAGGATCTTGGGAGAAATGAAGTCCTCTTTAACAGGGAAACCCAATGAATGCAATGTAATCCAACAGCAGATTCCACTCAGCACACTGACAGTCCTGCCGAATCCATACACTGAGCTGGGATGTAAGCCGGGGTTTAGCAGGTGCTGTCCAGTACATCAACAGCACCGCGAGTCTCTATCTGTGGTATCCATATACACAGTCACAATGTCAGTCTCACTGATCAGCCACTGAGCACAGTTCCTTTCACGTGGACTCACTAGTCCTGTTGTCCCTTTACACTCTGTTTGTCTCTGGACCAAGATACAGCTTAGCTGTACAGAAAAATCTCCACACCAGTTCAATACAACACTTGCTAAGATGGCTGCTGCTCTCTGTCTCGTCACTTCCTGCTTCTCTGCTCACATGCTGTCTGCAGAACCCCCCCACCCAAAAAAAAAAGGAAAAAAAACACCACCAAAAAAAAAAAAAAAAAACCCCCCCTCTAAAAAAAAAAAAAAAAAAAAAAAAAATAAAAAATAAAAAATTTAAAAAAAAAAAAAAAAAAAAAAAAAAAACTTCCCCTCCCTCACACAAAAAAAAAAAATTTCACCCCCACCAAAAAAAAAAAAAAAAAAATAAAAAAAAAAAAAAAAAAATTTTTTTTTATTATAAAAATTTTTTTTTACAAAAATATTTTATAAAAAATTTTTTAAAAAAAAAAAAAAAATTTTTTTTTTTTTTTTTTTTTTTTTTTTTTTTTTTATAGGGGGCCTCCACCTATAACAACAAAAAACACCCCCCCCTCTTTTTTAAGGGGGGGAACTCCCAAAATGGGGGCCCCCCAAAATATTTTTTCCCCCCCTTTTTTATTTAAGGGGTTTTTTCCGGGTGTTAACAACTAAGCCCAGCACCTCGCAGAGACGATTTTACTGTTGCCAGTCTTATCCAGCTATGATGTTCCATTTGCTTGTAAATCCTGATTTTCATAATATGTAAACAAGAGGGCCTTGGGGGCATGTTTTAGTTTGCACAGGCTTCAGTCTCTGCTCTAGCTTCCCTCTCCTATATTCCACCAAGCTCTGACCTCTAGTACTTGGTTGACAGTCTCCCTCTGCTTCCAGCATTAGCAGAGTTCCTGGTTTCAATGTACTAGTCTGATGTCACACTGGACACTTTTGCAAGATGACACTAAAACAAGATCAATTTGTGCCAACCCCAGTATTCGTCATGAATATTGTAGGTACTTTTTTCCACCTAGAAGACATTAGAAGCAAAATTTAGAACAGATCAGTATCATAACCAGCAGGTATCAGGAGTAGTGTACAATAATCAAACAAGCAGCAGACCCTGCTTATTGGGTGAAGAAAATAAATTACATTTGTGACAATTTAGGGGGATTTAGCCTCAAAGATGGCAGCCTCCTGGACTCGACAGCGGTGTTGGTGGTACTGGGTGCAGGAGAAGCAGCATTCAGACGGTGCTAATCCAAAGTAAAATGGCTTTTATTCAGCTTAAAGGTGGAACATAAACAAAATAACAAACAGCATGGGCCACACTTAGGGCACTACCTCACTGCTTGAGCCCTATCTAGTCTCTGGGGCAAGAAGCAGCCTGACTCACAGTCAGCTCAAGCAAAGTCCTCTTTGGAAACCCAGTCCTCCTGGAACAGACCGCCTATCTCTGACTGGTTCCACCGTACACCTGCAGGTCTCTCCACAGCAGCCTTTCCTGCTGCACACACTCCGTCTGGAGTTGAGCCCCACCTATGGGTGTGGCTGAGGACCTTTTCAAGCCTGGCTCTGGGTCGCTCACTAGCGCCCTCTAGACTCACACACTCACATAATTAATAATTTGTCAATTCAAGTTCCCAACAAACTGCCTAATCATAAAACATAACATTTATTTATGTAGTGGTCCCTATGCCACATAAAATATACCACAATTCTAAATAGAACATAGTAGAACCCATAATGTTTGGGATTCACCACCTGTGAACCACTATTATACTTCTGTGGTGTCTTCCGTCAGGCTGCTGACATTATTCACTAGGCCATAAGAGGCCCAAAGAGGACAGGGACCCACATCAGACACCACAATAGAGCCCAGGAGAGGTGAGTAACATTGTTTCTTATGTTTACTCACATCCCCTGGGCCTCCATTTATTATAATCTGTGGTCTGAAGAGAAACAAATCTGTTGGGTCAGTCAGTCAATATTTGTGAGATGAATCTTGCAATGTTCTCCCAACACTACCAAGGACCAGGAACTAGGTCTGAAACATAGGGGTGTTAGGTAGAGTCCACAGAAGCAGGATGGAACTGAAGTAGGAACTGTATTATGCTGTCACTGACACTCAGACTATGAGTATTATTACTAGCTATGTTTAATTAGCAGTATTTGGTTATCTAATAAAAAATTGTGTTGCATTGCAGTAAAGCTCAGAATCAAGAAGAATCCACCATTGCTCTTCTGGTGTAGTAGGGTGTGACTGGGCAACCACACAGGAGTAAAGCTAAAGTCCCATGCAGTGAACCACTGTAAAAAAAACAGTGCGGGTTAGACCGCGGCGGAAACGCATTGTGTTTATTTTTGCAGCGTTTTTCACAGAAAGTCCACAGAGTTTTCCTATGCCCCCTATTATACCTACACAGAAAATAATAGCATTTGCGTAGGTATAATATGACATACTGCAATTTACAAAATGCTTGTGTTTTTGAAAACACAGCATTTCTACTGCAGATTCTTTTCTGCAATGTATAGATGGGATTAGCCAGAATCCTATACACTTTGCAGGTAAGGTAAAACACAGAGTTTTTTGCAGTGATGTTTTCGCTGCGGCCAAAACGGTGCCAAAATGCTGCAATGTGGGGCCCTGGCCTAAATCAGGAAAAATGCACTGCTCATGACAAAGAAGTTCTGATGTCTTCTAGGGTAAAGATCCCTAATACCACAATAGGCTATCACTAACTCCTTCAATGGAATTTTTTTTTCTCCTTTTGGGAATAAGGTTCCCAGCACACTACAGTCAGGAGGTCTGCTCTTGAATACCTCTGAAAAAGAGAAAGAGAACCATTTCCTATTTTCTTACAAATGGTTTCCTCGGGTGGGATTTATTTTCATATAAGCGAAATAAGCACGAAAACTTAATTTAGATCAGTTTTTCCCTAGCTCTTCAGACTTATGGCACTACTAGAAGAAAAAAATCTTCAGAACACCGTACCAAATAATTTTTACCAAGAAACAAAAAATGTCCTAAGGAAGCAGATAATATTGTATGAAGATATAGAGTCATCTTTTCAACCAGAGTGTCATGGCCCCCTGGAGGGTTTCCAAGGCACCCCTGGGTGCCGCCACACCCCTGTTAAGAATCGCTGGTTTAGACTTTCGGCCCGATCCCCTTACTTGAGAGCATCAATAGTGTGATAGCTACAATACAACTACTATTAGTAATTACAGGTTTTTTATGGCAATCAAAAATGGTAATGTATACAGTGTGTTTCACTCACTGTATAGTTCCATAATAATGCAAAAATTGTATAATTAAGAAAAACATGTTAACAATCTAAATAATCCAACAAAATATTGCCATTCAAAATTAAGCTAGTAAAATGTTATGAATTTAAGCATAGCACCGCATAATTTGTAAGGGTGTACAGGATAATATTATCAGTAAAGAAACTTGGCATGCTTTTTGATAGATGCCAAGAGATATTTTCAAATCACAGCAGCTTTTGAGATAAAAGTGTTAGAGTAAAAACAACTATATTTAATTCTTGACACATATTTCCTAACAACTAACATACAGTATAAAGTAAAATTTCCAACATGGAAAATAGATTGACTTCATTTAATATGGACATTTTGATGATTTCTTCACAAATCACAAATTTCATTGTTTTTAGTGTAGGGTTTTAAGATAAAACATTTTGATTTTGTATAGTAGGTAGTGGTAGTAGTATAGAGCATTAAATGCCATATACCAAAGGCAATGTTTCAGTCTTTCATTGAAGATTAATTTTTGGACACCACAAAACATAATAATCTCATACTGCTCTGGAGTGGGAACATCTGCAATTTTAATAAGAATTTCAGGTATCGCTGAGTAATGTCCTCTCACAACCATGAGCTCTGTCAGCTGCTGCAGCTCAGCTACTTCCCCATAGTATTATATAATGATAGAATGTAGTGTAACATGCTATGTATTTCCTATATGTAAGCTTTAAAGGATTGTATCATCATTAAAATAACTTATAAGTAACCTGAATATGCATTTTTACAGTAATTTTCCAAAGTATTGTTATTTGTACTAAGGGAAACACCTATATAGGTCCCTCAGTGCTGCTTTTCCCCTTATCAGGGACACATATAAGAATGATTCAGGAGGGAGCAGCACGGAAAGGTGAGGTTCTTATCCAATAACTTTCCCTCCGTGTTTGGAGTCTGTATCAGGACATCTATCTTTTAATGTTGTAAATGCTCCTGACCCTGCTGGGCTTTCTCTCTCAGAAGAAATATATCCCTACTTCTTTCACTGCACTGTATTGTACGTGGCATACATGGCTAGCAGAGCCTCGCTAGAATGTCCAAAACAGACCTCATTGATGAAAAAGAGAAATTTGCTCCTAGCGCCACCTATTAGAAGGTAGCTCCCTATAGATTAATACCTGGTTTTCAAGGAAACCTAATCTGGGAATAATAGCCATGCCACTATAACTCCTTCAGAAGGAAGAGGTTCCCATTCACAGACAGCTGTTTCGAGGTTTTTGCCACTCATCAGTGCAGAGCAGGGTACTGGCTGGCTGTATCTTTTTGAACAGCAGGAGAAGCTAGTATAATAAGATAACTACAATATTTCTGCTAGCAGGCCTATTTGTTTAACTAATGCTTTACAAAGTTATTCTAAAATTCCATTAGTTTACTTATTGCCATAGGCAATGTTGGCACAACCCCTTTAACTTCTACAAAATGACAGTAGAGTTATAGCAAGGCAGACATATTTACACTGCTAGGACACTGTATTGACCAGTTCAGCAAGGTATGCACAATCTGCTGAGTATAACTACTAGCGAAAGATTTAAGCCATGCAATTAATCAATATTGGTTGCTGCTATATGTAATTTTGTTACCATGGCAATCTATCACATTTATTTGCCATGACAGACAGTCTCAGTCTTTTTTAGAACTAATTCAGTAGCTGGCAGTCAAGATTGATAAACATCTATTTCCAAATTTGCAGAAAATAGGTTTGTTGTAACAAAAGGTAAATACAAGCGTCAGCGTGTACAGAATACATATAAAAATGCAATAACAGAGTATTTCATATTTAAGCATGAAATAGATCTTAAGGGTCATTTTCGTTTTAGAAATGATGAGTTTGGGATATTTTTAACACTGAAAAAAATATTTTAGGCTAAGGCCCCAAGTTATGGAAAAGCAACTTTTTTGTAGCAGATTTTGCTGCATTTTCTTTGAACCAAAGCCAAGAGTGGCTTCAAAAGGAAAGGGAAATAAAAAGGAAGCACTTAGACGCTTTCCTTCTGCTCAACCCGTTCAACCCACTCCTGGCTTTGGCTCAAAAAAACACAGCAAAATCTGTAACAAAAAAGTTGCTTTTACACAAAGGGGGGCCTTAGCCTAAAAGTGATTAAGGCTAAAGCCCCACTTAGCAAGCCGCAGGAAAAAAAATACAGCGAAACGCATTGTGTTTTTTTCTGCAGCATTTTTCATTGCGTTTTCCTCTGTGGACTTACTTTTCAATAAGTTTTTATTATTTTTCACAAAATAAAACATATATAAAAGTGTAAACAATAGATGAAAATAAAAAGGCAGATATGATATAAATCACATCAAGTTCAAATAAGGTAACAAGTAAATGAGAATAACACATACATCTGTTGAGTCTATCCAGTGGATATTTCAGCAGCGACTAACAAAGTCATGAAGAATAGAGAAGAAGCTGTAAAACAGCAATAACCAATTGTGAAACCATTGATAGTAGTACATATATTAAGCGCATCTGGTTATTAATGTGGAATGGTGAAAGTAGTAATTATCGGAATGGTGATCATCATGAGGAAAGTGTGTTAGAAGGACAAGGCATGAATGTGGCCCAGCAGGGCTATGGGGGTAATGAATGTTTACTTCTATAAGACACCCAGACCAATCAGTTTGGTTGAAAATGGGTATCTCCAACCACACCATGTAAGAGTGTCTTTTCAAAGTGGAATGTCTGATGGTGTATTTTGAAGAGTACTTGAAGTTTTGGGATAGTCGGGGATTTCAAATGTTTAAGTAAGGTCAATGTGGACGAGAGAAAGGTATGGCCAATAATCGCCCTAAGTTGCATGGGTAGGCATGTACGTCCAGGAAAAGTAGAGCTAGCACTGTGGATGGAGGAATTGACAGTTCCATGATGAAAGATAGCCAAAGGAAGATGTCTTGCCAGTATTGATGTAGGCGGGGACAGGACCATAGTATGTGAAGGAGAGATCCGTGTTCATTGCATCCCCTACAGCAAGTTCATGAGGCCTGAGACAACATGGTGTGTAGTACCAATGTAGGAGAATCTTGCTTGTGGTTTCATAGTGTGTTACACATTTGAATGTCATTTTAGTGTAGTCCAGTGCTCTCTTCCCCTGTATAGGCGAAAAGGATTTTCGTAAAGAAAGTTCCCTGGTGCAGATGGATGGGCTGTTTTAATAAAGCAGTTTTTTAGACTCAATCAAGTTATAAACAGAACTCAAGATTTTGATAGATCGATTAAGTAGTTTAAGGAGGTCAAAGAGATCCTTGCTGTAGGTGACCATGGGTGCATGCTGCGTTGATAGAAAATGCTTGAGCCTGAGGAAGGTGAAAAGACATTTGCGTGGAAGTCCATACTGAGTTTGCAATGAATCAAAGTGGATCATTGCTCCATTGTGCCAGAGTTGTGAGATATGAGAAATGCCTGCAGTTTTCCAGGCTGCTAGACATAGGTCTGGTATGGATAGTTCCAGAAGTTCCACTGGAGCAAGTAGGAGGCTTAAGGTTCATTTCTCACCCGTTTGTTTGTGAATCCATGTCCATATACTAGTCACAATTTGGAGAATAGGTGAAGGAAACGAGGGCATAGTGTTATCCAAAAGGGAGTAGTAAAGCCACGCTTTTAGATTGTGTTTAGGGATTAGATGTGATTCGATATGGGTCCAGGTCATATCTCCAGTGGGAAACCACCAGTCCCTGAGAGTGGAGAGATTGGATCCAATATAATAGTCATGAGTGTTGGGGATTTACAGGCACCCCATGCCTTTTCTTCTATTGAGGATAGAAGAATGAAGTCAGGGTTTATTGTGGTTCCAAAAGAATTTATTAATCAGAGCATTCATTTTCTGAAGGAACAGGGAGAAGGGGTCAGGGGAATTGTCCAAAATAAATACAGAAGCTTTGTCAGTATCAGCATTTAGAAGATGGATGCCCTGCCAAGTCATGAAAGGCACATGCTTAGTATAGGTTTGAAAGTCTTTTTCAATGTCCGTGAGGTATTGTAGGAAGTTAATTTGAGAGGTCTGTGCCAGTGAGGGAGTAATGTTTATCCCCAGGTAATCCAAATTTGTCACTCTCCAGTCAAATGTAAATTTATACTTTAAGCTTTTCAAAATTGAGTATGGGATGTTCAAGGGGACGATTTGGGTTTTGATCTTATTGATTTTGTAGTAGAGTGTGCTATAGTGTTTGATGAGTTCAACACCATGAGCTTGCTGACCTTTGACAAATCCTACTTGGTCAGGCCCAATCAGGTCAGGCAGTACTGGGGCCAATTAGGAGACCAGTAGCTTCGCATATAATTTGATGTTATTGTTTAGCAGTGAAATGGGCCTGAAGTTCTTTGGGGAGTCGGGGTTTTTGCCCGGCTTCTGCAAGGTTATAATTAATGCTGCTAGAGGTGATCCCGACATTGCACAGTTACAAAAATCTAGGAGAAAAGGGCCAAGAATACGTTGATATTGTAGAAGCCGTTTGGCCTCGAGATTTGCCCTTAGGTAGAATATTAAGAATTATCTGTAATTCTGTGAGAAATATCAGAGTAGAGAGGTGGTCTTGAGAAAGTGTCAGTAGATTTAGGTGGTCCAGGAAACTATATACACTGATGAGCAAAAGGATAACAATGTTTTGAACTTCTGACTTTCATGCTCCAAATCTCACCATCCAGTACAGCTTCAAACGTGAGACTACCATCATTTTATAGACAATCATCTACATAAATTTGACTTGCAACTATTTGGCATATGATTAGTCATGCAGATTCCTTTCATGTAACTGCATTGTTACTGATTTGCTCTGCAGATTTTTTTTTCTGCAATGTGTGGATGCAATTAGCCAGAATCTCATTCACTTTGCAGGTACTATAAAATGCCCCATTTTTTGCCGCAGCATTTCCACAGCGACAAAAACGCCGCATTCAGCCTTAGAAGACATGTCAACTTCAGTCATTTCATTGTAACTGAAGCTCTTCATTTTAAGCTAGTCTAAATAGAAGTATATTACTTAAATCACTAGTTATATCACAGCAGCATGGCGGCTCAGTGGCTCATTGTGATTGACAACATCTATAAAGCGCTGCTGAATATGATGGAGCTATATAAGTAAGCAAAATAAGTAATAGTTATGTACAAAATGTTAGATTTACAAATGAACAAAAGGTTTTTGAAACCTAGATAACTGGACAGATACCCTATATGCATATATCTAGTTACATGGTTACTATGGTTAAAGAAAAACATGTCTATGAAGTTCAACCAAGGGATGAGAAAAGTCATGGCTGAAGGGAAGGTGTATGGGAAAGTCACATAAGAAATACAAGATTGATCCCATATAGGATCTTAGTGGGGCTTGGAGACACATTTGGTAGCTCAAGGAACTATGGTGTACAACAAAGCACTAATGTTACACAACATTTCATTTAGATTCAATTCAGACATCAATACCTGTAAACAATGTATACTATGTAACTGTTGCATATTTGCCCGAGTATATATAATAAAATTATGTTGGGTAAAATTCCTGCATTAAACCTATTTTGGATATGAAATGCTTTAGTAAACTCTACAGTAAAATATTTCCACTGATCTTGTATAGCAGTAAAACTTTATATTTTTCACCTTATCATCTTGGTTGGTGTCTTTGGATAGTGGGTTAGATAGACAAAGGGTTTTTTCTACATGTCTTCTTGATGTAAAAATAAAATGCAATATTTAAAGTATCTTACTGGATGTAAAAAACAGTTTTTAATTAACGCATCTTAAGGCCTTATTAGACAGGCTGATTTCACAGCAAATTGTCGGGTACAAATGCTCGTTCACTACAATTGGCCTGTCTAATAGTTCTGATTGTCTGATATCAGCATGTCAGAAAATCATCATCCAATGGCAGTACATCGCCCAGTCTAATAAGGGTTCTGCTGCTGACAACCAATGAAAGAATATGCCAGGGGAATGATTGCTTTAGCCTAGGCTTGTTTAATGAGGCTGGTTCAAGAACGAGCCCTGATGGTCACGTTGTGTAGCTGTACAGTTCTAATTCAGAAATCATCCACTCTAATAGGATCTTTAAGGAAGAAATAACCTGGGACTGTCTAGCATCACAACTGCACTTTCAGGACCTTTTACAATGTAACATAAGTTTAGCAGTTCATTGGCCCTGGGGTGTGATAAGCCACACACAATGACAAGCAGAGGGAGTGCAAGAGGAATATAGCAGGGTCCAGCCATTGGGTCTAAGAGTCTACTTAGACCCATCTTCAAGGTCAAACACCTCCTTATTCTGAATTAAGAGTCGGTAGAAGTCTAAGAAAATAGGTATGCTTTGAAATAAACTTCACACTGTTACTGCACATGAAAATTCAGGAGCACTGGGAAGAAAGTGTATACCTACCAAAAAGGCAGCTAGAAGGCCCAATTATGAAATCAACATTTCTATATGAATTTGTGAAAAATCATAGAATGCAGAATTTGTTATTTGTTAATTTGGGAAATTGTCTCAAGTGTGCAATATATACTTTCTAACTTTACAGTCCAGGACATAGGGATCTTTAAGTCCCATCCCCAAGATCGGCCTTCAGTATCACCCCAAACTGTTCATTTTAGGCAAACACCACACCTTTGGGGGTTGAGTTTCAGCAATCCCTGCACTTTTCAAGCATGACATGCCTGAATTTTCAGGCTTGTTACAAAAATTCAAGACAAAACCATTCAAAATTCAAGACGACCCCCTGACGAAGCCATTTCTGGCGAAACGCACGTTGGGGTTTGTTGAGTGTGGTATGTAGTTTGCTCTAATATGTTGACTATGCTTGTTTTCTATTTCAGGTGGGTTCATGCACTGTAGTTATTAGTGTTGCAGAGTGCGATTGCTGGATGTGGCAGAGTCAAAACCAGATAGACAGTTGTATATAACAGGAACAAAACTTTAGTGAAACATGAGTGCAGTAAGAGAAGATCACCTCACATGGTGAATAACAGATCTAGTTCAGCACACACACAAATCAGGATGTGTATATCAACAAAGCATCAAAACAACAAAAGTACAGAGTGTCTACCAATAAACATTCAGTAACAGCTACATCTAGTGTCATAAATGTGAACTGCAGTCAATCCAGCAAATATAGAGACAAAGCTGGCTGTTGTATATCTCCAACAATTAGTGATCTCTGAGTGACTTTTGGTTCCCTCTATGTTTAATGTTTTTGGTTATACTCCTATTTTCTATGTGAGATTTACCTTATAACACTCCTTTCGTTCTGGGACCTTATTAGTCACACAATGTGGACATTTATTTCTAATATGTAGTACACATTGGACAGCCTATCATATTATTATTTTTGTGAGCAACTTTTACCACACTCTTTTGCTAATATTTTATGTGGATGTCTTTTTTACCCTTGTATTGTTATATGTGATTATTTATGTGTTACATTTCAATAAATTATATTTTTTATAATTTTTTATGTGTGGAATTTTCTTGGTATATAAAAATTCAAGACGACAACAGCAAATTTGGGGTAGTTAAGTAAAATGTCGGAAAATGTAGAATATTTTGTTCATATATTACACATATATTACAAATGTACTGACAAATTGTATAGTAATCTGGATGGAATTGTCAAAATAACATAAAAAGTCTTAATACCTGTATACAAAAAGGCTTTGATGATAACTCAGGTTATTTATCATAAAAGGCAAAAAATATGAAAGAACAATACTGTATACAGCCTTCTTACTGTGCCAGTTCTGAACTAGTTAATAATACAACCAGGTCTCTGTGTAGGATGCAGCGGTAGGAAGGTATAATTAGCAATCAGGGAGAGAAATTTAGTTATTGTGCGGCAGCTCTTAAAACTGCTCTGCAGATCTGTAAGAGCCTAAATTAAGGCATTCCCAGTTATATAAACCAAGGAATTCTTTGTAGTTATGATAAGAAGGGCAGTGTTATTACTGCCTCTCTGCTAGTAAAAGTGATTTTGTTAATGAAAGCCGTCACCACTTTTCTGAAGAACAATAGCTAGAACACACACAGGGCAGCTATACAATCACAGTGGCAGAAGTCTGGGGCTGATACAGCAGTGCTGGTAATGGATAATCATTCACTGTCCCCACAAGGCTGGGTTCACAAAAGACATATTAATGGTGTTTTTGACTATAGTTTACTACTATAGTTTGATAGGATTCACAGTAGGGAATGGTAAGCTAAAACCTAAAATGTAACTTTTATTCTTGATTCATACATAAAATAATGTCAAAATACATGTGAACGTCCGCAAACAATAGATAAAACACAAGACCTAGAGGGGTGTACACAATTTATCCAAAAGGTAATGTTCAGCCAATGGTGGCTGAAAGGAAAGACACAATAGAGACTATAACTATAGTAAGGATAAATCAGCTGTGTATAGTTATAGCACTCTCCTTGCCACCCTACCGTGGTATCAATACCTTCCACAGTGAACCCCTATAAAAGTGGTCCTTAGCAGTAACACCTAAACCCTACACATCAGGGAATAGGCCTATAGTATCTGTCAGATATTAGGTAGATAATGGGGAGCAGCTAAAACAGTCCCCCTAAGAGACCATCCCCCCAATCGATGAGGCAAAGGGATAGAGTGGGCACAGTGCTCACTAAAATATCACAGTGGAACAACACACAAAAAAAGGAAAGCTTAACGCGTTTCCCCCTTAGGATGATGTAAAAGGGTTCATCAGGGGCTAAAATATATCCAACTAGATAAAGTACAGATGCAGAATTGCAGAATTGCAGTTTATAAAATCTCTAATCTGAAAAGAGACACCTGTGGATGCGGCTATAACTTCTTTCCCTATTCAGATATAATCGTAGGCTTTGAAGCCTGCACATCTATGTGTGCCTGCGGGCCGACAACTTCCCAACTGGGTTGCTTTGTTCGTTGGTGGGCCTAGATAGCTACAGATAAGCATATCCTTGAGATTACGACCCCTCCGATATGTAACAGAGGGGTGAGCAGTCACAATATCTCTCAAGGCAGATTCTTGTCTCAAGATGTTTCAATAGGCCCAAAAAGTGTCCATGAAATTCAGATGCTGAGGAGTTCCTGCCTATAGTTTGATAGGCTGTGATCATAAATGGGAATTTATTGTTGTGCTACAATATAAAAAAAAACCTAGCAATATAAATATATATGGTATTTTCCTGTGTCCCTGTGCAGGGTTGTTTGGGTTCATCAGCTGTACAGTAGGAAGCATGAATGGACAAAACAGGAGATGTCTGGTTGTACAGGGGGAGCAGTAGTTGCAGCTGTGGCAGCAACAGCAGTACAGTATAGAACATGATGTTGCATCAGTGTGAGTGTTTGCTCCAAAATAAATATCAGGGGGAAGACACAAATCTAGCGGCCTCTTCAAGGGGCCTAATGAGTTGTCACTTCCTGATCTCAAAATAACACATGTTTTCTGTGATCTGGTGCCTGATGTAATCATTAGAATCTTTCAACTGCTACTACAAATGGTCCAGCATATGCAATGTGGAATTACAGCAAGACGAAACATTGCAGGGATACAGCAGACTGTTCTGTAGTGAATACCCATTGGTAGTGTCCAGAAAAAAAGCTGAAATGTACAGACATTTAAAAAAAACATTACCCTACTAGATTTTTAATGTGGGCCATGCACAGAGATGTGTTTGCTCATATGATTGCTGAGATTCTGGGCAGCCTCAATATCTTGCCATTGTCGCTCACTACTTTGCTAAGCTAAGAGTGCATTCACATCTATTTTGTTGCTACAATTTCTGTGTTACATACAGTACAGACCAAACGTTTGGACACACCTTCTCATTTCAAGAGTTTTCTGTATTTTCATGGCTATAAAAATTGTAAATTCACACTGAAGGCATCAAAACTATGAATTAACACATGTGGAATTATATACTTAACAAAAAAGTGTGAAACAACTGAAAATATGTCTTATATTCTAGGTTCTTCAAAGTAGCCACCTTTTGCTTTGATTACTGCTTTGCACACTCTTGGCATTCTCTTGATGAGCTTCAAGAGGTAGTCACCTGAAATGGTCTTCCAACAGTCTTGAAGGAGTTCCCAGAGATGCTTAGCACTTGTTGGCCCTTTTGCCTTCACTCGGCGGTCCAGCTCACCCCAAACCATCTCGATTGGGTTCAGGTCTGGTGACTGTGGAGGCCAGGTCATCTGGCGTAGCACCCCATCACTCTCCTTCTTGGTCAAATAGCCCTTACACAGTCTGGAGGTGTGTTTGGGGTCATTGTCCTGTTGAAAAATAAATGATGGTCCAACTAAACGCAAACCGGATGGAATAGCATGCCGCTGCAAGATGCTGTGGTAACCATGCTGGTTCAGTATTCCTTCAATTTTGAATAAATCCCCAACAGTGTCACCAGCAAAGCACCCCCACACCATGACACCTCCTCCTCCATGCTTCTCGGTGGGAACCAGGCATGTAGAGTCCATTCGTTCACCTTTTCTGCATCGCACAAAGACACGGTGGTTGGAACCAAAGATCTCAAATTTGGACTCATCAGACCAAAGCACAGATTTCCACAGGTCTAATGTCCATTCCTTGTGTTCTTTAGCCCAAACAAGTCTCTTCTGCTTGTTGCCTTTCCCTAGCAGTGGTTTCCTAGCAGCTATTTTACCATGAAGGCCTGCTGCACACAGTCTCCTCTTAACAGTTGTTGTAGAGATGTGTCTGCTGCTAGAACTCTGTGTGGCATTGACCTGGTCTCTAATCTGAGCTGCTGTTAACCTGCGATTTCTGAGGCTGGTGACTCGGATGAACTTATCCTCCGCAGCAGAGGTGACTCTTGGTCTTCCTTTCCTGGGGCGGTCCTCATATGAGCCAGTTTCTTTGTAGCGCTTGATGGTTTTGGCCACTGCACTTGGGGACACTTTCAAAGCTTTCCCAATTTTTCGGACTGACTGACCTTCATTTCTTAAAGTAATGATGGCCACTCGTTTTTCTTTACTTAGCTGCTTTTTTCTTGCCATAATACAAATTCTAACACTCCATTCAGTAGGACTATCAGCTGTGTATACACCTGACTTCTGAACAACGCAACTGATGGTCCCAACCCCATTTATAAAGCAAGAAATCCCACTTATTAAATCTGACAGGGCACTCCTGTGAAGTGAAAACCATTTCAGGTGACTACCTCTTGAAGCTCATCAAGAGAATGCCAAGCGTGTGCAAAGCAGTAATCAAAGCAAAAGGTGGCTACTTTGAAGAACCTAGAATATCAGACATATTTTCAGTTGTTTCACACTTTTTTGTTAAGTATATAATTCCATATGTGTTAATTCATAGTTTTGATGCCTTCAGTGGAATCTACAATTTTTATAGTCATGAAAATACAGAAAACTCTTGGAATGAGAAGGTGTGTCCAAACTTTTGGTCTGTACTGTATGTATGAATAAAGTTGACTCTGCAGCATGTATATGAGTTTTTACAAGACCTTTCAGATGAGACAGTCACAAAAATTTATGTTGCATGTAAATTTACTCTAAGGGATCTGGCTGATGATAGGCTTGTTGACTGTTTCCAAAACCAATTTTATAGTTTATAGTTGTCAGATAGAAAAAAGGAGCTTTACAAGCTCTTTCAACACATATCAATGGGTTTGCTTCTGCAAAATATATGTGCATTTAGACCATCTTTACACATCCACATTTTGCAGATGTGTGACCTCCATGAAAACCATAAACGGCACTCCATCCCGCCATTTTCAGGTTGTGTGCTGCCACTGGTTGTGATAAATCAAAATAAAATATAAAAATCCTATAATTTACTATGCGTGAAAAAACAACAGTACGTGGATGGCATCTGTGTGATGTCCATAATTTTCACAGACTCATAGACTTGGAGCTCCATGGTCTGCATGCAATGGAAAACAAGCGGAGGTCAGCATGTGCCTAAAACAAGAAATGAGTCCGCATGCAGTCAGTGGTTATTACAGAGATCACACCTCCACAAAATGCAGGCATGTGAATAAGGCCTTACACAAGCCCCAGTGACAGTGGAAAAATTGTGGCAATAATTCTGTTGCATGAGAATATACTTATGATTTAGTTGGGAATGAACTTTTTACTGTTACCAATTGCAATTTTACATTTTATTGTTATTGGACACAAAAAAAAGTAATTTTACAAGTGAAAATGGGCTTTAACAGTGATTAAATAAGCAATGTCAGAGAATGCAAGCAATCTGTTTAATTATAGTTCATTAAAGGAGTTGGCCAAGATTTCATATTAATGGCCTATCCATAGCTGAGTTTCAAAAGCACAGTATAGCCTCTACACAGAGTAAAGAGCTGTCAGTAGAAATCAGGTGAGCAGTGGGGGTCATGGGAGTTAGACCCTCAATTAATCTTATATTGAAGACCTAACCTAAGGATAGACTATCAATATGAAACCTTTGCAATTGCTGTAATGAAGCAGAATTAACAACCCCTTTAAATACTAATTTTAAGTAATTCAGGTTGTACACTTGGTAAATCCATTGTTAAATATGAGCATTTGTTTCACATAATATCAGCTACATGGTGAAAAGAAGCAGCACAACTTTGTTCTCTACTTAAAGAACAATCTATTTAGTAGACAATAAGCTATGAGTTTTAAGAACTAGCATTCCTGCAAGGCAGACTATACAGAGTTATTCAGGATCCTTTAAGTCCAATAAATCTCTATTTTTCTGTTTCTGTCTTTCAGCTGCAGCAGTAAGCCTGTCTGTGCACAGTACAAATTAATCACTCACATCTTCTGGCGCTCTGTCTTAGTACATTAGTCATAGTTTAGAAACTCATAAGAGCTGAAAATTGAACTGTCCAAAACGATGGCAGTCAGGAAGTAGATAGCATAGAGGAAGTATTGAATGCCCATTGGTAGCGTTTTTATTACATTCATTGTTTATCCTCCTATACAGACAGGTGGGAAAAATGCAAGATCGGATACAGTGGCTTCAGATGTATCCAGAAATGACCTGATGATCACCATCTTCACATTTTCATATAGTGAAACCACAAATATCTTATATCTTGCATATTTTATAGTATATGGTATTTCTTTTTTAAAGGGGTAACTTCACCCACATACTATGTGCCTCTTTCACAAGATCTGCATTACAAAAGCTCTATTAAATTTTCAGCTTACAATGGCTAGAGTGGTGGGTCCTTAGTATGGAACAAGAGACTGTTTCACTAATGAAAACTACATTTTCCAGCTGCACCTTCCTTTGTGCGCCTCTGAACCGCCAATTTGGCAATTCCTCTTAACAAGAACTATTCATGTACTGTTCTTGCTCCATCTGTTAGAATGGCATATACATGGTTATGTAGTACCGACCTAATAAAAAGCTATAGGGAAGAAAAAGAGAACTGAGCATGCTTGACCTGGATAAAGAAGAACTACAGAACATATCCAGTGGAAACAGTGCTGGAACAGTGGTAGAAAAAGGGGGGATTTCATTGGCTTTTTCTGGGGACATATACAGTTTGGCTAATTACTTTCAATGGGTGACAATGATATTTTGCATAGACCTTTTATATTGAATATGATGCTGTTGTGGAAACATCCCTTTAACTTTCCTTTCAAACAATATTATAGACGTGACGTAATGCACTGGTTTTATTGTTGTTAAATCTAAGACCCCAAACACATGACCGAATATGCATCCAATGTGGGTCTGAGTTTGCAGTGGAATGCAGTTGGATGACACTCGGAGTGCATGCCGTGATGCATTCATGTGTATAGGGGCTTCTGATCCGTTCAGATAACATGGAGCAGGATAGGACCTGCACTTCATGACACTTGGATGTCACTCTGAGTGTCATCAGACTAATTTCTGCTGCAAACTTGGCCCCACATCGGATGCACACTCGGTTGTGTGCATTGGATCTTGCAGATAATGATGATGAGGAGACTCCATAGCTTTGTCAGGCTGAGGAGAGAGGATACAGTATGTAATTACTGACATTTGCTGCATGAAGTTTTATATAAAGACTGGCTTGTCATTGCATTTATTGAGAATTGTGGAAAGATAGCAATTGAAATCTAGAAATATTGAGACTATCAGGTTGCTACCTCTTGGAGTGGCCCTGGTACAGGTGACAGCTGACCAGGGACCAGACAGATATCAGGCAGATGTAGATGAACAGACTGGAGTGGGGTAAGGACAAGACAAGGTCATCAACAGGCATCAGAAACATCAGGATAAACAGACAAATGCAGAGTTAGGAAAAGCAAAAGTTGGTAACAACTATCAGGCATTATACAGATGAAAGAGCAGATATAAATAATCCAAGGCATCCTAGGATTGGCTGAGAAAAGGCTCACACGTGTGCATGTTAGGCCTTCAAGTTGCAGGAAAGAATGAAGGACCAGATACACCAGCAGCAGAATGTGTTTGGTGTATCTGGTATGTGTATGTGCATGTCACTATGGAGGCGCAGGGAATGGACAGAGGGTACCAAAGGTAGATTGTTAGTGATGCCTGCTGGGAGGTGTAAGCAAGCTGGCCGTACTTGCATAACAGTTCCTGTGATTGTCAACCGCTATGGAGCAACATTCGAGGATCTTAAGAACTACATTCTGCTCTCTTGCCTTTGTTTGTCAAACACTGGTATCTAACAGGAGATAGTCTATATTTCCACTACTGCTATTGTCATTAAGACCGAATCAGTTTACTGAACATACTTATAGGTTTGTCTTATTTGGATTTCACCAGGGATAGCTCCAAAAGTATGTGTATTCATGGGCAGCAGAGTCACAAAAAGACCTCTGTTAACCTCCCTGTAATGTCTCTGCCTGTTTGGGTCTCTGCACCACCCTCCGCTCGCACGCTGCGGCGCAGGAGGCGTGTTTAGTTTGATTCCTTGCTTAGGGTTCTTGTTGCTCTGTCTGAAGACTGTTCTATTACCTCTTCTGTGTAATTGATTTTTTACCACACCCATCTCCTGCACCTTTGTTTCCCTCCGCTCCTTAAACAGTTAATCTTAACCTTTCCTGTGTGATTGACAGCCTATCTACCAATCAAGATCGATGATGGTGGTAGATAACCTCCCCAAAAAAAAGGTAGATGGATGTCCTGCGCTTTCCAAAACTGGATCCTTTATTGCTCAAAACACACACGCAATATGGCGTTGCGGGGATATAACCCCTTCTTCAAGTGCATACAAATGGAAAATGTCTCTAGATTATCTACCAATCAATTCTGGGACAGATTCTGGACATCCTATAAACAGGTCATCTGCTCACACATGTTTGCTGGCTATTGTCCCTTGCTAAGCGCTTCTCTTGCTGTTTGCTACCTGTATACATATTCCTGACCTCTGGCTTATCCTTTGACTATTCACTCAGATTTCATTTTGGTACTGTTTGTCTATCTGGTGTAGGGAACTGCCATTTCTACTAGTATATAATGTATCTGGCTTCTTTGCCCCTGCAGTTTGGCTTCAGAGACCCCAGGCATTTAGTGCAAGTTTTGTTTTGTAAATACAGTGAGTCAGACACATGTGAGGCAGAGCTGCTGGGGGGAGAGATGTGAGCAGAGCTGCTGAGCCAGACATGTTATGTCTGGGGGAGTCTAAGAGCCACTGGTTCCTCTTTACTTCACAGTATATAGTTAGGTATGTGTTACCCCCTATATACTCACAGGACCTAGCTAGTAACTGTAGTTAGGGATCCATATATATATATAGTTCAGGGCAGTGATAGGTTAGGCTTCCGAAGGCCAACTAGCTAGTTAGAGGCCCGGTGGCACTAGTAGTTTAGCTGGCAGGTTAAGGACTCAGTGTTAGGGTAGTCAGGCCTGCATGTACTGCCGTCACCGTCGCCCTGTTTGCTGCCTGTGAAGAATCTCACCATCATCATCATCTCCTGATCGGCTGTCTGTCATCTCCTGGAAGAATCCGAGGATCCACAGTCATCCACAGGGGCCCCTGCATCTCTTCTGTTGCCTGGAGGTATTGTGCACTGGACTCTTGCTATATATCTATATATATACCCGGGTATATAACCTAAGACGGTTGAGGACTTGCTGGTTGTTGTAGTACTGCTGTGTTCTGAGTATATTGTATGTATGTATTATTACCCTGTTGATTCTTATAAAGCTACTGTTATAACCTTATGTGGTATCTGTATGTATTCTTCAGACTGTGAGATTAGTACAGTGATCCTTGTTAAGGCTACTAACTGTACTTCATGGGTAAGTCCCAGGAAGAGATTCTCCCTGTAATACAGAGGCTCTATCCTGGGTGGAGGCACTGATATATTTCATATATGTTCCCACTCTTCCCTTCAGCGAAGGCTTCAGGTCCCATTATACACACAGGTCAGCGCCAGAGTCTGTTGCGGGAGGGATAATACTCATACCCCCCCCCCAAATAGGGCTACATTTGGAGGCACTGCTGAGATTTAGAAGTGGGAATAGTCATTGATATGGAGAAGCGATATAGCTCAGAGGGGAACCTCCCACTAGCTACTACATGGGATTACCGACCTCCTGTTCCTCCCCTGGTTCAGGTAAAGGAAGAACCCCGCTCAGCCAGTTACCCCCCCAGTATGGCCGTCGCTAGCAGTTCCTCTAGTGACAGTGCTATTAGCACTTTAGCCAGGCTGACTGAAATGTTAGCTCAGGGCCTGCAGGCCACTCACTACAAGAAACTAAAAGTATTCTCTGGTAATGTCCCAGTACCACAAGGGGAGGAAAACTTTGAGATATGGAAAGAACATACTCTCCAATGCCTGAAGGAATGGTCTTGCTCTGAAGAAGGCAAGCGGCAGCGTATCAGTGAAAGTTTGCGGTCTCCTGCTGCAGAATTGATCCGCTTGTACAGAGACTCTCATGAAGGAGTGAGTGCATTGGACTATATACAAGTACTGTCTGATCACTTTGAGCCATACTATGACCTTGCCCAGATGGTTGCTGATTACCGAATGGTTCGTCAAAAAGAAGGGGAAAATGTCTCTACTTTTATTAACCTTTTACAGCTACTTCTTTCACGTCTGGTGTACCACGCAGCTATATCTACTTCAGAGGTAGACGCTATGAGAACCAGTCAGTTGGTGAGAGGGTTACAACCTCATCATCCTCTTGCTCAAGTACTCAAGGTCTTACTATCTGATAGAGTCCTTCCATTTCCTGACTTAATGAAGTTAGTGAAGAAACAAGAAGCTGACATTAGTTTTAGTACCCCTAAGAAAGCGAAAAGCATCTCTAAAGAAGATGTTGTTCCTAATTCAAACAAGGACAAACCAGCGGAGCGGTCAGAACTTAGACAGTCCGCCACTCCACCCACTGCCACTCAATGGAGGAAGGATGCTAGAACCTGTTATAAATGTGGTCAGACGGGCCATACTGCCAGACAGTGTACGGAGGACAGTGAGGGATTGGGACACAGTGCTGTCTTCTCTATTCAGAATCAAAGACACCGAAGGAAGGCGGGCCGAGTAAAGACCAGAGGCGCTATCGCGGGCTCCAGGTCCGTTGTCAAAGTCACTGTCAATGGTCATGCCGCTCCTGCCCTGTTTGATACAGGATCTCAAGTGACCCTGATTTATCGCTCGTTCTACCAAAAGTATCTGAGGGATATACCTCTTCAGTCTACAGGACAAATGAAATTGTGGGGGCTTAATTCAGGATCATATCCTGTAGATGGCAGCCTACAAGTAGTTATAGCTGTCCCTGAATTAGAAGATCAGAGTGTCGCTCCCATGAAGATTACGGCTCTTGTCTGCCCTGATACAGGGGATTCTTGTGCAGCTCCTGTGATACTTGGCACTAATTGTCCCGCAGTGCATTATGCTTTTCAGAAGTTTCTTGGAAGAGATTGGAACCCTGCAGCTCAGCCGGTGAATATATCTTCTGATCTTAGAGAACTCTGTGATGCCCTGTCTACTGGCTATCGACATGGAATGGTATATCATATCGGTGAGAGAACCGTGGAAGTTCCTGCCGGCGGGGAGAGAATTCTGAGAGTAGCCTCCAGCATTGCTCCCGATTTGCTTGAAGGGGGGAGTTATGTCCTTATGGAAACCCCTGAAGAAATGATTAACCAGAATGGCTGGATGGTGATCCCAGAGAGAAAGGACTGGAGGAATAAAGTGGAGTTATCTACCTGTGTGACAGTGAGGAACTGTTCACCGCATCCGATTGTAATTGGACCATACCAGAATGTGGCCCACTGCTACCCTGTGCTTGGAGTAAATCCATACGCTGAAGTGTGCAGGATTCAAATCCGAGATGCAATCCCTAATCTCAATCTTGACTTGAGTGATCCACATTTACCAGAGGCCTGGAATCAGCGACTGACACAGAAGTTGTCTGAATTATCGGAAGTGTTCTCCATGGATGATATTGATGTAGGTTGTGCTAAAAGTGCTCAACACACTTTCCGATTGACCGATTCTACTCCCTTCCGGGAGCGACCACGGAGAGTTGCTCCAAAGGATGTTGATGAGTTAAGACAGACTCTACAGCAAATGAAAGGTCAGGGGATCATTGTGGACAGTAAGAGCCCCTATGCCTCACCTATTGTGGTGGTAAGAAAAAAATCTGGAGCAATTCGCCTATGTGTGGATTACAGAACTCTGAACCGGAGAACCTTACCTGATCAGTATACACTGCCGAGAATTGAAGAAGCTCTGGAAGCTCTGAATGGAAACTGTTGGTTCACAGTGCTGGACCTAAGATCGGGATACTATCAAGTCCCAATGGCACCTGAGGATCAGGAAAAGACAGCCTTCATATGCCCCTTGGGTTTCTTTCAGTTCACTCGTATGCCGCAAGGTACAAAAGGTGCGCCAGCAACGTTCCAAAGGTTGATGGAAAGAGTGTTAGGTGATTTAGTGCCCCGGGAATGCCTTGTATATCTTGATGACATTATTGTGTTTGGAAAGACGCTGGAAGAACATGAAGAACGACTCATGAGAGTACTCCATCGCTTAAAAGAAGAGGGGCTGAAGTTGTCGGCTGACAAATGCAAATTTTGTAGATCTTCGGTCACTTATGTAGGTCATATTGTTTCTGCTGAAGGAATTGCTACCGATCCTGGTAAGATTGAAGCTGTGGTGAATTGGCCCCGACCGCAAAATATTACGGAGTTGCAATCTTTCTTGGGGTTTTGTGGATTCTATCGACGATTTGTGGAAGGATATTCAAAAATTGCTCGAGCCCTCCTCGACCTGTTGAAGAGTGATGCAGGAGATCCGGGAAAGAAGAAAGGGTCTTCCAAAAGCCTTTTTGGCGATAGGTGGACTGCGGATTGTGAAGAAGCATTTAAGTTGTTGAAGAAGAAATTGACAGAAGCTCCCGTTCTGGCTTATGCTGATGCACAGAAGCCATATGTGCTACATGTAGATGCCAGCTTTGAAGGATTAGGTGGCGTGCTGCACCAAGAATACCCGGCCGGGTTACGGCCCATAGCTTTCATAAGTCGAAGTCTTTCTCCCAGCGAGAAAAATTATCCAGTACATAAATTGGAGTTTTTGGCGCTCAAGTGGGCCATTGTTGATAAATTACATGACTATTTATACGGAGCCACGTTTGAAGTAAGAACAGACAACAATCCACTGACATACGTTTTGTCAACCGCTAAACTCGATGCTACAGGACATCGCTGGTTGGCAGCTTTATCCAACTACCAATTCACACTCAAGTATAAATCGGGGCCTAAGAACATTGGGGCAGATGCTCTATCAAGACGGCCTGGATTACCTAGTCCGGAAGTAGTGGATGAATGGGAAGAAGTGCCAAGTCCTGGAGTAGGAGCTTTGTGTGCCATGGCTGCTGTAGTTGAAGACCGAGTAGCCTTTTCTGAAACTCGGCTTATTGACTCTATTGGGGGAGGTCCCGAAGCTGTACCAGACATGTTTGCCTACCCTGCCGCTTTAGGATCCTTTGAGAGTTGTTCTATATCTTCAAAGCGAATGATCTGGAGTCAAAAGACTGATCCTTTAATTGGACCTCTTTATCAAGCAGTGAGTTCTCAAGACAGAGAAATGTTAAAGACATCCCTACCCTCTGAATGCAGTCAACTTCTACGAGATTGGGAGAAGTTTGAAATAGACAATGGCCTACTTTATCGTGTGGTGCTGTATCATGATCACCCTGGAAGGCGCCAACTAGTTATTCCAAGCTGCTTTCAGAAGATGATTTTCCGAAGTCTGCATGATTATCATGGTCATTTGGGACCTGAGAAGACTTATGGCCTAATACAAGACCGATTCTACTGGCCAAAAATGAGAGATACCGTGACTCGTCTGTGTAGGTGCTGTCGCAGATGTTTGCAGAGGAAGACTGTCCCGGTTCGAGCGGCCTTCATGGGACACTTGAAGAGTTCGGGCCCCATGGATCTTGTCTGCATAGACTTCCTTTGTATTGACAACGACTCCAGAGGATTTGGAAATGTATTGGTGGTGACTGATCACTTCACACGATATGCTCAAGCCTTTCCGACTAAGGATCAAAAAGCAGTCACTGTTGCAAGAGTGCTTTGGGAAAAGTATTTTATCCATTATGGCTTACCACACCGGTTGCATTCTGATCAAGGCCGGGATTTTGAGAGTAACCTGATCAAAGAGTTACTTCAGTTGTTGAACATCCGCAAAAGTCGGACGACGCCTTACCATCCAGAGGGAGATGCCCTTCCTGAAAGATTTAACAGGACTTTACTTGATATGCTTGGTACCTTACGAATTGAGGATAAGCGATCCTGGAGTCGAAAAGTGGAGGCTATGGTGCATGCCTATAATAGTACAAGGCACGAGAGCACAGGATATTCACCATACTTTCTGATGTTTGGAAGAGAGCCTAGGCTACCTATTGACATCTTGTTGGGAGTCTCTACCGATGGTATCAGTCATCGAGATCATTACCGATACGTGGCACGTTTGAAAGAAACGCTTAAGAGTGCTTATCAGCTGGCTGAGGAAAATGCGGCCAAAGTGAATGAAGGAAATAAAAGGAGATTTGATCTTCGAGTAAGATACCGAGAATTGAACCCTGGGGACCATGTTCTGCTACGGAATTTGGGAGCATCTGCAAAACATAAGCTGGCTGATCGATGGCGGAGTGAACTCTTTACAGTGGTAGATCGGTTGCCTGGAATACCAGTCTACAAGATAAAAGGACGGGACGGGAGGATCAGGACTTGGCATAGAAATCATTTGTTGCCTGTACCTCAGATTGATGGTATGGATATCTCCAATGATGGCTCGGCCTGCGATTCTCCACAGTCCTTAGCCGATATTCCACCTGACCTTCCTGAAACTCCTGAGAGTGATTGGACTGTGGCTCCTGAAGTTCCTAGATCACCAGTATCTTCTCCTTCAGGGAGACCTATGAACCCTCAAACTCCAGAATTCGTACCTAGATCTGTGTCTACAGATGAGCAGGGATCTAGCTCTCCTACGCCACCAGCACCATCCCCTCCCATGGCAGACAACCCTAGTTTAGGGCCTGGACATGCTAGTTTACCTCAGAGAGAGGTACGGAGAGGAGAGAGAATTAGACACCCTCCACCTATGCTGACATATGATAGTTTGGGGGACCCCAGATTTACTACTCAGCCTCATTTATACCATGCTTGGGTGGGTGCAGTGACCACTTTGGTCAATATGTTACCAATTTTCGCTCCTGCTGGCATGTATACCTATTAACCTGTTGTGACTCTGTAAATGCAAAAGCAACCATATTGATATTGTCATTGGTAATGTTGACTGTATACTATGACTTTGTATGTCTTTGACGTGACGTAAAGATTTCACCAGAGGGAGAGTGTAGGGAACTGCCATTTCTACTAGTATATAATGTATCTGGCTTCTTTGCCCCTGCAGTTTGGCTTCAGAGACCCCAGGCATTTAGTGCAAGTTTTGTTTTGTAAATACAGTGAGTCAGACACATGTGAGGCAGAGCTGCTGGGGGGAGAGATGTGAGCAGAGCTGCTGAGCCAGACATGTTATGTCTGGGGGAGTCTAAGAGCCACTGGTTCCTCTTTACTTCACAGTATATAGTTAGGTATGTGTTACCCCCTATATACTCACAGGACCTAGCTAGTAACTGTAGTTAGGGATCCATATATATATATAGTTCAGGGCAGTGATAGGTTAGGCTTCCGAAGGCCAACTAGCTAGTTAGAGGCCCGGTGGCACTAGTAGTTTAGCTGGCAGGTTAAGGACTCAGTGTTAGGGTAGTCAGGCCTGCATGTACTGCCGTCACCGTCGCCCTGTTTGCTGCCTGTGAAGAATCTCACCATCATCATCATCTCCTGATCGGCTGTCTGTCATCTCCTGGAAGAATCCGAGGATCCACAGTCATCCACAGGGGCCCCTGCATCTCTTCTGTTGCCTGGAGGTATTGTGCACTGGACTCTTGCTATATATCTATATATATACCCGGGTATATAACCTAAGACGGTTGAGGACTTGCTGGTTGTTGTAGTACTGCTGTGTTCTGAGTATATTGTATGTATGTATTATTACCCTGTTGATTCTTATAAAGCTACTGTTATAACCTTATGTGGTATCTGTATGTATTCTTCAGACTGTGAGATTAGTACAGTGATCCTTGTTAAGGCTACTAACTGTACTTCATGGGTAAGTCCCAGGAAGAGATTCTCCCTGTAATACAGAGGCTCTATCCTGGGTGGAGGCACTGATATATTTCATATATGTTCCCACTCTTCCCTTCAGCGAAGGCTTCAGGTCCCATTATACACACAGGTCAGCGCCAGAGTCTGTTGCGGGAGGGATAATACTCATACCCCCCCCCCAAATAGGGCTACACTGGTTTGACCCTTGGCTTGCTGACTCTGCTTCTGTGTTGTTTTTCTTGTCTTGTTCTGTGTACACTTATTCAGAGAAGGGATTGCCGCGCAGTTGTCTTTGTCATTAGGACAGTTGTGGAAATTAGGTAGGGACAGGGGCTGAGTCGAGTTTAGGGCCCACTGTCTCTGTCTTTCCCTTCTACCCTTGTTTCAGCAGCAGCTCTGGGGAATTGCTCAACTAGCAATTCCCTTACACTCCCCTTTGGTATGATAAGCATAGAGCATGTTGTTTACTCATGTTAACATGTAAGGTAAATCCTGGTATCTGCCAATGTTTACCTCATCCTGAAGCTGGACATAGGTGATCCTAGGTGGACCTTGATTATTCCTTTACATCCTATATGCTTATGCATTTAATTTATTATATTATGAAGATGATTTTATATCTTAACTAGCACAACTCTGAACTTGATAGAACATGGAAGATTAAACAAAATGCTGTCTAGTGACAGTGACAGTGTGCAGTGACTTTTCTCATTGTCTGATATATCTGATTACGACAATGGCTGTTTAACCCTTTAATGTTCCACATATCATAGCCAACATTCAGCTCCTTTAAAGCTTTAAGGGGTTATTACCACATATACAATATGAGAATTATTTTCCAATTATTACGTAAACTATTCATTTTAATGTTTACTTGAAATGTCATTTTCATTGCTTAAAAAGAAAATGTGATCATCCTTTATAGTAGCTGCGCTTTCATTTGCTTCCACTGACTGCTTTAATGGTTGCTGTGCTGTGCAAAATGATAGTTAAAGGCTTATCCTGGACCATTAATAGAGCCTCACAAACACATTACTAGGTGATATTAAAAGTTGCAAATCATTATTTGTTTTGCGAAACAATATAATTTAATGTGTGTCATTATCACTTCTTCTTGTAGTAAATCACTTATGAGGTTAAAGTGTGTCGTAAGTATACTGTATCTGTGCCAACTACAAAATCCCAAAGCAGAAATACATCATGTGCTATTTTTAAACATAGTGGACACATTCTTCATATTTGCTTTCATTATATTATTTTTGCAAATAATTGCTACTTCTGAGTTAGACCATGTATTTTTGTCTTTGCAAAGGTGCCTTTAGGCACTTAACTAAAAAAGATCGATCCACATGAACCAGCTAAAATGGTGGCCTCCATGTGAAAGCATGGGGAAAGCAGAGAAGAATCACATGACCTCAGGGATATTATGGCAACATCATAATGCTTTGTAAGTAGACCTCATGAATGGGGGAAGCCAATCATGAAAAACTATAGGTCAGAGGTCACAGATGACTCATAGGCAGAAAGACAGGTGTCCATTTTGTGGGGAGCTATTAATTAGATAGGATTATAGACAGTCAGACTGTTAGAAAGACTATATCCCCTACCTATAGATATAGTCTTCCTACTAGATCTGGCTTGAAGGTTTAAAAAAGACTGAAAAAAATATATTCTCTAGATGCAATATATTATTATATATTATTTTGCCTTCTGGTGGATGAATAGCTATATGTGGATTTGGTATATTTAAGTAATGTATACAACTTTCCACTCACCTTTGTGTCGAATAAATGTCAACTGAACTTTGCAATGAAATAGCGTGTGGCATGATGTACTTACGTTTCAGGGGTAGGCGCAGGAGTAACTTGTCTCTGTAAAGTTAGACATCTGTGGTATCTCACTTTTCCAGGCACCTGACCACATTGTCCTCACCTACATAAAGTCCCTATCCTGCCCCCTACCCTCCTATTCCATATTCTATTCTTATCTGAGATGTGCGAACATCCCAAGATTTGTTTCGGTTCAGGTGGCCTGGGTCCCTGATTTGTTTCGATTTGAACAATTTTGGTATGAACCGGAAGTGAAGTTATTATACTCTGGAGTCTCTTCGGGGATGTGCTGCCGACAATCTATACAGCTGAATGGAAGAGGAATGACTGCAGTAGTGATTATTCCTCCCCTACGTACATTGCATCTGCCAGTGTAATAGACCAATGCAAACGAGCATTAATTTATAGTTGATTAGATCTTGTCATGCATGCATATTGGGCTGTCAACTAGGGCCCTTACAAATTTGGTTATAGTGCAATTTTTTTTTTTAAAGTAAATAAACTATGTAAGGTCTTGCATATATAGCTAAAGGCCACAAAGACCTTATTATGATAATAAATATATTCCATTCAAATATTTGTTAATTTTTATCTAGTCACCCAGTAGATTGCACTACTTATCAAGATGTACACTACTTATCAAGATGTCCCTAAGTTTGTGGTCAAGGGCAATCACTTGATCATCTCACTGTGTCTTGTTCACCCAAGTAAAAGGGGGTAAATCAACTTATTTATAAATGTCTTTCATCAATATCTCCTTTATCTCTGTGGCCACCTGGTGTAAAAGGTCTCCTGCATCTGTCAGTGGCTAGCAGAGACATCTATTTATGCAAGGAAAACACTCAGATAGAAGTGTTATTAAGGTAGAGGAAAAGCAATCGATTGTCTGATGTGCTGTAATGAGGATGAACACTTAGGGTCATCTCTTAGACCTTGAAACTATGCACAAGTTGGCTAAAACAGATGGGCTTTCAGAAAGATTTGAAAACACATTATTAAGGTTTTGCTAATATTGTATTTTTCTGTATTTTGACCCTGGTGTTATGGAATGCGGTTTCATGTTTAGATTCCTCTTCACTTTTCACTTTTCATTTCAAGTTATACAAGCTGTACTGTTAAATATTAATAAGTTGCTTCTGAAATGATTCTAATATATTTTTCACACATTCTCGAATACTTTTGCTTCATTTAACTATTTTGTGGACATCTTCATACCATCGAAGGAGAAATATTTAACATTACTAATACATAACAATTTATGCATTTCTTGAGTACCTGTACATGATGGGGGTTTTCTACATGGGACCCTTTTCTATTAGCCAGAATGTAGGGGCTGCTGCAAAGATTGCTATCACCCTGGAGAACTGTTAGGACTGTATTCAGTGTGTTCGACCATTCAGAATGGTCATTGCAGTAAAAATCAGTGGTCCCTGATGATAACTTCAGTCCCAATTATGCTACGGTTTTTCCACAGATTTTCCTATTGATGTCAGTGAAATGGTTGCTACAGTTCTAGGCACATTTTCCAGTCGCTAGTGCTAAAGTGATGAGGGCCTGTGTACATGTGAACTGAATTCTGAAAACCTCTTTAGGCCGGGGCACTACGCTGCTTTAATGGAAACGCCGCTGCAAAAAACACTACATTCTACATTAACTGCAAAGTGGATGGGATTCTGGCTAATCCCACCTACACATTTAAAAAAAAAAATGCAGCGAAAATGCTGACATTTTCTTTATAGGTATAGAAGCAGAAAGTCTGCAGATGCATTTCTGCCGCGGTCTTTTCCACAGCGTTTTTTGGCAACGATTCACTGCATAGGGCCCAACGAGGTCCCACGTTGCTGAAATGTAGCTTTTTTGTTGCAGATTTTCCTGCGTTTTTTTTAGCTAAACCCAGGTGTGGCTACAAAAGGAATGGTAGATATAAAAAAACCTCTTATAGTTCTCCCTTCTGCTCAATCCACTCCTGGTTTAGGTTTAAAAAAACCACAGCAAAATCTGCAGCCAAGAAAACAGCTTTTCCGCAATTTGGGGCCTTAACCTAATTTAGGATTTCTCTTTATTAACTATTTCATGACCAGGGCATAGGAGAATGTGGGATGGGGGGTGGGGGGGTCAGATAACCTCTATAAGTGAAAAAGCACCAAATTTCTTGCCCTGTCGATTTCAAAATCCTATCCTTTTTTCTTTCAGTGTGCTAAAAGAAAAGAATATCAAGTGTCCCTGATCTGTACAGCCTCCATGGAGTCCTGTGCATGGGTCCTATTCTTATTAACAGATTAGGTGCAAAATACTTCTATGGATGCTACATCAGCTATATTGCTCAGTGTGTATTAGTTTTTGTCAACAGTATCCTTACTTGAGACTCCTATAGTGTAGAACTGTTGCCTTGGCAACTGTTCCCTTAAATGCACACTAATCTTTCCACACCTGAAGTAGCATTAGGCTGAGGCCCCAAGTTGTGGAAACGCAGCGTTTTTTGTTACAGATTTTGCTGCGTTTTTTGAGCCAAAGTCAGGAGGGTATTTAACAGAAGGGAAACGTCTAAGAGCTTCCTTTATATTTTCCATTCCTTTTCAAGCCACAAAACAAAAAACGCTGCATTTCCAAATTGTGGGGCTTTAGCCCTAGTTGGAAGAGCAAATAGATTGTGGATTAATTCTTTAGGGAAGTTTAACACAAGCATATTATTTTTGGCTGACTTGATCACAGGTCTAAGGACCCTCAATGGAAAGTATATTAGAGATTTATGATGTTGGTTCAGGTTATTATCATACCTGAACCATACTACTCCTAATATATTACAATGATTGTGATACTGTCAAAACTGTCAAAGAAATATTCATCACAAGTACTCAGTCATGCTATCAAGAATTTCTAATAATGCTCAAATAAGATAGTACTGCAACATATTAAATCCTTGTACAAACTCACCATATTGATATAATCTAACATACACCATTTAGCAGAATTTTGCTTGGTTACCGCTGCTCCTGTGTGATAGATCCAAGGATGATGCATAGTTTGGCGAAGCAATATACATACTTACATTTTATTTTCACATAGCGGTCATGTATTTACCTTGATTTTTCCACAGTTTGTGTGAAAGTCATAATTTTACAGTACGTTCAGTACTTTCTGAACATAAAACATGACTACAACATGAAAATTTACCCATAGAGTGAAAAATCTGTTGCATTTATCTGAAGCGCAATGGATTTCACATAATGGATGTTCATAGAAAGCTACAATGTCTGAACATACAGGACCATAATGGAATCCTGTAAAACTACCTTAAGGCCTTATTCACACGTACATGTTCTTTTTTTGTCTGTAAAAATTGTCTACCTTTTATCCATGATAATGCTGGAGGAAGATTTTGCTGGAGTCTGTGTTGGTGTAATTTGAGCCAAATTTAGCAAATGTCACATGATGTATAGGTCTAGTACTAACACATAAAAGCCTCAGAGCAGAGCTTTCCACTTTTTATGTCCACAGACTCATATCGGGGATATTTTTATATTGCATGGCATACATTTTTCTTTGTAATAATACCATTTAATATTCCATATGATGTCCTGAAAACAATTTAGAATTGGGTTGAACTATGAAAAACTGCATTGGCGCCATTTTTTATCGTTTTGTTTTTAAAGTGTTCACTGTGCAGCAGAATTGACTGGTTATTCTTATTCTGCAGGTCAGTACAATCATGGCAATACCAAATTGATAAAGTTATATTGTTGTCTGTTAAAATCCAAAGATTTGAAAAATAAAATAATTCTTTGAGGCAGGTTTATTATGTGTTGTATATTTCTGCTATGTGCTTAGTATTATTCAAAATAGGAAGTAGAACATAGATATGACTAGTAAAAAAAAACTAATATATTGTAGTAACATTTACTGACAACTCCTGTCTACAATGACTGCATGCTACTAGTAAATAATGCTGCCTTACATGCCAGATATAATAGTCACCTTATATCACAACATATCATTTCATTATGTAAAGCATTTTTCGCCAGTTCTCAGCTCTTTCTGTCTGACAAAGTATCGTTCTGGCTTTGTGTATTGTATGTGATGGCGCAGCATTTAAAAACACATTAGTCCTAATTAGCTCCTCTTCAGAGATTGAAAGGCTGCCAAAATCCCTTTAATTTTATATGTGTGAAGAGGATTTTTTTCATGTTAGCAATTTTTTAAATCCAAATTCAGCAAAATTTGATGCCCTAAAAGCCAAAATGATAGATGGATAACAAAGCTAATTATAAGAAAGCAGAAGCTCTTGTTCAATTTATTGTCAGTCACAGATGTAATGTTATGGGGATTGTTTGTTATTTCATGGTCCAACTCTTTAAAATTCCCCCTTTCAATGAAACAAGTTAATTGCATAATCTTTGCCTTTCTTTACATTACTTGTAGCGTCTTAAAGGAAACTACTATACGTTATTCATTTAGTGCAAAGGTCCCTAAACTTTTTTTTCTCGTTTACCACTTTCAAAATTTTACTGGTTTCGGTGGACCCCCTGCTGCTACATTTCTACCATATTCCCAAAACTTGTCAAAAAATGTGAAGATTAGATCTAACGTAGACCCCCGTCGAGTCTTGCGTGGACCCCCTGGGGGTCCACCTGGACCACTTTGGGAATCAGTGATTTAGTGTTTGGAGTATTTATATTCAGTACCATTAGTAAATGTTGGATTGTATTTCTTATGAAGAACAAATTAAAGGGGCACTCAGAATAGAGCACCAAAACTGTGTTATTAAAGGAGCCCTCAGGATAACACACTAATATTTTGTTATGCACTGCCCTTTTAGCCCTGCCCTAAGCGTAATTCAGAAACTTAATATAACTAGCATTTTATTCCTCTGGGACAAATCAGTGGGTTCAGCGGAACTCCGGAAGAGACCTGTTGAGCAGAAGGACCGGAACGCCCTGGGAGGACACCAGAGCATCAGGGACAGGTGAGTATGATTTTTTTTTTTTTTTTTTTTACACTGCCCCCAGCTGATTTCAAAGTTAAAGATGTTGTCCATTTTTGCCTGGACAATCCCTTTAAGATTTTAAAATATTTGTTGTAGTCCCACTAGGGTCTCTTTATCAACTCTATAATATTATGCACTGTACTGTGGATTATATGGCAAGCCAAATACTAAGAGGGTAGACCCGTCGAACCACTGATACATTATAACAACCCATCATAATGTGGAAAAAAGGTTGATAGTGGTTGGCTAGCACAGCGGTCCCCAACCTTTTCTTCTGCATGGCCTGGCAAGGGGGGGCGGGGTGGGGCTTTGGTCATATGGGATCGGGGTTATACCCAAAACAGCGCTGTAGACTGGGGCGTACTTGCGGGACCTCGGTGTACAGCGCTGTAGACCAGGTCCCTGCCATTAGCTATACCAGGAGCCATAACGCTGTGGCCAGATCGCAGACCCGCCTCACATAATGTGCCGGGAGCTACGTTTACCGAGGCAAGCCCGCCACCCTGCAGACCGGCAAAAGGGTAGCACACTTATGGTAGCAGAAAATGGGTGCAGGTTTTATGTAGGGCTGGCCACCTCCCTACTACAACGCATCCAAATGTAAATAAAGTTTACCAGAACTCCAAATTAGTATGCTTCTTTTGGTGTTTACTACTGCCAAAATGCTCACATGCATATCATTAATGCGGATGTAATTTAAGCAATGTTTTTGGTTATGCAAACCCTTCATCAAGCTGAAATAATAATATCTTAGAATTACAATAATTTACAATTACAATATTACAATATTGTAAAAAATGCAAAAAGTTACAGAGAAATATTTGGAACCATATACCAAAACTAGGCCTATATGTGAAAGGGAATGGGGGGAAGAGGGAGCCAATTATAACATCACAGAATATAGACATTTAGGGATACAATAGAAGATACAATCAACAATGCAGACAAAATTATATTACCCACCATGTGGCAAGTAGAGAGATGGCATGCTAAAGGAAGGAGGCTCCTTCTGTCACACTATGTAGAAGTTGCAGTTGCTACTGAGTGCAGCATCTAAGGGTTTGAACAGCTGGGATTAAAGGCTACACATAGTATACTATACAGTTGACACCCACAGATCTTGAGCCTGTGCCATCACAGCACCTAGCATACATGGCAACTGGGCTTAAAGGGGTTATCCGTGGAGTAATAAAGCTTGCCAGTTCATTTCCTGCGCTGGATAAGCTTCATTACTAATACACACCTCAGTTTCCTGAAGTCCCCAAGTTACCTATGCAGATAGCAGCTGAGAAAGCCAGAAGTCGTTTTTTTTTTTCTCCCCTGCAGCTGCTCTTACTCTCAGTGATGCTTGGGCAATGTACCCATTTAGTAGAGTGGAATCAGAGCATCCACCGGGGATGCAGAGGAATGAGAGCTCCGGCCTCTCCAGCTGCACTCCACACAGGTAACTTTGGGTCCCCAGGGGACCAGGTTGTATATTAGAAAAAGAGCTTATCCAGTGCAGGGAATGTACTGGTAAACTTTATTACTCTCCTGATGTCCCCTATAACTCCTTGGCAGTAGTACCATGTATTTACTGCACATGTCAACAAGAGGTTAAAGTATTTACAAAAGCTATTAACCTACTTCCAGAGAATATTTTTCATATTTTTTAGCTGTACTGTTGTTCTGGAATGGTCAACTCAATACTCTGTAGAGGCTTTTCCAAAACTATTTCACAACCTTTAATGAAATCACCAAATCTTTTTGCTTTATTCTCCTTCAGCACATAACCAACATTAAGGCTGATGCACACAGCAGTCCTGTGCATGAAGCATATATAGCAGTGAATGGAGACTTTTCAGCTACTTAGTATGGAGCTGCTCAATCTACACATGCTGCTGCCAGCTGTGTAGGTTTTGTGAGATTCTAGATGTAGATAGATATTCTCTCCTATAGAGATGTAACTTGAAGCTCCTGGGCCCCTATGAAAAATTTGCAACAGGCCCCCAATTGGCATGTGCTGCCTCTAATACAGATATCTTTTTATGTTGTAGAGAGGTCTGACTCTGGTCTCCATATATTGTTATATCCATCAGTTTTCTTGTTGTATATTGGTTTGTGACATCTTAAGATGTGTATGGATGTTCGTTGCATCATGGTTACTTACATTTGCGTTGCTTAGTGGAAACTGGAGAATTGCCAGTAGTAATATATAAAATGTTTTTTCTTTGCTTAGTTATTGCTACTAGAAGTTATACTTTCTAAAGGTGGACATACACATTAAACATAGTTCGTATCGCCATTTAATCTGCAAAAAATGTACAGCCAGTGTTTAGTCTGCATACGCCAGTGGTAAAATCTATTGGGTGGAAATTCAACATGCCTAATATTCTGTTCTCAGAGGAGATAAATTGCAACCAGAAGTGTTGCATAGTTCCCTTTATTGGCTGAATCAAACATACCTACAGTATCTATAATGACAAATATTTGCAATGCACTTTCTCACACAAGGAACTCAAACACAAAGAGTGTTGTGGAGTTGGGGAGTTAATGGCAGCTGAACAGGCGCTCATCCCCAACACCCACAAGGGTGACTTGTTTTATGGGAAGCCAATTTACCTATCAGTATATTTTTGCCATGTGGGAGGAAACCAAAGTACCCTGAGGAAACCCACACAAACCTGGGGAGAACATACAATAGCTGTCGGATGAATGACAGTTTTGCTACCAGATATTGAAAGTGCATGGTTAGCTTAAAGAGGACCGGTCACCAATTCCAAAATGGTAATTGATATACCTAATTTGATTTCAGCCGTGCCCCTGATCAAGTTGACATGTGTTTTTCTTAAATCTATCCACCTGTTCAAATGATATGGCCCTGGAAGGTTATATGTAAATTAGTTCTTATTCTCCAAGTGGGCAGTAAAGTTTTTTATTTTTTTTAACAGAGAATATAAAACAGCTAATTTACATATAATAAAGCTAATTTAAATATAATCTTCCAAGGGCCATATCTTTTGAATGGTTGGGCAGATTAAAAATGCTCAGTTGATCAGGGATATAGCGGCAATCAAATGAGGCATGCAATTTAGCACAGGCCATAAATATCTGATCGGTGGAGAGACAACCCTGCAAAGATCAACTGCACAAAGCCGGAAGTAGATGGTTCCATGTCCTGTGTAGTAGTAATAATGAATTCAATGGAAGCTGAGCTGAAGTACTGGCACCCAGCCAATATACAGGGCACACAAACAACTTTGTTCAGCTATGTTTACTGTACAATACACAGACCATCTCCAAACAGCAGATTTGTGAGAGCCCTCAACTGATCACAAAATTAAGGTCTATCCTAAGGAATCTTGGACAACCATTTTAATCTTACAGTTCCTTTAAGACTTGATTCACATATGTTTTAGAGTCTTTGTAGGAGACTCTGCTGCATTATAAAACTGGTGGAAACTGGGCAGAAACCCGGTGGACCCCCTTATAGTTCATGGGGTCTGTGGGTTTCCGTCTGTCTTTCGGGTCCCCATGCAGACCCGAAAGATGGTGACCTGAACGCTAGTGTGAACCTAGCGTATGCTTGATATCTCCTTCTATGGAAAAAGATTGTGTTCATTTGACAGTGATAGAGCTGAAAGTATATTTCACACTAAATGAATTTCATAGAAATCCTGAACTATTTAAGTAAAGTAGATCTTGTTCTGTATGACAAATATTTTAATCATTGCCCTATGACTATCACAGTCTATGGTATCATCTCACTTGTAATCGCAATGAATTGCATTCCCATTTGACACATATTGTTCGACTGATCACAGATCACTTATTAATTAGACAAAGGATTGGGAAAAAGAAAGCACTAGGATAACAAATTGAGTCCTATAAGTTGTGTACATAGTGTGATAGCTTGGTTGTCCTGGGGGAAATGGTATTGTTGTGTGATTAATTCAGGTGCTGGGAGGAAAAGAATAGGATGATACTAATTGGCAATAAACACAAGGCAACGCTGATCGGAAAAATTCACATGAAATTGAAACATTGATTTTGACCCACCCCCATAGATCTTCCCCTAAGAGCTCTTCTATTTCCCATTAATCTAGCGGCAACTCTCTCATTATCAGTAATCCTGATTAAAGTTTCAACATACATTGTCTTTGAGTTCTCCTATTCTGTAAAGATTACAAATCACTACTGGCTTTGTAGATGCTTCTAATTAGCTTTTTCATATGTATATTTTTTATTGATTTTGCGTTAAAAGACTGCTTTAGTAAAACAAGCTACCTTAGTGTGAAAAACAACAACTTTAAAAGCTTCCCAGGAGATAGATCAAATGCTTCATCAACCTATTTGATCATTTTCCGTCTATGTAATTTATTTCTAAACTTATTCCAGAATTCAGATATTTATTATAACCCATTCAAGACCCTGCTCTGTTCCATTTGATCATACTCATTTTCTCCATAAAGTCCTAGTAGACCTGAAAAGGAAATGAGATTTTCAAGTTATACTAATCGCATTCACAACTAGGTTTTATATCTTTTCATGTGTATAGGAATCCAAGATGTAGGTAACAAAGCTGTAATTACAGGGAAAATATAGTATATTACTATGCAAAGGATACTTCCTATAATCACATGTAAACATGCTGCAATCAGCCTCTACTTAGTATGAAATGACTGCAGATGTGAAATAAGACAGATGAAGCAGAGCTGAGGTTGCCATTTAAATATTCTATCATTTATTTTTTAGGTTTAGGGACTGTTCACACATTCGGCGTATGTAATGGGAAAATTCCTAGCATATAAGCTAAATATTTCTATATGCCCCTATTGACTGTGTGTATGTCAAAAGAGTCTATTTTTAGCATATGCCAACATGGCATATAACATCAGTATACGTAAAAGGTTGTGTTGTTCCATGCAAAGTTATAGCATGAAAAAAACACATTACAAGGCATAAGCTGTTTTCACAATTGGAGCCAGTGAGTCACATATTTCACTGTATGCCTATAAAGGGATATACTGGAGCTTTATGACAGGAGCATGGGTGTAGCTATAGATGGTACAAAGGTATTGGTTGGTACCAAACCATGGACCCTGAGTGGTCCCCAAAGTCACTCTGCCACATAAATATACCACTGCTCTAAATGGCACAAGAGAGGAAGGAGCCAAGCTACAAATTTTGCTTTGGGGCCAAGGAGCCTCAGTTACGCATCTGAACACAAACTAGTCTTGATGTTATGGGAGGCTTTTAATACACGTGAACAGAGCCTTGTCTGCATCTTATGTAAAAACTATAGGGACTGGATTATAGCAAATTATGGGCAGTCATAAATCTTAGGGGTTAGCCTTTGCTGGCGTATAGTACTGAGGTTCTCCCCATTCATTTGGGTATTATTCAAGTGCAGCTATTGCCATTATATCCATATGACAAATTTAAATTAACCCATATCTCAGTTCAGCTACTGTACATCTTATATAATTAGAACAAATAAACATATAAAATAATATAACATAATTATAAATATTGACTTCAAATAAAAAAATGAAAATATTGCAGTTAAATATGTTCTTTAATGCAACAAAATCTTACTAAAACATAATACTTCTATACCTGTCCTTGGCTGAAGGTTTTAGAAACAATTACAAGTGTTATGCTTGTAGAGCATTTCCTAATAGGTGACATCTTTCACCTTTAAGAGTAGGATGGAGCATCATCTATTTAAATGAACTAAGGAAAATAAATTAACCCAGGGACAAAAGAACTAATTTCAGCTCAATATAAGGCAGTAAGGCAGAATTGATTGTAAAAGCCTGGGATCATTGATCACAGTCCGATTCAATAATGGGTTCTGACTCTTTGCAACTCAATCAGAGTACCGGTTTCATTTTAACAAGTGACTTATTAGGCAGTTTAGGTAATATACAGTATACATGTATATATGTATAGATGTCTAGGTGTAACGGTAAATTGCAAGTTACTTTGGATTTCAAAAACAGATACAGTTTCATCATTTTGTTTTTCAGCATAGGTTTTATTTAAAAATGCGTACTTGTACAGAGAAAGTAAGGCTTTTCTCATGACATATTTGTGGGCTAAGTCTGAAAAATACAGCTGATTAATAGTGTTGTGCCAACCCTGCAAGATTTGTCTCACAAATATTCTGCAGATTTGTCCGTCTGGCAGTTTAGTTTCAGACTTGAACTGCTATTATTATACTCTGGGTCTCTTCAGACCCCAGAGTGCAATAAGTGGAGGCCCAGGGGAGGTGAGTAAATATAACCAGAATTGGTTTGCTCATCCCTACTGATTATCAATAAAAAAGTATGCAAATTTGCCCAATGATATATAGGAAGGCTGCAGGCTGAAATCTACATCACAACTACTGGGTGGGTACACATAGAAAAATATAACATATACTGTTTGGGACATCTCCCAATAGAGTTAGTGTAATAACTAGGGCCTGTGTAACTTCTGTTACGTGAGACTATGCAGACCTTAGATCCTGATGCCATTCAGTGTCAGGACACAGTGCCTGGCACCTGAAGCTGAAAAAGAGCTGACCCAAAAGGAAAGTAAGTGAATGTAAGTAAAAGTAAGGAATTATTGGGGTCTAGTCTAAGATCTTTATTATTGATCTGGCCAGGAGTCTGGATGAATTTTGAGGTCTAAATTAGGTCTTAGATTCTGATGCCATTCACCTGAACCTGAAAATGAGCTGACCCAAATGAAAGGTAAGTATAATACAACCATTATACAGTATGGCTTGACGCATGGATTATTTTGCAATAATCACCATAATACTTTAGTTATGCCAAACCAAACTACACAGTTAATGGGTGATAGATAAAAATCATGAATCATTAAGCATATCTGAAGGTCCATGTTGCTGTCAGACGTTTATACATGTTACATACAAATATAACTAGTGTTTATGAGCAGGATATGCGGCTGTGAAATGTGTCCAAATAGAGGTAAAGATTCAAGGTTGACTTTAATGGTGTGTAATGCACAAGACACATTTTACTTCTATTTACTACAGTGGGGGGGAGTACTGGTCTTGATGATTTGGACATGAAGAGCTTGCAACCCAAATCCCATCATTAGTGCTGAAGTCTATGGATGTGAGCAAGCACAGCTTCATTCCTTATTCATTGATTGGGCATATTCTTGTATACAGACCTCAGATTAGACTCCCCCTGGTAACTTACCTTTACTCGCTCAAGTTCAGTGCAATCCCCTTTACAGAATGACTCCTGAAAAATCTGTGAAAAACTTTCAGTGAAGATCTTTACCTTTTTACATGGAAAGGAAAAAAACACTTCCATCCATGTAGCACAAAGAGACTTATAAAGCTTTTCAGGATTTCTGTATTCAATCCATATATAGTTATTTTGCACTGGAAATGCTATTTGTGTTTCCCTGAATGCTGCAATTACCACTGACAAAATGTCATCAGTAACAAATAGGTGTTGCCTTACAGGAAGGAGAAATCCATTTCTTTCCGCAAGTCTGGATTTATTTTTGTTTAACACGTATAAAATAGCAAAAATACATTTTAATGATTGAAGGCTGTCCTATGGTACAGTATAAAGTCAAAGCTACGCACAGTATAAACCAGTACATGATAACTGCTATGTTATTGTTTTTTTTGCCTCCAACCAACTATAAAAATAAAAGCAGGCAGAAAAATGGATAGAGAAAGTGAGTTACTAATCTGCTCGACTGAATAAGATACTTATTATGTGCACTACATTATTTCAAAGAAGTAGCATTTACTGCTAAATAGAAATACTGTCTGTCAGAACTGGCAGCTTTAGTGGTTTAAAAACATACAGTAGGACATAGACTAATGTGCATATTGGTGATGGATGGCAAGGTCATGTGATTATACTGTTACAAGGACTACATATCAAAGCGATTGTATTGTCTACACAGGACATAGACCTTGGATGGATACTGAGGTGCAAGGGCAGAAGTCCACTGAGAAATGTAGCTTCTATTTTATTGCATGATTTGTTCTAAAAAAAAAAAGAAAATATAAATTGTCCTTGACGTCCTGAACAGGACTTTTTTACATCTCAAAATTTTTAATTCTCCTCAGAAAAGATGGCAAATCTGCTGTTTTGTTATCCTGAGGTTCATGGGTAAAGGAATGTGTTTAGGAGTCTAAGGCAGAAATCTCAAAAGCTCTTTCACCTATTGCCTAATTTACAGTATTGAATTTCAAAACACATGTAGCATACTTTTACAAGTACTAGTACACCATGTATGTTAGGCTCCGTTATCAGTAGGAGAAACTGTAACTTTTCAGCAAACCTTGCATAACTCAATAATTCAGTAATGTATCTTCTGTGAAGGGAGATACTTTTGTGTCAAAAGATAGTAAATACAGTACTTTTGTTTCAAAAAGGACACAAGTACTATAGGTATGATATAATATTGTCGTTTTTTAACCACTTCCGTACCTCCCATAGACTATATACGTCCAATGGGTGGTTGTCTAGTTCTGCAAGGACATACCAGTACATCCAAGCAGAACTCAGTAGCTGCACGAAATCGTGCAGCTACTGAAACTGGGAGCTGTAACTTCAGCTGGAGCTCCCAGAGAGAAGATAGGGAAGGTTTATTACTCAATGAGCGCTGTATACAGTGCTATGGGTGCCGTCATCTTCCGGCTGCCCTCTGACCTGGCAGTCATGTGATCTGTTGGGATCAGAGTGTGTTAGAGCTGCTGGGTCCTACAGGACCCAGATCAGCTCTATAGTAACGTTCAGGAGGCTGCATTCCTCCTGCAACTGGGGCTAAATGTACCTGCCCCAGTTACAGGGGAAATCAGCCTCCCCCATAAAAAAAAAGTCATCAGATGTCCCCAAAGGTCTATTATGACCTTATGGGTACACAATGTAAATAAATAAATAAATAATAGAAAAGTAAAAAAAAAAAAAGTAAATAAAATAATTAAAAAAATAAATAAAATAATGCGCCAATAAAATGCCCTTATTACAGGTTATAGCCCCACCCCCGACGACACCATAAAAAATAAAAATTACCGTAATGGAGAGGAAAAACTATTTTATAAAGTTTTTTAGTAGCACTTTGTGTTATTAAATAAAAAAAATGAAAAGTGAAAAACAGACACGTTTTCCCTCCTCTTTCGTTTATATTTTCCCGAATCAAAAAAAAAAAATTAAAACACATACAAAAATAAAAACATAAAAATAAAGCCCTATGTGTCACAGAAAAAAGACACAGAAATTAGTTGAATAATGCATGTGATAAAAATGTTACAGTCCTCAAAACCGCACATACAAAAAAAAACGAAATTGGCCCGGTACTGAAGTGGTTAAAGAAAAATACTGTACTTAGCATCACATATTTTTTTGGCTAATATGTTATTTTATTATTCTTTTCTGTATTTGAATAGTACAAACAACTATAAGAAACTGTGAAATATTTCTATTTTATTACTCTAATATCAGGCTCTTGTCTTCCTCCATCTCCTGAAATACTTCACCCACTTTAAGATCTCAGCTGGGTCCATGTTAGACTCCCAAGGTGTATTGTGTGCTCACTGAAGTATCAGATTACAGTTTACCATAGAACCCTATGGAGGTTGAGGGTAAGATGAATAAGAGTAGAAGCAAAGAAGGAGCTGGAGCTTGTTTTTTCACCCCCAAGTGATTTATTCATATCACTACAGGTCAGTACATCTCTATATGGTTGTTCTGCTACTTGTGAGTAAGAAGAAGAATAGTTAAATTTTCTCCACGTGCTGTCAATGGGAGACTTAACAGATATTTTCCACTCACTAGCTCTTGGAAAATTTGGAATTAGAGATAATACCTGTATAGGTAAAGAATCACAGAAGTAGGTTCCTACGGTACTCTCAATAAATTCAAATATAACTTTTATTAACACACAGTAAAACCATAGGACAGACGTCAACTAAACATATAGTATAGGGAATATTTCATCTATCCCAAAGATAAAGAATGGATTTCCCTATAAAAACGCCCTTAATCCCTAACCCCAGATAGATGAGTCAGCTATTCTAAGTACCGGAGCCCACTATCAGGGCTTTGGGAACTGCGGTTGTTACCACATTATTCCTTGCTCATACTGTATATCTACTCCTGATGAACTTGCTGATATTGAGTGCAAGGGAAACGCGTTGAGTTTATTTAGGTCACCGATAGATGTACTTTTTTATGGAACACTATGCAGGTTTAGATCCGCTATGTTTTACCTACTTAACAAGATCTAGGCTTTGACCTGCTAATATAATGGACAGTGCAGGTGTGTACTTAGTCTCACCTAGGTCACTGGCAGATGTATTTACTTATGGAACACTATGCAGGTTCAGACCCGCCATGCTTTAGTTATTTAATATCTATTTAATATCTAAGTATTGACCTACTAACATAGTGGATGGTGCAGGTGTGTACTTCAGCAGTGGGTAGGGTGGTTTCATGTCCCTAGCTAGTGGGAGAGAGTCAGTGTCGGACTGGGATGTCTAGGGCCCACCAGTGGAATTGTTTCTAGGGGCCCACCATCAAAACCCCTGCAGATCAGCGGTATCGAGACAGGGCGGCTAAAGGTAATAACATGCCGGGAACCATGCTGCTCACCCACTATACCATGTGCACCACTGCACTACCTAAACCTACTGCTACACCTTGTATCGCAAGTGAACAGCGTGGCTCCTAGAATTGTTACCTTTACCTGTAGCCGCACTGTCCTGGAAAAGCTGATCTGCAGAGGTCCTGGCTGTTGTATCATCGTAGATGTAATATTGATGGCCTATCCTAAGGACAGGCCATCAATATTAGGAAGATGGATAAATCCTTTAAAGAGGTTGTCGAAGGAAATGGAGCAACCCATGTAGCTGGCGGGAGGTGTAAAGTAAAAAATAAGTAAATTAAAAAGCACACTCACCTGTCCCCGGCGCTCCGTTGTCTGCTGCCAGTGTCCATTCAGTCTCATGCCGGCGACTCCTTGCTGGAAGTACTGCACCTCATGTGATCGCTAAGACCAATTAGGTTCAGGATTTCCAGAAATGAGGCGCCGCCATGAGACCGAACAGACACAGGCAGGGGACAACGGGGCGCTGGGGACAGGTGAGTATGCTTTTTTAAAAATTTTCTTATTTTTACACCTCCCTGGCGGCCGCCACAGTGGTCGCTCCAGTTTATGGACAACCTCTTTTAAGGGGTTGTCTGGGCCAAATTTTTCTATGGTCACTTCACTGGTCCCCCCACATAGTGGCCTCTTCACTGGTCCCCCATACTGTATGGGGAATAGTGATGGGGTCATTATATTGTGTGGGAGCAGTGATGGGGGCTAACATCCTGTGGGGGGACATTAGACTGTGTGGGGCATATTAAAGGGGTTGTCCAGGGTTAATCTTTTTTATGGCCTATGCTCTGGATATCCCATAAATACCTGATTGGTAAAGGGCTGACACATGGCCCCATCAGCTGTTCGGAGCCACTTCCGGCACCTGTTCTGTACACAACACAGGGCTGGAAGCAGAAAGCTCCATCCGCTGTATAGCAGTCCGGCGCCTTCACTGCAGCTCAGCTCCTACTGACTTCAATAAGTGCTGAAATACAGTGAAGGTGCCCGGCTAATATACAGTGGACAGAGCTTTCTGCTTCTGGCCCTGTATTGTGTACAGTACGGGCATCAGAAGTGGCTCCATACAGCTGATCGGTCCAGGGTCAGCCCCCTACAGATCAAGTATCTGTGGGTTATCCTGAAGATAAACCATAGCAAATTATGCTTGGACAACCCCTTTAATATACACCCCTAATGCACCACACTTTAAAGAGATTGTCCAGTATAATTTTTTTTCTTTTTTTATAATTGGTCTGGGGGAGGTCAATCCCCCCTACCCCCCCCCCCCCAAAAAAAAAAAACATGCTAAACATACTCACCTGTCTCCGGTGCTCTGGTGTCCTCCCAGCACGGTCCGGTCCTGCAGCTCCGCTGTCTTCTTTTTGCCGGAATTACTCACTGGCTGTGACGTCCCAGGTCCCTTCCCTTAGGCCACTGATTGGCCTCAGGGGTCACGTGACATCACAGGTAGTCACGTGCAGAGGGAACGTCAGCTGGAAGAAAACAACAGAACTGCAGGACCGAACTGCTCTGGGAGACACTGGGGACAAGAAAGAAAGTTTGTGGGGGGGTTTTTTGTTTTGTTTTTTTCACCTGTCCCGGCGTAATTAAAAAAAAAATGAAGGAGCCACTGTATGGAGTATAAGCTCCACAGTGGCCCCCACCCAGTATTATAAGCTCCACAGTGGCCCCCACCCATTATTATATGCTCCACAGTGGCCCCCACCCAGTATCATAAGCTCCTCAGTGGCCCCCACCCAGTATTATAAGCTCCACAGTGGCCCCCACCCTGTATTATAAGCTCCACAGTGGCCCCCACCCAGTATTATAAGCTCCACAGTGGCCCCCACCCAGTATTATAAGCTCCACAGTGGCCCCCACCCAGTATTATTAGCTCCACAGTGGCCCCACCCTTTATTATAAGCTCCACAGTGGCCCCCAGCCAGTATTATAAGCTCCACAGTGGCCCCCACCCAGTATTATATGCTCCACAGTGGCCCCCATCCAGTATTATAAGCTCCACAGTGGCCCCACCCAGTATTCTAAGCTCCACAGTGGCCCCCACCCAGTATTATAAGCTCCACAGTGGCCCCCACCCAGTATTATAAGCTCCACAGTGGCCCCCACCCAGTATTATAAGTTCCACAGTGGCCCCCACCCAGTATTATAAGCTCCACAGTGGCCCCCACCCAGTATTATAAGCTTCATAGTGGCCCCCTCCTAGTATTATAAGCTCCACAGTGGCCCCCACACAGTATTATATGCGCCCAATAGCCCCCTCCGCTCCGCTTCAGTGCTATTATTATACTTCGGGGTCTCCTCAGACCCCAGAGTATAATAATCGGCGGCCCAGGGTAAGTGATTAAAAATAACAAACTCTCATACTCACCTTGCCTTACCTTTCCTTGGCATCCTCGCTCCATCCTGTCGTCTTCAGCGTCTTCAGGCCCTTTTCCGACGACGCTGCTGAGGCCTGTGATTGGGCCTCAGCGGTCACGTGGGGGCGCAATGACTTCATTACACGGTTGCGCCCCATGTGACCGCCGGGGCCTAATCACAGGCCTCAGTCACATGACGGAAGAGTGCCGGAGAGGACGCTGTGCCCAGGAGAGGTGAGAATATGTATTTATTATTTTCAGTCACCTTCCCTGGGTGCCCTGCCCTGCCATCTATTGGAAAGGGGTCTGCAATATGCCAGGGCCCCTTTCCAATAACAGTATGTATAGCGGTCGGGGAACCAGGCTTTCCCCGACCACTATCATAGTGGTCCAGGGCCCCGGCCATCTTCAGCTGGCCACAGGCCCCGTACCCTGCCGGATCCGGTCGCGGTTGCGCCCCCTGCGACCGCGATCGTAACGCCACTGGTCAGGGGCCCGATCGGGATGGTCAGGATCCCGATCGGGCCCCCATGACATGAGGACTAATAGTCGGGGCTCGGGGCCCACCGGTGGATTCACCGGTTCCCCGGTGGGCCAGTCCGACCCTGGAGAGAGTCGACATAATATCTCCATACCATTTAGCTGTGTTTAAACTACATTTTTCACCTCCTTATGCGCTGTTAATTCACTAGCTTTTGGTTACACTATACACCAGGATATGTGTTACTTTATATCTAGTACATCTACTGAGAGGAGAATTATCAGTTCCCCATTTTCCTGGCTCAGATAGTGTTTGGAGATGGTATAAACAATCCTATTTTTGATACTCATCATCTCACAATTTGGATGTATGGGTTTTTGATCAGTTTATATATTGCTGTCTTATCTATCTGAGGTTAGGGATTAGGGTCCATTTTATAGGGAAATCCATTCTTTATCTTTGGGATAGATGAGATATTCCCTATATGTTTAGTTGACGTCTGTCCTATGTTTTTACTGTGTGTTAATAAAAGTTATAATTTAATTTATTGAGAGTACCGTAGGAGCCTACTTCTGTGATTCTAATATTTCCCTTTGGGTATTCCTTTCACCATCTGTGACCCGTATAGGTGAAGTCACTAAAAATGCAGAATAAAAGTCAAACACTTTACTTCAGTTGAATTCTATGGGTATAGTTCAGTTTAGTTGAACTGTATAGGTAGATCTCAGACTCATTCCAGATGTGGTGGAATTGCTGTGGATTTGCAGTGTGGATTCTGTGCCAAATATCAGTGGCAATTCACAGTACAATGCTATACATGTGCACTGGGTTTTCTAAACCCCACTAACATGTAGTGGAAAAAAATTTACTGAGAACTACTAATATGCTTTTGAATTTCATTTTCGCAGCATGCTCATTATGTTGCATATTACAGTCATGACTTAATACTTACCTGAAGAGAAGAAGATCTTTGTTGCTTTGGGCCTGTGTAAAGCAAGCCGATAGTGCTGTAATACCAAGAGGATTCAATTTAGGTTGGTTAGTATGCAGAGAACTTCCAGAATATTCTCCTAGTCTTGGTCTGGAGGTCTAAAAGCACAAAGAAACAAAACAAAAAAAACAGCCAATAGACAGTGGTAGGTGGACTCCTTACTGTGCTGATGTCATATGAACTATATAAGGTTGTACATTCGTGATCAGCCTTTAGTTGGCTAAATGCATATACAGTATGTATTTATGCATATGTGATCTATCTCACTGCAATATATAAGCACTTTTCTTGGTCTTGAAGTCTAAAAGCAAAAAAAAACAAAACTAAAAACAGTTACAACAATATGGCCGGTGCCCCACGTGGCTTAAATGCCGCAGAAAAAAAATTGCGGCGTTTTACAGTCAGAGCCAAGAGGATGGGATTCTAGTGAATCCCATGCCCACTTTATGGTAAAAACCACGCTGCGGACACGCGACGATTTCCAAAACCACCGTGGTTTTGGAAATCGCAACATGTCAATTATACCTATGGAAATGCTGGCAGTTTCCCCATAGGTATAATTGAAACAGAAAGTCCACAGAGAAATCCTCTGCGAACTTTCTGTCCAAAGCACTGCGGGAAGAACCGCAATGCGTTCCCTCCGTGGTTTTTCCCGCAGCGTTTTTTTGCTGTGGTACGCCACGTGGGGCCTTAGCCTTTAAGGCTTTCTGTCACCAAAGTTACTTTATGGCCAGGGCCCCACATTGCGAAAACACTGCGTTTTGGCAACAGCAAAAATGCCCCAGCAAAACACACTGTGCTTTACATTACCTGCAAAGTGGTAAAAGTGGAAATGGTGCAGTGGAAAAACTGCAATTTCAAAACGCTTGCATTTTTGAAAATCATAGCATGTCAATTATACCTACGGAAACGCTTGAGTTTTCTGTATAGTTATAATAAGGGCAGAAAGTCTACAGAGGAAGACTCCATGAACTTTAACTGCTGCGTTTTACAGTCCCTGCAAAGTGGATGGGAAACATTGCAGAAAAATACACACAGCGGAAACGCTGCAATTTCCAAAACCATTGTGGGGCATTGCTAAATCTGCCAATACACATATTTTTACCTTTGGTTTCCACCTGGCACCACTACCTAACATAATGACTGACAGGTCCTGATTTGTGCTGCCACCACAGGTGAAAAAGGTGATGGCCAAGACATGGTCACATTCTGAAAGCTCATTTGCACTTAGTCACTGGTTAATAAATGTTGGAATTCTTCATAATATAACAGATTTAGATCAGCATGTTTACAATTCTGCATTGTGTCATTTCATTTTATCAGTAATTCTCAGTAATAAGGTAATGCCTTGTAGTCAAGTTATTGACAAATTACTAATCGGAAAAACAAAGGAATTTTAGAGTTGTTATGTGCTAGAATTAAAAGAAAGGATGCTCCATAGTTGCTATTTTATCATGAGCCATACACGAATACACTAAAACAGACATATCATGAGTAGCGACTGCTCCTCATTAAATGCCAACATTTAGATTGTATTATTATGAGCAGCCCTATATTTCAAGAAAACATGAAAAAAATGCCCAGTATAGCATAGTAAAATAATAATGAGTGTTCATCTACTTGAACTATTAGATTACTTTAATCAACTTTACTTATACAAATAGCCTATTTAAGTCAGCCAGGCATGAAATGACAAAATGCTCTGTATGTAAGTATTAATTAGGCTACAAATAGCGCAGAAGCCGAGATTTTCCACTGGGGCAGAATTACTGGACTTCAATTACTAACAAATACATTAAAAACATTTCCCAAAGATGTTGGTCCTTGAAAAAGCCAGAAATTGTTTCTCTCAATGGAATCTTCTATAGGTAAAACAGTTTATGTGCACGTGAGGCACTATAACCTTGTAATGTATAATTACACAATGCAATTAAGCCCCAACCAGCTTTATTTCTCTGAAATCTGGCCTACCGCATCAAAACACTGGCACAGCACATCCTCAGCCCATCCAATGTGTTCCATAAAACAAGATAAACAGTTATCAGGTCTTTTAAGGTTTCAACATAAATATCTGTAATAAGCAGAACATAATTCTGATGTTGCTCAAGAGACTATGAGAAGGGAATAACTGATTATAAAGGTTCTGTAATTTAAGCAGTGTCACCGAAGACAACATAGATAATGTGACATGATATGATTAGGTGTAAGTGCATTACTGATTCCAGAAGTCCTCGGGGACTACAACACAGTATTGTTTTCTGAGTTAGGAACAGAGTGATGAGTTAAAGGGAAGAGAACTGAGTTTTTATCTCATTATCTAAACCCTCACATGACTGGGAATTGAAATAGCCTATCAAACTTAGCAACTCATTTATCAAGTGGCAGACATATAGTAGATGTATCCAACCAGCAGAATGACAGGTGACATCGATGGATGGCTGAACAGAGGATTACATCTTAATGTTGTTTTTCAACAATAAACAGCTTAACCCCTTCATGTCACAACCAATTTTCATTTTTGCATTTCTGTTTTTCCCTCTCCCCATTCCAAGAGCCATCATTTTTTCATTTTTCAGTTCACAGAGTCACATTATATCTTATTGTTTGCGAAACAAATTGTACTTTGTAATGGCACCATTCAATATCTTGTACAATGTACTGGGAAGCTGGAAAAAAATTCAGAACAGGATGGAATTGGAAAAAAAAAACGCAGTTGCGCCAAGTTCTTATGTGCTTAATTTTTACGGCATTCACTATGTGGTAAAATGACATGTTACCTGTATTCTACGGGTCAGTACGATCACGGTGATACCGAATTTATCTAGTATTTGTAATGTTTTGATACCTTTTAAAAAATTTAAAACTTTGCAAAATAGAAAAAAAAAATTGTGTTGTCATATTGTGACATCTGTAAATTTTTTATATTTATATGTATGGAGCTGGGTAAGGCGTATTTGTATGCGGGACAAGATGGTGTTTTTATTGATACCATTATGGGGAAGGTCTGATGGTTTGATCAGTTTTTATTACATTTTTTATAGGAGGCAAAAAATTAAAATGCATTGCAGTGAATAGTAAAATTCCATGACTTCTATTACACGCTGCCTCTGGTAGCATGTAATAGAGCCATACTAATGACAAGCCTGGGAGCCTTCAATAGGCTCCGTCTGTCATGACAACCGATTGCCGCCCTCCGATGACATTCTGGAGGGTGGCGATAAGGTAAAGATGGTGGTGTCAATGGTGCCTGCGCGCTTTAGATGCCACAAGTCGCATTTGATTTTGGCATCTAAAGTGTTAAGAGCTGCGATCGGTGTCGGCACTGATCGCAGCTCTTAGTGGAGGGTGCTGGCTCCTGAGATCTCTCCATACACCTTTTCACACCCAATCATGGAAACGTACGTGATTTAGTTTGCAAGGTGCAAATTGACATGATCATTGTCTATTTTAATCTTCAAATTTGCTTGGATTTGTCCAAAAAACATAAATACTACTAAGCAATTAGAATATTTAATATTAAGCATTTCATGTACTGTTTGTTTCTTACCTCCTGTAGGGGCAGCATTCCCAATTAAAAATGTAATGGCAGCCAATAATACATTAATTAGCTATATGGGCACTAGCCTGTGAAATAACTCTAAAATCTTCTGAAACAATGCTATTGCAGTCTGTATAATAGTTACAACTACAGAGATGGGTAACAAGTCAGGTTCATCCTGAATATTCCAAATTGTTATTTTTTCTAATGAAACTGAACAAATTGCAATTTAACCAGGAAATACAGAGGGGACATGTGTGTATAACTCAGACACTGTCTGAGATGTTTTGGCAACACCTGACAGTTGCTCAGCCAATAGACAGTGGTAGGTGGACCTTATAGTGCTGATGTCATATGAACTATATAAGGTTGTACATTTGTGATCAGCCTTTAGTTTTGCATTTATGCATATGTGATCGATCTCACTGTAATATAGAGAGCACATTTCTGAAAATGTAATAGGAATTTAAGCAATAGTTATAGGACTAGTTGAACTTAGTCAGAATCAAACAATTACACAGGCAGATTAGTAAAATAAATCAATAGATAGGATAAGAAAGGAGATGGAGTGAGGGGCTGAAGAGCATAGTTGTACTGCTGCTACATTCCTGCTTTAAATATAGACTTACACAGCCACACATATAGGACAGTTAACACTTTCATTGTCAATCTAATTTTTTTCTGTCTGTTGTGCAATAGTGGAAGAGTGAAGAAATCAGGCGATACCTTTTAGAGGCTAACTGAGTATATTTGATAAGTAAGCTTTCAAGAGTCTGGCTCTCTTCTTCAGACATGGTACACCAGAGGTCAGGAATATGAATACAGTTAACAAACAGCAAGAGAAGCGCTTAGCAAGGGACAAGTCTCAATAGCCAGAAAACATGTGTGAGCAGATGACCTGTTTATAGGAAGTCCAGAATCTGTCCCAGACTTAATTGATTGATGGGCTGTCAATCACACAGGCAAAACTATTAGAGGATCGGAGGGAAACAAAGGTACAGGAGATGGGTGTGGCGGAAATTCAATTACAGAGAAGAGGTAATAGAGCACTGTTCAGACACAGTAACAAGAACCCTAAGCAAGGAATCAAACTGAACACACCTCCTGCGCCGCAGCGTGCCAGCGGAGGGTGGCGCAGAGACCCGAACAGGCAGAGACGTTACACAGTCTTTAAACATACTTTTTACTGATGAGACAGTCATGTTAGTGAAAAATTTTTGTTAAGAAATTTTTGGGCAAGAATTTACATTTTTTCATTAAATACATACTGCTGTTCTAACAACAAAGTGCTGATTCTGCTTGTTCAAATCTGAAAAAAAAATCTGTTATATACAGTCTACTCTGTGCTAATCTGAGAAAAAAAAAAACTTTGTTATTTCATGGGGTTTTTGGGCTCTGGTCACCAAATACACAGTGTGATGGAGTATTGTTAATCTGAAAAAAATATTCATTGCTTATTTGTTTTTTTTTTTTGTTGTTGCGTAAATACACATACTGTATATACAGAGTAGTGCAGCCTCCACCCATTATACAGTCTAGCTTTCTCTAATCTGAGACAATAAAAACTCTTGTTAGTTAACTGCCACCACATTGCCAGACATGTCCTGCAGCCTGTTCCATTACATCCATTACACTACAATATTGGTGTGGGCAAATCGCAGCGTTTACGCTACGTGGGGCCCCGGCCTTAAAGAGTGTTCACAGCATAAATGAAAAATTCGGCAACTTTATAATATACTTTTTATTTTATTTTCATTAGCTATTAGTTTGCTGTCAGTAAATGAGAACACTTTTGCTTACAGTCACGTACTATAAACCTTTACATACAATAGTTAATACTTGTCATAGAAGTGTCAGAGTGCAAACTTGCCGCAGAGAAGATCAGCATGAGTTCTCAGGTAGGATGAGAAGAGTAAACCACTGTCATATACCTTTTATTTTTAGACACATTTTTCTTGAGAATAAAAGGATCAGGCAAGTTGAAATCCAGCACCCTCATACCGATGAGATTGTCTGCCCAGTCTGCCAAGTTCAGTTGACATTAATCTCCTCTGTACTCTAGTGAGTGAGTTTTCACTCAAGTTTTTTTTAGTTGGTGTTATTTAGGAAAAATCTTGGGCAAAGCCATTAACCCCTTCCCGACATCTGCCGTAATAGTATGGCCGAGGTCAGGTATTTAAATATGGCGTTTGCTCAGCTCCTGTATTATACAGCAGAGATATGGCGCTAATGCCCGCAATTAGCGCCCGTACTGATCATGAGCATTAAGGCCTGCAGCTCCTCAGCTGACTGAGACGCCGTTTTCCCGACACCGCATAGGCACAGCCATTTTGGCAAGGAGCCAGGTCCAGCGATCCGTTGCCATGACAGCCAGGAGCCTATTGAAGGCTCCCAGGCTTGTCTGCCACTCATTTGTATGAGTGCTTTATGCAGCCTGTCATACAAATGCTGGTATTTTGCATGCATTGCATTAGTGATCAGACCCCTAAAAAAATATAAAAAAATAAAAAGTATCTAAAATTCAAAACACCCCCTTTCCCTAGAATACATATAAAAATAGAAAATTACCGCCATTTTTCGCAGTTTTGTCTGTGATAAAAATTTTAATAAAAAGTGATCAAAGTAAAAGACATTCCCCAAAATGGTATAACTAAAAAGTACACCTGGTCCTGCAAAAAAATACGCCCTATGTCTTCCTGTACATGGAAATATAAAAAAAAGTTACAGGGTTAAAATGTAAATAAAACTATACAGTATAAATTTGGATCATTCAGAGATCCTCACTGAACTTCTGGAGTGAGTTTGCTGCACTGAAAGTAAAGGGGCCGAATAATATTGCACGCCCCACTTTTCAGTTTTTTATTTTTTACAAAAGTTTAAAATAACCAATAAATTTCGTTCCACTTCACGATTGTGTCCCACTTGTTGTTGATTCTTCACCAAAAATTAAAATTTTATATCCTTATGTTTGAAGCCTGAAATGTGGCAAAAGGTTGAAAAGTTCAAGGGGGCTGAATACTTTCGCAAGGCACTGTATTTGGTTAGCCATCAATTGTGCAGGTTCTTCCACTTAAAAAGATGAGAGAGGCCTGTAATTGACATCATAGGTAGACCTCAACTATGAGAGACTAAATGAGAAAACAAATCCAGAAAATCACATTGTCTGATTTTTAAAGAATTTATTTGCAAATTATGGTGGAAAATAAGTATTTGGTCAATAACAAAAGTTCATCTCAATACTTTGTTATATATCCTTTGTTGGCAATGACAGAGGTCAAACGTTTTCTGTAAGTCTTCACAAGGTTGGCACACACTGTTGCTGGTATGTTGGCCCATTGCTCCATGCAGATCTCCTCTAGAGCTGTGATGTTTTGGGGCTGTTGCTGGGCAACACGGACTTTCAACTCCCTCCAAAGGTTTTCTATGGGGTTGAGATGTGGAGACTGGCTAGGCCACTCCAGGACCTTGAAATGCTTCTTACGAAGCCACTCCTTCATTGCCCTGGTGGTGTGCTTGGGATCTTTGTGATGCTGAAAGACCCAGCAACGTTTCATCTTCAATGCCCTTGCTGATGGAAGGAGGTTTGCACTCAAAATCTCACGATACATGGCCCCATTCATTCTTTCATGTACACGGATCAGTTGTCCTGGTCCCTTTGCAGAGAAACAGCCCCAAAGCATGATGTTGCCACCCCCATGCTTCACAGTAGGTATGGTGTACTTTGGATGCAACTCAGCATTCACTCTCCTCCAAACACGATGAGTTGTGTTTCTACCAAACAGTTCTACTTTGGTTTCATCTGTCCATATGACATTCTCCCAATACTCTTCTGGAATATCCAATTGCTCTCTAGCAAACTTCAGACGGGCCCGGATATGTACTGGCTTAAGCAGGAGAACACGTCTGTCACTGCAGGATCTGAGTCCCTGGTGGCGTAGTGTGTTACTGACGGTAGCCTTTGTTACGTTAGTCCCAGTTTTCTGCAGGTCATTCACTAGGTCCCCCCGTGTGGTTCTGGGATTTTTGCTCACCGCTCTTGTGATCATTTTGACCCCACGGGGTGAGATCTTGCGCGGAGCCCCTGATCGAGGGAGATTATCAATGGTCTTGTATGTCTTCCATTTTCTAATTATTGCTCCCACAGTTGATTTCTTCACACCAAGCTGCTTGCCTATTGCAGATTCAGTCTTCCCAGCCTGGTACAAGTCTACAATTTTGTTTCTCGTGTCCTTTCACAGCTCTTTGGTCTTCACCATAGTGGAGTTTGGAGTGTGACTGTTTGAGGTTGTGGACAGGTGTCTTTTATACTGATAACAATTTCAAACAGGTGCCATACTACAGGTAATGAGTGGAGGACAGAGGAGCCTCTTAAAGAAGAAGTTACAGATCTGTGAGAGCCAGAAATCTTGCTTGTTTGTAGGTGACCAAATACTTATTTTCCACCATAATTTGCCAATAAATTCTTAAAAAAATCAGACAATGTGATTTTCTGGATTTGTTTTCTCATTTTGTCTCTCATAGTTGAGGTCTACCTATGATGTCAATTACAGGCCTCTCTCATCTTTTTAAGTGCTTGCACAATTGGTGGCTGACTAAATACTTTTTTTTCCCCACTGTAACTGTTTGAAGTGACTCTCCAACACTCTCATTTTCTCTGCATTTTCCACAGACCTATACTCTAAACCCATACTCCATACACAGTTACTCAGTGAGAGGCAGGAACAGCTCTCATTACTGAAGCAAGGGGAAGAATAAAATATGCAGGATTTCACCAGGATCGAAAATTTGTTAATAAAGTATATTACACAATTTTTTAATTATACAAATACTGCCAGAAAATCAAAACTTGTCTGAAAGTTTAGTTATGCTATAACTATAAATTTTAAAAATACTCACCTGTCTTAGGTTATTATACTTTGGGGCCTGATGATACCCTAGAGTACAATAAACAACTTTTAAGGGCACTCCATTTGGAAAAAATAAATTTTGTTCTAAATGAATTTTCAACCCAAATTGCATGAATCTTTGCAAAATTAAACTTTCTCATCTCAAGTCTGGTCCAGAAGAGTATGGGTGGACAAAACAAATTTACAATGTGAATATATATATATATATATATATATATATATATATATATATATATACAATTTTCTAACTACTGTATGTTATTTTGCCATTTTTCTATTCATATACAGCAATTTATGAGTAGACTTGAAAACAACTTGTGTAGCACCAGGGAGGTTGCATGGTTGTGGTGACATTTTTTCTACCCTTATATTAATTTTTGGTAAGCTATGAGTAGTTAGCCCCAATGGATGAACATTTTATATTTGAGGGTAAAACATTGTCTTAAACCTTCTAATTGTAGTGGTTAAGATTTATTACAGTGGTTTATATCCACTTTACTGTCTAGGTTGAATTGCAAGTCAAGAGTTAGACAAGACTCCTACTGTACACTATAAAATCTGTTCCTATCCAGTATGAGCCTTGTCATGATGAATCATTGGCCCATCACATCATAAACCTGGCAGATAAAGGCACATGGTTTGAACAAAGCGTGCTGAGCATTTTAAACAAACTCCTATTGACTTTCACACAGCTCCAGGGATTTTCTGAGCGTGCAATAATTCATATTACAGTTTTATCAGGTCAGTCACCTTATCAATAGTATATTTTTCAACTTGTAACTTTTTTCTTTTTTTCTAACAATTGTGTTTTAGAGAATGTAATAAATTAGCCAGTGGTTTAAAGAAGACATTTATAGTGTAACATATGTTATACGTACAAAGTATTCAGCAGTATAATAGCTTTATAGCTTTTTCTCTCAAATCAATAGCATATTTCACAATAGTTTAATTACTGCAGGGTAAGTCAATTTCATTGTTCTTCATTCTCTATCTAGATATACTCATAAAGAACAGTATAGACCAGGATAGTTTACAGAGAAGGGGGAACTGTGCTGCTTCCCACCTTTGAGTGCGTCTTCATGAGTTTGGCTCAGTGGCTTAACTAGGTATGAATGGGCCCCAAGGCGAACATTTGACATGCCCACCCGGACCGCCCCCTCCAACCCCCCCCCCCCCAAAAAAAAACGCATTCCTTCGCATACTATTATGTGCCATAGTGGCTCCTGCACACAGTATTATGCCCCATAGTGGCCCCTGCACACAGTATTATGCTCCATAGTGGCCCCTGCACATAGTATCATGTCCCATAGTGGCCCCTTCACACAGTATCATGTCCCATAGTGGCCCCTGCACACAGTATCATGTCCCATAGTGGCCCCTGCACACAGTATCATGTCCCATAGTGGCCCCTGCACACAGTATCATGTCCCATAGTGGCCCCTGCACACAGTATCATGTCCCATAGTGGCCCCTGCACACAGTATTATGCCCCATAGTGGCCCCTGCACACACTATCATGTCCCATAGTGGCCCCTTCACACAGTATCATGTCCCATAGTGGCCCCTGCACACAGTATCATGTCCCATAGTGGCCCCTGCACACAGTATCATGTCCCATAGTGGCCCCTGCACACACTATTATTCCCCATATTGGCCCCTGCACTATGTATTTTGCCCATAGTGGCCCCTGCACTGAGTATTTTACCCCATAGTGGTCCCTGCACTGAGTATTTTGCCCCATAGTGGCCCCTGCACACACTATTATATGTCCCATTGTGGACCACCCATGAACAATTATTATACTCTGGGGTCTTTTCAGACCCCAGAGTATAATGATCGGAGACCCAGGGGAGGATAGAAACATAAAAAAACAACGTTGCTTACCTGTTCCTCGCTCCGGTCCACTCCCTGCTACTTCGGCCTTCTTCAATCTTGGACCAGGCCGGCGTCACGTGATGCGGGCCGGCGTCGCGATGCAAAATGACGTCCGCTGACGTCTGGGACGTCACCAAACAGGCCCGAAGCCTGGAGAAGCGTAGGAGAGATAAGTACATTGTTTTTTATGTTCCCTCACCTCCCCTGGGCCTCCGATTATTATACTCCGGGGTCTTTTCAAAGACCCCGGAGTATAATGATAGCAGAGATTGTGGGGTTCGGCCCGCGGCCTCACATACCGATCCCCGCTCCTACTCATAGCCGCCTCCGCAGAATCGGAAGCGCAGGCAGCCGTGAGCGGGACCCCGGGGAACGGTAAGTATATAGGGCCTGCTGGGGTTACTCCAGCAGGTAACGGCCTATTAAAAAAAAAAAAAAAAAAGCATCGGGGGCCTGCGGGGCCCCGTAATGTCCCGGGCCCTGTGGCATCTGCTACCGCTGCTACCACGGTAGTTACGCCCCTGGTTTGGCTATTAAACAGTTCCTGCTATGCTGAAGATCCTGGGGCACAGGCAGAAGGGTTTTCCTCCTCCATCCTGTCAGCAAAAAAAAAGAAAATCAATATCAAGATTAGTACTTTGTCATTAAATTATTTGCTACCAATCATACTGATGGATATTATCATATACTGTTTACATGCCATAGAATAAAAATTAGTCACTGGTGCATTCAGCAGTATAGCAAGCTATTGGACTGCTAGGGCAGGCTTTGGGACCTTAAAGGACAATAAGAAGAAGACGCAGAGACCCTGACTGTTTGTGGTGGAGGTAGTAGTGGCTGGGGTGGGATACTGGTAGTCATGAAGGTAGGGGAACTCAGGGGAAATCCAGAGGTGGGAATTATGAGGGAGTTCAAGAATCTCAAGACCATGAGGGGTCTGAGGAAAGTGGTGCAAAAGATGATGACATTGATTATGAGGATTTTGTTGCAGACAGAACCTGGCAACAAAATGACATCGGAGGAAGAGGCTGCTGGCAAGCTGATGTGTGGTCCCAACATTACAAAAAACCTGCTCAGGGCAAACCTAAGTCATGCTCAGGTAGTAGTGATGGCTTCACTACCAGCAACATTTCCAGCCTTGTTTTTGGTGGTGGAGGCAGCTCCCATGGGATTTTTTTTTTTTTAAATTAATACTAAATTGCGCAAGATCTGCAAACAGGCAATAAGCCATGGCAGTTGCAGGCAAAATGAGCAAGAACATCTTACTCCATTCCCCATGATCTGCCGTGTAGCCAGGTCTCATCCACACATAACACATGATCATAATCATCATTATCATCATAAATGTCTGCTTCTCCTACTCTTCTACCATTTCAACATCCATAAGGAAATATGTGTCCAGAAAACAGCAATATGCACCCAGTCATCTAACTGCTCAGCAACTTAACTCACATTGCAGGCAAGCACTCAGCCTCGATGGATGACAACTAGCTACCATTATTTCTCTAGAAAAGCTGTTCCTGCCTTATTTCACTATTTTTTTGACAATGTGGCTCACTTCTTGAATATGTCAATGTGGGAAAAGGCGCTCTCCACCATTGACACATGGAGCATCAACAAGGCTTTTATGGCAGACTGTGTCATTGTTTTGAGCTGCAATGGCAACAGTCCACGAATGCAACAAAGCCAAGTGCTAGTACTGTCACCACCATGATTGTGCAAGCCCAAGTCCAACACCAGGTGGGGCTTATTCACCTCCTCCAGCTCCTTGTCACAGAACCACTTCCTTCTCCCAACTTCACTAGGGCAAGCTGTTGCTTTCACTATCCCTCCTTCACTTCATGGGTATAAACTAAAGCACTGCCATGCAGTTTTACAGCTAATGAGTTAGTGAAAGCACATGGCAGAGGAGCTGTTCATCTATATCTGGCAGAAAATATCCCATTGGCTGTCTCCCTACCACATACAAGTGGGAAGTGTTGTCAGCAACAATGGCACAATTATTGTGGCTGCACTGCAGTTGGGGAAAAAAATGACACATTGTCCATGAATGGCACATGTGCTATATTTGGAGGTGCTCAGATTTATAAACACATATAGTGGCTTAATGGAGATGCTGTTCATGGAAAGAAAAGTGTCTGCACATTTTAGCCTGTACTTATGTGGCGAAGAACACCCTTCTGTACTTGCAGTGACAAAACAGCCTGCTCTTGCATGGCCTCATCTACAAAGTTCCAATTCGCTGGAATTCCATGTTGCACATGCTGTAGTATCTGTGTGAGTAGAAGATGTCAGTGAAAGATTACTACATGCAGCAGATCAAAGGGATAATTTTTAAATGCACCATTGGAGGTTTATGAGAGAAGTGTGTCACGTCTTGAAGCCCTTTGAGAAGGCCACCAAATTTGCCAGTAGGAACAATTGCAGTATTAGTGATATCATCTCTTTAAAATATATATATATATTAGAATAAACCCAGTCATGCAATATTTGAATATTTGTTTGGAGGGGATAACGACCACATTGACCAGGACCAAACATGGCAGGACCCTGGGCCCATGCACACACTTGCAAGCATGGCATACTTTGTTGCTTACACAGTGACAAGTGTGTTGTTAGCATGAAGCAAAGGGATGACTACTAGATCACCATGCTTTTAAACCCTTACTGTAAAGCCAAAATAGGCAAACTTTTTCCTGCCTTCCAAAAAGAGGCAAAAGTGGAATATTATCAGGATAGGCTGTATTTGCAGCTTTTAGGGAAACAACTGACAGGTGGAGTTATAACACCTCAGGTCAAACTGTCTACCACAAGTGGAGAAAAATACTTTTGTGAAAATGAATCAGGAATGGATCCATGAGGATTTTAACACAAACCTGCATGATGCCTATGTCTAGATCTGCTACTGCATCTGTATCCCAATATCACGTTCCATTTACTACTGCCACCAATGCCCCCAATCAACCAGACATCTCCTGCGGACTGTCATGTTCTATTACATACTGTTGGTGCCACAATGTTGGCATAATACTACTACTACTACTACTACTACTACTACTACTACTAATAATAATAATAATAATAATAAAATAAAATTGTTCCTTCCCTGCACAAAAACAAAACAAAAAACAAAACAAAGAAAAACATTGCTTCTTCCAATACCAAAACCATGGTGGTACAGCATCTGCTCTTGAAAAGGGTAATTTTGGAAGTTTTTTTTTTAAAAAAGCAACTTCACTTTTCAATCAGGCACATGGCCATTCTGTCAATGTACTATATTTTTTTCTTTTTTAAAGCCAATGCGTTCCTATTCAACTAGGCACACTGACAATCTGCCACATTTTTTTTCATATTCTGTAGTTGCTACTGCCACAGTGTTGGCATACTAAAAGGGTTAATTTTTGCTGAGTTATTTTTTCATTTTAATTTCATTTTATTCTTTTTCATTTTGCAACCAGGCACACTGTCAATTTTTTTTTCAAAATAACAAACCTGTTACATTTAGAAGTCCTCAGAATGAGGTAATTTTTTGAACACTTGCCATTACATGTTCCAATACAACTTCTGTGTGTAAGAAAAAACTAACAGGCACGCATCCTGGTCCAAAACAGGCTAATCTTTTAACTTTTTTAATTAAAAAAAAAAAAAAAGCATAAAAAGTGACAGTACAGTGTGTGGTGTATGGTTAAACAAGAAGTTTGTATCCACTGCCCATCATCCGTTTCCCATAAATATGTATGTTACTGTCACTTGCCATAACGTTGGCTGTGTTTGCCTTAGAGAGCAAAAAATGGGTTATGCAGAGCTCTAGAAACCCTGACTGTGTTATATACTATTTTTAAGCCAATTGAAACTTTATTTGGAACAAATGTATTCGGCACAAAATGAATCATGGGACTGAACCCTCTGAACCTGAAACAAAATGAAACTTCAGAGGTTTGCCCATTTCTACTCACTACTGTATATAGCTAATCAGCATAGTCTAAATTATTTTTCTCAGAAAAAGCTATAGTAAGATTTGATGGTTTAAGGAACCTAAACAGCAATCTTTTGCCTTACTAAAGGTGCCCATACACATTATTTTAACATCTGGAGAACCTGCTAATATCAACAGGGCTGATTGGAAAAAAATAGGGCATATTCTTAGGGAGATAAGCAACCACCAGAGGTGACTGGTAATGCCTTAGTTCCCTCTCCCCATTCACAACACTAGCCAAGCTTTTGTTTATATGGGGGTGTCAAGAGGAATATCTGTCAACTGAATGTAGCTATTGGAGGTGTATGACCACTTGCATATCCACACAATTCATGTAAAGTATAGATGGACATAGCTATAGGGGCTATAGTTCTGTGTTCTTAAGACAGATGGGGCACCTAAGGTTCCTCCACCACATAAGAGGACACCCCTATTAACAGTAGCACTTGTTAAATGGAAACCCTGTTACCGATTTTGCATTTTGGCCTAGTAGTTTCAAGTTACGTCTCTGAATTTAAACATCAGATCTGCAAACAAGTTAGAATAAATTTACTAACTGTTTGCTGTCATAATTGACAGTTATTAATTCCAGGATATTTCATTAATTTTGCTCTTTGCTGTGCACATTTTCACAAATATTTTTTTATTGATTTCTAAACTAATTTATCCTCTTGTAAAATTTAACTTAGTTTTATCAAACAAAGAAGAAAAATATGCAGAAAATGACAATTTGTTTTAATAACTTGAAAAACTAATTAAAGTTTTAAAAGTGCCATCAATTTCATCTAGGTGGCTGAACAAAGCAAGTTTGCACCTTCCTGGAGTATTCTTCTAAAGTGTGTATTGGAATTTGTCACTTATCAGCACCGAGCTTTATTAACAAGGAGCCAGGTCAGCGCTGAGAAATAAGTAATTAATCAAATGAGACACTATTTCAGATAACATTTCCAATCAATAATTCTAATTTATTTTCTCCTCACTGTTAAATACAGCTGCTGCCTATTATATAGTAATTAATCTCAGCCAAGGTCCTTCATACACATATGAAAGATTTTAGTTTAGTTTAGTGACTGTCCTCTATTGAAGGGTGAAGTTTTTATTTTTCCAATAAAACTTAAATTTGTCCTCTAGTGTGATGACTTTTAATACTGAATTTAGTCTTTGCCTAGTTCTTAAATTAAGAGAATTTCATAAGGGTGTTACAGGTATTTATAGGGTAATTAAAAAAGGGGCCAATACTTGACACCAAGTGGTCACTGCTAAAGATGGGCAAACCTCTCAAGATTCGTTTTGTGTTTGGGTTCGGCGGCTCAGGACCCCGAATCATTTTGGATCGAACCACACCCTAAATTGGCTTAAAACATTCTTAGGGCTCATGGGAACCTATCTATCAAATTTATAGCTCTCTAAGGCAAACACAGCCAAAGTTATGTCAATTTGAAAGTGACATTATATTCTGACGTCTCTTCAGGCCCGAGAATAAAATATGTGGAGGCCCAAGGAAGCTGTAAAAAATAAAACATTGATACTCACCTTCTGTTACCTTTTTTGGGTCTCCTCACAGCATCCGGTGCTCTCTTGGTGACATCTAGCACTCTTCTATGATGTCATTGGCCCAGGGGTCACCTCTGAGGCCTATGATTGAGCCACTAGTGGTCACATGGGCAAGCCAAGCATCCTGATGTCGTGGTGCTTGACAAGCCCAGGTCATCGCTGAGGCCTGGCCAATGATGTCACAGTAGAGTGTCCGGAACCTTTTCATAAATTAGTCATGCCCTGTGCTAGCCGGGCCCATCAGTCGTGCCCTGTGTCATATGAAATGCCAGTCTTCATAAATCTGCCCCAATATAGTTTGGTGACGAGTTGTCACAAAGTGATAAGCAAACTATTCCATATATGGCTATGTGTAACCGTTCAGTAGTTGAATTGCCTTTCAAGGCTTTTGTTAAGAAATTGCAATATTGTGTTGAATTGGTTAATGACAAATTAGAATCCTTAGCCAAATTAGAGTTGTTAAGCATGGACACATGCATGAGCTCTGTTTTTTAGGTTGAAGGATCATTCTGCTTAGTGACTACTACTTTTCCTTCTTTTCCCTTTTTACATTAACAGTAGTACAGATCTACACATATCTTCTTACATTGTTAACACATAAAGAGTTGTGAGTAAATAAAGTAAAATATAGATGCAATGCATTGAATATTACATTAAGTAAAATTAGGTATGAGCTAGTAAAGAGAAATTGTTGAAGATTCATACAAATAAGGTTTTAGGCAGTTTAATACCATGAAAGGTATAACAGATCATTTATTTATCAGTAGGTTCCCAGAATTTCATCAACGAGAACCAACCAGCATGTCAAATTCTGCCAACCTTGAGGATGACAGTAGTCAAGCCTGATAAATCCAGATATGTCATACCTGGCAGCAGCAAAGGTCACCTAGCTTAAAATTGCCTCTGAGAACCTATATCAAATCTGAAAGATATAAATTTCAATAAACATTGGTCAAAAGTAGTGGTTTCCAGCTCACTCAAATACATGGACATATATAAACTGAGAAAAATCTCACTGTGTGACTATGCTTAAATTGCCTTCTGTCTTTCAATTTCATCAGCTAAAAGTCTTTGCCAGTGTGATAAAGGGTTTGAATGTATGTCTAGGAAAATGTGGGGCAAATATTTCCTGTATGAGTATAACTACTATATTTGAATTATCAGCATGAAGTTATATTTTTCTTGCCTATCCTGTATCAGATCCTATGAGAAGCTAACTAACTTTGTTAGAATACAGTATATGTTTGGAAAAATACTTCTCTCCCTAAAAACTGGTAATTGTGTAGCAGAATTCAACATATTGTTGGTGTATATTTTCAGTCATTTACTGACTCAGAAAATATATTTAAATACAGTGGCGTAACTAGGAATGGCTGGGCCCCAAGGCGAACATTTGAAATGAGGCCCCCCCAAACCGCTGCCCCCACCCCCCGGACTGCCCCCTCCAACCTCCCCCCCGCACAAACCGCATTCCTGCGCACACTATTATGCCCCATAGTGGCCCCTGCACACAGTATTATGCCCCATTGTGGACCACCCATGAACAATTATTATACTCTGGGGTCTTTTCAGACCTCAGAGTATAATAATCAGAGACGCAGGGGAGGACACAAACAAAAAAACACTGTTACCTACCTCTTCCCGGGTCCAGCGCACACTCCCCGCTACTCCAGCCATCTTCAATGTTGGACCTGATCTCGCATGAGCCGGATGCGATGCATAATGACGCAGGCCCAGCCCTCGTGACGTCACCAAACAGGCCCGAAGTCTGCGGCACGCCGGAGAGGTCAAGTAACAGTGTTTTTTATGTTCCCTCACCTCCCCCGGGCCTCCAATCATTATATTCGGGGGTCTGAAAAGACCCCCGAGTATAATGATAGCAGTGTTTGTGGGGTTCGCGGCCCGCGGCCTCACTTACCGATCACCACCCCTGCCCACAGCCGCCTCCGCAGAATGAGAAGTGCAGGTGGCCATGAGCAGGAGCGGGGATTGGTAAGTAAATAGGGCCCGTTACCTGCTGGGGTTACTCCAGCAGGTAACAGCCTATTAAAAAAAAAAAAAAAAAAGTCCCGGGCCCTGTGGCAACCGCTACCGCTGCTACACCGGTAGTTACGCCCATGTTTAAATAGCTTTTTTCATATGCATTTTGCAAAGTTTTTAATTTTTTAAAAGGTATGAAACCATTACAAATACTATATAAATTTGGTATCACGGCGATCGTACTGACCTGCAGAATACAAGCAACTTGTCATTTTTACCATATAGTGAATGCCATAAAAATTAAACCCATAAGAAATTGGCGTAAATGCGTTTTTTTTTTCCAATCTCATTATGAATTTTTTTCCAGCTTCCCAGTACATTGTACAGGATATTGAAGGGTGCCATTACAAAGTACAATTAGTCCCGCAAACAATAAGCCATTGTATGACTCTGTGAACTGAAAAATGAAAAAGTTATGTCTCTTGGAATGGGGGGAGGGAAAAATAGAAATGCAAAAACGAAAATTGGCTGTGGTATGAAGGAGTTAATAACACCCCCTTTCTGTTCCCAAAACAGTAACAACCACCCCCTCTTATGCCCACATACAATTCAAATAACCACCTTTGTACTGCCTAATAGATTTTTGCACCCCCTCATCAGTTATTATAGCACCTCCTTATAAATATTAGTTCCTACTTATAAACAGTGCCCCATATCAGTAATAGTTCCCCCTATCAGTAATAGCCCCCTCATAAATAATAGTTCACCTTATAAATAATAGTCCACATTATCAATATTAGCCCTCTTATAAATAATAGCCCTCTTAACAAGAATACCCACTTATAAATAATAGACCTCTTATAAATAATAGTTCCCCCTTATAAATAGCCCCTTTAACAATACCCTCCTTATAAAGTTTTTCTAAATAAATAAAAGAGACCACATTATAATAGCTGCCCATATAATATTATAGGCCTATTATAAACAATTCTTCCCTTATAAATAATAGCCTGCCTTATATATAATAATTTCCTCTTATAATAGCCCCCTTATAAATAGTTCCTCCCTTATACATAACAGCCCTCTTATAACAATCCACCTTATATATACAGTGCCTTGCGAAAGTATTCGGCTCCCTTGAACTTTTCAACCTTTTGCCACATTTCAGGCTTCAAACATAAGGATATAAAATTTTAATTTTTTGGTGAAGAATCAACATCAAGTGGGACACAATCATGAAGTGGAACGAAATTTATTGGTTATTTTAAACTTTTGTAAAAAATAAAGAACTGAAAAGTGGGGCGTGCCAAATTATTCGGTCCCCCTTAAGTTAATACTTTGTAGCGCCACCTTTTACAGCTGCAAGTCGCTTGGGGTATGTCTCTATAAGTTTTGCACATCGAGAGACTGAAATTCTTGCCCATTCTTCCTTGGAAAACAGCTCGAGCTCAGTGAGGTTGGATGGAGAGCATTTGTGAACAGCAGTTTTCAGCTCTTTCCACAGATTCTCGATTGGATTCAAGTCTGGACTTTGACTTGGCCATTCTAACACCTGGATACGTTTTTTTGTAAACCATTCCATTGTAGATTTTGCTTTATGTTTGGGATCATTGTCTTGTTGGAAGATAAATCTCCTTCCCAGTCTCAGGTCTTTTGCAGACTCCAACAGGTTTTCTTCCAGAATGGTCCTGTATTTGGCTCCATCCATCTTCCCATCAATTTTAACCATCTTCCCTGTCCCTGCTGAAGAAAAGTAGGCCCAAACCATGATGCTGCCACCACCGTGTTTGACAGTGGGGATGGTGTGTTCATGGTGATGAGCTGTGTTGCTTTTACGCCAAACATATCGTTTTGCATTGTGGCCAAAAAGTTCGATTTTGGTTACATCTGACCAGAGCACCTTCTTGCACATTTTTGGTGTGTCTCCCAGGTGGCTTGTGGCAAACTTTAAATGAGACTTTTTATGGATATCTTTGAGAAATGGCTTTCTTGTTGCCACTCTTCCATAAAGGCCAGATTTGTGCAGTGTACGACTGATTGTTGTCCTATGGACAGACTCTCCCACCTCAGCTGTAGATCTCTGCAGTTCATCCAGAGTGATCATGGGCCTCTTGGCTGCATCTCTGATCAGTTTTCTCCTTGTTTGAGATGAAAGTTTAGAGGGACGGCCGGGTCTTGGTAGATTTGCAGTGCTTTGATACTCCTTCCATTTCAATATGATCGCTTGCACAGTGCTCCTTGGGATGTTTAAAGTTTGGGAAATCTTTTTGTATCCAAATCCAGCTTTAAACTTCTCCACAACAGTATCACGGACCTGCCTGGTGTGTTCCTTGGTCTTCATGATGCTCTCTGCGCTTTAAACAGAACCCTGAGACTATCACAGAGCAGGTGCATTTATATGGAGACTTGATTACACACACGCCCCACTTTTCAGTTTTTTATTTTTTACAAAAGTTTAAAATAACCAATAAATTTCATTCCACTTCACAATTGTGTCCCACTTGTTGATTCTTCACCAAAAAATTAAAATTTTATATCCTTATGTTTGAAGCCTGAAATGTGGCAAAAGGTTGAAAAGTTCAAGGTGGCCGAATACTTTCGCAAGGCACTGTAATAGTTCCGCTTCTATAATAGCCCCCTTATATATAATAGTCTCCCCCTTATGAATAACATTTCCCTGTTTATATATAACAGACACCTCCTTATATATAATAGTTTCCTCCCTTATACATAATAGCCCCTTATATATAAGTATCCCCCTTATAACAGCCAACCTTATATATTAGTTCCCCCTTATAATAGCCCCTTTATATATAATAGTTCCTCTCCTATAATAGCCCCCCTTATATATAACAGTCCCCCGAGTGGCCGCCATATTTAAGCACCCGGCATCCGCCGTACTATTGTCGGGAAGGGGTTAACAAAGCAGCTTAACTCACAATACATATATTTGGACATTTATTGCGCCAAGATATTTCTATAGCTAATAGGATAACTAAGGGAGGACATATCTATATTTGATTTAGGTATCACATGTGAAAGAAGCTTAGCAGGAGCATGTGGAGCTACTGCTAGGATCTATTAGCCAAGTGGGCGGTAACACTTCTTGACATAGGGCACACAGAGACCCATTCCCTGAAAAATTACAGTATGACCACTCACTGGCTGATATACCATTAACAGGGCTTATATCTCTGAAATGGCTGAATGGATTTGAATAAACAAAACAACAAAATGATTACGGCGACAGTTACTATCAGATGAGTTATGTCATGGGGCTCATTGAATTCCTGTTAAAAGCCTAAAAATGTCCCTTTTTGGTAAATTAGAAGCGGTAGCAACTGTTTGGTAAATTTGACACCAGGAACTATAGTAATTTTGTCACTTAATTATTGCAAGAAAAAATGAAGTCCAACTATATATTTCTATAAGATAATATAAAAGTAGTGGTTAATATGGCTACACGTTCTGTCATTATTGCACAAAAATGGTCACTGCAACAAAACATTATCCCAAACTTAATCTATTATTGACTTCTAGTATGGGCCCATTTTTACATTTCAGATTCAAATCCACTTTTAGACCAGGGACCCATGTGTTAGGACCACGGCGGACATTTCACATTGAACCCGACAGCAGCAAACAGCAGCCAAAAATGGTTGGTTTTCACCATGACTTTCAGCCACGATTCTTGGCAGCTAGTCACACATGCTGTGTGTTCAAAATCCACAGACACTTTGCTCTGTGGGCTTGTTTCTGCACTGTGCAATTTACTTCAAAGTGGGTTGAACACCAGTGATTTTGCAGTAGCTAACCCACTGTGAGTACTGAAGATTATAATTTTCTAACCGGCCATGAAGAACTTAAAGTTGGGAAATGATTGGTTGCTACTTGTTGGCTATACCTATTTTTTTAAACTTAAAATAATTGCAGCAATATGATATTTCATGCATGAAATTTCAACTAAGATTCTTAAGGAGCTTAGTTAAATTCAAGAAGTTAATTGAGACCTACTTTAAGCATAAAAATTGCCCTTTAGATAATATAAGACAATATAAAATCAATGGTGTACCTACCATGAAGGCAGGGTAAATAATTGCTATGGGGCCTGTGAAGGGGAGATCTATAGGACCAATTTACAACACTGCGATCTCTTTTTATGTCTGGCAGTCTAGGAATCATAAATCCTTCTCCATGCTCTATTTAATTAAATGTATGACATACATGGTACCAGTCATACCCCCAACTCTTCCAGGAGATCCTTAACCTTTAAATGTCAAATGTAGCAGTAGCATCCTTAGTTTACAGCATTTTTTACATGTCTTCCAAAATCGTTTGCACAGTACTGTGCATTATTTCTAGATAATCTGCCCTTGTATCATGATTTTTGAAAGGGGCTGCTTAATCTGCCTGTGGTTATGGGGCCCCATGAATTCTATGTATGCCCTTGTAATAGTCAATATGGCTACACTTACTGTTATTTTGTAAAATATGGCTGATGCAACAAAACATAAAAATGTTAGTAAATACAAGCACAAACTTTGGCTATCATTGACTTCTTATTTAGTAATATGTGCCCATATGTACATTTCAGGATCAAATCTTCTTTTACAATGTGAAGGATTTAAAGACAAAACATATAGGCATGCTTATCATTTTCTAGTTCACCATGGAGAAATTAAAGTTGCAACCCCAATTCTAACAATACTTGGGATGCTGTAAAATGTAAAGAAAACAAGAATGCAATGATTTGGAAATTTCATATAACCATATTTTGTTCAATAGAACACAGCGCACATATCAGAAGGTGAAAGATAGACATGTTCATTTATTTTGAAAAAAAAAAAAAACATATTTAGAAATTGACAGCAACACATCTCAAAAAAGTTGGGACGGCTTAACAAAAGACAGGTAAAGCAAGTGTTATTTATAAAAAAGAGCTGCAGGCTTAATTTTCAAGTCACATGACTTTGCATAAAAAAGCATGTTAGAGAGGCAGAGTCTCTGAAAAGCAAAGATGGTCAGAGGTTCATCAATTTGTGAAAAGTGAGACATGGCTGAACTCTAACTATGACTGGACTGTAAATACTGCGCTGTATACTGTACGTAGAAAGGGGTACTGTCTGTTTAGAAAAGAGCATACAAATAGGAAAGGAGGATGAGTTTGCTTGTACATAAAATTCTGCCTTATGCTGGTCCTATGTGATGACATCTGGGAGGAAAATGAATATGTGGTGTCCTTGTGGATAGAAACAATGGGAGAAATAAATAATAACAAAATACTGTTAGGGGTTTGTTAGAAGTCCTCATATATAATGGAAGAAGCAAAAAAATCTACTAAGAAGACAAATAGATGAGGCCACGAAACATAATGAAGTATTGTTATGGGGGATTTCAACTACTCAGATGTAAACTGGGAGGCAGAAACCTGCAGGTCCAACAAAGGGAACAGGATTTTGTCAGCATTAAAAGGAAATTACCTTTCCCAACTAGTGCATTACCCAACAAGAGGCGAGGCACTTTTAGAACTAATTTTGACAAACTGACTTGACAGATTATCAAAAGTGGAGGTTGGGGGTCATCTAGGTAATAGTAACCAAAATATAATAAGTTTTCATGCTTACTTTAATAAGATGTTTAGTAGAGGGGTACGAAAACGCTAAACTTCAGGAAGGCCAAATTTCAAAAACTGAGAGGAGTTAAGCAGCATAAACTAGGACAATGTTGTTAAACTGAAGGGAACGCAAAGTAAATGGTACATTTTGAAAAGCATGCTAAATAAGGCCATTGAAAAATGTATATACTAAAAGCATGTTAGTAATAATAGAAAACCAATGTGGCTAAGTAAAATGGTAAGGAGTGCAATGAGTGATAAATAAAAAGTGATGTAGTGTGAAAAATTTATAAAGAGAAAAATAAATTGTGTAAAAGACAAAGGCGACAAAAATCGAGGAGGAAGAAAAATTGCCAAGGAAAGTAAAAATAATCCAAAAATATTTTTCAACTACATAAATAATAAAGTAAAAACTGACAATGTGGGACCTCTCAAAAAAAATCTGGGTTTAATGGAGGAGGGGGATGAGGAAAAGGTAGATCTATTAAATACCTTCTTTTCTACTGTATTTACACAAGAAAACCAGTGACCAAAGGCATGATTAGGGGTACTCTGAATTCTCAATTTAATGTCACTTGTTTAACCCAGGATAAAGCATGGTTCCACCTTCAAAATACTAAAATTGACAAATTACTGGGTCCAGACTGCATACACATATATAGCTCTTAGCGAATTATGCACGGTGATAGACAATCCCTTACATCTAATATGTAGCATTGACCGAGTCTGTTACACACGATTGGTGCATAGCTAAGTGGTACCAATGTTGAAAAACGGGTCTAAAAGGGAGCTTGGAAACTATAGGCCTGTAAATTTGACTTCAGTGGTGGGTAAGATATTTGAAGCTTTCTAAGAGATATTATCCTGGAGTATCTCAATGTAAATAATCTTATAGTACCCAATCAGCATTGGTTTATGAGGAACTGATCCTGTCTTGACTAATCTGATCAGCTTCTATGAAGAGGTTAGTTGTAGACTGGACATGGGAAATATAGTGGAAGTGGTGTACTTTTCAAAGGCTTTTGATACTGTACCACATGAAATATTGGTATTCAAAATGAGAATGTTGGGACTGGAGAAAAACATATGCATTTGGGTTTACAACTGGCTCAGTGATAGGAAATAGAGGTTGCTTGTTATTGGTAAATACTCAGACTGGGTCACAATCACCAGTGTGGTGCCACAGGGGTCAGTATTGGGTCCGCTCCTGTTTAATATATTTATTAATGACCTGGTAGAGCGTTTACAGAGCAGGGTGTCCATATTTGCAGATGATACTATACTCTGTAAAGTATTCAAAAATTAGGAGGATTGTAGAATATTACAGGGGGATCTAGGGAAGCTGGAAGCATGGGCAGAGACTTGGCAAATGAAGTTTAATATAAACAAATGTAAGTTTATGCATTTTGATCAAATAAATAAGATGTATGATTTTGTACTTAACAGTAAATTGCGGATACTTGGGGATATTGGTGGATAGAGGAATTTTTCCCGCCGACATTTGTATTAATGAAGGGTTTACTCAATAGCGTTATGTGAAAGACCAAGTGTTTGTATTTGTATCTCAAACAAGCTAACTTGATGACCAAGTCAAGAGACCCACTTTTACACTTTGTACAACCTTGAAATCTGGTCCATGTATTGTGTTCATTGTGTTGTCTTATCTGTAAAATGGTATAAAAAGCTGGTCTCAGTTTCAATAAAATAAGACATTTATACATACCATGAGACTGCGTATGTCTGTGTCTACTGGGCCCGTGATGTATGTTTATTTTATTTATTAGGTTTTCACTGAAGATATTTGGCAGAATTTGGTCTGCACATCAAATTGGGAGAATTGGAATCAGCCTCATGTGGTGTTTCACCTTCCTCTGGATCAACACTGTAGGGTTACAAGTTGGACTTAATGGACCTGTGTCTTCTTTTAACCTCATCTACTATGTAACTATGTAATTTTTTTCAAATGTTTTCTATTCTATCGTGGTTATATGAGATTCCCAAATCATTGGATTCTTATTTTTTTTTACTTTTACATAGCATCCCAACTTTTTTGGAATAGGTGAGGTAGAACATGATTGCCATGGGTAGGAAAATATCTGTCATTTATACCATGTTTAAAAAACAAAAGTTGACCTTAACATGTTATATCAGAGAGAGTATAGTGCATCTATTCATAAGCTTGCAATGCAGGTTGCTAATTCTACAGAAATGAGACACTACTGTTTTAGACTCTGTTGGGACATGCATTATGCTTCCAATATGTGTGTTAATGCTTAAACAATAAAAAACAAATTAAACAAACAAATTAAATGTAAAGTGATAAGGGATTACATACAGTGTGACCGTTATTAAAAGCTGCTTAGTGCAAAATTTCACTTTTTATGAGACACTGTATAGAAACATTACATCATAAACCTATATGCAAATTTAAAATACAATTATGCAACTAAAATAATTTATATTATTACAGCAATGGTAATCATGGAACAATAAAATTTTAAAGGGGTTGCCCTGTGATTAAATATTAAATTCCTCTACTAGATCAGGCAAATCTTGAAAAATTAATAATTAATGTATTGGTGAATTGTATTATTTCAGTGTTTGTAGTAGCCAAGTGGCCCAACACTTTTTTGTGCTGTTTGGCTCCTAAGAACTCAGGCCTGTAGTTTAATGAGTAGATTTTACATAGGGCAGCATAAGAAAGGGATTGTCTACCATATAATACTGTGCAAAAGTTTAAGGCAGATGTGGTGGTGGTGTGGGGGGGATGCTTACAAAAGTATGTGAATGAACAAAAGAGAAATCTAAATCAAATCAATATTTGTTGTGACTACCATTTGAAGGAGGAGACCTGGAATTGATGATTTGGATAATTCTCCCTATTCTCAATATCATTGAGTATTTCTGGGATTACATAAAGAGATACATCCTGTGGTTAGTTTTCCAAGATGTTTGGAACAACCTTCCTGCTAAGTTCTTTCAAAAACTGTTTGCAAGTGTACCTACTGTAGAAGAATTAATGCTGTCACAACAATGGCAGTCACACCAAGAAATGATGTGATGTTGTTCTTTCAATTAATTTTGACAAAAAATAAACTATTGACAATTCTATTGTGTGAAAGCGTTATTACTTTACAACATCGTTTTCACACCTGCCTTAAAACTTTGCACAATATTACATATTTATGTCCTATCCTTATTATAGGTCACAAATATTAGATCAGAGTAGACTTGACAGCCAGTACCCCCAGCATTCTGCTGATATCTGGCCAGTGTACAGAGTCAGAAGCAGACAGCTGTGCCAGGGTACAGCTGGTCAGCTCCCATTTACCCACAAGCTCTATCAGAGGGAACATAAAAAACAAGGTTACGTACCTCTCCTGTGCTCCAACAGTCTTTGGGCCTGTTTGGTGACGTCCCATACTGTGTGCAGGGGCCACTATGGGGCATAATACTGTGTGCAGGGGCCACTATGGCACATAATAGTGTCTGCAGGGATCACTATGGGGCATAATAGTGTGCGCAGGGGCCACTATGGGGCATAATAGTGTGTGTAGGGACCACTATGGGGCATAATAGTGTGTGCAGCAATGCGGTTTGCCTGGGGGCAGGGGGCCCCATATCAATTGTTCACCTTGGGGCCTAGCCATTCCTAGTTAGGCCACTGCTTGTGGGACTGAGCTACTGAGCATGGTTGTCCACTTGCATTGCACAGATTAGGTGAATTACATGTTTGGTGTATTATTTCAGTGCTTCTAGTAGCTAAGCTTTGGATTACTAGGAACCTGTAGCAGAGGATGCAGCTCTTCATAGGGCTTCATATTAAACTGACAAATCCGCTTTAAGCATTCCAACAACTAGTTCCCAATGGCAGGCATGTATGACTGATAAATCAAAGTCTAACTATAGTAGTTACATATATAAACATAGATGACTATAAAATAAAAAAACTAAGAAGACAACACTATAAATCATTTACAAAAGAAATATTTCAGACACAGAGACAGGCTTCACTGCCATACTGCAATATTCTCTGGTACAAGGTACAGCATACATTTTTAAGACTCGTTTTTTGTTTTTATGACGGATACACTTTATCACAAATTTGCTATTGTCAAAGGAATATAAAGTGCCTCTTGCAGTGTTTACATGTTGTAGCTTCAAGGCCATTAGATATTATTTAATTTATGGAAATGCAAGTGTAATGATTAACTGTCAATACAAGGCTCTATTCTCCTTGCTTTATTCATGCATATCCAGCTGGAGATTTTAGCCTGCTATGTAATTATGGAATTGTAGAGACGTAGTAAAGAAGACCACGAATGACTCATAAAATATACTATGAACTATTATTTATGTTCTGCCTTGCATGGCAATAGGGAATGGATACCCACATTGAAATCTGATTTTCAATCAGCGGCTTTTGGCAGGCTGTAAATCAGCTATGCTTTGCAAACTGTAAGCTGAAACAATGGATAGACCTAAGTAAGGGAAATAATTGAATGCATTTTTCATGCCACACATAGCCATCTGTCTACAAATTATGATGTGTTACTGTACCTGATGTCAGGAAGAAGTCAAGGGCCAAGACCTCTTAGAAATTACAACTATCTTAGATATCACAGTGACACAAGCAAGAAATGTGGTTGTACATTTGCTAGCAATATTACAAGAATATTATTGATTTTAATATGTATTTACAGCAGTGATAGAAATGATGATGATGATGATTACATCCATATGCAATTTAGATTCTTCTTACCAATCTGTTACTTTTCATTTTTGAAGTTAATGAGAAATGCAAATGATTATTCACTGCTAGCTTGTGATCTTAGGTTCTGCCATGGCAATCTGCAGAAAGGGGTGTGCATTATCACCATACATGGTAGCCATTCAGCTTCTTAGTGTCTCTCTACTCTGCTCCTTCAAGGGGTTTTCCCATCTTAGGAAAGTACTCCTTATTCACAACATAAGGGATGCGTTGCAGAACAGTGGGGGTTTGACCAATGGGCACGTGCACCCTGGCACCATTTATTTAAAAGGGACCACAGAAAATAACTGAGCATTCTATAGCTGTGTCCAGCAGTCCCATTAAAATAAATAGAGCCAGGCGTGCTTTTCTGACCACCGCTTCATTCAGGATGGTGATTAAAACAACTTTATTATCTTTACTGGAGATTTCATGATGTAGATTGGAATATCTACAGTGCTCCTACATCTAAGAGCAGGAATCTAATTGATGCAATTAATGGAGCATCTCTCAAGCAACTAGCCAAGTCACCAACCAGACGAGAGAATATTCTAAATTTAGTGTTCACATATGGCCAAATGGTGTCTAAGGTTAGGGTAGAAGAACAGTTGGGTTCCAGTGACCAACAATGTTTATAGTTTGACATAAAAACAGACTGGGAACAAACGTACACTGTGTCAAAAGTGTTAGACTATAGAAGGACGAATTTCAATGATATGGAAAAGTGTTTTAAAGGGTGGAATTAAACAGTAGGCATACATGTCCAATGGACACTATTAAAAGGGGCCATCTTAAAGGCAACTAAACTATAAAGTGTTAGGCAGGATAGCAAAGGTAAAAGGAGAAAGAGACCACCTAAAATCCTGCAACTTGATAGACAAATTATTGAAGATTGGACTTAATCCCTGGATAGTTTGGTGGATTCACAGTTGGCTGATAAACAGATTTCATAGTGTTGTTGATAATAGTGTGGAGGGGTCTGTCCTAGGGTCTATTATCTGTAATATTTTTGTAGGTGACATAGAAGAAAGTTTGGTAGATAAGGTTTACCTGTTTGCCTATGACACACAAGTGTGTAATAGGGTTGATACTCCTCAATGGGTTTGTGACATGGTAAAAGATCTAGCTTTACTGGATAAATGGTCCAAACGAAGGAAACTGTAGTTCGACATTTCTAAATGTAAGAAAATGCACTTGGCAGTTCTGTGTTACCCAGGTATTCAGAGAAGGATCTAGGGACCTTGATACTCAAAATAAGTTCCCAGTGTGGACAGGCAGATGAGAAAGTAAATAGGATGCTCAGCATTATAGCTAGAGGAATTACCAGTAGGAAGCGAGAGATTGTGATGAGCACTGGTGAGACCACATCTAGAATACTGTGTACAGTTCTGAAGACCCCACCTACGAAAATACATAGATAAAACAGAATGGGTGAAAAGGTAGGCTATAAAAAAGGGTATAAAGTATAAAACATATCAAGAGAGGCTTAAAGAACTTAATCTGTATAGCCTTGAGGAAAGAAGAGAGAGGGGTGACATGAGTAAAACCTTTAAATATCTTAGAGGTATAAGGTTCAGGAGGGAAGTGTTTAAAAAAACACAAGAATAATAGGGCACAATATCAAATGAGTTGGGAGAGGATCAGAAGCCATGTCAAGAAATATTATTTCACTGAAAGAGTAGCTGAGGCTTGGAATGAACTTCTAGCACATATGTTTGGAAAATCTACAGGATGTGAAATTAAGCATGCTTAGGATAGACGTATTTATCCTAAGCACATATGTTTGGAAAATCTACAGGATGTGAAATTAAGCATGCTTAGGATAGACGTATTTATCCTAAAATAAATAATAATAGGGACAAACTATGTTGCCTTTTTCTGCCATCAATCTTCTATGTTGCTATATGTTTATATATTCTCTATGCTGGGACCCAACAATAGTAGAATAATGCTTATGGGGCATCACATGGCAATGGTTCCATAGTTTGCATTGTTGCTTACTGTAGGTTTGAACTACACTAAAGGCTACATCAGCACCAAAGGCTCCAGATGCTCTGCAAGCAACAGATAAATACAATAGAACAGGAAATGAAGGTCCACCTAAGCAGAATATGCATACGTAAAGAAGAATCTTGGGTGATATGTATTCAGTTGATAGTTATCCCACATGTGGTCAATTGAAACTTGCAGCTTGCAGATCTGATTACTTGGTAAAGATCAACCAATTTATATCATACTGTCAGTGACTGCTGAGTGTTTGTCTGTGAAAATGTAACTGTTTGTTTATGATCATTGCAGGTTGATTTCATTATTAAGCTACTCATGCCAGTAGGCTCTATCTCTGCTAAATTTAATACATTGTAATGTACAATTGTAGTTAAATTCACTGTCTGGGACTTTTCTTAATAAAAAAAATAGTTGCCAGAAATATTACAAAATAAAAATACAGACATACAGTAACTCATAACCATTAAATCCCTCCTGTACACCAGTGCCACTGCTCTGGTGGTCACCACCGGTCTTTATTTTCCTGGAGTAATGAGGTACCTAAACTCCTGATTAGAGATGAGCAAATCAGTTTGGATCAAACTGGATTCAACCTGGTTGTGTTAACTGATTCATCTCGTGAGGTTTGCCTGGTGGTTTCATTCAGACCAAACACATTTGAACCGCTCTCTTCAGATTCCAAAGTATAATAAGCGGAAGCCCAGGAGAGGTGAGTAAACATAACAAACAGTGTTACTCACCTCTCCTGGACTCCGGCGTGTGGGTTCCTGCCCTCTATGAACCTCTTCTGGTTTCCTGAATTACATCATTAAACTGCTTGGAAGTCTGCTATGGGACATTATTCTGTCACAGGAGTCTTTGGTATAAATTGGGGGGGCCTGTGCTTTATGAACAATCTTGTGCCCATGCTATTTTTAATCTGTCCCTGACTGTAATAAAGCATTTGGTCAGGGGTTGTCCTAACTGAACAACTTTAATGACTTTATCTCTTATATAACATCATTAAACTGTGAAATGCAAAATGAATATCAACTGGAATTAGGTTAACTGTTACTAATATTAGATACCTTGCATTATACATACAAGACATCAGTTATCATTCCTTATGATAGTTATCCTTTAATAGTGACTAGGATAGCTGACAGCCTATCACATACTTGACAGTTATACCTAGAAATTATATGGATCTTATTACCTGCAATGTTATGTTATTCTTATTATGTTCCAAACTATATTAACAACATTACTATTGGCATATCAATCAACAATATAAAGGTAGGCGGTAATAGATATTCTTGTCTTGAGCATGAAGTTATACTTTACCAATAATGTAAATGTGTGTGTAAATATATATATATATATATATATATATATATATATATATATATATGAATAGCTCGGTAGCAGCAGCAGAACAGACCCAAACAGTCAGAAACAAGGACGCAAAGTCTGGTGAAAAAAGGTTTTTAGCCTGTTCCGTTTATTAAAACAGCAAAATAAAATAGACCTTACTTCAGGTACAAAAGGTAAACAAAAATCCTGCTTGTCTGAGCTTCTAACTAAACAGAATCCCAGTCCTAACTATACGTGTGGCTTGTTTCTGCCACATGAAGAAAAAAAACAAAATTTCACACCGATCTCACCAGACTCTTGCACTCCCAGGATCTGCCCTGAAGTGCATGTACTACAGCCTCTTATGGGCCAATGTGATGAGCTCAAGCTCTCCCAGCTGTGCTGAAGCATTCCCAAAAGCCGGTCGGACCCTACATACGCAAGAAACTAGGAGGATATGTAGCGACCCTCCAGCACCTTGCTCGTCACCTTCTCACAATATATACAGTGGGTAAAAAAAGTATTTAGTCAGCCACCAATTGTGCAAGTTCTCCTAATTAAAAAGATGAGGCCAGCCTGTAATTGACATCATAGGTAGACCTCAACTATGAGAGACAAAATGAGAAAACAAATCCAGAAAATCACATTGTCTGATTTTTAAAGAATGTATTTGCAAACTATGGTGGAAAATAAGTATTTGGTCAATAACAAAAGTTCATCTCAATACTTTGTTATATATCCTTTGTTGGCAATGACAGAGGTCAAACATTTTCTGAAAGTCTTCACAAGGTTGGCACACACTGTTGCTGGTATGCTGGCCCATGCAGATCTCCTCTAGAACAGTGATGTTTTGGGGCTGTCGCTGGGCAACACGGACTTTCAACTCCCTCCAAAGGTTTTCTATGGGGCTGAGATCTGGAGACTGCTAGGCCACTCCAGGACCTTGAAATGCTTCTTTCGAAGCCACTCCTTCATTGCCCTGGCAGTGTGCTTGGGATCATTGTCATGCTGAAAGACCCAGCCACGTTTCATCTTGAATGCCTTTGCTGATGGAAGGAGGTTTGTAATCAAAATCTCATGATACATGGCCCCATTCATTCTTTCATGTACACGGATCAGTCGTCCTGGTCCCTTTGCAGAGAAACAGCCCCAAAGCATGATGTTGCCACCCCCATGCTTCACAGTAGGTATGGTGTTCTTTGGATGCAACTCAGTATTCACTCTCCTCCAAACACGACGAGTTGTGTTTCTACCAAACAGTTCTACTTTGGTTTCATCTGACCATATGACATTCTCCCAATACTCTTCTGGAACATCCAAATGCTCTCTAGCAAACTTCAGACAGGCCCGGATATGTACTGGCTTAAGCAGGGGGACATGTCTGGCACTGCAGAATCTGAGTCCCTGGCGGCGTACTGTGTTACTTACAGTAGCTTTTGTTACGTTAGTCCCAGCTTTCTGCAGGTCATTCACTAGGTTCCCCCGTGTGGTTCTGGGATTTTTGCTCACCGTTCTTGTGATCATTTTGACCCCCACTGGGTGAGATCTTGCGTGGAGCCACGATTGAGGGAGATTATCAGTGGTCTTGTATGTCTTCCATTTTCTAATTATTGCTCCCACAGTTGATTTCTTCACACCAAACTGCTTGCCTATTGCTGATTCAGTCTTCCCAGCCTGGTGCAGGTCTACAATTTTGTTTCTGGTGTCCTTAGTGGAGTTTGGAGTGTGACTGTTTGAGGTTGTGGACAGGTGTCTTTTATACTGATAACAATGTCAAACAGGTGCCATTACTACAGGTAATGAGTGGAGGACATTTGCAAATAAATTCTTAAAAAATCAGACAATGTGATTTTCTAGATATGTTTTCTCATTTTGTCTCTCATAGTTGAGGTCTACCTATGATGACAATTACAGGATTCTATCATCTTTTTAAGTGGGAGAACTTGCACAATTGGTGGTTGACTAAATACTTTTTTACCCCACTATATATATATATATATATATATATATAGTTATGTTTAGAGATGAACGAGCCTCTGATGATTCATTTCATTTTGACTCAAAGACTCTTGACCTCATGAGGCTCTGCATGCCCCATGTGACCTCTGAGGTCCAATCTCATGCCTCAGCAGTGACCCCAGATGCATGACACCCAGAAGCGGATCATAGGAGAGCAGCAAAGGCCCAGAAGAGGTGAGGGAAGGTCAGTATAATTGTTTTTTTTTTTTTTTTTACATCTTCCCTAGGCCTCCACCTATTTTACTCTGGGGTTGGAAGAGACCATAGAGTATAATAATTTCACTTCCGATTTGCAATTGACGAATTCCCCAAATTTTGGAATATTCAAGTAGAATCCGACTCGCTAAAATCGATTCACCCATCTCTAGTTATGTTGCATAAATAGTCAATGGGATTAGTACATATAACAACTGAGCAGGTTCTGTATAGACAGAACACTAAGAAGCTAGGTATTCCTGAAAATATGGCATTTGTTTGCCTCTATCCATCATATTTCTCTCACACCTTAAGCAGGACAGGTTGTAAGTATTCAGCATTTGCTCCTTGCAAGACATATATATATATATATATATATATATATATATATATATATTTGTACGTATGTGAGCCAGAGGGCGCTGTTGAGCGACCCAGGCCAGGCCAGAAAAGGCCGTCAGCCACACCTTTGGGTGGTGGCACGTAACTCCAGGAGGGCTGGAGTGTCCTGCAGGAAGAAGGAAGTGGTGGACCAGCTAGGACAGAGAGAGAGGCTCTGTCCCAGAGGGCTGGCATCCACAGGGAGTGGACCAGCTAGGACAGAGAGAGAGGCTCTGTCCCAGAGGGCTGGCATCCACAGGAGTGGACCAGCTAGGACAGAGAGATAGGCTCTGTCCCAGAGGGCTGGCGTCCACAGAGGACAGTTAGGGGCTCAAGGAGTGAGTTAGGCCCTAACTATGGCATAGGTTTTTTGTTGTTTTGTTATGTTGCAGTTAAGCTGAATAAAGCCACGTTTATTTTACACTTGGACCGTCTGAAAGCTATCTTTCCGGCGCCCAGTACCATGAACCACCGCTGTCCGGACCAGGAAAAGCCGCCATTTTGAGTTTAATTCCCCAAGTTGTCACATATGGCGGAGAACGCGCGCATAAAGAGATCCACGCAAGTCCTGGAAGACAAGTGTTTGATGACTGCAGTACTGCTAAGTGTGCATTGTGGCCTACAGCTGCAAGAAATCTGTGATTTCAACTGAGAAACCCAGGAAGGGGTGAGTGAATTGCAACATAGCAAAGTGTGTGCAAAAACTGGTGAAAGTAAAACTCTGGAAGAGGAATCCAGGGAATGGACTTTGTGTATACTGTGGCACAGAAGTCTATAAAGTACTTGCTGATGGCAACAAAGTAAGCAATGTGTATAGAAGATGGATATTGCAAACAGTCTATGTGAAAGGCTATGGTGCCATGTTGGTGTTTTCTGTGGAAGACAGAAGAAAATGCTGGTTGTTGTAGTGCCACATAAATAGAAGCTGGATATTGCAAACAAGTGTATGTGAAAGGCTATGGTGCCATGTTGGTGTTTTCTGTGGAAGACAGAAGAAAATGCTGGTTGTTGTAGTGCCACATAAGTTAACTGTGTGAATACAGGTGACTGCAGAAGATAGCAAAAAGTTGCTGCCGGTTGAACCCAAGGTTGCTGTGGAATATTGTGTAATTTTGTTAGTAAGCCATGGGCAAGAAAAAGAGAATTTCAGCTTGTAAAAAAGCAGAGAAGTTATGCACAGGTTTATTAGTGCAGCAGTCTGAATGCAGAGAGACACAAAACCCGGAACAGATCATGTGAAATGCAAGTAAAGATAAAGGGTTGCATGATGGTGACTCAGTTTTTCTAAAGCACCTCTGTTCTATGATGGAATATGTCCCTGCTGAGTGTGTGTCTCATAATGGAGTGCATGAACGCGCCAAAGATGAAAATGTTATGGTGCAGCAGCTTCAAGATGAGAATAAAACCATCAGGTTCATGTATGAGAATGAAATATCTGATTGGAAATGGCAACTTTTGGTATCAGAAAGAGAGAACCTTAAGTTGAAGGCAGAGATTGACTCTATGAAGAGGTTATATCCTAGTCATTGTGAAAATGTGGTGCTGGGTTTGCCTGGAATGGACTGTGTCACTAAGAAGGAGTTTGCAGAAATGAAATGTGCTCTGTCTAAGGAAGTTATACAGAGTGTAGAGCAAAAGCAAGTGCTTGAGAAGCAATTGCAGGATTTAAAGGAGCAGCATGTTCAAGACTCCATTGCCAAAGAGAGTGTCATTGAAAAATTAAGAGATGACCTTGAAACTGCTAAACGTGAGAGAAGTGAATTTTTGCAGAGTCAATCAGAATGTCTGGAAGACCACGTTAGGATGTGTGAAAAACTTTCGGCTGCATTAATTGACAAAGAAAATGAAATTGCAGAGCTGAAGAAGCATGTGTCTGACCGAGAGAGTGATTTAGAATCTGTGGTGCAGACATTGCAGTCGGAGCAAAACTTGCATCAGGTTCGCCTAAATGGTGAAATCCATGAATGGCGAAGTAGAGCTGGAGTACTGGAACAAAGAGAAAAGGAACTCAAAGCTAGAATATGTAGCCTGGAGAGGGCGCTGTCAGGATCTTGTGAAGATAATGAGAAGTTGTCTGTTTTGGTGCAAAATAAAGACAAAGATTTGATGGAGATGTCGTCTGTCCATGCTCAGAAAGTGCAAGCCTTACAGGAGAGTCATAAAAAAGTAGAGACTCAACTTCAAGTGATGCAACTAAAAGTCACAGAAGGGGACAGATTTCAAGCATAACTGCTAGACAAGGCAAACAGACTACAGGTGAAATTGAATAATGTCACAAGGCTTCTTTCTCAAGCAGACAGCAAGTTTATCAAACTTTCCAAAGATTTTTCTACACTAGAATCTCAGCTTCAGGATACTCAGGAACTTTTGCAAGAAGAAACTTGTCAGAAGCTTGACCTTAGTACAAAACTAAAACAAATGGAAGATGAGAAAAATGGTTTCCTTGAGCAACTAGAGGAAGAGGAGATAGCAAAAAGAGATTTGACAAAACAGATTTCAACACTACAGGCTCAGGCGACTGATATGAAGAAAAAAATGGAAGATAGTATTGGGTCCTTGGACTCTGTTGAAGAACTAAAGGAAAGGTTGCAAAAGGAGCTAGAAGCTACAAATCAACGGTTTGAGGAGAAGGTTGTTGCTTATGACAAACTTGAGAAGACGAAAATTAGACTGCAGCAGGAACTAGAAGATGTAGGTGTAGACCTTGATCATCAACGTTGGATGGTGTCAAATTTGGAAAGGAAGCAGAAAAAGTTTGACCAGCTGCTTGGTGAAGAGAAGACTCTTTCTGCTAGATATGCAGAAGAACTTGACCGTGCTGAAGCAGAGGCCCTTGAATTGAAGGCCGAGTTAGAGAGGCTCAACAAGCAACTGTGCACTGAAATGGAGAATTTGGTTAGCTCCAAGGATGAAGTTGAGAAAAACCTGGAATCTGTGCAGATATTGTATGAGAACAAAGCTAATGCTTATGACAAGCTGGAAAAGGTCAAGAGAGAATTGGACCTCCAGATAGAAGACATGAAGATTCAGTTTGAGGGAAACCTGTCTAATTTGTATGCTGAGATTGTAGATCTAAACATGCTTGTTGCTAAACTAAAGGTGCAAGTGAACCAGCAGGAGGAAATTGCACGCATCAAGAAACAGCTGGAGTTGCAGATGGATCAAGTGAAGCGCGAGTCAGAAATAAAGCTGCAAGGTGCACTAGTAAAGACTGAGATGGAAGCGGCACAGAAAAATGTCGCAGTGAAGAAAGTTCTGGAGCTGGAATCAGAGATTTGTGCGCTACAGAAGGCGTTAGAATTGGGAAAAGCTGCCAGCATAGAGGCAGAGAAACGAGAATCATTAAGTCAGACAGACATGAGTGATCCTGCAAAATGTGAGGAGGCCAAAGAAGGTCCAACAGAAGAAGAAACTGTGATTACTCACACACTGCCTGTGACAGAGTGGGTCCAGCCTCAAACCAATGAGGTCCAAAGCCTAGAGGGCTGTGAGATGGTAAATAAGGTGAAGGGTCACCAAAAGTGTGGAACAAGAGTCCGTAAGAAGACTGACCATGCATATGTTGTCCCAACAGCTAAAGTGTCTGAAACCATTGTAGATAAAGGTGTTGCTGTGCCTGTCTCTAGCCAAATGTCTAGTGGACAAAAGGTGAGTAATGACTCCATGTTGTCTGTGAAGGGGGAGTCAAGAAGTAAGAGATGGTTACATGTCACCAATGATGTGACAGTTGTTAAAGACATGCCAGAAAATGTAGTTCAGCGTGAGCTATTTTGTGAGGGTGTACGGTGTGGCCCTCGTGCAGAAGGAGAAGATATTGCAGTACAGAGATTGTGTATCTCAAACAAAGAGGAGAGCAAGAAGCCTATGTCTCCTAAACTTCTAAGCCTTGATGGTGATGGCAAAGTTTGCTTTGAGATGAAGGTTACGGAAAAAGTTCCAGTGATACAGTTATACTCTAAAGACATTGATGTGCATGAAGTACGTGTTAGTTGGTCTCTGAGCTCCTGTGAATTCATGATAGGTGAAGATGAAGATTTTTACGGCTATTCACTAAAGGGATCAAAGTTATGCAATGGGATGGCTGAAGACTATGGCGAGAAATGTGATGAAAATGATGTGATCCCCTGTATAGCGAATTGTGAAGATGATGAAGAAAAACCTGCCTTTGCACAGAAGGGCCAGGATTTTGGTGTAGCAGTTAAAGTGAGGAGAAACCGGAAATGTCGAGTAGCCGGAATCTGGAAGAAGAGACCGCCAGATTGGAACTTCTGGAGAGACACTAGACAGGCATACATGGTTGAAGAGGGACTTCATCATAGGATGTCTCGTCCCATTGTAGCTCACCCCATGGGTAGTGAGCTGAGGGGGAGGGGTATGTGAGTATGTGAGCCAGAGGGCGCTATTGAGCGACCCAGGCCAGAAAAGATGAAACATGGCTGGGTCTTTCAGCATGACAATGATCCCAAGCACAGTGCCAGGGCAATGAAGGAGTGGCTTCATAAGAAGCATTTCAAGGTCCTGGAGTGGCCTAGCCAGTCTCCAGATCTCAACCCCATAGAAAACCTTTGGAGGGAGTTGAAAGTCCGTGTTGGCCATTGACAACCCCAAAACATCACTGCTCTAGAGGAGATCTGCATGGAGGAATGGGCCAACATACCAGCAACAATGTGTGCCAAACTTGTGAAGACTTACAGAAAACATTTGACCTCTGTCATTGCCAAAAAGGATATATAACAAAGTATTGAGATGAACTTTTGTTATTGACCAAATACTTATTTTCCACCATAATTTGCAAATAAATTCTTTAAAAAATCAGACAATGTGATTTTCTGGATTTGTTTTCTCATTTTGTCTCTCATAGTTGAGGTCTACCTATGATGACAATTACAGGCCTTTCTCATCTTTTTAAGTTGGAGAACTTGCACAATTGGTGGCTGACTAAATACTTTTTTTCCCCACTGTATGTAAATACAGTTGATACTGACCTTAAATATCCCAATTATTTTGCCTGAAGCTAAGAATTTTATTTAGAGCAAGTTTTTATGCTCAGTTGCATTTCTTTCTCTAACAATGAATCTTCTGACATTCATAGCTTCCTATATACTCATTGCCTTTGACTTATGTTACATAACATGTTGCAATCAACCTTTTCTAAAGTTCTTCTCTTTATGCAGTGTGTTATATAAATTCTCATTGCCATACACTTTTCAATAAATACTGTATAGTAATTCAGAATTGGAGATAAAATTATTACAAAAAGACTAAATTGTTCCTCCACCGCTGCTTTGTGCGTTACAATCAGGCATGTAAAATTATTGATTTGAGGAATATTGCTAGTAGGGGATTGGTGGAGTAAAGGCTGCTCAGCCATGATGTGGAAAAGGCCTTTTATCGCCTCTCCTGGCCTTTAATTTTCCAGGTCTTGAAGCATTTTGGTTTTCCTGAAGGCATTGATTTCCTTTTGCATGCTCACTCTCCCCCTCTTCTTCATTACAAATGGCAACATTAAAAGGGTTGTCCCACAGAGTAAAGGACCTTTCTCGTGCTCCAAATTCAACCTGACTACATCCAGGCTGAATGTGGGCAGGACTGGTGATGGTCAGCACTCCCATTTACTTCAATAGGAGTGCCAGAGATAGCCAAAGTACAGTTTTCACTGTATGGGAAAACATTTTTATGTTTTTTTTATGTTTGTACACTAGGCATTTTCAATCACATTTCTAGGGAAAGGAGGGTGATTTGAATTTTTTTTTTTTTTTTACTTTTTCTACTTTTATTTTTAGACCCCCTAGGTGGCCGATCTGCACTTGAGTTGCTGCCACATTTAAATACCATATTTAAATAATATGGCGGATGTCAGGAAGGGGTTAAATGTCTATCTTTGCTAATGACATACATCTTATATCCCAGTTTTTTCTTCTCCACCAGTCCCCCCTCTCTCCCCTCTTCCCCTACTATCTTCCCCCCTTATCCCTTATCCACTGTTCTTTTCTCCACTCGCTCTCTCTCTCTTTCTTCCCCCCCTTCCCTGCCCCCACTACCCTGTTAGCCCACAACTCATAAAAACAGTTTATTGACTACTAGTCTTTATGTACATATGGTACTTTCTGTTAGTACTTGTACATATCTGCTATTTTATGTACTTGATTATTTACCTATTTCCTTTTGTTCATTAAACTTTGAATGATAAAAAAAAAAAATCCTGTATGGACATGTACCAAACTGAATACTGCTCATTCTTCCCTGACACCCCTTCTTTTTACCACACATATTCCAGACAGCACTTGACCAGGCGACCAGGCATAGTTAGACCATGGCTTACCAGTGGGATTTTCCAATTAAAGAGATCCTGTCACCTGACGACTATTGCCATTCTCCACCATTGAATTGAGATTCTCTGTATCCTCAGGTCTGTCTATACTGTAGCTATCAGTAGTCAATTTATATTCTTCACTTCTGGATACCATTACCTGCTAGGGTAGGATATTTATTTTCTGCTGTCTCGACCCACATCGGAAATGCCCCACTTCAGCCAGTTATTGGTTGACTGGGATTCTTCAGACATTTCCTGTGTATGTTGAGACACCATATCATAAACACCAACAGGGATTCTTAGGTTAGATTCATACAACAGAGTTTAACCCGTGAAATAGTTATCCATGATGCTAGGAGTTCCTGTATCCCAGCAACACACTAGAAAATACTATATTCACTAAAGGACAGCATGTCGCTGGGATGCAGGGACTCCTATCATCATAGGTACAGTGGGGAAAAAAGTATTTAGTCAGCCACCAATTGTGCAAGTTCTCCCACTTACAGTGCCTTGCGAAAGTATTTGGCCCCCTTGAACTTTTCAACCTTTTGCCACATTTCAGGCTTCAAACATAAGGATATAAAATTTTAATTTTTTGGTGAAGAATCAACAACAAATGGGCAAATGGGACACAATCGTGAACTGGAACATAATTTATTGGATATTTTAAACTTCTGTAAAAAATAAAAAACTGAAAAGTGGGGGCGTGCCAAATTATTCGGCCCCCTTAAGTTAATACTTTGTAGCGCCACCTATTGCTGCGATTACAGCTGCAAGTCGCTTGGGGTATGTGTCTATCAGTTTTGCACATCGAGAGACTGAAATTCTTGCCCATTCTTACTTGGAAAACAGCTCGAGCTCAGTGAGGTAGGATGGAGAGCGTTTGTGAACAGCAGTTTTCAGCTCTTTCCACAGATTCTCAATTGGATTTAGGTTTGGACTTTGACTTGGCCATTCTAACACCTGGATACATTTATTTGTGAACCATTCCATTGTAGATTTTGCTTTATGTTTGGGATCATTGTCTTGTTGGAAGATAAATCTCTGTCCCAGTCTCAGGTCTTTTGCAGACTCCAACAGGTTTTCTTCCAGAATGGTCCTGTATTTGGCTCCATCCATCTTCCCATCAATTTTAACCATCTTCCCTGTCCCTGCTGAAGAAAAGTAGGCCCAAACCATGATGCTGCAACCCCTACTTTTTTTGGGGGGGGGGGTGGGGTGGTGGGGATGATGATTGTTTTTGTTTTACGCAAAACATTTCGTTTTGCATTGTGGCTAAAAAAGTTCGATTTTGGTTACATCTGACCAGAGCACCTTCTTCCACATGTTTGGTGTGTCTCCCAGGTGGCTTGTAGCAAACTTTAAACGAGACTTTTTCTGGATATCTTTGAGAAATGGCTTTCTTCTTGCCACTCTTCCATAAAGGCCAGATTTGTGCAGTGTACGACTGATCGTTGTCCTATGGACAGACTCTCCCACCTCAGCTGTAGGTCCCTGCAGTTCATCCAGAGTGATCATGGGCCTCTTGGCTGCATCTCTGATCAGTCTTCTCCTTGTTTGAGATGAAAGTTTAGAGGGACGGCCGGGTCTTGGTAGATTTGCAGTGGTCTGATACGCCTTCCATTTCAATATGATCGCTTGCACAGTGCTCCTTGGGATGTTTAAAGTTTGGGAAATCTTTTTGTATCCAAATCCGGCTTTAAACGTCTCCACAACAGTATCACGGACCTGTCTGGTGTGTTCCTTGGTCTTCATGATGCTCTCTTCGCTTTAAACAGAACCCTGAGACTATCATAGAGCAGGTGCATTTATATGGAGACTTGATTACACACAGGTGGATTATATTTATCATCATCAGTCATTTAGGACAACATTGGATCATTCAGAGATCCTCACTGAACTTCTGGAGTGAGTTTGCTGCACTGAAAGTAAAGGGGCCGAATAATATTGCACACCCCACTTTTCAGTTTTTTATTTTTTACAAAAATTTAAAATAACCAATAAATTTCATTCCACTTCACAATTGTGTCCCACTTGTTGTTGATTCTTCACCAAAAAATTAAAATTTTATATCCTTATGTTTGAAGCCTGAAATGTGGCAAAAGGTTGAAAAGTTCAAGGGGGCCGAATACTTTCGCAAAGCACTGTAAAAAGATGTGAGAGGCCTGTAATTGACATCATAGGTAGACCTCAACTATGAGAGACAAAATGAAAAACATATCTAGAAAATCACATTGTCTGATTTTTAAAGAATTTATTTGCAAATTATGGTGGAAAATAAGTATTTGGTCACCTACAAACAAGCAAGATTTCTGGCTCTCACAGACCTGTAACTTCTTCTTTAAGAGGCTCCTCTGTCCTCCACTCATTACCTGTAGTAATGGCACCCGTTTGACATTGTTATCAGTATAAAAGACACCTGTCCACAACCTCAAACAGTCACACTCCAAACTCCACTATGGTGAAGACCAAAGAGCTGTGGAAGGACACTAGAAACACAATTGTAGACCTGCACCAGGCTGGGAAGACTGAATATTGCAATAGGCAAGCAGCTTGGTGTGAAGAAATCAACTTTGGGAGCAATAATTAAAAAATGGAAGACATACAAGACCACTGATAATCTCCCTCGATCAGGGGCTCCATGCAAGATCTCACCCCATGGGGTCAAAATGATCACAAGAACGGTGAGCAAAAATCCCAGAACCAAAGGGGGGAAGCTAGTGAATGACCTGCAGAAATCTGGGACTAATGTAACAAAAGCTACTGTCAGTAACACACTACGCTGCCAGGGACTCAGATCCTGCAGTGCCAGACGTGTCCCCCTGCTTAAGCCAGTACATATCCGGGCCCGTCTGAAGTTTGCTAGAGAGCATTTGGATGTTCCAGAAGAGTATTGGGGAGAATGTCATATGGTCAGATGAAACCAAAGTAGAACTGTTTTGTAGAAACAACTCGTCGGGTTTGGAGGAGAGTGAATGCTGAGTTGCATCCAAAGAACATCATACCTACTGTGAAGCAAGGGGGTGGCAACATCATGCTTTGGGGCTGTTTCTCTGCAAAGGGACCAGGACGACTGATCCGTGTACATGAAAGAATGGGGCCATGTATCGTGAGATTTTGAGTGCAAACCTCCTTCCATCAGCAAGGGTATTGAAGATGAAACGTGGCTGGGTCTTTCAGCATGACAATGATCTCAAGCACACTGCCAGGGCAAAGAAGGAGTGGTTTCGTAAGAAGCATTTCAAGGTCCTGGAGTGGCCTAGCCAGTCTCCAGATCTCAACCCCATAGAAAACCTTTGGAGGGAGTTGAAAGTCCATGTTGCCCAGTGACAGCCCCAAAACATCACTACTCTAGAGGAGATCTGCATGGAGGAATGGGCCAACATACCAGCAACAGTGTGTGCCAACCTTGTGAAGACTTACAGAAAATGTTTGACCTCTGTCATTGCCAACAAAGGATATATAACAAAGTATTGAGATGAACTTTTGTTATTGACCAAATACTTATTTTCCACCATAATTTGCAAATAAATTCTTTAAAAATCAGACAATGTGATTTTCTAGATATGTTTTCTCATTTTGTCTCTCATAGTTGAGGTCTACCTATGATGTCACCATACACTCTCAGGTATGTTTGGCACTCCATATACCTGGTGTAGGAATACTTAGCGTTTGAACTGTGCTATCTTCCAACACTTATGGCCACTCATTGATATACCATGGTGTTGTTTTGTATCTGTGATTAGTTATCTGGTATCTGCAATACCATTAGGAGTTTTATGTACTACTTATATTTGTGCTATGTTTTTTGATGGTTAACACTTGACCTTAGTGCTTGTTTCTTCCATACTTGGCACAGGGTGGTATCTTTACTGTGGCTCCATTCCTGCATTTAGTATATTTCAGATTTTTTTAACCAACTCTATCCCCTGATGAGTTTAGCGAAACATGCATGTCGGGATTGCATGTTTGGTTACTATATATATGTGTGTTAGGCGTACCTAGTTTTCTTTTGTTTCTTGTGTTTTTTGTTCTCTTTATATCTATTTGTTTTGAAGGGATTTGATAGGGATAGTTTATTCTAGGACCAGGTTCCAGTCGGGGGGCACTTGCTATTTAGGGCGGTGGCCCCGAGTTAGGACTTTAGGGGTCCATTTAGTGTTTTATATAGGGTGTTATAGGGATAGTTTAGATACAGGTGTTTCCTTATTTAGCCCGTTGTTACTGGTGTTACTTTTGAACCGTGGACTATGTCACCCTCTCCCCTTCTGGTATTTGCTTCAGCAACACAGGCACCATCTGAATCACGGTAAGTGTCTGGTTGGTTTTTCCTATTTCATGCTGCCGTGCCTGTTTTGTTTGCTTTTTTTTTTTTCCTCCAAATTATATATATATTTTTTTTTATATTTTGAGGACTATTTAATTGTGCTGCTTTTAGGGTGGTTATATGTTGTTGTGATTTTTAACTTTAATTAATTAAAAGTTATATATTAATTTCTGTATTATTGTGACTATAATTTTGGATTATCTACCTATGATGTCAATTACAGGCCTCTCTCATCTTTTTAAGTGGGAGAACTTGCACAATTGGTGGCTGACTAAATACTTTTTTTCCCCACTGTAACTATTTATGTTAGGAGTCCCTCTCCCTGCACACTATCCAGTATGGGAAATCCTGCACTCACACGGGTAGGCCAGTTATACAGGAATGATCCCACCAATAACAACTGCCAGGGGGCTGTTTAGTTGTTACAAAAAATGCATAGTGATTCTGCTTAAAAGAGGCCCATCATGCCAAAAAAATGACAGCAGGAAGAAAATAACCAGTTTGATGATATCTTTTTGATAGATGATATCATTTTTGGCCCAGTTGTGGCCCAAAATTCAAATGAGTTTGGCCAGTTTCACAGCACCTGAACCAGTGAGTGGTGAGGGATCAGAAAGTGGTAATTTATTTTTTAAAAACAAGATTTGAACATTCTTTGAACGTAATTTTTTCTTCCCAGGAAAACCTTTATTATTTTTTTTAATGTTGTAATATTAGTGAAGGCAATCTTGATATCTTGATACAGTGCTGCTCAATATGTTGGTGTTTAGAGATGAGCAAATCAGTTCAGAAATAACTGGATTTAACCCAAATATTCCAAATTGTTCCTTTTTCTAACTAAACCGAACAATCTGGGATTATTATACTCTGGGGTCTGTTCATATTTATAACATTTTCAAACCAGAATAATAAAACAATACATAAGTATGTGTATAGGTAAAAATATCACTCTATGCAGGAAGGAACAGTAGCTTGAGGCGGGCCAGCTCAAGGGCAAGCCTGACCATTCAGGTAATTTAATGACTAGAATATAAATGAAAACAAGGGGGAAGGGACACAAAAGAATGGAAGAGATAGAGTTAGAAAATAGCTTTGAGAGAGAGAAGGAAGAAAAAAAAAGAGAGATTTGGGGTGCAGTCCGGGAAGGGGTAGGGGGAACCTCCTAAGGACAAAAGCTGCCCATGGGTCGCCGCTAATCTGAGAGCATAATGGATTTGCATGGCCAGGAAGAGCTTCAAAGCAAGGAGTAAAAGTCCGCAAATGAGCGAGCCATCTAGGTCATCAGAGAGCCCCCAGAAGAGGTAACGGATGAGACAAAGAAACGGTGTCATTGCTGACGGAGGGATTGCGCCAACGTACTGCTCGGTTTATTTCTCAATATTCAAAAAGGGTACAACGGCATTTAAAGAGGCTTGCATATGAGAGAGAGTAATGGATTTAAGCTCCTGTAGGAGGGAAAGAAGTTCCTCATGGACAGAGAGAGCCAAAGATCTCTTATGAGAGGTCTCTAAGAGGCAGATACAGGCCACCATAGAATCAATGATGGCAAAATGTTCCTTCGTCAAGCAAAAAGCTATATGGATAAAAGACCCGTGGATGACACAATTGTAAGATTACCATAGGGTAGTGCGAGAAGTATCTGGAAGGTCATCATGTAAGAAGTCCAAGAGGTTCCTACCGACCTTCTCGACCAGGATTAAGGAGCAAGCTGTCATTAAGTCTCCAATGCTAGGCGTGTAGCTCGAAGGATGGCAAGGACAGCACCATAGATATCAAGGCATAGTCTGAAAACACAATGGAATCAATAGAGGTCGCATGTAGGAGGGAGAGGTGACTGTGAGAAAGAAAAAGGTAGTCTATGCAGAAGTAGGTGTGGGGATGAGAATAGAATTTATAGTCTCTACCTGATGGATTGAAGAAACGCCAAGAATTGGTAACTTGAAAGGAGTGGAGGGAGCGTTTAGCTCAACAGAATGCGGCGTACAAAAGGGGGGGGAGGAACCGCATGAGGTGTCAGAGGGTCAAGAGCCATGTTGAGATCCCCCCCAAACACAACCACCCCCTCCAAAAAGTCCTCAACCTCCCCCCGGATAGAGTCTAAACTAGAGACCTGGCCAGAGTTTAGGAGATACACCTGCAATCTTACCTTTAACAACAGGTAGGGACCTGAATCTCAGCGACTGTCAGGAAATTGCCACGCAACTGTACGCATTATAAGTATAGCAATGCCCCTAGTCTTGGAGTCTGGGCATTGATGAGTCTGGGAATCTCATCTCCACGAAAATTATTTTCCTGCAAGAAAGCTATAGAGGAGGCACATTTACTCCAAAGCAGTTGTGGCAGAGAGGAACAGGGCTAGACCAGTTTCTTAATTAGTGCTTTGTGAAATCCACAGATAACTGCAGGTGAAAACGAGGAACATGAAGGGAGTGAAGAAAAGAGATCAAGTGAAACTCTGAGATGAAAAATCCCCTTTGAGACTTAACAACTACACTAGGGCACAGAGATTTATCTTAACTTTTCAATAGCTTTTGTCAAGATGTCAAGTTAAATGTTACTACATCGGTGTATCTGTCCATCAGTAAATTGTAAATGAAGGAATTCTTGGTCATCAAGATTATCCTAGTGATTTATTGCTCTGTTCTTCAAAAGCCAGGAAATAGATACATCCATTTTGTTGAAGGCCAAACAGTATGTTATGCAATTTTTAGATCTAGCAGCAACTTGTCTTTCCCAGTAGGAACATGTGTCATCAGATAAAAGAATAACCTTTTTAATATCTTGTTCAGTCTTTTAGAAACCAAAGGCAAAGGGCTGAAGGGAAGAATGTGATTTTATTGATGGTGATAAAATACACTCATTAGGCAGTAGCTATTGCCAAACCTTGCATTTTGTTTATTGATCTCAGTGTTATTTTATAGGTTTACAGTAAAACTGGAGAAAGAAGATGAATTGAAAAGAACATTATGACAGATTGCCGAATATACATCAGAGATTTACCTGCTTTGTGCTCTTTAGGTTAATTTCCGAATATGATAACTTCATTGCTATATGTAGAATGATTTACATTATGTGAATTTATGGTTCCTCACATTATTTGTTGTTATCATTTTATTAAATATATTTCAGCTGTATACATGTATCAATTATTGACTCTACTTTACTTTATGTTGATTTGTTTCCTATATTATAGTAAGGAATTTCACATTATTCTAATTTCAGTTTAAGCTTATTGAGTAAGGCCCGGTTCACATCTGTGTTCGCTCGCTTGGGGACACCCTGAACGGAAGCCTATACGCATAAAAAAAGCGGTTTACCTGGGAAACCCGCGGACGCCATAGACTATAATTGGGTACATGTGGTTTCTGCACGAAACATGTGGAGAGAAAAGTCCTGCAGGGAAGGCAAAGGAGGACACAGCTGCCATGCCACACTATTAAGGCATGAACATAACAACTGCTGAGGTACCATCAGCAGTAGATATCAGTTGTAACATATAGTTGACACCCCACTGCAACAGCTGCCATTGGCTGCAGTCAGCACTGCGCTGTGTTGTGATGCCAGAATTGTGGTGCATTTTAATTAATTTATTTGCCCCACTGTGTTTAATGCAATGACTTTGTCCTGTAAGCTGGGCTCTCATGTAACTACTGTAACAGACAACTACTCATAGGGCCAAATATACAAACATATATCAAGCTAGGAAACGAATGGCTAGGTTTAGCGACAGAAAATTTCTCCTGAATAATGGACAACACCATCAAGTACCTTTATAGGAATATGTTTACATAATAGTGTAGAGAAAGTTTTACCTTCTTAACTAAAAAAAAACAAAATTCCATTATTTAAACATGCATATACAGTGCTGGCCAAAAGTAAGCACTGTATATGCATGTTTAAATAATGGAATTTTGTTTTTTTTTAGTTAAGAAGGTAAAACTTTCTCTACACTATTATGTAAACATATTCCTATAAAGGTACTTGATGGTGTTGTCCATTATTCAGGAGAAATTTTCTGTCGCTAAACCTAGCCATTCGTTTCCTAGCTTGATATATGTTTGTATATTTGGCCCTATGAGTAGTTGTCTGTTACAGTAGTTACATGAGAGCCCAGCTTACAGGACAAAGTCATTGCATTAAACACAGTGGGGCAAATAAATTAATTAAAATGCACCACAATTCTGGCATCACAACACAGCGCAGTGCTGACTGCAGCCAATGGCAGCTGTTGCAGTGGGGTGTCAACTATATGTTACAACTGATATCTACTGCTGATGGTACCTCAGCAGTTGTTATGTTCATGCCTTAATAGTGTGGCATGGCAGCTGTGTCCTCCTTTGCCTTCCCTGCAGGACTTTTCTCTCCACATGTTTCGTGCAGAAACCACATGTACCCAATTATAGTCTATGGCGTCCGCGGGTTTCCCAGGTAAACCGCTTTTTTATGCGTATAGGCTTCCGTTCAGGGTGTCCCCAAGCGAGCGAACACAGATGTGAACCGGGCCTTACTCAATAAGCTTAAACTGAAATTAGAATAATGTGAAATTCCTTACTATAATATAGGAAACAAATCAACATAAAGTAAAGTAGAGTCAATAATTGATACATGTATACAGCTGAAATATATTTAATAAAATGATAACAACAAATAATGTGAGGAACCATAAATTCACATAATGTAAATCATTCTACATATAGCAATGAAGTTATCATATTCGGAAATTAACCTAAAGAGCACAAAGCAGGTAAATCTCTGATGTATATTCGGCAATCTGTCATAATGTTCTTTTCAATTCATCTTCTTTCTCCAGTTTTACTGTAAACCTATAAAATAACACTGAGATCAATAAACAAAATGCAAGGTTTGGCAATAGCTACTGCCTAATGAGTGTATTTTATCACCATCAATAAAATCACATTCTTCCCTTCAGCCCTTTGCCTTTGGTTTCTAAAAGACTGAACAAGATATTAAAAAGGTTATTCTTTTATCTGATGACACATGTTCCTACTGGGAAAGACAAGTTGCTGCTAGATCTAAAAATTGCATAACATACTGTTTGGCCTTCAACAAAATGGATGTATCTATTTCCTGGCTTTTGAAGAACAGAGCAATAAATCACTAGGATAATCTTGATGACCAAGAATTCCTTCATTTACAATTTACTGATGGACAGATACACCGATGTAGTAACATTTAACTTGACATCTTGACAAAAGCTATTGAAAAGTTAAGATAAATCTCTGTGCCCTAGTGTAGTTGTTAAGTCTCAAAGGGGATTTTTCATCTCAGAGTTTCACTTGATCTCTTTTCTTCACTCCCTTCATGTTCCTCGTTTTCACCTGCAGTTATCTGTGGATTTCACAAAGCACTAATTAAGAAACTGGTCTAGCCCTGTTCCTCTCTGCCACAACTGCTTTGGAGTAAATGTGCCTCCTCTATAGCTTTCTTGCAGGAAAATAATTTTCGTGGAGATGAGATTCCCAGACTCATCAATGCCCAGACTCCAAGACTAGGGGCATTGCTATACTTATAATGCGTACAGTTGCGTGGCAATTTCCTGACAGTCGCTGAGATTCAGGTCCCTACCTGTTGTTAAAGGTAAGATTGCAGGTGTATCTCCTAAACTCTGGCCAGGTCTCTAGTTTAGACTCTATCCGGGGGAGGTTGAGGACTTTTTGGAGGGGGTGGTTGTGTTTGGGGGGGATCTCAACATGGCTCTTGACCCTCTGACACCTCATGCGGTTCCTCCCCCCTTTTGTACGCCGCATTCTGTTGAGCTAAACGCTCCCTCCACTCCTTTCAAGTTACCAATTCTTGGCGTTTCTTCAATCCATCAGGTAGAGACTATAAATTCTATTCTCATCCCCACACCTACTTCTGCATAGACTACCTTTTTCTTTCTCACAGTCACCTCTCCCTCCTACATGCGACCTCTATTGATTCCATTGTGTTTTCAGACTATGCCTTGATATCTATGGTGCTGTCCTTGCCATCCTTCGAGCTACACGCCTAGCATTGGAGACTTAATGACAGCTTGCTCCTTAATCCTGGTCGAGAAGGTCGGTAGGAACCTCTTGGACTTCTTACATGATGACCTTCCAGATACTTCTCGCACTACCCTATGGTAATCTTACAATTGTGTCATCCACGGGTCTTTTATCCATATAGCTTTTTGCTTGACGAAGGAACATTTTGCCATCATTGATTCTATGGTGGCCTGTATCTGCCTCTTAGAGACCTCTCATAAGAGATCTTTGGCTCTCTCTGTCCATGAGGAACTTCTTTCCCTCCTACAGGAGCTTAAATCCATTACTCTCTCTCATATGCAAGCCTCTTTAAATGCCGTTGTACCCTTTTTGAATATTGAGAAATAAACCGAGCAGTACGTTGGCGCAATCCCTCCGTCAGCAATGACACCGTTTCTTTGTCTCATCCGTTACCTCTTCTGGGGGCTCTCTGATGACCTAGATGGCTCGCTCATTTGCGGACTTTTACTCCTTGCTTTGAAGCTCTTCCTGGCCATGCAAATCCATTATGCTCTCAGATTAGCGGCGACCCATGGGCAGCTTTTGTCCTTAGGAGGTTCCCCCTACCCCTTCCCGGACTGCACCCCAAATCTCTCTTTTTTTTCTTCCTTCTCTCTCTCAAAGCTATTTTCTAACTCTATCTCTTCCATTCTTTTGTGTCCCTTCCCCCTTGTTTTCATTTATATTCTAGTCATTAAATTACCTGAATGGTCAGGCTTGCCCTTGAGCTGGCCCGCCTCAAGCTACTGTTCCTTCCTGCATAGAGTGATATTTTTACCTATACACATACTTATGTATTGTTTTATTATTCTGGTTTGAAAATGTTATAAATATGAACAGACCCCAGAGTATAATAATCCCAGATTGTTCGGTTTAGTTAGAAAAAGGAACAATTTGGAATATTTGGGTTAAATCCAGTTATTTCTGAACTGATTTGCTCATCTCTAAACACCAACATATTGAGCAGCACTGTATCAAGATATCAAGATTGCCTTCACTAATATTACAACATTAAAAAAAATAATAAAGGTTTTCCTGGGAAGAAAAAATTACGTTCAAAGAATGTTCAAATCTTGTTTTTAAAAAATAAATTACCACTTTCTGATCCCTCACCACTCACTGGTTCAGGTGCTGTGAAACTGGCCAAACTCATTTGAATTTTGGGCCACAACTGGGCCAAAAATGATATCATCTATCAAAAAGATATCATCAAACTGGTTATTTTCTTCCTGCTGTCATTTTTTTTGGCATGATGGGCCTCTTTTAAGCAGAATCACTATGCATTTTTTGTAACAACTAAACAGCCCCCTGGCAGTTGTTATTGGTGGGATCATTCCTGTATAACTGGCCTACCCGTGTGAGTGCAGGATTTCCCATACTGGATAGTGTGCAGGGAGAGGGACTCCTAACATAAATAGTTACAGTGGGGAAAAAAAGTATTTAGTCAGCCACCAATTGTGCAAGTTCTCCCACTTAAAAAGATGAGAGAGGCCTGTAATTGACATCATAGGTAGATAATCCAAAATTATAGTCACAATAATACAGAAATTAATATATAACTTTTAATTAATTAAAGTTAAAAATCACAACAACATATAACCACCCTAAAAGCAGCACAATTAAATAGTCCTCAAAATATAAAAAAAAAATATATATATAATTTGGAGAAAAAAAAAAAAAAGCAAACAAAACAGGCACGGCAGCATGAAATAGGAAAAACCAACCAGACACTTACCGTGATTCAGATGGTGCCTGTGTTGCTGAAGCAAATACCAGAAGGGGAGAGGGGTGACATAGTCCACGGTTCAAAAGTAACACCAGTAACAACGGGCTAAATAAGGAAACACCTGTATCTAAACTATCCCTATAACACCCTATATAAAACACTAAATGGACCCTAAAGTCCTAACTCGGGGCCACCGCCCTAAATAGCAAGTGCCCCCGACTGGAACCTGGTCCTAGAATAAACTATCCCTATCAAATCCCTTCAAAACAAATAGATATAAAGAGAACAAAAAACACAAGAAACAAAAGAAAACTAGGTACGCCTAACACACATATATATAGTAACCAAACATGCAATCCCGACATGCATGTTTCGCTAAACTCATCAGGGGATAGAGTTGGTTAAAAAATCTGAAATATACTAAATGCAGGAATGGAGCCACAGTAAAGATACCACCCTGTGCCAAGTATGGAAGAAACAAGCACTAAGGTCAAGTGTTAACCATCAAAAAACATAGCACAAATATAAGTAGTACATAAAACTCCTAATGGTATTGCAGATACCAGATAACTAATCACAGATACAAAACAACACCATGGTATATCAATGAGTGGCCATAAGTGTTGGAAGATAGCACAGTTCAAACGCTAAGTATTCCTACACCAGGTATATGGAGTGCCAAACATACCTGAGAGTGTATGGTGACATCATAGGTAGACCTCAACTATGAGAGACAAAATGAGAAAACATATCTAGAAAATCACATTGTCTGATTTTTAAAGAATTTATTTGCAAATTATGGTGGAAAATAAGTATTTGGTCAATAACAAAAGTTCATCTCAATACTTTGTTATATATCCTTTGTTGGCAATGACAGAGGTCAAACATTTTCTGTAAGTCTTCACAAGGTTGGCACACACTGTTGCTGGTATGTTGGCCCATTCCTCCATGCAGATCTCCTCTAGAGTAGTGATGTTTTGGGGCTGTCACTGGGCAACATGGACTTTCAACTCCCTCCAAAGGTTTTCTATGGGGTTGAGATCTGGAGACTGGCTAGGCCACTCCAGGACCTTGAAATGCTTCTTACGAAACCACTCCTTCTTTGCCCTGGCAGTGTGCTTGAGATCATTGTCATGCTGAAAGACCCAGCCACGTTTCATCTTCAATACCCTTGCTGATGGAAGGAGGTTTGCACTCAAAATCTCACGATACATGGCCCCATTCTTTCATGTACACGGATCAGTCGTCCTGGTCCCTTTGCAGAGAAACAGCCCCAAAGCATGATGTTGCCACCCCCTTGCTTCACAGTAGGTATGATGTTCTTTGGATGCAACTCAGCATTCACTCTCCTCCAAACCCGACGAGTTGTTTCTACAAAACAGTTCTACTTTGGTTTCATCTGACCATATGACATTCTCCCAATACTCTTCTGGAACATCCAAATGCTCTCTAGCAAACTTCAGACGGGCCCGGATATGTACTGGCTTAAGCAGGGGGACACGTCTGGCACTGCAGGATCTGAGTCCCTGGCAGCGTAGTGTGTTACTGACAGTAGCTTTTGTTACATTAGTCCCAGATTTCTGCAGGTCATTCACTAGCTTCCCCCCTTTGGTTCTGGGATTTTTGCTCACCGTTCTTGTGATCATTTTGACCCCATGGGGTGAGATCTTGCATGGAGCCCCTGATCGAGGGAGATTATCAGTGGTCTTGTATGTCTTCCATTTTTTAATTATTGCTCCCAAAGTTGATTTCTTCACACCAAGCTGCTTGCCTATTGCAATATTCAGTCTTCCCAGCCTGGTGCAGGTCTACAATTGTGTTTCTAGTGTCCTTCCACAGCTCTTTGGTCTTCACCATAGTGGAGTTTGGAGTGTGACTGTTTGAGGTTGTGGACAGGTGTCTTTTATACTGATAACAATGTCAAACGGGTGCCATTACTACAGGTAATGAGTGGAGGACAGAGGAGCCTCTTAAAGAAGAAGTTACAGGTCTGTGAGAGCCAGAAATCTTGCTTGTTTGTAGGTGACCAAATACTTATTTTCCACCATAATTTGCAAATAAATTCTTTAAAAATCAGACAATGTGATTTTCTAGATATGTTTTTCATTTTGTCTCTCATAGTTGAGGTCTACCTATGATGTCAATTACAGGCCTCTCACATCTTTTTACAGTGCTTTGCGAAAGTATTCGGCCCCCTTGAACTTTTCAACCTTTTGCCACATTTCAGGCTTCAAACATAAGGATATAAAATTTTAATTTTTTGGTGAAGAATCAACAACAAGTGGGACACAATTGTGAAGTGGAATGAAATTTATTGGTTATTTTAAATTTTTGTAAAAAATAAAAAACTGAAAAGTGGGGTGTGCAATATTATTCGGCCCCTTTACTTTCAGTGCAGCAAACTCACTCCAGAAGTTCAGTGAGGATCTCTGAATGATCCAATGTTGTCCTAAATGACTGATGATGATAAATATAATCCACCTGTGTGTAATCAAGTCTCCATATAAATGCACCTGCTCTATGATAGTCTCAGGGTTCTGTTTAAAGCGAAGAGAGCATCATGAAGACCAAGGAACACACCAGACAGGTCCGTGATACTGTTGTGGAGACGTTTAAAGCCGGATTTGGATACAAAAAGATTTCCCAAACTTTAAACATCCCAAGGAGCACTGTGCAAGCGATCATATTGAAATGGAAGGCGTATCAGACCACTGCAAATCTACCAAGACCCGGCCGTCCCTCTAAACTTTCATCTCAAACAAGGAGAAGACTGATCAGAGATGCAGCCAAGAGGCCCATGATCACTCTGGATGAACTGCAGGGACCTACAGCTGAGGTGGGAGAGTCTGTCCATAGGACAACGATCAGTCGTACACTGCACAAATCTGGCCTTTATGGAAGAGTGGCAAGAAGAAAGCCATTTCTCAAAGATATCCAGAAAAAGTCTCGTTTAAAGTTTGCTACAAGCCACCTGGGAGACACACCAAACATGTGGAAGAAGGTGCTCTGGTCAGATGTAACCAAAATCGAACTTTTTAGCCACAATGCAAAACGATATGTTTGGCGTAAAAGCAACACAGTTCATCACCCTGAGCACACCATCCCCACTGTCAAACATGGTGGTGGCAGCATCATGGTTTGGGCCTACTTTTCTTCAGCAGGGACAGGGAAGATGGTTAAAATTGATGGGAAGATGGATGGAGCCAAATACAGGACCATTCTGGAAGAAAACCTGTTGGAGTCTGCAAAAGACCTGAGACTGGGACAGAGATTTATCTTCCAACAAGACAATGATCCCAAACATAAAGCAAAATCTACAATGGAATGGTTCACAAATAAATGTATCCAGGTGTTAGAATGGCCAAGTCAAAGTCCAAACCTAAATCCAATTGAGAATCTGTGGAAAGAGCTGAAAACTGCTGTTCACAAACGCTCTCCATCCTACCTCACTGAGCTCGAGCTGTTTTCCAAGTAAGAATGGGCAAGAATTTCAGTCTCTCGATGTGCAAAACTGATAGACACATACCCCAAGCGACTTGCAGCTGTAATCGCAGCAATAGGTGGCGCTACAAAGTATTAACTTAAGGGGGCCGAATAATTTGGCACGCCCCACTTTTCAGTTTTTTATTTTTTACAGAAGTTTAAAATATCCAATAAATTATGTTCCAGTTCACGATTGTGTCCCATTTGCCCATTTGTTGTTGATTCTTCACCAAAAAATTAAAATTTTATATCCTTATGTTTGAAGCCTGAAATGTGGCAAAAGGTTGAAAAGTTCAAGGGGGCCAAATACTTTCGCAAGGCACTGTAAGTGGGAGAACTTGCACAATTGGTGGCTGACTAAATACTTTTTTCCCCACTGTACCTATGATGATAGGAGTCCCTGCATCCCAGCGACATGCTGTCCTTTAGTGAATATAGTATTTTCTAGTGTGTTGCTGGGATACAGGAACTCCTAGCATCATGGATAACTATTTCACGGGTTAAACTCTGTTGTATGAATCTAACCTAAGAATCCCTGTTGGTGTTTATGATATGGTGTCTCAACATACACAGGAAATGTCTGAAGAATCCCAGTCAACCAATAACTGGCTGAAGTGGGGCATTTCCGATGTGGGTCGAGACAGCAGAAAATAAATATCCTACCCTAGCAGGTAATGGTATCCAGAAGTGAAGAATATAAATTGACTACTGATAGCTACAGTATAGACAGACCTGAGGATACAGAGAATCTCAATTCAATGGTGGAGAATGGCAATAGTCGTCAGGTGACAGGATCTCTTTAATTGGAAAATCCCACTGGTAAGCCATGGTCTAACTATGCCTGGTCGCCTGGTCAAGTGCTGTCTGGAATATGTGTGGTAAAAAGAAGGGGTGTCAGGGAAGAATGAGCAGTATTCAGTTTGGTACATGTCCATACAGGATTTTTTTTTTTTATCATTCAAAGTTTAATGAACAAAAGGAAATAGGTAAATAATCAAGTACATAAAATAGCAGATATGTACAAGTACTAACAGAAAGTACCATATGTACATAAAGACTAGTAGTCAATAAACTGTTTTTATGAGTTGTGGGCTAACAGGGTAGTGGGGGCAGGGAAGGGGGAAGAAAGAGAGAGAGAGCGAGTGGAGAAAAGAACAGTGGATAAGGGATAAGGGGGAAGATAGTAGGGGAAGAGGGGAGAGAGGGGGACTGGTGGAGAAGAAAAAACTGGGATATAAGATGTATGTCATTAGCAAAGATAGACATTTAACCCCTTCCTGACATCCGCCATATTATTTAAATATGGTATTTAAATGTGGCAGCAACTCAAGTGCAGATCGGCCACCTAGGGGGTCTAAAAATAAAAGTAGAAAAAGTAAAAAAAAAAAAAAAAATTCAAATCACCCTCCTTTCCCTAGAAATGTGATTGAAAATGCCTAGTGTACAAACATAAAAAAAACATAAAAATGTTTTCCCATACAGTGAAAACTGTACTTTGGCTATCTCTGGCACTCCTATTGAAGTAAATGGGAGTGCTGACCATCACCAGTCCTGCCCACATTCAGCCTGGATGTAGTCAGGTTGAATTTGGAGCACGAGAAAGGTCCTTTACTCTGTGGGACAACCCTTTTAATGTTGCCATTTGTAATGAAGAAGAGGGGAGAGTGAGCATGCAAAAGGAAATCAATGCCTTCAGGAAAACCAAAATGCTTCAAGACCTGGAAAATTAAAGGCCAGGAGAGGCGATAAAAGGCCTTTTCCACATCATGGCTGAGCAGCCTTTACTCCACCAATCCCCTACTAGCAATATTCCTCAAATCAATAATTTTACATGCCTGATTGTAACGCACAAAGCAGCGGTGGAGGAACAATTTAGTCTTTTTGTAATAATTTTATCTCCAATTCTGAATTACTATACAGTATTTATTGAAAAGTGTATGGCAATGAGAATTTATATAACACACTGCATAAAGAGAAGAACTTTAGAAAAGGTTGATTGCAACATGTTATGTAACATAAGTCAAAGGCAATGAGTATATAGGAAGCTATGAATGTCAGAAGATTCATTGTTAGAGAAAGAAATGCAACTGAGCATAAAAACTTGCTCTAAATAAAATTCTTAGCTTCAGGCAAAATAATTGGGATATTTAAGGTCAGTATCAACTGTATTTACATACAGTGGGGAAAAAAGTATTTAGTCAGCCACCAATTGTGCAAGTTCTCCAACTTAAAAAGATGAGAAAGGCCTGTAATTGTCATCATAGGTAGACCTCAACTATGAGAGACAAAATGAGAAAACAAATCCAGAAAATCACATTGTCTGATTTTTTAAAGAATTTATTTGCAAATTATGGTGGAAAATAAGTATTTGGTCAATAACAAAAGTTCATCTCAATACTTTGTTATATATCCTTTTTTGGCAATGACAGAGGTCAAATGTTTTCTGTAAGTCTTCACAAGTTTGGCACACATTGTTGCTGGTATGTTGGCCCATTCCTCCATGCAGATCTCCTCTAGAGCAGTGATGTTTTGGGGTTGTCAATGGCCAACACGGACTTTCAACTCCCTCCAAAGGTTTTCTATGGGGTTGAGATCTGGAGACTGGCTAGGCCACTCCAGGACCTTGAAATGCTTCTTATGAAGCCACTCCTTCATTGCCCTGGCACTGTGCTTGGGATCATTGTCATGCTGAAAGACCCAGCCATGTTTCATCTTTTCTGGCCTGGGTCGCTCAATAGCGCCCTCTGGCTCACATACTCACATACCCTCCCCCTCAGCTCACTACCCATGGGGTGAGCTACAATGGGACGAGACATCCTATGATGAAGTCCCTCTTCAACCATGTATGCCTGTCTAGTGTCTCTCCAGAAGTTCCAATCTGGCGGTCTCTTCTTCCAGATTCCGGCTACTCGACATTTCCGGTTTCTCCTCACTTTAACTGCTACACCAAAATCCTGGCCCTTCTGTGCAAAGGCAGGTTTTTCTTCATCATCTTCACAATTCGCTATACAGGGGATCACATCATTTTCATCACATTTCTCGCCATAGTCTTCAGCCATCCCATTGCATAACTTTGATCCCTTTAGTGAATAGCCGTAAAAATCTTCATCTTCACCTATCATGAATTCACAGGAGCTCAGAGACCAACTAACACGTACTTCATGCACATCAATGTCTTTAGAGTATAACTGTATCACTGGAACTTTTTCCGTAACCTTCATCTCAAAGCAAACTTTGCCATCACCATCAAGGCTTAGAAGTTTAGGAGACATAGGCTTCTTGCTCTCCTCTTTGTTTGAGATACACAATCTCTGTACTGCAATATCTTCTCCTTCTGCACGAGGGCCACACCGTACACCCTCACAAAATAGCTCACGCTGAACTACATTTTCTGGCATGTCTTTAACAACTGTCACATCATTGGTGACATGTAACCATCTCTTACTTCTTGACTCCCCCTTCACAGACAACATGGAGTCATTACTCACCTTTTGTCCACTAGACATTTGGCTAGAGACAGGCACAGCAACACCTTTATCTACAATGGTTTCAGACACTTTAGCTGTTGGGACAACATATGCATGGTCAGTCTTCTTACGGACTCTTGTTCCACACTTTTGGTGACCCTTCACCTTATTTACCATCTCACAGCCCTCTAGGCTTTGGACCTCATTGGTTTGAGGCTGGACCCACTCTGTCACAGGCAGTGTGTGAGTAATCACAGTTTCTTCTTCTGTTGGACCTTCTTTGGCCTCCTCACATTTTGCAGGATCACTCATGTCTGTCTGACTTAATGATTCTCGTTTCTCTGCCTCTATGCTGGCAGCTTTTCCCAATTCTAACGCCTTCTGTAGCGCACAAATCTCTGATTCCAGCTCCAGAACTTTCTTCACTGCGACATTTTTCTGTGCCGCTTCCATCTCAGTCTTTACTAGTGCACCTTGCAGCTTTATTTCTGACTCGCGCTTCACTTGATCCATCTGCAACTCCAGCTGTTTCTTGATGCGTGCAATTTCCTCCTGCTGGTTCACTTGCACCTTTAGTTTAGCAACAAGCATGTTTAGATCTACAATCTCAGCATACAAATTAGACAGGTTTCCCTCAAACTGAATCTTCATGTCTTCTATCTGGAGGTCCAATTCTCTCTTGACCTTTTCCAGCTTGTCATAAGCATTAGCTTTGTTCTCATACAATATCTGCACAGATTCCAGGTTTTTCTCAACTTCATCCTTGGAGCTAACCAAATTCTCCATTTCAGTGCACAGTTGCTTGTTGAGCCTCTCTAACTCGGCCTTCAATTCAAGGGCCTCTGCTTCAGCACGGTCAAGTTCTTCTGCATATCTAGCAGAAAGAGTCTTCTCTTCACCAAGCAGCTGGTCAAACTTTTTCTGCTTCCTTTCCAAATTTGACACCATCCAACGTTGATGATCAAGGTCTACACCTACATCTTCTAGTTCCTGCTGCAGTCTAATTTTCGTCTTCTCAAGTTTGTCATAAGCAACAACCTTCTCCTCAAACCGTTGATTTGTAGCTTCTAGCTCCTTTTGCAACCTTTCCTTTAGTTCTTCAACAGAGTCCAAGGACCCAATACTATCTTCCATTTTTTTCTTCATATCAGTCGCCTGAGCCTGTAGTGTTGAAATCTGTTTTGTCAAATCTCTTTTTGCTATCTCCTCTTCCTCTAGTTGCTCAAGGAAACCATTTTTCTCATCTTCCATTTGTTTTAGTTTTGTACTAAGGTCAAGCTTCTGACAAGTTTCTTCTTGCAAAAGTTCCTGAGTATCCTGAAGCTGAGATTCTAGTGTAGAAAAATCTTTGGAAAGTTTGATAAACTTGCTGTCTGCTTGAGAAAGAAGCCTTGTGACATTATTCAATTTCACCTGTAGTCTGTTTGCCTTGTCTAGCAGTTATGCTTGAAATCTGTCCCCTTCTGTGACTTTTAGTTGCATCACTTGAAGTTGAGTCTCTACTTTTTTATGACTCTCCTGTAAGGCTTGCACTTTCTGAGCATGGACAGACGACATCTCCATCAAATCTTTGTCTTTATTTTGCACCAAAACAGACAACTTCTCATTATCTTCACAAGATCCTGACAGCGCCCTCTCCAGGCTACATATTCTAGCTTTGAGTTCCTTTTCTCTTTGTTCCAGTACTCCAGCTCTACTTCGCCATTCATGGATTTCACCATTTAGGCGAACCTGATGCAAGTTTTGCTCCGACTGCAATGTCTGCACCACAGATTCTAAATCACTCTCTCGGTCAGACACATGCTTCTTCAGCTCTGCAATTTCATTTTCTTTGTCAATTAATGCAGCCGAAAGTTTTTCACACATCCTAACGTGGTCTTCCAGACATTCTGATTGACTCTGCAAAAATTCACTTCTCTCACGTTTAGCAGTTTCAAGGTCATCTCTTAATTTTTCAATGACACTCTCTTTGGCAATGGAGTCTTGAACATGCTGCTCCTTTAAATCCTGCAATTGCTTCTCAAGCACTTGCTTTTGCTCTACACTCTGTATAACTTCCTTAGACAGAGCACATTTCATTTCTGCAAACTCCTTCTTAGTGACACAGTCCATTCCAGGCAAACCCAGCACCACATTTTCACAATGACTAGGATATAACCTCTTCATAGAGTCAATCTCTGCCTTCAACTTAAGGTTCTCTCTTTCTGATACCAAAAGTTGCCATTTCCAATCAGATATTTCATTCTCATACATGAACCTGATGGTTTTATTCTCATCTTGAAGCTGCTGCACCATAACATTTTCATCTTTGGCGCGTTCATGCACTCCATTATGAGACACACACTCAGCAGGGACATATTCCATCATAGAACAGAGGTGCTTTAGAAAAACTGAGTCACCATCATGCAACCCTTTATCTTTACTTGCATTTCACATGATCTGTTCCGGGTTTTGTGTCTCTCTGCATTCAGACTGCTGCACTAATAAACCTGTGCATAACTTCTCTGCTTTTTTACAAGCTGAAATTCTCTTTTTCTTGCCCATGGCTTACTAACAAAATTACACAATATTCCACAGCAACCTTGGGTTCAACCGGCAGCAACTTTTTGCTATCTTCTGCAGTCACCTGTATTCACACAGTTAACTTATGTGGCACTACAACAACCAGCATTTTCTTCTGTCTTCCACAGAAAACACCAACATGGCACCATAGCCTTTCACATACACTTGTTTGCAATATCCAGCTTCTATTTATGTGGCACTACAACAACCAGCATTTTCTTCTGTCTTCCACAGAAAACACCAACATGGCAGCATAGCCTTTCACATAGACTGTTTGCAATATCCATCTTCTATACACATTGCTTACTTTGTTGCCATCAGCAAGTACTTTATAGACTTCTGTGCCACAGTATACACAAAGTCCATTCCCTGGATTCCTCTTCCAGAGTTTTACTTTCACCAGTTTTTGCACACACTTTGCTATGTTGCAATTCACTCACCCCTTCCTGGGTTTCTCAGTTGAAATCACAGATTTCTTGCAGCTGTAGGCCACAATGCACACTTAGCAGTACTGCAGTCATCAAACACTTGTCTTCCAGGACTTGCGTGGATCTCTTTATGCGCGCGTTCTCCGCCATATGTGACAACTTGGGGAATTAAACTCAAAATGGCGGCTTTTCCTGGTCCGGACAGCGGTGGTTCATGGTACTGGGCGCCGGAAAGATAGCTTTCAGACGGTCCAAGTGTAAAATAAACGTGGCTTTATTCAGCTTAACTGCAACATAACAAAACAACAAAAAACCTATGCCATAGTTAGGGCCTAACTCACTCCTTGAGCCCCTAACTGTCCTCTGTGGACGCCAGCCCTCTGGGACAGAGCCTATCTCTCTGTCCTAGCTGGTCCACTCCTGTGGATGCCAGCCCTCTGGGACAGAGCCTCTCTCTCTGTCCTAGCTGGTCCACTCCTGTGGATGCCAGCCCTCTGGGACAGAGCCTCTCTCTCTGTCCTAGCTGGTCCACCACTTCCTTCTTCCTGCAGGACACTCCAGCCCTCCTGGAGTTACGTGCCACCACCCAAAGGTGTGGCTGACGGCCTTTTCTGGCCTGGCCTGGGTCGCTCAACAGCGCCCTCTGGCTCACATACGTACAATATATATATATATATATATATATATATATATATATATATGTCTTGCAAGGAGCAAATGCTGAATACTTACAACCTGTCCTGCTTAAGGTGTGAGAGAAATATGATGGATAGAGGCAAACAAATGCCATATTTTCAGGAATACCTAGCTTCTTAGTGTTCTGTCTATACAGAACCTGCTCAGTTGTTATATGTACTAATCCCATTGACTATTTATGCAACATAACTAGAGATGGGTGAATCGATTTTAGCGAGTCGGATTCTACTTGAATATTCCAAAATTTGGGGAATTCGTCAATTGCAAATCGGAAGTGAAATTATTATACTCTATGGTCTCTTCCAACCCCAGAGTAAAATAGGTGGAGGCCTAGGGAAGATGTAAAAAAAAAAAAAAAAAACAATTATACTGACCTTCCCTCACCTCTTCTGGGCCTTTGCTGCTCTCCTATGATCCGCTTCTGGGTGTCATGCATCTGGGGTCACTGCTGAGGCATGAGATTGGACCTCAGAGGTCACATGGGGCATGCAGAGCCTCATGAGGTCAAGAGTCTTTGAGTCAAAATGAAATGAATCATCAGAGGCTCGTTCATCTCTAAACATAACTATATATATATATATATATATATATATAGTGGGGTAAAAAAGTATTTAGTCAACCACCAATTGTGCAAGTTCTCCCACTTAAAAAGATGATAGAATCCTGTAATTGTCATCATAGGTAGACCTCAACTATGAGAGACAAAATGAGAAAACATATCTAGAAAATCACATTGTCTGATTTTTTAAGAATTTATTTGCAAATGTCCTCCACTCATTACCTGTAGTAATGGCACCTGTTTGACATTGTTATCAGTATAAAAGACACCTGTCCACAACCTCAAACAGTCACACTCCAAACTCCACTAAGGACACCAGAAACAAAATTGTAGACCTGCACCAGGCTGGGAAGACTGAATCAGCAATAGGCAAGCAGTTTGGTGTGAAGAAATCAACTGTGGGAGCAATAATTAGAAAATGGAAGACATACAAGACCACTGATAATCTCCCTCAATCGTGGCTCCACGCAAGATCTCACCCAGTGGGGGTCAAAATGATCACAAGAACGGTGAGCAAAAATCCCAGAACCACACGGGGGAACCTAGTGAATGACCTGCAGAAAGCTGGGACTAACGTAACAAAAGCTACTGTAAGTAACACAGTACGCCGCCAGGGACTCAGATTCTGCAGTGCCAGACATGTCCCCCTGCTTAAGCCAGTACATATCCGGGCCTGTCTGAAGTTTGCTAGAGAGCATTTGGATGTTCCAGAAGAGTATTGGGAGAATGTCATATGGTCAGATGAAACCAAAGTAGAACTGTTTGGTAGAAACACAACTCGTCGTGTTTGGAGGAGAGTGAATACTGAGTTGCATCCAAAGAACACCATACCTACTGTGAAGCATGGGGGTGGCAACATCATGCTTTGGGGCTGTTTCTCTGCAAAGGGACCAGGACGACTGATCCGTGTACATGAAAGAATGAATGGGGCCATGTATCATGAGATTTTGATTACAAACCTCCTTCCATCAGCAAAGGCATTCAAGATGAAACGTGGCTGGGTCTTTCAGCATGACAATGATCCCAAGCACACTGCCAGGGCAATGAAGGAGTGGCTTCGAAAGAAGCATTTCAAGGTCCTGGAGTGGCCTAGCAGTCTCCAGATCTCAGCCCCATAGAAAACCTTTGGAGGGAGTTGAAAGTCCGTGTTGCCCAGCGACAGCCCCAAAACATCACTGTTCTAGAGGAGATCTGCATGGGCCAGCATACCAGCAACAGTGTGTGCCAACCTTGTGAAGACTTTCAGAAAATGTTTGACCTCTGTCATTGCCAACAAAGGATATATAACAAAGTATTGAGATGAACTTTTGTTATTGACCAAATACTTATTTTCCACCATAGTTTGCAAATACATTCTTTAAAAATCAGACAATGTGATTTTCTGGATTTGTTTTCTCATTTTGTCTCTCATAGTTGAGGTCTACCTATGATGTCAATTACAGGCTGGCCTCATCTTTTTAATTAGGAGAACTTGCACAATTGGTGGCTGACTAAATACTTTTTTTACCCACTGTATATATTGTGAGAAGGTGACGAGCAAGGTGCTGGAGGGTCGCTACATATCCTCCTAGTTTCTTGCGTATGTAGGGTCCGACCGGCTTTTGGGAATGCTTCAGCACAGCTGGGAGAGCTTGAGCTCATCACATTGGCCCATAAGAGGCTGTAGTACATGCACTTCAGGGCAGATCCTGGGAGTGCAAGAGTCTGGTGAGATCGGTGTGAAATTTTGTTTTTTTTTCTTCATGTGGCAGAAACAAGCCACACGTATAGTTAGGACTGGGATTCTGTTTAGTTAGAAGCTCAGACAAGCAGGATTTTTGTTTACCTTTTGTACCTGAAGTAAGGTCTATTTTATTTTGCTGTTTTAATAAACGGAACAGGCTAAAAACCTTTTTTCACCAGACTTTGCGTCCTTGTTTCTGACTGTTTGGGTCTGTTCTGCTGCTGCTACCGAGCTATTCATATATATATATATATATATATATATATATATATATATATATTTACACACACATTTACATTATTGGTAAAGTATAACTTCATGCTCAAGACAAGAATATCTATTACCGCCTACCTTTATATTGTTGATTGATATGCCAATAGTAATGTTGTTAATATAGTTTGGAACATAATAAGAATAACATAACATTGCAGGTAATAAGATCCATATAATTTCTAGGTATAACTGTCAAGTATGTGATAGGCTGTCAGCTATCCTAGTCACTATTAAAGGATAACTATCATAAGGAATGATAACTGATGTCTTGTATGTATAATGCAAGGTATCTAATATTAGTAACAGTTAACCTAATTCCAGTTGATATTCATTTTGCATTTCACAGTTTAATGATGTTATATAAGAGATAAAGTCATTAAAGTTGTTCAGTTAGGACAACCCCTGACCAAATGCTTTATTACAGTCAGGGACAGATTAAAAATAGCATGGGCACAAGATTGTTCATAAAGCACAGGCCCCCCCAATTTATACCAAAGACTCCTGTGACAGAATAATGTCCCATAGCAGACTTCCAAGCAGTTTAATGATGTAATTCAGGAAACCAGAAGAGGTTCATAGAGGGCAGGAACCCACACGCCGGAGTCCAGGAGAGGTGAGTAACACTGTTTGTTATGTTTACTCACCTCTCCTGGGCTTCCGCTTATTATACTTTGGAATCTGAAGAGAGCGGTTCAAATGTGTTTGGTCTGAATGAAACCACCAGGCAAACCTCACGAGATGAATCAGTTAACACAACCAGGTTGAATCCAGTTTGATCCAAACTGATTTGCTCATCTCTAATCAGGAGTTTAGGTACCTCATTACTCCAGGAAAATAAAGACCGGTGGTGACCACCAGAGCAGTGGCACTGGTGTACAGGAGGGATTTAATGGTTATGAGTTACTGTATGTCTGTATTTTTATTTTGTAATATTTCTGGCAACTATTTTTTTTATTAAGAAAAGTCCCAGACAGTGAATTTAACTACAATTGTACATTACAATGTATTAAATTTAGCAGAGATAGAGCCTACTGGCATGAGTAGCTTAATAATGAAATCAACCTGCAATGATCATAAACAAACAGTTACATTTTCACAGACAAACACTCAGCAGTCACTGACAGTATGATATAAATTGGTTGATCTTTACCAAGTAATCAGATCTGCAAGCTGCAAGTTTCAATTGACCACATGTGGGATAACTATCAACTGAATACATATCACCCAAGATTCTTCTTTACGTATGCATATTCTGCTTAGGTGGACCTTCATTTCCTGTTCTATTGTATTTATCTGTTGCTTGCAGAGCATCTGGAGCCTTTGGTGCTGATGTAGCCTTTAGTGTAGTTCAAACCTACAGTAAGCAACAATGCAAACTATGGAACCATTGCCATGTGATGCCCCATAAGCATTATTCTACTATTGTTGGGTCCCAGCATAGAGAATATATAAACATATAGCAACATAGAAGATTGATGGCAGAAAAAGGCAACATAGTTTGTCCCTATTATTATTTATTTTAGGATAAATACGTCTATCCTAAGCATGCTTAATTTCACATCCTGTAGATTTTCCAAACATATGTGCTTAGGATAAATACGTCTATCCTAAGCATGCTTAATTTCACATCCTGTAGATTTTCCAAACATATGTGCTAGAAGTTCATTCCAAGCCTCAGCTACTCTTTCAGTGAAATAATATTTCTTGACATGGCTTCTGATCCTCTCCCAACTCATTTGATATTGTGCCCTATTATTCTTGTGTTTTTTTAAACACTTCCCTCCTGAACCTTATACCTCTAAGATATTTAAAGGTTTTACTCATGTCACCCCTCTCTCTTCTTTCCTCAAGGCTATACAGATTAAGTTCTTTAAGCCTCTCTTGATATGTTTTATACTTTATACCCTTTTTTATAGCCTACCTTTTCACCCATTCTGTTTTATCTATGTATTTTCGTAGGTGGGGTCTTCAGAACTGTACACAGTATTCTAGATGTGGTCTCACCAGTGCTCATCACAATCTCTCGCTTCCTACTGGTAATTCCTCTAGCTATAATGCTGAGCATCCTATTTACTTTCTCATCTGCCTGTCCACACTGGGAACTTATTTTGAGTATCAAGGTCCCTAGATCCTTCTCTGAATACCTGGGTAACACAGAACTGCCAAGTGCATTTTCTTACATTTAGAAATGTCGAACTACAGTTTCCTTCGTTTGGACCATTTATCCAGTAAAGCTAGATCTTTTACCATGTCACAAACCCATTGAGGAGTATCAACCCTATTACACACTTGTGTGTCATAGGCAAACAGGTAAACCTTATCTACCAAACTTTCTTCTATGTCACCTACAAAAATATTACAGATAATAGACCCTAGGACAGACCCCTCCACACTATTATCAACAACACTATGAAATCTGTTTATCAGCCAACTGTGAATCCACCAAACTATCCAGGGATTAAGTCCAATCTTCAATAATTTGTCTATCAAGTTGCAGGATTTTAGGTGGTCTCTTTCTCCTTTTACCTTTGCTATCCTGCCTAACACTTTATAGTTTAGTTGCCTTTAAGATGGCCCCTTTTAATAGTGTCCATTGGACATGTATGCCTACTGTTTAATTCCACCCTTTAAAACACTTTTCCATATCATTGAAATTCGTCCTTCTATAGTCTAACACTTTTGACACAGTGTACGTTTGTTCCCAGTCTGTTTTTATGTCAAACTATAAACATTGTTGGTCACTGGAACCCAACTGTTCTTCTACCCTAACCTTAGACACCATTTGGCCATATGTGAACACTAAATTTAGAATATTCTCTCGTCTGGTTGGTGACTTGGCTAGTTGCTTGAGAGATGCTCCATTAATTGCATCAATTAGATTCCTGCTCTTAGATGTAGGAGCACTGTAGATATTCCAATCTACATCATGAAATCTCCAGTAAAGATAATAAAGTTGTTTTAATCACCATCCTGAATGAAGCGGTGGTCAGAAAAGCACGCCTGGCTCTATTTATTTTAATGGGACTGCTGGACACAGCTATAGAATGCTCAGTTATTTTCTGTGGTCCCTTTTAAATAAATGGTGCCAGGGTGCACGTGCCCATTGGTCAAACCCCCACTGTTCTGCAACGCATCCCTTATGTTGTGAATAAGGAGTACTTTCCTAAGATGGGAAAACCCCTTGAAGGAGCAGAGTAGAGAGACACTAAGAAGCTGAATGGCTACCATGTATGGTGATAATGCACACCCCTTTCTGCAGATTGCCATGGCAGAACCTAAGATCACAAGCTAGCAGTGAATAATCATTTGCATTTCTCATTAACTTCAAAAATGAAAAGTAACAGATTGGTAAGAAGAATCTAAATTGCATATGGATGTAATCATCATCATCATCATTTCTATCACTGCTGTAAATACATATTAAAATCAATAATATTCTTGTAATATTGCTAGCAAATGTACAACCACATTTCTTGCTTGTGTCACTGTGATATCTAAGATAGTTGTAATTTCTAAGAGGTCTTGGCCCTTGACTTCTTCCTGACATCAGGTACAGTAACACATCATAATTTGTAGACAGATGGCTATGTGTGGCATGAAAAATGCATTCAATTATTTCCCTTACTTAGGTCTATCCATTGTTTCAGCTTACAGTTTGCAAAGCATAGCTGATTTACAGCCTGCCAAAAGCCGCTGATTGAAAATCAGATTTCAATGTGGGTATCCATTCCCTATTGCCATGCAAGGCAGAACATAAATAATAGTTCATAGTATATTTTATGAGTCATTCGTGGTCTTCTTTACTACGTCTCTACAATTCCATAATTACATAGCAGGCTAAAATCTCCAGCTGGATATGCATGAATAAAGCAAGGAGAATAGAGCCTTGTATTGACAGTTAATCATTACACTTGCATTTCCATAAATTAAATAATATCTAATGGCCTTGAAGCTACAACATGTAAACACTGCAAGAGGCACTTTATATTCCTTTGACAATAGCAAATTTGTGATAAAGTGTATCCGTCATAAAAACAAAAAACGAGTCTTAAAAATGTATGCTGTACCTTGTACCAGAGAATATTGCAGTATGGCAGTGAAGCCTGTCTCTGTGTCTGAAATATTTCTTTTGTAAATGATTTATAGTGTTGTCTTCTTAGTTTTTTTATTTTATAGTCATCTATGTTTATATATGTAACTACTATAGTTAGACTTTGATTTATCAGTCATACATGCCTGCCATTGGGAACTAGTTGTTGGAATGCTTAAAGCGGATTTGTCAGTTTAATATGAAGCCCTATGAAGAGCTGCATCCTCTGCTACAGGTTCCTAGTAATCCAAAGCTTAGCTACTAGAAGCACTGAAATAATACACCAAACATGTAATTCACCTAATCTGTGCAATGCAAGTGGACAACCATGCTCAGTAGCTCAGTCCCACAAGCAGTGGCCTAACTAGGAATGGCTAGGCCCCAAGGTGAACAATTGATATGGGGCCCCCTGCCCCCAGGCAAACCGCATTGCTGCACACACTATTATGCCCCATAGTGGTCCCTACACACACTATTATGCCCCATAGTGGCCCCTGCGCACACTATTATGCCCCATAGTGATCCCTGCAGACACTATTATGTGCCATAGTGGCCCCTGCACACAGTATTATGCCCCATAGTGGCCCCTGCACACAGTATGGGACGTCACCAAACAGGCCCAAAGACTGTTGGAGCACAGGAGAGGTACGTAACCTTGTTTTTTATGTTCCCTCTGATAGAGCTTGTGGGTAAATGGGAGCTGACCAGCTGTACCCTGGCACAGCTGTCTGCTTCTGACTCTGTACACTGGCCAGATATCAGCAGAATGCTGGGGGTACTGGCTGTCAAGTCTACTCTGATCTAATATTTGTGACCTATAATAAGGAGAGGACATAAATATGTAATATTGTGCAAAGTTTTAAGGCAGGTGTGAAAACGATGTTGTAAAGTAATAACGCTTTCACACAATAGAATTGTCAATAGTTTATTTTTTGTCAAAATTAATTGAAAGAACAACATCACATCATTTCTTGGTGTGACTGCCATTGTTGTGACAGCATTAATTCTTCTACAGTAGGTACACTTGCAAACAGTTTTTGAAAGAACTTAGCAGGAAGGTTGTTCCAAACATCTTGGAAAACTAACCACAGGATGTATCTCTTTATGTAATCCCAGAAATACTCAATGATATTGAGAATAGGGAGAATTATCCAAATCATCAATTCCAGGTCTCCTCCTTCAAATGGTAGTCACAACAAATATTGATTTGATTTAGATTTCTCTTTTGTTCATTCACATACTTTTGTAAGCATCCCCCCCACACCACCACCACATCTGCCTTAAACTTTTGCACAGTATTATATGGTAGACAATCCCTTTCTTATGCTGCCCTATGTAAAATCTACTCATTAAACTACAGGCCTGAGTTCTTAGGAGCCAAACAGCACAAAAAAGTGTTGGGCCACTTGGCTACTACAAACACTGAAATAATACAATTCACCAATACATTAATTATTAATTTTTCAAGATTTGCCTGATCTAGTAGAGGAATTTAATATTTAATCACAGGGCAACCCCTTTAAAATTTTATTGTTCCATGATTACCATTGCTGTAATAATATAAATTATTTTAGTTGCATAATTGTATTTTAAATTTGCATATAGGTTTATGATGTAATGTTTCTATACAGTGTCTCATAAAAAGTGAAATTTTGCACTAAGCAGCTTTTAATAACGGTCACACTGTATGTAATCCCTTATCACTTTACATTTAATTTGTTTGTTTAATTTGTTTTTTATTGTTTAAGCATTAACACACATATTGGAAGCATAATGCATGTCCCAACAGAGTCTAAAACAGTAGTGTCTCATTTCTGTAGAATTAGCAACCTGCATTGCAAGCTTATGAATAGATGCACTATACTCTCTCTGATATAACATGTTAAGGTCAACTTTTGTTTTTTAAACATGGTATAAATGACAGATATTTTCCTACCCATGGCAATCATGTTCTACCTCACCTATTCCAAAAAAGTTGGGATGCTATGTAAAAGTAAAAAAAAAATAAGAATCCAATGATTTGGGAATCTCATATAACCACGATAGAATAGAAAACATTTGAAAAAAATTACATAGTTACATAGTAGATGAGGTTAAAAGAAGACACAGATCCATTAAGTCCAACTTGTAACCCTACAGTGTTGATCCAGAGGAAGGTGAAACACCACATGAGGCTGATTCCAATTCTCCCAATTTGATGTGCAGACCAAATTCTGCCAAATATCTTCAGTGAAAACCTAATAAATAAAATAAACATACATCACGGGCCCAGTAGACACAGACATACGCAGTCTCATGGTATGTATAAATGTCTTATTTTATTGAAACTGAGACCAGCTTTTTATACCATTTTACAGATAAGACAACACAATGAACACAATACATGGACCAGATTTCAAGGTTGTACAAAGTGTAAAAGTGGGTCTCTTGACTTGGTCATCAAGTTAGCTTGTTTGAGATACAAATACAAACACTTGGTCTTTCACATAACGCTATTGAGTAAACCCTTCATTAATACAAATGTCGGCGGGAAAAATTCCTCTATCCACCAATATCCCCAAGTATCCGCAATTTACTGTTAAGTACAAAATCATACATCTTATTTATTTGATCAAAATGCATAAACTTACATTTGTTTATATTAAACTTCATTTGCCAAGTCTCTGCCCATGCTTCCAGCTTCCCTAGATCCCCCTGTAATATTCTACAATCCTCCTAATTTTTGAATACTTTACAGAGTATAGTATCATCTGCAAATATGGACACCCTGCTCTGTAAACGCTCTACCAGGTCATTAATAAATATATTAAACAGGAGCGGACCCAATACTGACCCCTGTGGCACCACACTGGTGATTGTGACCCAGTCTGAGTATTTACCAATAACAAGCAACCTCTATTTCCTATCACTGAGCCAGTTGTAAACCCAAATGCATATGTTTTTCTCCAGTCCCAACATTCTCATTTTGAATACCAATATTTCATGTGGTACAGTATCAAAAGCCTTTGAAAAGTACACCACTTCCACTATATTTCCCATGTCCAGTCTACAACTAACCTCTTCATAGAAGCTGATCAGATTAGTCAAGACAGGATCAGTTCCTCATAAACCAATGCTGATTGGGTACTATAAGATTATTTACATTGAGATACTCCAGGATAATATCTCTTAGAAAGCTTCAAATATCTTACCCACCACTGAAGTCAAATTTACAGGCCTATAGTTTCCAAGCTCCCTTTTAGACCCGTTTTTCAACATTGGTACCACTTAGCTATGCACCAATCGTGTGTAACAGACTCGGTCAATGCTACATATTAGATGTAAGGGATTGTCTATCACCGTGCATAATTCGCTAAGAGCTATATATGTGTATGCAGTCTGGACCCAGTAATTTGTCAATTTTAGTATTTTGAAGGTGGAACCATGCTTTATCCTGGGTTAAACAAGTGACATTAAATTGAGAATTCAGAGTACCCCTAATCATGCCTTTGGTCACTGGTTTTCTTGTGTAAATACAGTAGAAAAGAAGGTATTTAATAGATCTACCTTTTCCTCATCCCCCTCCTCCATTAAACCCAGATTTTTTTTGAGAGGTCCCACATTGTCAGTTTTTACTTTATTATTTATGTAGTTGAAAAATATTTTTGGATTATTTTTACTTTCCTTGGCAATTTTTCTTCCTCCTCGATTTTTGTCGCCTTTGTCTTTTACACAATTTATTTTTCTCTTTATAAATTTTTCACACTACATCACTTTTTATTTATCACTCATTGCACTCCTTACCATTTTACTTAGCCACATTGGTTTTCTATTATTACTAACATGCTTTTAGTATATACATTTTTCAATGGCCTTATTTAGCATGCTTTTCAAAATGTACCATTTACTTTGCGTTCCCTTCAGTTTAACAACATTGTCCTAGTTTATGCTGCTTAACTCCTCTCAGTTTTTGAAATTTGGCCTTCCTGAAGTTTAGCGTTTTCGTACCCCTCTACTAAACATCTTATTAAAGTAAGCATGAAAACTTATTATATTTTGGTTACTATTACCTAGATGACCCCCAACCTCCACTTTTGATAATCTGTCAAGTCAGTTTGTCAAAATTAGTTCTAAAAGTGCCTCGCCTCTTGTTGGGTAATGCACTAGTTGGGAAAGGTAATTTCCTTTTAATGCTGACAAAATCCTGTTCCCTTTGTTGGACCTGCAGGTTTCTGCCTCCCAGTTTACATCTGAGTAGTTGAAATCCCCCATAACAATACTTCATTATGTTTCGTGGCCTCATCTATTTGTCTTCTTAGTAGATTTTTTTGCTTCTTCCATTATATATGAGGACTTCTAACAAACCCCTAACAGTATTTTGTTATTATTTATTTCTCCCATTGTTTCTATCCACAAGGACACCACATATTCATTTTCCTCCCAGATGTCATCACATAGGACCAGCATAAGGCAGAATTTTATGTACAAGCAAACTCATCCTCCTTTCCTATTTGTATGCTCTTTTCTAAACAGACAGTACCCCTTTCTACGTACAGTATACAGCGCAGTATTTACAGTCCAGTCATAGTTAGAGTTCAGCCATGTCTCACTTTTCACAAATTGATGAACCTCTGACCATCTTTGCTTTTCAGAGACTCTGCCTCTCTAACATGCTTTTTTATGCAAAGTCATGTGACTTGAAAATTAAGCCTGCAGCTCTTTTTTATAAATAACACTTGCTTTACCTGTCTTTTGTTAAGCCGTCCCAACTTTTTTGAGATGTGTTGCTGTCAATTTCTAAATATGTTTTTTTTTTTTTTTCAAAATAAATGAACATGTCTATCTTTCACCTTCTGATATGTGCGCTGTGTTCTATTGAACAAAATATGGTTATATGAAATTTCCAAATCATTGCATTCTTGTTTTCTTTACATTTTACAGCATCCCAAGTATTGTTAGAATTGGGGTTGCAACTTTAATTTCTCCATGGTGAACTAGAAAATGATAAGCATGCCTATATGTTTTGTCTTTAAATCCTTCACATTGTAAAAGAAGATTTGATCCTGAAATGTACATATGGGCACATATTACTAAATAAGAAGTCAATGATAGCCAAAGTTTGTGCTTGTATTTACTAACATTTTTATGTTTTGTTGCATCAGCCATATTTTACAAAATAACAGTAAGTGTAGCCATATTGACTATTACAAGGGCATACATAGAATTCATGGGGCCCCATAACCACAGGCAGATTAAGCAGCCCCTTTCAAAAATCATGATACAAGGGCAGATTATCTAGAAATAATGCACAGTACTGTGCAAACGATTTTGGAAGACATGTAAAAAATGCTGTAAACTAAGGATGCTACTGCTACATTTGACATTTAAAGGTTAAGGATCTCCTGGAAGAGTTGGGGGTATGACTGGTACCATGTATGTCATACATTTAATTAAATAGAGCATGGAGAAGGATTTATGATTCCTAGACTGCCAGACATAAAAAGAGATCGCAGTGTTGTAAATTGGTCCTATAGATCTCCCCTTCACAGGCCCCATAGCAATTATTTACCCTGCCTTCATGGTAGGTACACCATTGATTTTATATTGTCTTATATTATCTAAAGGGCAATTTTTATGCTTAAAGTAGGTCTCAATTAACTTCTTGAATTTAACTAAGCTCCTTAAGAATCTTAGTTGAAATTTCATGCATGAAATATCATATTGCTGCAATTATTTTAAGTTTAAAAAAAATAGGTATAGCCAACAAGTAGCAACCAATCATTTCCCAACTTTAAGTTCTTCATGGCCGGTTAGAAAATTATAATCTTCAGTACTCACAGTGGGTTAGCTACTGCAAAATCACTGGTGTTCAACCCACTTTGAAGTAAATTGCACAGTGCAGAAACAAGCCCACAGAGCAAAGTGTCTGTGGATTTTGAACACACAGCATGTGTGACTAGCTGCCAAGAATCGTGGCTGAAAGTCATGGTGAAAACCAACCATTTTTGGCTGCTGTTTGCTGCTGTCGGGTTCAATGTGAAATGTCCGCCGTGGTCCTAACACATGGGTCCCTGGTCTAAAAGTGGATTTGAATCTGAAATGTAAAAATGGGCCCATACTAGAAGTCAATAATAGATTAAGTTTGGGATAATGTTTTGTTGCAGTGACCATTTTTGTGCAATAATGACAGAACGTGTAGCCATATTAACCACTACTTTTATATTATCTTATAGAAATATATAGTTGGACTTCATTTTTTCTTGCAATAATTAAGTGACAAAATTACTATAGTTCCTGGTGTCAAATTTACCAAACAGTTGCTACCGCTTCTAATTTACCAAAAAGGGACATTTTTAGGCTTTTAACAGGAATTCAATGAGCCCCATGACATAACTCATCTGATAGTAACTGTCGCCGTAATCATTTTGTTGTTTTGTTTATTCAAATCCATTCAGCCATTTCAGAGATATAAGCCCTGTTAATGGTATATCAGCCAGTGAGTGGTCATACTGTAATTTTTCAGGGAATGGGTCTCTGTGTGCCCTATGTCAAGAAGTGTTACCGCCCACTTGGCTAATAGATCCTAGCAGTAGCTCCACATGCTCCTGCTAAGCTTCTTTCACATGTGATACCTAAATCAAATATAGATATGTCCTCCCTTAGTTATCCTATTAGCTATAGAAATATCTTGGCGCAATAAATGTCCAAATATATGTATTGTGAGTTAAGCTGCTTTGTTAACCCCTTCCCGACAATAGTACGGCGGATGCCGGGTGCTTAAATATGGCGGCCACTCGGGGGGACTGTTATATATAAGGGGGGCTATTATAGGAGAGGAACTATTATATATAAAGGGGCTATTATAAGGGGGAACTAATATATAAGGTTGGCTGTTATAAGGGGGATACTTATATATAAGGGGCTATTATGTATAAGGGAGGAAACTATTATATATAAGGAGGTGTCTGTTATATATAAACAGGGAAATGTTATTCATAAGGGGGGAGACTATTATATATAAGGGGGCTATTATAGAAGCGGAACTATTACAGTGCCTTGCGAAAGTATTCGGCCACCTTGAACTTTTCAACCTTTTGCCACATTTCAGGCTTCAAACATAAGGATATAAAATTTTAATTTTTTGGTGAAGAATCAACAAGTGGGACACAATTGTGAAGTGGAATGAAATTTATTGGTTATTTTAAACTTTTGTAAAAAATAAAAAACTGAAAAGTGGGGCGTGTGTGTAATCAAGTCTCCATATAAATGCACCTGCTCTGTGATAGTCTCAGGGTTCTGTTTAAAGCGCAGAGAGCATCATGAAGACCAAGGAACACACCAGGCAGGTCCGTGATACTGTTGTGGAGAAGTTTAAAGCTGGATTTGGATACAAAAAGATTTCCCAAACTTTAAACATCCCAAGGAGCACTGTGCAAGCGATCATATTGAAATGGAAGGAGTATCAAAGCACTGCAAATCTACCAAGACCCGGCCGTCCCTCTAAACTTTCATCTCAAACAAGGAGAAAACTGATCAGAGATGCAGCCAAGAGGCCCATGATCACTCTGGATGAACTGCAGAGATCTACAGCTGAGGTGGGAGAGTCTGTCCATAGGACAACAATCAGTCGTACACTGCACAAATCTGGCCTTTATGGAAGAGTGGCAACAAGAAAGCCATTTCTCAAAGATATCCATAAAAAAGTCTCATTTAAAGTTTGCCACAAGCCACCTGGGAGACACACCAAAAATGTGCAAGAAGGTGCTCTGGTCAGATGTAACCAAAATCGAACTTTTTGGCCACAATGCAAAACGATATGTTTGGCGTAAAAGCAACACAGCTCATCACCATGAACACACCATCCCCACTGTCAAACACGGTGGTGGCAGCATCATGGTTTGGGCCTACTTTTCTTCAGCAGGGACAGGGAAGATGGTTAAAATTGATGGGAAGATGGATGGAGCCAAATACAGGACCATTCTGGAAGAAAACCTGTTGGAGTCTGCAAAAGACCTGAGACTGGGAAGGAGATTTATCTTCCAACAAGACAATGATCCCAAACATAAAGCAAAATCTACAATGGAATGGTTTACAAAAAAACGTATCCAGGTGTTAGAATGGCCAAGTCAAAGTCCAGACTTGAATCCAATCGAGAATCTGTGGAAAGAGCTGAAAACTGCTGTTCACAAATGCTCTCCATCCAACCTCACTGAGCTCGAGCTGTTTTCCAAGGAAGAATGGGCAAGAATTTCAGTCTCTCGATGTGCAAAACTTATAGAGACATACCCCAAGCGACTTGCAGCTGTAAAAGGTGGCGCTACAAAGTATTAACTTAAGGGGGACCGAATAATTTGGCACGCCCCACTTTTCAGTTCTTTATTTTTTACAAAAGTTTAAAATAACCAATAAATTTCGTTCCACTTCATGATTGTGTCCCACTTGATGTTGATTCTTCACCAAAAAATTAAAATTTTATATCCTTATGTTTGAAGCCTGAAATGTGGCAAAAGGTTGAAAAGTTCAAGGGAGCCGAATACTTTCGCAAGGCACTGTATATATAAGGTGGATTGTTATAAGAGGGCTGTTATGTATAAGGGAGGAACTATTTATAAGGGGGCTATTATAAGAGGAAATTATTATATATAAGGCAGGCTATTATTTATAAGGGAAGAATTGTTTATAATAGGCCTATAATATTATATGGGCAGCTATTATAATGTGGTCTCTTTTATTTATTTAGAAAAACTTTATAAGGAGGGTATTGTTAAAGGGGCTATTTATAAGGGGGAACTATTATTTATAAGAGGTCTATTATTTATAAGTGGGTATTCTTGTTAAGAGGGCTATTATTTATAAGAGGGCTAATATTGATAATGTGGACTATTATTTATAAGGTGAACTATTATTTATGAGGGGGCTATTACTGATAGGGGGAACTATTACTGATATGGGGCACTGTTTATAAGTAGGAACTAATATTTATAAGGAGGTGCTATAATAACTGATGAGGGGGTGCAAAAATCTATTAGGCAGTACAAAGGTGGTTATTTGAATTGTATGTGGGCATAAGAGGGGGTGGTTGTTACTGTTTTGGGAACAGAAAGGGGGTGTTATTAACTCCTTCATACCACAGCCAATTTTCGTTTTTGCATTTCTATTTTTCCCTCCCCCCATTCCAAGAGACATAACTTTTTCATTTTTCAGTTCACAGAGTCATACAATGGCTTATTGTTTGCGGGACTAATTGTACTTTGTAATGGCACCCTTCAATATCCTGTACAATGTACTGGGAAGCTGGAAAAAAATTCATAATGAGATTGGAAAAAAAAAACGCATTTACGCCAATTTCTTATGGGTTTAATTTTTATGGCATTCACTATATGGTAAAAATGACAAGTTGCTTGTATTCTGCAGGTCAGTACGATCGCCGTGATACCAAATTTATATAGTATTTGTAATGGTTTCATACCTTTTAAAAAATTAAAAACTTTGCAAAATGCATATGAAAAAAGCTATTTAAACATGGGCGTAACTACCGGTGTAGCAGCGGTAGCGGTTGCCACAGGGCCCGGGACTTTTTTTTTTTTTTTTTTTAATAGGCTGTTACCTGCTGGAGTAACCCCAGCAGGTAACGGGCCCTATTTACTTACCAATCCCCGCTCCTGCTCATGGCCACCTGCACTTCTCATTCTGCGGAGGCGGCTGTGGGCAGGGGTGGTGATCGGTAAGTGAGGCCGCGGGCCGCGAACCCCACAAACACTGCTATCATTATACTCGGGGGTCTTTTCAGACCCCCGAATATAATGATTGGAGGCCCGGGGGAGGTGAGGGAACATAAAAAACACTGTTACTTGACCTCTCCGGCGTGCCGCAGACTTCGGGCCTGTTTGGTGACGTCACGAGGGCTGGGCCTGCGTCATTATGCATCGCATCCGGCTCATGCGAGATCAGGTCCAACATTGAAGATGGCTGGAGTAGCGGGGAGTGTGCGCTGGACCCGGGAAGAGGTAGGTAACAGTGTTTTTTTGTTTGTGTCCTCCCCTGCGTCTCTGATTATTATACTCTGAGGTCTGAAAAGACCCCAGAGTATAATAATTGTTCATGGGTGGTCCACAATGGGGCATAATACTGTGTGCAGGGGCCACTATGGGGCATAATAGTGTGCGCAGGAATGCGGTTTGTGCGGGGGGGAGGTTGGAGGGGGCAGTCCGGGGGGTGGGGGCAGCGGTTTGGGGGGGCCTCATTTCAAATGTTCGCCTTGGGGCCCAGCCATTCCTAGTTACGCCACTGTATTTAAATATATTTTCTGAGTCAGTAAATGACTGAAAATATACACCAACAATATGTTGAATTCTGCTACACAATTACCAGTTTTTAGGGAGAGAAGTATTTTTCCAAACATATACTGTATTCTAACAAAGTTAGTTAGCTTCTCATAGGATCTGATACAGGATAGGCAAGAAAAATATAACTTCATGCTGATAATTCAAATATAGTAGTTATACTCATACAGGAAATATTTGCCCCACATTTTCCTAGACATACATTCAAACCCTTTATCACACTGGCAAAGACTTTTAGCTGATGAAATTGAAAGACAGAAGGCAATTTAAGCATAGTCACACAGTGAGATTTTTCTCAGTTTATATATGTCCATGTATTTGAGTGAGCTGGAAACCACTACTTTTGACCAATGTTTATTGAAATTTATATCTTTCAGATTTGATATAGGTTCTCAGAGGCAATTTTAAGCTAGGTGACCTTTGCTGCTGCCAGGTATGACATATCTGGATTTATCAGGCTTGACTACTGTCATCCTCAAGGTTGGCAGAATTTGACATGCTGGTTGGTTCTCGTTGATGAAATTCTGGGAACCTACTGATAAATAAATGATCTGTTATACCTTTCATGGTATTAAACTGCCTAAAACCTTATTTGTATGAATCTTCAACAATTTCTCTTTACTAGCTCATACCTAATTTTACTTAATGTAATATTCAATGCATTGCATCTATATTTTACTTTATTTACTCACAACTCTTTATGTGTTAACAATGTAAGAAGATATGTGTAGATCTGTACTACTGTTAATGTAAAAAGGGAAAAGAAGGAAAAGTAGTAGTCACTAAGCAGAATGATCCTTCAACCTAAAAAACAGAGCTCATGCATGTGTCCATGCTTAACAACTCTAATTTGGCTAAGGATTCTAATTTGTCATTAACCAATTCAACACAATATTGCAATTTCTTAACAAAAGCCTTGAAAGGCAATTCAACTACTGAACGGTTACACATAGCCATATATGGAATAGTTTGCTTATCACTTTGTGACAACTCGTCACCAAACTATATTGGGGCAGATTTATGAAGACTGGCATTTCATATGACACAGGGCACGACTGATGGGCCCGGCTAGCACAGGGCATGACTAATTTATGAAAAGGTTCCGGACACTCTACTGTGACATCATTGGCCAGGCCTCAGCGATGACCTGGGCTTGTCAAGCACCACGACATCAGGATGCTTGGCTTGCCCATGTGACCACTAGTGGCTCAATCATAGGCCTCAGAGGTGACCCCTGGGCCAATGACATCATAGAAGAGTGCTAGATGTCACCAAGAGAGCACCGGATGCTGTGAGGAGACCCAAAAAAGGTAACAGAAGGTGAGTATCAATGTTTTATTTTTTACAGCTTCCTTGGGCCTCCACATATTTTATTCTCGGGCCTGAAGAGACGTCAGAATATAATGTCACTTTCAAATTGACATAACTTTGGCTGTGTTTGCCTTAGAGAGCTATAAATTTGATAGATAGGTTCCCATGAGCCCTAAGAATGTTTTAAGCCAATTTAGGGTGTGGTTCGATCCAAAATGATTCGGGGTCCTGAGCCGCCGAACCCAAACACAAAACGAATCTTGAGAGGTTTGCCCATCTTTAGCAGTGACCACTTGGTGTCAAGTATTGGCCCCTTTTTTAATTACCCTATAAATACCTGTAACACCCTTATGAAATTCTCTTAATTTAAGAACTAGGCAAAGACTAAATTCAGTATTAAAAGTCATCACACTAGAGGACAAATTTAAGTTTTATTGGAAAAATAAAAACTTCACCCTTCAATAGAGGACAGTCACTAAACTAAACTAAAATCTTTCATATGTGTATGAAGGACCTTGGCTGAGATTAATTACTATATAATAGGCAGCAGCTGTATTTAACAGTGAGGAGAAAATAAATTAGAATTATTGATTGGAAATGTTATCTGAAATAGTGTCTCATTTGATTAATTACTTATTTCTCAGCGCTGACCTGGCTCCTTGTTAATAAAGCTCGGTGCTGATAAGTGACAAATTCCAATACACACTTTAGAAGAATACTCCAGGAAGGTGCAAACTTGCTTTGTTCAGCCACCTAGATGAAATTGATGGCACTTTTAAAACTTTAATTAGTTTTTCAAGTTATTAAAACAAATTGTCATTTTCTGCATATTTTTCTTCTTTGTTTGATAAAACTAAGTTAAATTTTACAAGAGGATAAATTAGTTTAGAAATCAATAAAAAAATATTTGTGAAAATGTGCACAGCAAAGAGCAAAATTAATGAAATATCCTGGAATTAATAACTGTCAATTATGACAGCAAACAGTTAGTAAATTTATTCTAACTTGTTTGCAGATCTGATGTTTAAATTCAGAGACGTAACTTGAAACTACTAGGCCAAAATGCAAAATCGGTAACAGGGTTTCCATTTAACAAGTGCTACTGTTAATAGGGGTGTCCTCTTATGTGGTGGAGGAACCTTAGGTGCCCCATCTGTCTTAAGAACACAGAACTATAGCCCCTATAGCTATGTCCATCTATACTTTACATGAATTGTGTGGATATGCAAGTGGTCATACACCTCCAATAGCTACATTCAGTTGACAGATATTCCTCTTGACACCCCCATATAAACAAAAGCTTGGCTAGTGTTGTGAATGGGGAGAGGGAACTAAGGCATTACCAGTCACCTCTGGTGGTTGCTTATCTCCCTAAGAATATGCCCTATTTTTTTCCAATCAGCCCTGTTGATATTAGCAGGTTCTCCAGATGTTAAAATAATGTGTATGGGCACCTTTAGTAAGGCAAAAGATTGCTGTTTAGGTTCCTTAAACCATCAAATCTTACTATAGCTTTTTCTGAGAAAAATAATTTAGACTATGCTGATTAGCTATATACAGTAGTGAGTAGAAATGGGCAAACCTCTGAAGTTTCATTTTGTTTCAGGTTCAGAGGGTTCAGTCCCATGATTCATTTTGTGCCGAATACATTTGTTCCAAATAAAGTTTCAATTGGCTTAAAAATAGTATATAACACAGTCAGGGTTTCTAGAGCTCTGCATAACCCATTTTTTGCTCTCTAAGGCAAACACAGCCAACGTTATGGCAAGTGACAGTAACATACATATTTATGGGAAACGGATGATGGGCAGTGGATACAAACTTCTTGTTTAACCATACACCACACACTGTACTGTCACTTTTTATGCTTTTTTTTTTTTTTTAATTAAAAAAGTTAAAAGATTAGCCTGTTTTGGACCAGGATGCGTGCCTGTTAGTTTTTTCTTACACACAGAAGTTGTATTGGAACATGTAATGGCAAGTGTTCAAAAAATTACCTCATTCTGAGGACTTCTAAATGTAACAGGTTTGTTATTTTGAAAAAAAAAATTGACAGTGTGCCTGGTTGCAAAATGAAAAAGAATAAAATGAAATTAAAATGAAAAAATAACTCAGCAAAAATTAACCCTTTTAGTATGCCAACACTGTGGCAGTAGCAACTACAGAATATGAAAAAAAATGTGGCAGATTGTCAGTGTGCCTAGTTGAATAGGAACGCATTGGCTTTAAAAAAGAAAAAAATATAGTACATTGACAGAATGGCCATGTGCCTGATTGAAAAGTGAAGTTGCTTTTTTAAAAAAAAAACTTCCAAAATTACCCTTTTCAAGAGCAGATGCTGTACCACCATGGTTTTGGTATTGGAAGAAGCAATGTTTTTTCTTTGTTTTGTTTTTTGTTTTGTTTTTGTGCAGGGAAGGAACAATTTTATTATTATTATTATTATTATTAGTAGTAGTAGTAGTAGTAGTAGTAGTAGTAGTAGTATTATGCCAACATTGTGGCACCAACAGTATGTAATAGAACATGACAGTCCGCAGGAGATGTCTGGTTGATTGGGGGCATTGGTGGCAGTAGTAAATGGAACGTGATATTGGGATACAGATGCAGTAGCAGATCTAGACATAGGCATCATGCAGGTTTGTGTTAAAATCCTCATGGATCCATTCCTGATTCATTTTCACAAAAGTATTTTTCTCCACTTGTGGTAGACAGTTTGACCTGAGGTGTTATAACTCCACCTGTCAGTTGTTTCCCTAAAAGCTGCAAATACAGCCTATCCTGATAATATTCCACTTTTGCCTCTTTTTGGAAGGCAGGAAAAAGTTTGCCTATTTTGGCTTTACAGTAAGGGTTTAAAAGCATGGTGATCTAGTAGTCATCCCTTTGCTTCATGCTAACAACACACTTGTCACTGTGTAAGCAACAAAGTATGCCATGCTTGCAAGTGTGTGCATGGGCCCAGGGTCCTGCCATGTTTGGTCCTGGTCAATGTGGTCGTTATCCCCTCCAAACAAATATTCAAATATTGCATGACTGGGTTTATTCTAATATATATATATATTTTAAAGAGATGATATCACTAATACTGCAATTGTTCCTACTGGCAAATTTGGTGGCCTTCTCAAAGGGCTTCAAGACGTGACACACTTCTCCATAAACCTCCAATGGTGCATTTAAAAATTATCCCTTTGATCTGCTGCATGTAGTAATCTTTCACTGACATCTTCTACTCACACAGATACTACAGCATGTGCAACATGGAATTCCAGCGAATTGGAACTTTGTAGATGAGGCCATGCAAGAGCAGGCTGTTTTGTCACTGCAAGTACAGAAGGGTGTTCTTCGCCACATAAGTACAGGCTAAAATGTGCAGACACTTTTCTTTCCATGAACAGCATCTCCATTAAGCCACTATATGTGTTTATAAATCTGAGCACCTCCAAATATAGCACATGTGCCATTCATGGACAATGTGTCATTTTTTTCCCCAACTGCAGTGCAGCCACAATAATTGTGCCATTGTTGCTGACAACACTTCCCACTTGTATGTGGTAGGGAGACAGCCAATGGGATATTTTCTGCCAGATATAGATGAACAGCTCCTCTGCCATGTGCTTTCACTAACTCATTAGCTGTAAAACTGCATGGCAGTGCTTTAGTTTATACCCATGAAGTGAAGGAGGGATAGTGAAAGCAACAGCTTGCCCTAGTGAAGTTGGGAGAAGGAAGTGGTTCTGTGACAAGGAGCTGGAGGAGGGTGAATAAGCCCCACCTGGTGTTGGACTTGGGCTTGCACAATCATGGTGGTGACAGTACTAGCACTTGGCTTTGTTGCATTCGTGGACTGTTGCCATTGCAGCTCAAAACAATGACACAGTCTGCCATAAAAGCCTTGTTGATGCTCCATGTGTCAATGGTGGAGGAGCGCCTTTTCCCACATTGACATATTCAAGAAGTGAGCCACATTGTCAAAAAAATAGTGAAATAAGGCAGGAACAGCTTTTCTAGAGAAATAATGGTAGCTAGTTGTCATCCATCGAGGCTGAGTGCTTGCCTGCAATGTGAGTTAAGTTGCTGAGCAGTTAGATGACTGGGTGCATATTGCTGTTTTCTGGACACATATTTCCTTATGGATGTTGAAATGGTAGAAGAGTAGGAGAAGCAGACATTTATGATGATAATGATGATTATGATCATGTGTTATGTGTGGATGAGACCTGGCTACACGGCAGATCATGGGGAATGGAGTAAGATGTTCTTGCTCATTTTGCCTGCAACTGCCATGGCTTATTGCCTGTTTGCAGATCTTGCGCAATTTAGTATTAATTTAAAAAAAAAAAATCCCATGGGAGCTGCCTCCACCACCAAAAACAAGGCTGGAAATGTTGCTGGTAGTGAAGCCATCACTACTACCTGAGCATGACTTAGGTTTGCCCTGAGCAGGTTTTTTGTAATGTTGGGACCACACATCAGCTTGCCAGCAGCCTCTTCCTCCGATGTCATTTTGTTGCCAGGTTCTGTCTGCAACAAAATCCTCATAATCAATGTCATCATCTTTTGCACCACTTTCCTCAGACCCCTCATGGTCTTGAGATTCTTGAACTCCCTCATAATTCCCACCTCTGGATTTCCCCTGAGTTCCCCTACCTTCATGACTACCAGTATCCCACCCCAGCCACTACTACCTCCACCACAAACAGTCAGGGTCTCTGCGTCTTCTTCTTATTGTCCTTTAAGGTCCCAAAGCCTGCCCTAGCAGTCCAATAGCTTGCTATACTGCTGAATGCACCAGTGACTAATTTTTATTCTATGGCATGTAAACAGTATATGATAATATCCATCAGTATGATTGGTAGCAAATAATTTAATGACAAAGTACTAATCTTGATATTGATTTTCTTTTTTTTGCTGACAGGATGGAGGAGGAAAACCCTTCTGCCTGTGCCCCAGGATCTTCAGCATAGCAGGAACTGTTTAATAGCCAAACCAGGGGCGTAACTACCGTGGTAGCAGCGGTAGCAGATGCCACAGGGCCCGGGACATTACGGGGCCCCGCAGGCCCCCGGATGCTTTTTTTTTTTTTTTTTTAATAGGCCGTTACCTGCTGGAGTAACCCCAGCAGGCCCTATATACTTACCGTTCCCCCGGGGTCCCGCTCACGGCTGCCTGCGCTTCCGATTCTGCGGAGGCGGCTATGAGTAGGAGCGGGGATCGGTATGTGAGGCCGCGGGCCGAACCCCACAATCTCTGCTATCATTATACTCCGGGGTCTTTGAAAAGACCCCGGAGTATAATAATCGGAGGCCCAGGGGAGGTGAGGGAACATAAAAAACAATGTACTTATCTCTCCTACGCTTCTCCAGGCTTCGGGCCTGTTTGGTGACGTCCCAGACGTCAGCGGACGTCATTTTGCATCGCGACGCCGGCCCGCATCACGTGACGCCGGCCTGGTCCAAGATTGAAGAAGGCCGAAGTAGCAGGGAGTGGACCGGAGCGAGGAACAGGTAAGCAACGTTGTTTTTTTATGTTTCCTATCCTCCCCTGGGTCTCCGATCATTATACTCTGGGGTCTGAAAAGACCCCAGAGTATAATAATTGTTCATGGGTGGTCCACAATGGGACATATAATAGTGTGTGCAGGGGCCACTATGGGGCAAAATACTCAGTGCAGGGACCACTATGGGGTAAAATACTCAGTGCAGGGGCCACTATGGGCAAAATACATAGTGCAGGGGCCAATATGGGGAATAATAGTGTGTGCAGGGGCCACTATGGGACATGATACTGTGTGCAGGGGCCACTATGGGACATGATACTGTGTGCAGGGGCCACTATGGGACATGATACTGTGTGAAGGGGCCACTATGGGACATGATAGTGTGTGCAGGGGCCACTATGGGGCATAATACTGTGTGCAGGGGCCACTATGGGACATGATACTGTGTGCAGGGGCCACTATGGGACATGATACTGTGTGCAGGGGGCCACTATGGGACATGATACTGTGTGCAGGGGCCACTATGGGACATGATACTGTGTGCAGGGGCCACTATGGGACATGATACTGTGTGAAGGGGCCACTATGGGACATGATACTATGTGCAGGGGCCACCATGGAGCATAATACTGTGTGCAGGGGCCACTATGGGGCATAATACTGTGTGCAGGAGCCACTATGGCACATAATAGTATGCGAAGGAATGCGTTTTTTTTGGGGGGGGGGTTGGAGGGGCGGTCCGGGTGGGCATGTCAAATGTTCGCCTTGGGGCCCATTCATACCTAGTTAAGCCACTGAGCCAAACTCATGAAGACGCACTCAAAGGTGGGAAGCAGCACAGTTCCCCTTCTCTGTAAACTATCCTGGTCTATACTGTTCTTTATGAGTATATCTAGATAGAGAATGAAGAACAATGAAATTGACTTACCCTGCAGTAATTAAACTATTGTGAAATATGCTATTGATTTGAGAGAAAAAGCTATAAAGCTATTATACTGCTGAATACTTTGTACGTATAACATATGTTACACTATAAATGTCTTCTTTAAACCACTGGCTAATTTATTACATTCTCTAAAACACAATTGTTAGAAAAAAAGAAAAAAGTTACAAGTTGAAAAATATACTATTGATAAGGTGACTGACCTGATAAAACTGTAATATGAATTATTGCACGCTCAGAAAATCCCTGGAGCTGTGTGAAAGTCAATAGGAGTTTGTTTAAAATGCTCAGCACGCTTTGTTCAAACCATGTGCCTTTATCTGCCAGGTTTATGATGTGATGGGCCAATGATTCATCATGACAAGGCTCATACTGGATAGGAACAGATTTTATAGTGTACAGTAGGAGTCTTGTCTAACTCTTGACTTGCAATTCAACCTACACAGTAAAGTGGATATAAACCACTGTAATAAATCTTAACCACTACAATTAGAAGGTTTAAGACAATGTTTTACCCTCAAATATAAAATGTTCATCCATTGGGGCTAACTACTCATAGCTTACCAAAATTAATATAAGGGTAGAAAAAATGTCACCACAACCATGCAACCTCCCTGGTGCTACACAAGTTGTTTTCAAGTCTACTCATAAATTGCTGTATATGAATAGAAAAATGGCAAAATAACATACAGTAGTTAGAAAATTGTATATATATATATATATATATATATATATATATATATATATATTCACATTGTAAATTTGTTTTGTCCACCCATACTCTTCTGGACCAGACTTGAGATGAGAAAGTTTAATTTTGCAAAGATTCATGCAATTTGGGTTGAAAAATTCATTTAGAACAAAATTTATTTTTTCCAAATGGAGTGTCCTTAAAAGTTGTTTATTGTACTCTAGGGTATCATCAGGCCCCAAAGTATAATAACCTAAGACAGGTGAGTATTTTTAAAATTTATAGTTATAGCATAACTAAACTTTCAGACACGTTTTGATTTTCTGGCAGTATTTGTATAATTAAAAAATTGTGTAATATACTTTATTAACAAATTTTCGATCCTGGTGAAATCCTGCATATTTTATTCTTCCCCTTGCTTCAGTAATGAGAGCTGTTCCTGCCTCTCACTGAGTAACTGTGTATGGAGTATGGGTTTAGAGTATAGGTCTGGTGGAAAATGCAGAGAAAATGAGAGTGTTGAGAGTCACTTCAAACAGTTACAGTGGGGAAAAAAGTATTTAGTCAGCCACCAATTGTGCAAGCACTTAAAAAGATGAGAGAGGCCTGTAATTGACATCATAGGTAGACCTCAACTATGAGAGACAAAATGAGAAAGCAAATCCAGAAAATCACATTGTCTGATTTTTTTAAGAATTTATTGGCAAATTATGGTGGAAAATAAGGTATTTGGTCACCTACAAACAAGCAAGATTTCGGCTCTCACAGATCTGTAACTTCTTCTTTAAGAGGCTCCTCTGTCCTCCACTCATTACCTGTAGTATGGCACCTGTTTGAAATTGTTATCAGTATAAAAGACACCTGTCCACAACCTCAAACAGTCACACTCCAAACTCCACTATGGTGAAGACCAAAGAGCTGTGAAAGGACACGAGAAACAAAATTGTAGACTTGTACCAGGCTGGGAAGACTGAATCTGCAATAGGCAAGCAGCTTGGTGTGAAGAAATCAACTGTGGGAGCAATAATTAGAAAATGGAAGACATACAAGACCATTGATAATCTCCTCGATCAGGGGCTCCGCGCAAGATCTCACCCCGTGGGGTCAAAATGATTACAAGAGCGGTGAGCAAAAATCCCAGAACCACACGGGGGGACCGAGTGAATGACCTGCAGAAAACTGGGACTAACGTAACAAAGGCTACCGTCAGTAACACACACGCCACCAGGGACTCAGATCCTGCAGTGACAGACGTGTTCTCCTGCTTAAGCCAGTACATATCCGGGCCCGTCTGAAGTTTGCTAGAGAGCAATTGGATATTCCAGAAGAGTATTGGGAGAATGTCATATGGACAGATGAAACCAAAGTAGAACTGTTTGGTAGAAACACAACTCATCGTGTTTGGAGGAGAGTGAATGCTGAGTTGCATCCAAAGTACACCATACCTACTGGAGCATGGGGGTGGCAACATCATGCTTTGGGGCTGTTTCTCGCAAAGGGACCAGGACAACTGATCCGTGTAGCATGAAAGAATGAATGGGGCCAGTGATCGTGAGATTTTGAGTGAAACCTCCTTCCATCAGCAAGGGCATTGAAGATGAAACGTTGCTGGGTCTTTCAGCATCACAAAGATCCCCAAGCACACCACCAGGGCACTGAAGGAGTGGCTTCAGAAGAAGCATTTCAAGGTCCTGGAGTGGCCTAGCCAGTCTCCACATCTCAACCCCATAGGAAACCTTGGAGGGGAGTTGGAAAGTCCAGTGTTGCAGCAACAGCCCCAAAACATCACAGCTCTAGAGGAGATCTGCATGGAGCAATGGGCCAACATACCAGCAACAGTAAATGCCAACCTTGTGAAGACTTACAGAAAACGTTTGACCTCTGTCATTGCCAACAAAGGATATATAACAAAGTATTGAGATGAACTTTTGTTATTGACCAAATACTTATTTTCCACCATAATTTGCAAATAGAATTCTTTAAAAAATCAGACAATGTGATTTTCTGGATTTACATTTTTTCTCATTTAGTCTCTCATAGTTGAGGTCTACCTATGATGTCAATTACAGGCCTCTCTCATCTTTTTAAGTGGAAGAACCTGCACAATTGATGGCTAACCAAATACAGTGCCTTGCGAAAGTATTCAGCCCCCTTGAACTTTTCAACCTTTTGCCACATTTCAGGCTTCAAACATAAGGATATAAAATTTTAATTTTTGGTGAAGAATCAACAACAAGTGGGACACAATCGTGAAGTGGAACGAAATTTATTGGTTATTTTAAACTTTTGTAAAAAATAAAAAACTGAAAAGTGGGGCGTGCAATATTATTCGGCCCCTTTACTTTCAGTGCAGCAAACTCACTCCAGAAGTTCAGTGAGGATCTCTGAATGATCCAAATTTATACTGTATAGTTTTATTTACATTTTAACCCTGTAACTTTTTTTATATTTCCATGTACAGGAAGACATAGGGCGTATTTTTTTGCAGGACCAGGTGTACTTTTTAGTTATACCATTTTGGGGAATGTCTTTTACTTTGATCACTTTTTATTAAAATTTTATCACAGACAAAACTGCGAAAAATGGCGGTAATTTTCTATTTTTATATGTATTCTAGGGAAAAGGGGGTGTTTTGAATTTTAGATACTTTTTATTTTTTATATTTTTTTAGGGTCTGATCCTGCATGCAATGCATGCAAAATACCCAGCATTTGTATGACAGGCTGCATAAAGCACTCATACAAATGAGTGGCAGACAAGCCTGGGAGCCTTCAATAGGCTCCTGGCTGTCATGGCAACGGATCGCTGGACCTGGCTCCTTGCCAAAATGGCTGTGCCTATGCGGTGTCGGGAAGAAACGGCGTCTCAGTCAGCTGAGGAGCTGCAGGCCTTAATGCTCATGATCAGTACGGGCGCTAATTGCAGACGGCGCCATATCTCTGTATAATACAGGAGCTGAGCAAACGCCATATTTAAATACCTGACCTCGGCCATACTATTGGCAGATGTCGGGGAAGGGGATGTGGCTTTGCCCAAGATTTTCCTAAAATAACACCAACTAAAAAAAACTTGAGTGAAAACTCACTCACTAGAGTACAGAGGAGATTAATGTCAACTGAACTTGGCAGACTGGGCAGACAATCTCATCCGTATGAGGGTGCTGGATTTCAACTTGCCTGATCCTTTTATTCTCAAGAAAAATGTGTCTAAAAATAAAAGGTATATGACAGTGGTTTACTCTTCTCATCCTACCTGAGAACTCATGCTGATCTTCTCTCGGCAAGTTTGCACTCTGACACTTCTATGACAAGTATTAACTATTGTATGTAAAGGTTTATAGTACGTGACTGTAAGCTTAAAAGTGTTCTCATTTACTGACAGCAAACTAATAGCTAATGAAAATAAAATAAAAAGTATATTATAAAGTTGCCGAATTTTTCATTTATGCTGTGAACACTCTTTTAAGGCCGGGGCCCACGTAGCGTAAACGCTGCGATTTGCCCACACCAATATTGTAGTGTAATGGATGTAATGGAACAGGCTGCAGGACATGTCTGGCAATGTGGTGGCAGTTAACTAACAAGAGTTTTTATTGTCTCAGATTAGAGAAAGCTAGACTGTATAATGGGTGGAGGCTGCACTACTCTGTATATACAGTATGTGTATTTACGCAACAACAAAAAAAAACAAATAAGCAATGAATATTTTTTTCAGATTAACAATACTCCATCACACTGTGTATTTGGTGACCAGAGCCCAAAAACCCCATGAAATAACAAAGTTTTTTTTTCTCAGATTAGCACAGAGTAGACTGTATATAACAGATTTTTTTTCAGATTTGAACAAGCAGAATCAGCACTTTGTTGTTAGAACAGCAGTATGTATTTAATGAAAAAATGTAAATTCTTGCCCAAAAATTTCTTAACAAAAATTTTTCACTAACATGACTGTCTCATCAGTAAAAAGTATGTTTAAAGACTGTGCGTCTCTGCCTGTTCGGGTCTGCGCCACCCTCCGCTGGCACGCTGCGCGCAGGAGGTGTGTTCAGTTTGATTCCTTGCTTAGGGTTCTTGTTACTGTGTCTGAACAGTGCTCTATTACCTCTTCTCTGTAATTGAATTTCCGCCACACCCATCTCCTGTACCTTTGTTTCCCTCCGATCCTCTAATAGTTTTGCCTGTGTGATTGACAGCCCATCAATCAATTAAGTCTGGGACAGATTCTGGACTTCTATAAACAGGTCATCTGCTCACATGTTTTCTGGCTATTGAGACTTGTCCCTTGCTAAGCGCTTCTCTTGCTGTTTGTTAACTGTATTCATATTCCTGACCTCTGGTGTACCATGTCTGAAGAAGAGAGCCAGACTCTTGAAAGCTTACTTATCAAATATACTCAGTTAGCCTCTAAAAAGGGAGTATCGCCTGATTTCTTCACTCTTCCACTATTGCACAACAGACAGAAAAAAATTAGATTGACAATGAAAGTGTTAACTGTCCTATATGTGTGGCTGTGTAAGTCTATATTTAAAGCAGGAATGTAGCAGCAGTACAACTATGCTCTTCAGCCCCTCACTCCATCTCCTTTCTTATCCTATCTATTGATTTATTTTACTAATCTGCCTGTGTAATTGTTTGATTCTGACTAAGTTCAACTAGTCCTATAACTATTGCTTAAATTCCTATTACATTTTCAGAAATGTGCTCTATATTACAGTGAGATCGATCACATATGCATAAATGCAAAACTAAAGGCTGATCACAAATGTACAACCTTATATAGTTCATATGACATCAGCACTATAAGGTCCACCTACCACTGTCTATTGGCTGAGCAACTGTCAGGTGTTGCCAAAACATCTCAGACAGTGTCTGAGTTATACACACATGTCCCCTCTGTATTTCCTGGTTAAATTGCAATTTGTTCAGTTTCATTAGAAAAAATAACAATTTGGAATATTCAGGATGAACCTGACTTGTTACCCATCTCTGTAGTTGTAACTATTATACAGACTGCAATAGCATTGTTTCAGAAGATTTTAGAGTTATTTCACAGGCTAGTGCCCATATAGCTAGTAATGTATTATTGGCTGCCATTACATTTTTTAATTGGGAATGCTGCCCCTGGAGGTAAGAAACAAACAGTACATGAAATGCTTAATATTAAATATTCTAATTGCTTAGTAGTATTTATGTTTTTTGGACAAATCAAGCAAATTTGAAGATTAAAATAGACAATGATCATGTCAATTTGCACCTTGCCAAACTAAATCACGTACGTTTCACGTTGGGTGTGAAAAGGTGTATGGAGAGATCTCAGGAGCCAGCACCCTCCACTAAGAGCTGCGATCAGTGCCGACACCGATCGCAGCTCTTAACTTACTAGATGCCAAAATCAAATGCGACTTGTAGCCATCCTAAGCGCTACATGAGCACCATTGACACCACCATGCTGCCTTATCGCCACCCTCCAGAATGTCATCGGAGGGCGGCAATCGGTTGTCATGACAGACGGAGCCTATTGAAGGCTCAGGCTTGTCATTAGTATGGCTCTATTACATGCTACCAGAGGCAGCGTGTAAGCCTAGAAGTCATGGAATTTTACTATTCACTGCAATGCATTTAATTTTTTGCCTCCTATAAAAAATGTAATAAAAACTGGATCAAACCATCAGACCTTCCCCATAATGGTATCAATAAAAACACCATCTTGTCCCGCATACAAATACGCCTTACCCAGCTCCATACATATAAATATAAAAAATTTACAGATGTCACAATATGACAACACAATTTTTTTTTTCTATTTTGCAAAGTTTTAAATTTTTTAAAAGGTATCAAAACATTACAAATACTAGATAAATTCGGTATCACCGTGATCGTACTGACCGTGAATACAGGTAACATGTCATTTTACCACATAGTGAATGCCGTAAAATTAAGCACATAAGAACTTGGCGCAACTGCGTTTCAATTCCATCTGTTCTAGATTTTTTTTCCAGCTTCCCAGTACATTGTACAAGATATTGAATGGTGCCATTACAAAGTACAATTTGTTTCGCAAACAATAAGATATAATGTGACTCTGTGAACTGAAAAATGAAAAAATGATGGCTCTTGGAATGGGGAGAGGGAAAAACAGAAATGCAAAAATGAAAATTGGTTGTGACATGAAGGGGTTAAGCTGTTTATTGTTGAAAAACAACATTAAGATGTAATCCTCTGTTCAGCCATCCATCGATGTCACCTGTCATTCTGCTGGTTGGATACATCTACTATATGTCTGCCACTTGATAAATGAGTTGCTAAGTTTGATAGGCTATTTCAATTCCCAGTCATGTGAGGGTTTAGATAATGAGATAAAAACTCAGTTCTCTTCCCTTTAACTCATCACTCTGTTCCTAACTCAGAAAACAATACTGTGTTGTAGTCCCCGAGGACTTCTGGAATCAGTAATGCACTTACACCTAATCATATCATGTCACATTATCTATGTTGTCTTCGGTGACACTGCTTAAATTGCAGAACCTTTATAATCAGTTATTCCCTTCTCATAGTCTCTTGAGCAACATCAGAATTATGTTCTGCTTATTACAGATATTTATGTTGAAACCTTAAAAGACCTGATAACTGTTTATCTTGTTTTATGGAACACATTGGATGGGCTGAGGATGTGCTGTGCCAGTGTTTTGATGCGGTAGGCAGATTTCAGAGAAATAAAGCTGGTTGGGGCTTAATTGCATTGTGTAATTATACATTACAAGGTTATAGTGCCTCACGTGCACATAAACTGTTTTACCTATAGAAGATTCCATTGAGAGAAACAATTTCTGGCTTTTTCAAGGACCAACATCTTTGGGAAATGTTTTTAATGTATTTGTTAGTAATTGAAGTCCAGTAATTCTGCCCCAGTGGAAAATCTCGGCTTCTGCGCTATTTGTAGCCTAATTAATACTTACATACAGAGCATTTTGTCATTTCATGCCTGGCTGACTTAAATAGGCTATTTGTATAAGTAAAGTTGATTAAAGTAATCTAATAGTTCAAGTAGATGAACACTCATTATTATTTTACTATGCTATACTGGGCATTTTTTTTCATGTTTTCTTGAAATATAGGGCTGCTCATAATAATACAATCTAAATGTTGGCATTTAATGAGGAGCAGTCGCTACTCATGATATGTCTGTTTTAGTGTATTAAGTATATGGCTCATGATAAAATAGCAACTATGGAGCATCCTTTCTTTTAATTCTAGCACATAACAACTCTAAAATTCCTTTGTTTTCCGATTAGTAATTTGTCAATAACTTGACTACAAGGCATTACCTTATTACTGAGAATTACTGATAAAATGAAATGACACAATGCAGAATTGTAAACATGCTGATCTAAATCTGTTATATTATGAAGAATTCCAACATTTATTAACCAGTGACTTAGTGCAAATGAGCTTTCAGAATGTGACCATGTCTTGTATCCCCACCTTTTTCACCTGTGAGTGGCAGCACAAATCAGGACCTGTCAGTCATTATGTTAGGTAGTGGTGCCAGGTGGAAACCAAAGGTAAAAATATGTGTATTGGCAGATTTAGCAATGCCCCACAATGGTTTTGGAAATTGCAGCGTTTCCGCTGTGTGTATTTTTCTGCAATGTTTCCCATCCACTTTGCAGGGACTGTAAAACGCAGCAGTTAAAGTTCATGGAGTCTTCCTCTGTAGACTTTCTGCCCTTATTATAACTATACAGAAAACTCAAGCGTTTCCGTAGGTATAATTGACATGCTATGATTTTCAAAAATGCAAGCGTTTTGAAATTGCAGTTTTTCCACTGCACCATTTCCACTTTTACCACTTTGCAGGTAATGTAAAGCACAGTGTGTTTTGCTGGGGCATTTTTGCTGTTGCCAAAACGCAGTGTTTTCGCAATGTGGGGCCCTGGCCATAAAGTAACTTTGGTGACAGAAAGCCTTAAAGGCTAAGGCCCCACGTGGCGTACCACAGCAAAAAAACGCTGCGGGAAAAACCACGGAGGGAACGCATTGCGGTTCTTCTCCGCAGTGCTTTGGACAGAAAGTTCGCAGAGGATTTCTCTGTGGACTTTCTGTTTCAATTATACCTATGGGGAAACTGCCAGCATTTCCATAGGTATAATTGACATGTTGCGATTTCCAAAACCACGGTGGTTTTGGAAATCGTCGCGTGTCCGCAGCGTGGTTTTTACCATAAAGTGGGCATGGGATTCACTAGAATCCCATCCTCTTGGCTCTGACTGTAAAACGCCGCAATTTTTTTCTGCGGCATTTAAGCCACGTGGGGCACCGGCCATATTGTTGTAACTGTTTTTAGTTTTGTTTTTTTTTGCTTTTAGACTTCAAGACCAAGAAAAGTGCTTATATATTGCAGTGAGATAGATCACATATGCATAAATACATACTGTATATGCATTTAGCCAACTAAAGGCTGATCACGAATGTACAACCTTATATAGTTCATATGACATCAGCACAGTAAGGAGTCCACCTACCACTGTCTATTGGCTGTTTTTTTTGTTTTGTTTCTTTGTGCTTTTAGACCTCCAGACCAAGACTAGAGAATATTCTGGAAGTTCTCTGCATACTAACCAACCTAAATTGAATCCTCTTGGTATTACAGCACTATCGGCTTGCTTTACACAGGCCCAAAGCAACAAAGATCTTCTTCTCTTCAGGTAAGTATTAAGTCATGACTGTAATATGCAACATAATGAGCATGCTGCGAAAATGAAATTCAAAAGCATATTAGTAGTTCTCAGTAAATTTTTTCCACTACATGTTAGTGGGGTTTAGAAAACCCAGTGCACATGTATAGCATTGTACTGTGAATTGCCACTGATATTTGGCACAGAATCCACACTGCAAATCCACAGCAATTCCACCACATCTGGAATGAGTCTGAGATCTACCTATACAGTTCAACTAAACTGAACTATACCCATAGAATTCAACTGAAGTAAAGTGTTTGACTTTTATTCGTACTCTCAATAAATTAAAATATAACGTTTATTAACACACAATAAAAACATAGGACAGACTAAACATATAGTATAGGGAATATCTCATCTATCCCAAAGATAAAAAATGGATTTCCCTATAAAAAAGGCCCCTAATCCCTAACCCCAGATAGGTAAGACAGCAATATACAGTACAGACCAAAAGTTTGGACACACCTTCATTCCAAGAGTTTTCTGTATTTCTTTCAAGACTATAAAAATTGTAGATTCACACTGAAGGGTAAAACTAAGTGAATTAACACATGTGGAATTATATACTTAACAAAAAGGGGAAACAACCAGAAAATATGTCTTATATTCTAGGTTCTTCAAAGTAGCCACCTTTTGCTTTGATTACTGCTTTGCACACTCTTGGCATTCTCTTGATGAACTTCAAGAGGTAGTCACCTGAAATGGTTTTCACTTCACAGGTATTATGGCAAGAAAAAAGCAGCCAAGTAAAGAAAAACGAGTGGCCATCATTCCTTTAAGAAATGAAGGTCTGTCAGTCCGAAAATTTTGGAAAACTTTGAAAGTGTCCTCAAGTGCAGTGGCCAAAACCACTGCAGCACTACAAAGAAACTGGGCTGCAAAGGAGGACTGCCCCCTAGGAAATGAAGACCAAGAGTCAACTCTGCTGCGGAGGATAAGTTTATCCGAGTCACCAGCCTCAGAAATCGCAGGTTAACAGCAGCTCAGATTAGAGACCAGGTCAATGCCACACAGAGTTCTAGCAGCAGAAACATCTCTACAACAACTTTTAAGAGGAGACTCTGTGCAGAGGCCTTCCATGGTAAAATAGCTACTAGAAACCACTGCTAAGGACAGGCAACAAGCAGAAGAGACTTGTTTGGGCTCAAGAACACAAGGAATGGACATTAGACCTGTGGAAATCTGTGCTTTGGTCTGATGAGTCCAAATTTGAGATCTTTGGTTCCAACCACCTGTCTTTGTGCGACGCAGAAAAGGTGAACGAAGGACTCTATATGCCTGGTTCCCACCGTGAAGCATGGAGGAGGAGGTGGATGGCAGGGGGTGCTTTGTTGGTGACACTGTTGGGGATTTATTCAAAATTGAAGGAATACTGAACCAGCATGGTTACCACAGCATCTGCAGCAGCATGCTATTCCATCCGGTTTGCCTTAGTTGGACCATCATTTATTTTTCAACAGGATAATGACCCAAACACAACTCCAGACTGTGTAAGGGCTTTTGGCCAAGAAGGAGAGTGATGGGGTGCTACGCCAGATGACCTGGCCTCCAGCAGTCACCAGACCTGAACCCAATCGAGATGGTTTGGGGTGAGCTGGACCGCAGAGTGAAGGCAAAAGGGGCCAACAAGTGCTAAGCATCTCTGGGAACCTTCAAGACTGTTGGAAGACCATTTCAGGTGACTACCTCTTGAGTCATCAAGAGAATGCCAAGAGTGTGCAAAGCAGCAATCAGCAAAAGGTGGCTACTTTGAAGAACCTAGAATATAAGACATATTTTCAGTTGTTTCACACTTTTTGTTAAGTATATAATTCCACATGTGTTAATTCATAGTTTTGATGCCTTCAGTGTGAATCTACAATTTTTATATATCACAAGGCATTATGGGAAAGGGAGCTGGGAGCTCATGCGCCCTGGACATGGAACAGATCTTCACTTGCTTTTGACTCACCGAGCCTTGAGACAGCAAAAGGGATCTTAGCCAAGCCAATTTCACTTATCTGCATACAGCGCTGTTTCCGGATTGTTGTCCTTCATCAGTACAGAGCAAAGTGAATTGGCTGGCTTAGTGGGAGGCAATGAGTGGGTTAGGGACAAGAATCTCTCACATTGAGGAGAGCACCAGTGAAGGTGTGTAGAGATTTTAATTGCCTTTCGCGCCCTCTACTTAGCATCTACATATCACAAGGCATTATGGGAAAGGAGCTGGGGAGCTCATGCGCCCTCTATTGGATGTAACAGATCCTCAATTTGCTTTTGACTCACCGAGCCTTGAGACAGCAAAAGGGATCTTAGCCAAGCCAATTTCACTTATCTGCATACAGCGCTGTTTTCGGATTGTTGTCCTTCATCAGTACAGAGCAAAGTGAATTGGCTGGCTTAGTGGGAGGCAATGAGTGGGTTAGGGACAAGAATCTCTCACATTGAGGAGAGCACCAGTGAAGGTGTGTAGAGATTTTAATTGCCTTTCGCCCTCTACTTAGCATCTACATATCACAAGGCATTATGGGAAAGGAGCTGGGGAGCTCATGCGCCCTCTATTGGATGTAACAGATCCTCAATTTGCTTTTGACTCACCGAGCCTTGAGACAGCAAAAGGGATCTTAGCCAAGCCAATTTCACTTATCTGCATAAGCCAATTTCACTTAGCGCTGTTTCCGGATTGTTGTCCTTCATCAGTACAGAGCAAAGTGAATTGGCTGGCTTAGTGGGAGGCAATGAGTGGGTTAGGGACAAGAATCTCTCACATTGAGGAGAGCACCAGTGAAGGTGTGTAGAGATTTTAATTGCCTTTCGCCCTCTACTTAGCATCTACATATCACAAGGCATTATGGGAAAGGAGCTGGGGAGCTCATGCGCCCTCTATTGGATGTAACAGATCCTCAATTTGCTTTTGACTCACCGAGCCTTGAGACAGCAAAAGGGATCTTAGCCAAGCCAATTTCACTTATCTGCATACAGCGCTGTTTCCGGATTGTTGTCCTTCATCAGTACAGAGCAAAGTGAATTGGCTGGCTTAGTGGGAGGCAATGAGTGGGTTAGGGACAAGAATCTCTCACATTGAGGAGAGCACCAGTGAAGGTGTGTAGAGATTTTAATTGCCTTTCGCCCTCTACTTAGCATCTACATATCACAAGGCATTATGGGAAAGGAGCTGGGGAGCTCATGCGCCCTCTATTGGATGTAACAGATCCTCAATTTGCTTTTGACTCACCGAGCCTTGAGACAGCAAAAGGGATCTTAGCCAAGCCAATTTCACTTATCTGCATACAGCGCTGTTTCCGGATTGTTGTCCTTCATCAGTACAGAGCAAAGTGAATTGGCTGGCTTGGTGCAGATAAGTGAAATTGGCTTGGCTAAGATCCCTTTTGCTGTCTCAAGGCTCGGTGAGTCAAAAGCAAATTGAGGATCTGTTACATCCAATAGAGGGCGCATGAGCTCCCCAGCTCCTTTCCCATAATGCCTTACAATTTTTATAGTCATGAAAATACAGAAAACTCTTGGAATGAGAAGGTGTGTCCAAACTTTTGGTCTGTACTGTATAAACTGATGAAAAACCCATACATCCAAATTGTGAGATGATGAGTATCAAAAATAGGATTGTTTATACCATCTCCGAACACTATCTGAGCCAGGAAAATGGGAAACTGATAATTCTCCTCTCAATAGATGTACTAGATATAAAGTAACATATATCCTGGTGTATGGTGTAACCAAAAGCCAGTGAGTTAACAGCGCATAAGGAGATGAAAGATGGAGTCCAAACACAGCTAAATGGTATGGAGATATTATGTCGGCTCTCTCCCACTAGCTAGGGACATAAAACCACCCCACCCACTGCTGAAGTACACACCTACACCATACACTATGTTAGCAGGTCAATGCCTAGATATTACATAGATATTAAATAAATAAAGCATGGCGGGTCTGAACCTGCATAGTGTTCCATAGCTAAATACATCTGCCAGTGACCTAGGTCAGACTAAGTACACACCTGCACTGTCCACTATATTAGCAGGTCAAAGCCTAGATCTTGTTAAATAGGTAAAACATAGCGGATCTAAACCTGCATAGTGTTCCATAAAAAAGTACATCTATCGGTAACCTAAATAAACTCAACGCGTTTAAACTGTAATCTGATACTTCAGTGAGCACACAATACACCTTGGGAGTCTAACATGGACCCAGCTGAGATCTTAAAGTGGGTGAAGTATTTCAGGAGATGGAGGAAGACAAGAGCCTGATATTAGAGTAATAAAATAGAAATATTTCACAGTTTCTTATAGTTGTTTGTACTATTCAAATACAGAAAAGAATAATAAAATAACATATTAGCCAAAAAAATATGTGATGCTAAGTACAGTATTTTTCTTTAACCACTTCAGTACCGGGCCAATTTCGTTTTTTTTTGTATGTGCGGTTTTGAGGACTGTAACATTTTTATCACATGCATTATTCAACTAATTTCTGTGTCTTTTTTTCTGTGACACATAGGGCTTTATTTTTATGTTTTTATTTTTGTATGTGTTTTAATTTTTTTTTTGATTCGGGAAAATATAAACGAAAGAGGAGGGAAAACGTGTCTGTTTTTCACTTTTCATTTTTTTTATTTAATAACACAAAGTGCTACTAAAAAACTTTATAAAATAGTTTTTCCTCTCCATTACGGTAATTTTTATTTTTTATGGTGTCGTCGGGGGTGGGGGCTATAACCTGTAATAAGGGCATTTTATTGGCGCATTATTTTATTTATTTTTTTAATTATTTTATTTACTTTTTTTTTTTTTACTTTTCTATTATTTATTTATTTATTTACATTGTGTACCCATAAGGTCATAATAGACCTTTGGGGACATCTGATGACTTTTTTTTTGGGGGAGGCTGATTTCCCCTGTAACTGGGCAGGTACATTTAGCCCCAGTTGCAGGAGAATGCAGCCTCCTGAACGTTACTATATTGGATCTGGGTCCTGTAGGACTCAGCAGCTCTAACACACTCCGATCCCAACAGATCACATGACTGCCAGGTCAGAGGGCAGCCGGAAGATGACGGGCACCCATAGCACTGTATACAGCGCTCATTGAGTAATAAACCTTCCCTATCTTCTCTCTGGGAGCTCCAGCTGAAGTTACAGCTCCCAGTTTCAGTAGCTGCACGATTTCGTGCAGCTACTGAGTTCTGCTTGGATGTACTGGTATGTCCTTGCAGAATTAGACAACCACCCATTGGGACGTATATAGTCTATGGGAGGTACGGAAGTGGTTAAAAAACGACAATATTATATCATACCTATAGTACTTGTGTCCTTTTTGAAACAAAAGTACTGTATTTACTATCTTTTGACACAAAAGTATCTCCCTTCACAGAAGATACATTACTGAATTGTTATACAAGGTTTGCTGAAAAGTTACAGTTTCTCCTACTGATAACGAGCCTAACATACATGGTGTACTAGTACTTGTAAAAGTATGCTACATGTGTTTTGAAATTCAATACTGTAAATTAGGCAATAGGTGAAGAAAGCTTTTGAGATTTCTGCCTTAGACTCCTAAACACATTCATTTTACCCCATGAACCTCAGATAACAAAACAGCAGATTTGCCATCTTTTCTGAGGAGAATTAAAATTTTGAGATGTAAAAAAGTCCTGTTCAGGTTAATCAAGGACAATTATATTTTCTTTTTTTAGAACAAATCATGCAATAAAATAGAAGCTACATTTCTCAGTGGACTTCTGCCCTTGCACCTCAGTATCCATCAAGGTCTATGTCCTGTGTAGACAATACAATCGCTTTGATATGTAGTCCTTGTAACAGTATAATCATGACCTTGCCATCCATCACCAATATGCACATTAGTCTATGTCCTACTGTATGTTTTTAAACCACTAAAGCTGCCAGTTCTGACAGACAGTATTTCTATTTAGCAGTAAATGCTACTTCTTTGAAATAATGTAGTGCACATAATAAGTATCTTATTCAGTCAGGCAGATTAGTAACTCACTTTCTCTATCCATTTTTCTGCCTGCTTTTATTTTTATAGTTGGTTGGAGGCAAAAAAAAACAATAACATAGCAGTTATCATGTACTGGTTTATACTGTGCGTAGCTTTGACTTTATACTGTACCATAGGACAGCCTTCAATCATTAAAATGTATTTTTGCTATTTTATACGTGTTAAACAAAAATAAATCCAGACTTGCGAAAGAATGGATTTCTCCTTCCTGTAAGGCAACACCTATTTGTTACTGATGACATTTGTCAGTGGTAATTGCAGCATTCAGAAACACAAATAGCATTTCCAGTGCAAAATAACTATATATGGATTGAATACAGAAATCTGAAAGCTTTATAAGTCTCTTTGTGCTACATGGATGGAAGTGTTTTTCCTTTCCATGTAAAAAGGTAAAGATCTTCACTGAAAGTTTTTCACAGATTTTTCAGGAGTCATTCTGTAAAGGGATTGCACTGAACTTGAGCGAGTAAAGGTAAGTTACCAGGGGGAGTCTAATCTGAGGTCTGTATACAAGAATATGCCCAATCAATGAATAAGGAATGAAGCTGTACTCACATCCATAGACTTCAGCACTAATGATGGGATTTTGGGTGCAAGCTCTTCATGTCCAAATCATCAAGACCAGTACTCCCCCCACTGTAGTAAATAGAAGTAAAATGTGTCTTGTGCATTACACACCATTAAAGTCAACCTTGAATCTTTACCTCTATTTGGACACATTTCACAGCCGCATATCCTGCTCATAAACACTAGTTATATTTGTATGTAACATGTATAAACGTCTGACAGCAACATGGACCTTCAGATATGCTTAATGATTCATGATTTTTATCTATCACCCATTAACTGTGTAGTTTGGTTTGGCATAACTAAAGTATTATGGTGATTATTGCAAAATAATCCATGCGTCAAGCCATACTGTATAATGGTTGTATTATACTTACCTTTCATTTGGGTCAGCTCATTTTCAGGTTCAGGTGAATGGCATCAGAATCTAAGACCTAATTTAGACCTCAAAATTCATCTGTATAGACTCCTGGCCAGATCAATAATAAAGATCTTAGACTAGACCCCAATAATTCCTTACTTTTACTTACTAGCAATGCATTATT